>JAVXUO010001690.1:0-713075 GCA_033065855.1 Escallonia rubra
TATTAAAAAACAAAGAAACAAAAAGTAAAAAAAAAAAATTAGAGTTTGGAGACATAATGGGTATTTTGAAATTCTCATTGTTTTAGGAATATGATTATATTTTTTTTACTAAGAATGAGAACATTATTTGATTCATTCTCTAACATCTTAAGTTTTAGAGCAGATTGTAACTTAACATGGTATCAAAACTCTGGTTTAGCAAGGTCACTCATTTTCTGTGTATTTCTGTCTTGATTTTTCTCTTCACGTGCAATCAGGGATTTGTACGTGAGGGGGAATATTAAGCATACTTAAACATTTAGAGCAGATGATAACTTAATATTTTTTTATTTAAGATGACTTACGTACAATATATTCTTAGAAAGAGAAGAAATTCATAAGAGTCTCCAAAACATATATAAGAAGAGACCTTTTGAGATTTTGATTGTCACTTGAGATAAGAACATTTTTTTTTTATTTTGGGATTTAGGTTCATGGTAAGAATCACATGAATTATTGCTATTGATAGGGTCCAATTGAAATTTTAGGTAGTTCGATAATAAGGCTTTTGTTATAATTGGATTTGAGAGCATCAAGACTGGGAATTAAATCGCAAAATCAAATGTTAGAATTTACTGTTTTTGAAATCTGAATCAACATCAATCGTAGTTATGCCCTTTTCATCTTACCTTATTTTTTCTTTCCGGTTCGATGAAGCAGGATCTTATTTTTGTTGAATCAACATCAAGCAGGATCTTTTTTCTTTCCAAGGCTTCTACCTTGGACAAAGATGTATGACTGAGTAGTCATACATCTTTGTCCGGCATGATACGCCGGACAGTAGTCATACATCTCAGTCAGGAAAGTACTTCCTTAGACCAAAACTAAACCAATTTGGAAATACAAATACAAGGGGTTCCCTATTTCTAGCGTACTTTCTTGAGTACTTCCTTAGACCAAAACTAAACCAAGGGCCAAGGAAGCAGGGGATAATATGTTTTGGGTAAATTCTAGATAATTGAAAATACTCCTGTGGTTTGGGGTCGTTGCAAAAATACTCCTGTTGTTACAAAAATTGCAAAAAGACACCGCAGCTTGCAAAAGTATTGCAATCGTAAAAAAAACCGTTCAAACTCACGGCATGTGATGTTCACGCTCCTAAAAGTGCGTTTGGTAGAGATTAACTTAATGAAATGACAAAAATGCCCTTTATTTCTTCTTCCTTCCCCAAATCCTAAACCCTAACCGCCGCCGCAACCACTTGTTATGCCCAATCACTGCCGCCTCAGCCCCCCCACTGTCGTTCAGGGATAATTGACCAGGTGGCGCGCGAACGCCTGGTCGTGAATCCGACGATTGAGATCGTCGCGAATCCGCCTCGCCTCGGACTGGACTTCTTCGCGGTCGCGAGCAGAGCGCTCGAAGCTGGCGATTTCCTCATCGAGGAGGTAAGCGAGGCCGGGGACCAGAGCGACGTCGTTTTCGAGGATAACGCGTGGCGGTGAGGAGGATGACGTGGAGGCGAGGGAGGCTTCGATGGCTTCTTGGAGCTGGAGCTGGAAGGCGAAGCCGAGGTCGGACTCGGCCGAGTAATAACGGCCTGGGCTTGAATGTTTGCTTTGTTCTTTGTTCCCCCTTTCCTTATTCTGACTCGGCCGAGTGAGGGGGAAGACATGGAATACGAGGGTAATTTAGACATTTTCTTCATTCTGTTACGAAAATCGTCCTTAAACACTTTTGGATACAAATACAAGGGGTTCCCTATTTCTAGCGTACTTTCTTGAGTACTTCCTTAGACCAAAACTAAACCAAGGGCCAAGGAAGCAGGGGATAATATGTTTTGGGTAAATTCTATCATCCAATTAAAATGGGACCATGGCAACAGGAGCCAATGAGTCGGCTGCGCTCCACAGAACCCTCGCTGTTGATGTACAATCATACATCTGGAGAAAAGACTTTTTCCACATTACCATTTGATATATGCGGATGCAGATATTCTGACTCGTGTTTGCGAAATTCCAATTACAGGAGTTCAAAGTTTTGCCCTTTTAAATTCAGTGATATACTGTATATCTCTGTTTCTTTTACTAAAAATTGTTCCATAACTTTGTTATATTGCAACGTCTACCCTTTTCCATTTATTTCATGTCTCTTTAGATTAGTCAAAATCTCACTAAAAGTTGATTGTGCCACGTTACTCGAACACAATAATTTTGTCATGTGACTTTATATAATCTTGTTGGCGTGTGTCCTTTTTTTTTCTTAGTGGAGTAACGTATAAGTAATTTTATGAGTCATGTATGCGACTTTTCAATTTTCGACTTACCCACGTGGATTGGAACGTGAGCTAACGCGATAGATGAGCTATAAATTGCGATCTTATATTCTGAACCTTGTCTCACGTATCAATAATGACATGCATGACCTTATTTTGAATGGCTCGCCAGTTTTTGTCTCTGTACAAAAATATATTTTGTCATTTGAAATTCTCTCTTGTGTCTGTTTCGCTAAAGTTACTGGGCATTCGGCTCACTCCCGTATTATTTTTCCTTTCAGCTGATCAATAAAGGGAACTGGATAATTCGGCTAACTGTGTGACTAGTAGCTAGTAGTTATAATTTCAGAGTTAGTTTGATTATTTTTAAAAATTATAGGGTGAGAACTTAGTTGGATTTAGATGTTTAATTTGAAACTTCGTTTAGGAGTAAATTGTGGACTAAATCACTATTTTAGGCCTAGTTAGCATTTAATAATGAACTTGGAGACTTATTATCTAGATGCTCTGAATAACCAGTTTGAGAGATTTTTTAAAATTCTGAGGTTTTTTGACTTTATTTAATTAAAATTAACACTCCGAAAATTTAGGCCGTTACAATAAGAGTTGAGTTGGTTCAGCCATTTTTAAAATAAACGTTGACTATCTTTGATTAAATAACAATGAACATATTGACCGTGCAATATGTTTTTATTTTACAGTTCAAACCTCTTAAGTGGATGAACGTCCCGTGTTTGGCAAGAGTTTGTGGTCAAGTTATAGTATAAAAAAGTAGGGCCAAATGCAAGGGGGGATAATCGAGCTCCAGGCTTTGTTAAACAAAACTCTGATACCATGTTAGGTTATCAATTGCTCTAAAAAATTGAATCTTTTACACATAGATCTAATAATGTATATCATGTTTTAACAATATACAATGTCATCAAAAAATTAGAGCACATTTTTCGGAAAGTTATACAACCAACAATTCCAACCACAAGTGTAAAATTGCGGAAAGTTATGGGAATGCTATTATGGGTGGAAAGTTCATAATTACGTCTACAAGAAGGCATGGACCTATGTTGGTACGAGTGGGTATCACGTTCCCACTGAACATTTATAAACTTCCTCAAAAAATAATACTTGCTTAACCTTAAATAGTATTTCAATCCAGCTCAAACAATTTTATTATTGGAATCCGTAGGTACACATGCTACCACTCGTTCTAATAATAGATAAATTTGTACACGGTAGTATTGACATTGTTTATCATTTTTCTCGCGTCATAATCGTCAAGCGATACTTGTTTAACATAGAAATGGTTGCAAAAGAAAGATTTCAACAATGTGGGAATGTTTAGAGTGGCCTGCACGAGTATGCTAATATTTATAGTGAATTTCTAGGATTTTGAATTCCGTGGCTTAGATTGTATTAGTTGGTTAAAAAGGTAAGGCATTCTCAAATTTTGGAATGGATAAAGTATTGCACTGCAGTAATGTATTGCACTGCAGTAATGTATATAGCACACTTAAGTTCGAATTCCCATTGAATTAATGTCATGGAACAAAGAACTAAGGTAGAAAATTTATGCAGCGGTCCTAAATGATCGAAATCACTAGTTTTATACCCTAGAGTTTTTTATTATCGGAACTACCTACAGATCGAAACCAATAAACGTGTTAACTGGCTTGGTGAATTGAAATTGCAAGTAGGACTTAGCCGCGGTGGGTCATATTGGTTCAAAGTTGCATGTGGGATAATTATTGTATAATAGAATAGTGGGTTGCGGGGGGGGGGGGGGGGGAGAGGCACGACACCCGCCAAAATGTTTGGATTTTTTTTTTGCAATTTGAAAGAATGAGAAATTCTACTAAAAATATTTATGAAAAAACTACTATATTGTAAAGTTAATGCATTAAGATTTCATTTTATTATTTTTTTTTAACTTTTGTGCCACTAATCATCACAGTTATAATCTTTCTCGTACCCTTGCTCTATATATCTTCATTATTCCGAATTTTAAATTTTCATATTACAAAGAAACATGAATAAATGAAGGTTAATTCTTTTTTTAATATATATTAACTTATACGTGACTATTGTCCTTAATGCAACTAATAACTACATTAGTAATACATATGTATAGTAAGAGTTAAGTTTTTTTCAATGCAAGATTAAGAATTTATTGTTAACTAACCTTGCTAAGTAAAATAAATCACTATGAACGGTGAAATTATGCAATTACTAGTCATATTGAGCAATCTATTTTGCATTTAACATATTCAATAGTGACACAAATTCTTTGATATTAGCCATTATGTTTTTGGTCCGTTCGGTTAGACTTTTTGAATCCGCCGTTAGGTCGCATTAGAGATTGATGATTATTTTATAATATATTTAACCGTTTTAAAAGATTAGAATCATCGTACGTTTAATGATACAATAATTTTTACTCTTTTATTTACATTATAGTAACGAATGTTGACATGTTCGTCCTAATCAATTTCACATCTCTTGGTACAATAAATAAAAAAATCTTTACGACTAAAACTAATCCCCACCCTCCAAGTCCGAATTAATTTTTGCAGGACATGGACTCTATGATCATAGGTTTAATACGAGGTCTTACAAGTCTAGGTGTTGGCCCATCATGTTGCTTACACCGACGATTGACAACCAATAGCATTTTGCCACTCTACTGCAAAGGTGGGTCCCTCAATGCTTGCACCAAACCTCTTATTGTATTTTTGTGGTTTTATATTTTGAAACTTTTAACCACCATCCAATTTCAAAGGTCATCAACACATGGAATCAGCCTATCAGGAAAGGAGTAAATACATTAAATACACTAAGGGGCGTTTGACACTTTTTTGTTGGTGTTGTTGCTCTTTTTTGGCCCACTTTTTAATTTTGGCAAAAGTCTAACAAAAGTGAAGTGTTTGGTTTAGTTTCCATTTTTAAAAAGGGCCCAAGAAATTAAAAACTGAGCCCATTTCCAAAAAGAGCTCAAAGATCTTTTCTCTAGCTCTTTTCACGCGGGGCTGAGAAGGGATTAATGAGGTCGCCCATTCGAGCCTCACTGGCAACATAAATGCCATTTCTTGAAGCTGGGTATAAAACCCACCTAATAGGTTTCTTTCATCTCTCTCTCTCCCCCTCCGTCTCAAAGCCCTAAATTAAAAACCTAATCGGAATTTGGCATGCGATTGAGAGACGGCGGCTGGTCGAGGTGACTATTGGTGGACGTGATTAGTGGCGGTTCGACGATTGGCGGTGTTGGGCTGTCGTGACGGTGAAGAGAGGCGCGGGGGCTGGGCTATCGTCACGGTGAAGAGAGGCGATGCGGCTGTGTTGCTGTGACGGCGAAGAGAGGCCCGACGGCTTGGCTGTCGTCACGGCGAAGAGAGACGCTGGGGCTGGGTTGCTGTGACGGCGAAGAGAGGCCCGTCGGCTTGGCTGTCGTCACGCCGAAGAGAGGTGCAACAACGTGGATGACCGACGGCGATTGTGGGTGGTTCACTGGCGGGATTGGGTCGTCCTGTTTCTCATGCATACTTTTCTGCGTTGTTGTTGTTTGGGCTTCTAATTGACTAATACCAAGCACAAGTTTTTTTCATCCTGATCTATCTGCATATCCATATACAGAGAAAGAACCAAGTAACAATCAATAAGAACAAGTCCTTCCAAGGATTACAGTCACAAAGTCAACTCTTATGATTCCATTGAAAAACATAGGTCAAACCAAAATTGGAGGGGGGGGGGGGGGGGGGAGGGAGAGAGATGAAAACTTCTTTGTTAACATTTTCGGAAAGGGGAACAGTTAAAATCCCAGAGGACCATCAAAAATTTTGGTTGTTATTTAACCAAAAAAAAAAAAACTCTTGCCAAACACTTGCTTTTTTCTGCTTTTTGAAAAAATAAACTTTGTCAAACGTCCACCACTTTTTTAAACTGGTGAAAAACAAATCACAACTCTTTCCAGTTTTCTTCAAAAAAAAAAAAAAACTGAAACTGAAAGTGTTATCAAACAAATTCCTTCCCTGATATTTGTAATAAAAGATTCTAATATGAAAAGCTCTCATGTCAAAGCATATTTGTCTTCTGCTGAAATAAGAGTTGTTACTAGAGTACAAGTAAATACATCAAATACAAGATCTCTGAAGCAGGAGTAAGGCATGAAATGTTATGATATTATTCTTTGGAAATTCTTTTTTTTTCTTTTTACCATAGAGCTAGATGTGCCAATGGAAGAAAATAGGTTTTGTATAAACATGTTTTCTCCTAATTTAGCTCATTGAAACTTTTTTACGGACTAAGGTTTACGGAGTGACAATTGATGTCTTAGTTCGAATGAGGGTGCTCCGCTATTTTTCCTGATGTTTCGATAGGCTTAACCATTATTTTTTCCTCTTGTAGCAAAAAATTATTAGATGGTTCAAAACTATTAGTCTCGTGTAATTAGGACCGTAGGCTATATCGTTCAATATTCAGTCTTGTCTTCTTTTCCTCATATTTCCGTCACATCAACCTCTTCTACGATCTTGAATAATAGGGATTAATAAATCGGAATTATATAGTTACATTTTCCTTTGGTGACATTTTGGAAGATTAGCAGTATATAGGTGCGGCTAAAATGTCGATTTTACCGAGGAACACCTAATACATGAGTTTGACGATGACTTGATTGCTTTATAGATGACTCTCACCCACCTTGGCCAGTTGGCATGCTTTTGTAGTACTAATAAAAACCCGAGGTTGGTTAGATTAAAAAGTAAGGGATAAGTAAGGCCTATACACATTGCTAACCTTTTTGTTTTTCTTTTCCTTATATTATTTTAGTAATTGTTAAGCAACCATAGACCAACAGCTCCACCGTAGAATTCTTGAGTAAAAGGGGAACAACCACAACCATATTTGTTGATTTACAGTTATATATCCAAAAAGTGTAATTAACTGATTAATATATCCGACCTTTGGCGTCTTTCCTCATTGTCAATAGATGTTGAATTTGATATTTTCATATGGCATTAGAGTGCGTCGATCCAGATCCAACTGATAATTTAAAATTGAAATTCATCGCTATCTAGTTTAATTTATTCACGTGTTAAGCCCACTCAAAAGAAACTTGATCGCACGTGAGAGGACATGTTACGATGAAGACGTCAAAAAATATGCAGTTAGCAAATTAATACATAGGTCTCGGATGCTTCCTCCTTCATCGTCTATAAATATCGAGTCTGATGCTTGAACACTGCTTCATCCAGCGACAATCACTTGCCCTTTTGCGCTCATAAATCAAACGTTTGTTTATTGGAAAAGGGTGTAAATCTGCGAGCCTCAGCTCCCATCTCCACCTGCAATCATCAAGTTCTCTTGTTTGAAAGGGAAAGGCAAAGGCAAGGGCAGTTCTCTCGAGTTCTATCTCCAGCATGCTGGGCAGCAACTGCAAGAATCTGATGATCAGAGATGTAAGGAGTTGGCCGCGCCGTGAGGCCCATCACCAGCCTTACCTCAGCCTCGGCCGTGGCTGCTACTCACTTGCAGAAAGAGAGTTTGGAGGGAGAAGATTGATACCCTCTGTCAGTTTGGCCAGACCTATCAACACAACGATTGGCAAAGCCGTGAGCCGACATCCTCTTTATGGTGGCAGCAAAAACCAAGTGGATGGTGGTCCCTCTCCAAACAACGGTGAGTTCACTGGCCTTAGCTCAGTAGCCGAGGAAAAAAGGTCTTAGCTAGATCGGATTATTAGTTTTGATCCTCCTTGCTCCTTTCAAGATTCATCCACTGGGTGGAATCTTAGCGCTAGTAAGTTGCAAACACAGTAAGTCCATTCCAGATAAGGGTGCTCAAAATTTTCTCCTCCTCGGCAAAATTTCACGAATTTTTATTTTAGAAGCCAAACATATGTTGAGTTAAACCGAAAGAGAGACAAAAATTATGAAACAGAAAGAAGTGTATTTTGATGGTCCATGCTCCCAGTAACAGTTTTAGTTAACAAAATATTGTTATAAAGTTTATACTGAAAATCCTTTTGTCGCTAAAATTCATTTTGCGACATTGATTAGAATCAGATGAAACATAGATCAACCCTTAATAAACTGATTTATCGTTTAACTTCTTTCTTTGTATCTTGGCTTGATGGCTATGCTGCAACTATGGGTGGCAAAATGGGTGGGTGGGTTGGGTTTGGGTGTTAAATAATTGGGTTGGGTACAATTGGATCACCAACCCATTTTGATCCATTTAATTATGGGTTAAATGAGTTATCTATTAAATGGTTTCACCCATTTACCCAATAACAAATCATTTACATTTAAACAATCATAAACCATTTTCAGCTCTCTTCATCGTCAAAGAGTGAAACCATCGCCACCACTGCACACTGCCACCCCAGCCATATCCACCTCTACTGACGTCGCTGCCCATACCCACCTTCGCGACCGCCACATCTGTACCCACCTCAATACCCACAGCTACCACCACCATGTCACAATTACCACCACACCCACAACAAAATCAACAACCACTTGCACTACAAGTTCCCTGTCACCAAATCCATAACCACCATCGCCGCCGCAAAATTAAAATTCCCACTGCCGCCACCATCGCACAGATCTGTTCCAGATATGAGGATTGAGAACCACGGATCTACCACCACAAAGACCAACGACAACCACAGATCTGGAGGATCAAGAACGCCACTGGCTCCACCATCGCGCACCATCATCCGCCCTTCTGCTTGGATTTACCTACCTAATCAATAAAGAAGGCTAGTCAGTCACTGATTAGCCGAGAAGATTCGAGAATCACCTATTCAGTCGAGAAGATTCGAGCATAAGAGGGGAAGCTCAGTCATTGCCGCGCGGTCACTCGAGCTTAGAGAGTGCTGGTGGTGCTTGGCCGTGGGTTGGTTGGTGGCTCTCGCAGTGGTGAAGATGATGAAAGGCTGGTGACGGCGATGGCAAGTGGTGTGGAGGCAATGGCGGCGTCGACGGTAGGTGGTCGCGAGTTGTCGGGTGTGCCGTCTGAGAAAATTTTTAGGTTACTAATTAGTTAGATGGGCACCCATTTAAAAACCATTTAAACCCATGGATAAGTGGGTTTTGTAGATATTGACCCATTTAGACCCAATGATTTAATGGGTAGGTTTGGGTGACTTTTAAATGGACGGATTTGGGTGGGTAAATGGATTTGGGTCATGATTGACACCCTTAGCTGCAATGGTGGTTCCGTTCAAAGTTTTCTCTGGTAAATGTGAGAGTTTGATTCTGTGCAGATGCTCCAATCATCCCCCAAGACAGGTACGATTTTCCTGGTAGTCATATACGGAAACCTGGTGGAAGTGCCCATTATCGAGAGCGTAAAGATCGTTACCCATGCTTGTTCTTTTTCCGTGGCCTCTTGCCCGAAGTGATTAGAACGAGAAAATGTACGACACAATGGTTTTAAATATACGTGATGTAACAGCCGGGTCATGTCTAATTTTTAGACGATAGAGGTCGTGGCTTTATTATATTCTCATCTTATCTATCAGTTAGACCACGTCATCATCGTCACCGCTACATTGAAATTTCTTCCAATTAAAAGATTAAAGGTACCATTTTTCTGCAACCCCCAATTTTTTAAGGTCCAAGAAAATTCTAAAATTTTGAAAACAAACAAACAAAAGGATCAAGAAAATTCATTAAACTTTTACCTTTTCATTGGATAACTGGTTCTACAGTTCTAATAATTCCAACTAATGAATTATCAGGCAGGCGCTTAGTAAGATTTTCACTGCTCTACGTAGGGATTGATACTGCCAAGCACGAAGAGCAGGATACAAAGCACAAGAAGAATGTATTAGGGCCTGTTAATGACGGGTTAGCCAACGTTTTCATACTTTACAGAATTACATTTACTCCGCTGCTGCTGCTTTGATCATTCAGTACAATTATGTCAGAGTGACCCATTCAAGTATTTTGAAAACATAATTTTTAGTTTCACTCTAAAATCTAAAATGCTCTCTGACTTGCAAGAACGACTAACAAGCTTTCAACGAGAACTTGGAAAAGGAAGGGAACCACAGTTGAGAATTAAAGCCAGCTAAAGAGAAAAAGAGTGACCGTGGTTGCTATTCCGGAGGGAAAACTCTCAAATCCTTAATTCAGAGCTCAACTATAGGAGCAAGATTATGAGAAAATTAGAAAGCAAATGGTGCTTTTGTGTGGTTGCTTGTCTATTGCGTATCTGATGGTGCCCTTGTATAGATTAGGCATTAGAACCCAAAGGGTCCGATTTGATTGAGGAATAATTAGCTTTGAAATTGAGGTAGATTTTGAAATTGTTGGATCTTAAGAATTAATATAATTTTGTTGATTGGACAACTTATTAGAATTAAAATTATAAATCATACCCAATTTCAATTCTTCAGCCCAACCTCAAAGTTATAATTCCAACCCATATATTTTGTCACTGTCTCTCGCTCTGGGCTCACACCCTCTGCCCGACGTTCTCTGAGCTCTCTTCCTTCTCTCTGCTCTTTGATCCAACCTCACCATCGCAGCACGATCTTACTTCTCTCTTCTCTTTTGCCATGGCAGCAGCAATCTACAGTGCAGACGGCGATGGCTACGATCTAGTACTTTGACGGCGAAGGCGGAAGCGATCAACTCTTTTTTACGGCAGTGACGAGAATCTAGGATTGTCAGACATCTATGCAGATTGTGCTATGATATGTCTAGGTTAACTTTGTATTGATGTTGATTTTGAGTTTGGGTCAAAGATGGTTGTGTGGCTGGAGCAGGTGATGGCTTGTTTAGGCAGTGCTAGAGGTAATTTGTGTGAATGATCATTCGTGTGGATGATCATGTGATCGGTGTTGGCGTTGTGATGGTGTGCTGTGATCGTGTGGACCTTGGTTCCAGCAGGAGCCTGTAGATTCCTGGATGCGTCTAATGACATGTTGGCTTGTTTTGAAAGTTGTCAGAGAGGAAAATGAAACGGTTAGATTATGAATTCAATTGCTTTAGGGGATTGCGTAAGTTCAAAAACTAGGGGTTAGCGAGACGAGTAGTACTTCAATCCTGTGATTCAGTTGGTGATATCGATAATTTATACCTTCAATACTATTTTAAGCTAAGGATAGTCTTACTTTTGTGGGTAGTTGAATGCACTGAATTTTCCAATGTCTTGTTTAAGACCCCCAGGGGTAGCACACAATGGAATGGCAAGTGTGTAACGGTGACTTTGGAACCGGTAGCAGAAAAATGAGTATAAGTGTGAAGTGCATCATATGTAATGTTCTTATACGAAATGAAAACTTGCAATACCATAAAAGAGCACAGATGACTGGCAAATAAAGATGAAAAAGGTAGTGGCTGGTGGCTAGAGGAAGTGGTTGGTATAACCTTCAAGCGGAAAGAGAATGATTTCGAAATTCGAGAATAAAAGAGCTACCTAATCTTGGTTTCGGTGGGTACATTTGCATGTTATATAAGTGGTCTTCCTTTGGGTGCATCCTTCAAGTTAACAGCAACCTGGGTTATGAAGTGGATAACTTGGCTAGGAGACTGAAGAGTCACTACCTATTTACATTACCAAAAGTCGCCATGATCAGATAAAATCTTTCAATTCGGGAACGTATTTCATGTCCTTATTTGTTATTTTGGTTTGTACTGCAGAAGAATATAAGACACGGAAAGTAACCTTCTCTGTAAAGTTCCATGTTAGTAGTGGATAACTAATTATCATCTTTGATATAGGAAGAAGTTTGCACTTCTGTGTGATAGTTGGATTTTTCCCGCCTCTTTTCGAAAGCCTTAATGCCTCTCTAGTAGGAAAGGAGATAATTGGGATAGGGGGTGCTCTTTGGTTACTGGACGGTGGTAGAGTAACATGGACCGGATAATTGTGAAGGCATCAGCAAGGAGTAGATGAAACTGGAGAGACATATTGTACTTATGAGTTTTTTTTTGGTTATTTGTACTTGGTACAAGGTTGAGTTCTCTCTCTGGACATATCTGGGGACGGCTTAAAACAAAAACAAAAATTCCTCTTGTCAAGATGAGTAATTCATTGTTATTTATCTATCTTTTTTTATTGTGCGGCACAATGCATTATATTTGGTACATAAGTTCCACTTATCCTTCAATGATATCACAGGATATCCATGATATAGCTCAGCTATTGCATAGCAAAGCCATGGATATTTCCTGCACTAATCTGTTAGGTGCATTAAAAAGGTGGTCGTAGAGAGGGAATTGTTAGACACAAGAGTAGCCACAGTGTGCGTGTTTGTGTTGTGATCATGGAGGCAACTGTGTGTGAAATGAAAATTGTTGCGAGCTGAATTCCAACCCACATAGAGGGCTATATGTCTGGTGTACATTATTTGTGGCATAAAACAACAGTAGTTTTTAATCTGAGTTCATAGAAGGCTAGATGTTTGTTTTACGTTTCACTGTTATATGCATCTCTTACGTTTTGGTGTTTTAATTGAACGTATTACTTCAATGGATAGTGCCATTGACAGGGTATGTGCATCAGAAGCTACAGTTGCAAGTGCGGATTTCATCTATAAGAACTTATCATCAGATGTGCCAGATTTGGATGATGATGAGTTTCTCAAAGCTTATGACGTGCTGACTAGCGATGCGAGGAAGTTTGAGTCATTCATGTCCCTTCCAAATCACTTGAAGAAGGGATGGTTAATGATGCAAATAAACAGTCATAAGACTTAAGATATGGAATCAGCAAGGTACTTATGAACTTTGAAATGTTTTCAAGTCTAGTTTTTTTAGGAGCTATTTTCTTATTTAGTAGTAGAGATTTAACTTGTTAATTGCTTCCTACTTTTAAGAGCTATTTCTTTTTGTTATGTCTAAGCACATTTCTATCTTTGAGAACATGTTCTTGTTATCAAGTACTAGCATAGAATGAAAGTTCTAATATGTAACTGTTTCAAGTTTGTTTATGGATCAGTTGCATTTTATCATTTAAACTTAAGTCATCGTATATGTGTATTTTCTTTTCTATTTTTTCTTTTTGGGGTTCTCTGGGTTGGGGGGGGGGGGGGGATGGGTGTTGGGGTGCTATTGGGTATGATTTGGTAAGACAAAGTTACTTTAGCAACTTTAATTCTTAATCTAATTTTCAGTTCTAACTAACCAATAGAATTATAAATTCTATTCAATTTCAATTTCAATTCCGTTTGTCAATCCGACCCTAATAGAATTATGATGAATAAGACCTTGAGTCCGCTTTTTTTTTAAAGGAAGGCTTAAAGCTTGCTAGAAGATTCCAGTAAACATAATATTAGGGTTACAAATTAATCGAGTTTGACTCGAGGTTGACCGAAACTTGTCAAGTAGACCACGTATCAAAATCTGATAAGGTAGTCCAATTTTATCCTTATCAAACATATTGAGTACCACACTTGAAAATCGATGAAGAGTGTCTTCATCCTACAATAGAGCTATATAATTCGAGGTAAATACTGACTAGAGGCCAAGTAAAGGCTGGTGGTGTTGAAGAGGGTTTATTGGATGTTCTTTTTCTATCGGCTTCTATACTAGAGCGACTCTAAAAACCTGGCGTCTCTTCTTGAGATGCCACATGTTTTCATTTAAACTTGAATTAACTCTAACTCAGGTTAAACTTGTAGGTTTTTTATGAACAATATCTGTAGTTGCCTTAAACATGTTCACTAAGCATGTTCTCCATTTTTTTAGGAAGGAAGTCGAACAAGTGTTGCTTTTAGCTACCAACACGTTGAAGACAATTGTCTTACTAAAAAAAACTTTGCCATTACGCTCTAGACAGTCTGATAGTCGAGAATATCCTTTGTTCTTAGAGCGGATCGGTCCACTAGAGCTTGTGATCTCGTTGTACCAGAATCAACCTTTCTCTAACCGAACTGGTCTGATGGATTTTTGTAGCGTAAACACCAACGATGTCACAAAAAGGAAAAATTGGTACATAGATAATAATTAAATAAAGTACGAGAAATAATTTGAAATCAATGACAATAAGTGAAAGGACTTGATATACAAAGTTTATGTTTCATTTCCAAATTGATATAAGTGGGCCATTGACAAAGAACGTTAAAGAGTGTAAACAATAATCTCTTTGTTTGCCCTTTTCTCTTTTTATAAATTGTTAGGATAGATTTAGTGTATGTAAATATGAAGCTTATCATTGTTTTTACTCTAGCTTGAATTGTCAAATAATATTTAATGAACTTAAAATTGCTATTTGAGTTCAATTTATTGTTTAAATAGAGTTTTGGCAAAGCTCTAGAAGGTTTATAGATTCACTTCTCACGTTTTATGTATACGATCTAAAAGTTTGAAACGTCTCGTTTCATTTTTCATGTTTTAGGGGGACTGAAACTTCGATCATCATTTATAAATTTGAATTTTAAAAAATAGAAAATAAGTATTTGTAACCCGCAGCTCTCGTCGTTAAATTAGTCCATTATACATCTCAATCGAGATAAATGTCTTCACAATACCTAAGTTTTATCCCAGACCTACAAATATAGATGACTTGTAGCTCAACCAGTGACAAAAAATAAACCGCTAAAATTATGTTCCCTTACGGTCTGTTTGGAGCCAATTCTCTTACGATTTGGATTTTAAATTCGAAACGGTTATTCACTTCCTTTTTTTTTTTGGAATGGAAGGGAATTCAAATAACAAAATTACTATTTTGTGTTTGGGAACAAAGGAAATGAAAAGGTAATAGTCTTTAAACAATTATATCCATGACTTACGATAAAAAATGAACTAAGGTAAGTGGTTTCAAGGGTGCTAGCGCCACTACATGGGGGTGGTGGTTGCGGCACCACACGGGGTAGCGGCATTAACGGTGAAAGTGGTGGGGTGGTCAAATGATGGTAATGATGGTGGTGGGAGTGGTATTGAGGTGTAATTGGTGGTGGTCAAGTGACGCCAATAGTTGCGCCGGTGGCAGTATTGGTGGCTATGATGGAGGCAGTGGTAGTGATAGTGGTGGTGACGGCGGTGGTAGTGGTGGCAAAAGTGGTGGTGGTGGCGATGATGATAGTAGTGGTGCCGATGGTGGCAATAGTGGCGGCGGCGGTCCATAACCCGGTCCATAACCTTAACCCTAAAGAATCAAGAGATCCAGACAAAGTGTACTCAAAAGATTTCTCATCCTGCAAACATTTTCCCTTCTTCATAGAGTAGCATTAGGGATCAGACTTCAAAACTTTTATGTACCATATGGGGGCTGCGCCTTACACTGTCATTGTCCCCCTAGTTTGTAATTCAACTTATGTTATTGTTAATTTGTACCTTATCCCATTTTTGTGAAAGGAATTTTTGATTACTACCAAAAAGAATTACTCATGTAATACTTAATGAAGGCCAAAGAAAGGTTGATCGTAGAATAGATACTCATATGGTTATGGGAAATTTCCGTTAACCAAAATGTTCCTTGCATCATGCACCTGAAATAATTCTTCTCCTTATAAACAGAAAGTAGTAATATGCTTGACAATCTTTCTGAAACTCCAATACTATGTGATCGATTCAATTAGCTTATAAGTATAACTTTTACATAATTAATTAGTTATTGGAATTAGTTTGGCCTTGAAACTAGTTTAGAGAATCAATTATTTCGGAAATAATTAATTTGACTAGGATTCCTAGTCGAATTAAAAATCCATGTTTGTCTGCATTCATGTGTCGGATGAAGTTCTGCCGGATTCCTATGATTTGGCATGCCCCATTTATTTGCCCCGTGTATTTGTGGGTGTAACATTTTTGCTGATTTTATTGGATTCACTTAAGTGACCTACTGTTGTGGATATTAGGGGTGAACACGATTCCGTTTAATTGGGTTTAAGGATTAAATCGCAAATCAAACCGTTATCCCTCGATTTGAAAAATTATGAACCGAATCAAACCAAACCAAACACTATCGGTTTGGTCGATTAAAACGGTTCAGTTTGGTCGGTTTAAACGGTTTGCGCTCACTTAGAAACATTGTTCTTTTTCACACTACTTTTAGATCTAATAATAATTAAAAATTGAAGTTATATTTTTTTCTAAATTACATATAATCTTGTTACAATTGATATACAAGTGCTCATTGTATGAGAAAGAATGAGTAGCTATAGAATAGATATTGGTCACGCAAATTTTTGTGTTATAAGTGTTCTCATTATTTTCTAATTTTTTAAGTTTTAAGATTTGTTTATTTAGATTTTCTTAGTACTATATATGTCAAATTATCAATGAATGTTACTAAAAATAGATTAATATATCATAAGTCGGTTCGGTTCGTTTTGGAATCAGTTTAAAAAATATAAACCGTGAACCGAGTCAAGGTCGGTTTAGAAAATGTGAAACCGAACCATTAAGATCTTTGGACGGTTCGAATTTGATTGGTTCGGTTTGAACGATTCGGATCGGTTTAAACGTTTGGTACTCACCCCTAATGGATACGGTTACGGGCTAATCTACTTGCAAGTTAGGACACATTAGACTAAACGATTTAGACTCAAGTATTATTTGAGAGTTGAGAGATGTGATTAGCCCGCTTAAAATTGATAGACATTTTTCAAATTCAAGTATTGAGCGAAGAGAGCGAACGTGAGAATAATTGAACCCAATGATTAGTGCCTGGTGCCATGCACGTGCATTAATTATGTTGAATACACACTGAATTATCTAGGGGTGCAACTTGGGCTGGGCAACCTGTAGACAATCCGTGCCAGCCCGCAAAAATATGGGTATGTACTTACTTTTGTAGTGACCATGGTGGACGTGGGCTCAAAATTTTGGGCCAGCCAAAAATATGGGTTAGACATGGACAAAAGTCTCTACAAGCTCGTCCAGCTCGTGAGAAAATCAGCTCGTCTAACTATTATATATATATATATATATATATATATATATATATATATATATATATATGTTATAATCTATTTATTTTGTTTCCTTTAGTCATTAAAAACCGTGGATCACGTAAGTCTATACAATCTCGACAGTCAAACTCTTAACCTAATAGAATACTATTTCTTTTTTGTACTTTCTGAACTCTCAACCTCCACTTTGACAAAGTTAAAGCCTCAAAGTCAAAGGTATGCTCATATTCTTGTCTTATTTTTTTTTGAACCAGGTTGAGCGACGGTTCCCACTTTTCGTTCATGTTTATAGATCTTTGAAAACTTTAATTTTTCTACTTTATTTCTTATTATAGAATTATAGACTCTTGTATTTTTTTTCTCTCATTTTGTCCCAAATATTTGTTTCTATGCTTATATTTAATTTCATTTTGAGATTTTAATGTACTTTTTCTTCATTATCATGAATAAATTGTAGAGTTTGATGGTCAATAATATGTTTCAAAATTATTTTTTTAAAAAAAAGTAATTTGTAACCATGGACAGCCCGCGTCCAGCCCGCGTCTACCAAAAATTTGATGGGCTTAGCGTGGACACGTATTATTTGCCCGTAGATGGGCTGGACTGGACATGGGAACGATTTTTAGAGAGCGGGCTGGTCATGGTCTAACCCTTGAGCCTGTCCAGCCCGCTCAAGTTGCACCCCTAGAAATTATCTCAGGAAAGAAGAAAAAGACTTTCGTTTTTTGGGCTCCTATATTTTTCCCTTCGCGAGGGACACCCTTCTCCCAAAGTTTTGTGAAAAAGTGACAGGAATTAATTTAAATTAGTAAAATAACGTGTGATTGTCTACACTAATCATCTAATGTGGTGTCAAGATAAGTGACTTCTCTCATCTTCTGGCGTTCAGGCCACCACCATTCATGGCCACAACAATATCAAATCGTAAGAATTGTTGCCGCTAACTACTGCAAAAACACCACAACAACAATCACCGTCCATCACCATCATCATCGCCACTATAACCAAATCCCACCCCCAACCACCTCGTACGACGGCCCACCACCACCCTAAAGTCTACCTCCTATCATATGGAATTGATTCATGAGCGACGCGGTAAGTACCCGTAACATATAATGGTTGCCTCTCTACAGGCCCCTAAACACACTATATATACCGTATCTTTTGATTCTCTGGATCCATTTTCTTCTAGCACATCTTGAACCTTCCCTTTCTGTGCGGACGATAAGAGACTACAAGCTGAAGTTCGTTGGCGACCTCACACTTTTTGTTCTTCTTAGTGCTCGTAATCCCTTTTTGATTACATTCCACAAACATGCTATAGTTTAACAATCTCAACTTTTGACCATTATTAAGATTCAGCTTTAGTATATATAATGTGATCTTACTGTTGTAAGTTGGGATGGCAAAAAAACCTACTTCTGTTGGTGTCACTGATCTTGTACATGGTTGATTTGCATGTGGTAAGGAGAAAGCTCCTTATGAAGCCATAGCTGCTAAGAAGAAGTCTGACTATAAGAAACTTATGGATGTTTACGGCATGATCCAAGTAACAGCGCTTTCTTTCAGCATCTTTTACCAATATCTCGTCAAATTCATATAGATTACGAAGTTTTTATACGTAGTGCATGTTAATTATTACACTTTGTAAGATCAAGAAAACATACGTTGGAAATACATGTGCGATGTTGTGAACCGAAAATCTCATATCAAGAAATGTGATAAGTAAGTATGACTTGTATACATGACATGACTTACAACTGCGTAACTTAAGCTTTTGGTCGAGTTGGTTACTATCACCTATATTTCGTCTTTAACATGAATTGACGACATTTTGTTGAGTCAAATAGAAAAATAGTGCAAAGAAACAACCGGTGATTTGATGTCCAAGGGGAGCTCGAAATTTGGAGCTCGGAGCCCAAGGCCACTTCCCCTTTCGGAAAACTTCAGGCGCTCCGACGGTAAGTGTTTTGATGGGCAATGACAAATCTGAAAGTTGCGATACGACGAGTGAGTTGCTATGATTCGTACCCATGTGACGAATAAGGTATCAAAGTCACATGCAAAGTGTACGAAGCAGAAAATGCGCAAAAGGGGGATTGCGTGAAGGGGTGAACCACCGGTGGAAAATGGCCGAGGCCAACCCCTCCATGGGGTCAAGGCAGACCCCTTAGGCATGGGGAAGGCCGAGGCCGACCCCTGGGGTTGGCCAAGGCCATTTGTCCCTTGACCTCGTTGCTCCAAGTGCGCCGTCGGCCTATGTTTTTGGTAAAAAGCTATTCGGGTGGTTTCGGTGTGACGAACGTGCTACCGTGAGTCACAATAACGTGAAATAATTGGTGACTAAGTCGCGCGTGAGGCATGCGAAGTGAAGAATGCACGTGACTTGGGAGTGCGCACTTTGGCCAGTTCGATGCGTTGAAAAATTGACCGTTGACAATGTCAACGTGTTGGCATGAAATGGAACCCATATTGGGCCCTTGGGTACGACCGGAATAGTTTGGGAACAAAGTCTAGTGTTTATGTTGTGCCGTCTGCGATATAGTGTAGCGGACATCCTGAAGACTGTTGCTTCTGCTGCGCCATCCGTTATATAGTGTAGCGGACATCCTATACAACCAAAAATATCTAAATTTTGAAGACTGTTGCTTCTGCTGCCTTAAAACACCAAAAAAATTCTAAGTGTTGGAGTTTAATGTTTCTGCTGTATCGTCGGCTATATAGTGTAGCGGACATCCTGAACAACCAAAAAACTAAGTGTTGAAGACTGTTGCTTCCGCTGCACTAAAACACCAAAAATATTCTAAGTGTTGAAGTCTAATGTTTTTGTTGTACCGTCCGCTATATAGCGTAGCAGACATCCTAAACAACAAAAAAAATCTAAGTGTTGAACACTGTTGCTTCTGATGTGCCGTTCGTTATATAGTGTACCGGACATCCTAAACAACCAAAAAAACTAACAAAATTGATCTCCCGTCTGCTAGACTATGTGGCGGACGGAAAAAAAAGTCACAAAAAAAAGAAGAAGAAAGACTTCACGCTCACAAAAGATTATTACAACAAAATTATTTCAAAAAATCCAACTAAAGTCCACTGCATCTTCTTCTTCCTCATCTTCGGCATCATCTTCTTCCTTGTCTTGCGAACCCCCTGGACTTATCCCCAGTGCCTTGTAATGGTTTCGTTTGTCATGGTTGGTCCTTTTGTTGCACAGTGCACACCTTCTCAGCTTTTTAGGTTGCATTGATTGTTCAATAGAGCTCTTCATCCGCTTAGATCTCTTGCGGCCTTTCATTTGCGATATAATTGGATCCAAAGGCCAGCTATCATTGTCGTCTTCCTCAAAATTTCCGTGAAACAAACGGGGCCTTCATTTGGATATCATTTACTCTTCAACTGGTGCAATTAAAACAAAGTTTAACCAAAAACTTTAGTAACAAAAGTAAGTACAAGCAATGAAAAGTTTAACCGGAAAAAAAAAGCCAAAAAAACCAAAGAAAGTGAGGGAGTACATAAATCAATTATCATGCCATTATCTCCACGTCCTTTTCATTTTTACTACCGTTTCATGGGAAATTTAGCTAGAGGTGTAGGCACTAGTCAAATCTCTACTATCATGTCCATCCCAGACGAATTAAAAGTCGAAGTTTGTCTGCATTCATGTGTGGGATAGAGTTCTGGTGGATTCCCTTGATCTTCCATACACCGTGTATTTGTGGGTGTGATATTTTTGCTGATTATTTGCTGATAAACACATTATATTTATCAGTCCAGTCTTAAGTATTATTTGAGAGATTAGCCCGCCTCGCATGTATGGACATTTTCAAGCTTAAATATTGAGCGAAGATAACGAACACGATAATCATTGAACCAAATGATTGTCACATGGTGTCATGCTTGTGGCAATAATTATGTCGAATACACTTTGAAAGAAGAAAAAGGCTTTTATTTCCGACTTCTTAATTATTTTTTTCCTTTGTGATGAGGGGACACTGCATCTCTCAAATTTTGTGGAAAGTATCGGAAGATAATTTGATTAAGGAAATAACGTGCGATTGTTTACTAATTATCGAACATAGTATCAAGAGGTACTGTCTCATCTTCAGACATTCAGACAACGATCATATACTGCTATCGCAACATCAAATTACAGGAATTATTACCGCTAATTACCGCAGTCACACCACCGCAATCATCGGTGCCGCAAGCACCATAACCAAATCCGACACCACCTCGTATGACGGCCAACCACCACTCCAAAGTCGTCCTGATTGCCTTTCATGTGGAATTGATTGATTTGTATTAGGTATATGCGGCCCCGTCCATTAATTGCTAATAACCTTCACCAACGTAAGCTTCAAAAAGGGTGTGGAAATCATTGGATTCCTCCTTGAGAGTTCATATCTGCTCAGCACAATTAGTCACCGAAAGAGAGACATAAAGAGGACTAGATAGCTCGTCTTTTTTTTTCTTCTTCCTTAACTAAGGCCGCGCACTCAGATACACTTATTAGTTCAGTGAGTAAAATTAAGTACATCTAGCAACTAAAATTCACTATTTATGGACATTTATTGACAGGAACTTACCTTGGATAAGCCAAGTATATTTTTACCACAATTTAGTCTAACAGACCGTGTACCTTCGTTGTTGACGACATTATCATTGACTGTATTTGCCGAGTAATAGTTACCTTTCAGGCTTTAAAAATAGACAATGTTAAGGCTTCTTCGGCTGGCAAGGAGACATGTTCGTCAGACTACCAGGCCCATGAAAAAGGTACATGTGAAAAGGTTTTATTGCGTTGACCTTCCTTAAAGTAAATAAAAAGTACAAAGCTCTCCACTGCTTCTTCTCAAATACAACTTTCTTTCCTTCCTTCAATGTCGGTTTCCTTCGAGATTGTTGACTAATGGGCTATTTGATAAAATAAGCATTAAGTGCTAAAAATTGCGCTAATTAGTGAAACTGAAAACAGATAAATGACTAAACTTTTATCGCTAAAAATTACTCAACCTGTATGGTTATGTTTGAAATTTGTTCAATTTTACAAATTTCTTCATTTACCAAATTATTCATCTGTGAAAACATTTTAGAATTTTCTTATTGCCAAAATTGTTTTGGTTTGGTTCGTGATGGTGGTGGTAACAAGCGGCAACATGGCGGTCATAGTGGCAGTTGTAGTGTGGTGGATATATAGATAGTTTTGGCAGACGTGGAGGTGGTGGTGGCGGTGACTGTGTGGTGTATGTGGCAGTGTTCTTACGGTGGTAATGATATTGGTGGTGGCCATGGTGGTTTGGTGGTGGTAGTGGCGATAGGCTAAGGGCCAGGGAATTGTGGTACGGGTGCAAAAGAGACATAGTGGTTTTAGTGATAACTCTAATGTAATGAAGGTAGTGTTGCCTTGACTGTGGCAATCATAACTTTTATCTATTTTTTTTTATACAATTCAATTATATAGGGACCTCCCTTGTATTTTTATTCCCAACTTGCCTCACCAGATATCGTTGTAATAAACCCAAAAGAAATATTGAAAGACATTTCTTGCATGACATGCAGGACAAAGATAATCAAGAAAGTACTTTCTTAGACCAAAACGAAACCAAGGGCCAAGGAAGTTGGGGATAATACGTTTTGAGTAAATATTTTACGGAATAATATATGCAACGGTCCAAAATAGTCGAGACCACTAATTTCAGATAGTCCAAATTTTCATTATCAAATATACCTACAAATTAAAACCAGTGATCCAAAGCTATATAATATTTACCCGTTTGAACGCATATTTTTTTGTAATAAACTTGTTAATTGGTTTGGTGAAATTACAGGTGGGGCAAGTGACGGTGGATCACATTTTGTTCAAAATTGTATGTGGTATTTATACCCACACACAATTAAATAGTGGGTCCCACCAAAGACAGATGATCATTTTTGCAAAATATTTGACGGTTGTAGAAAATCATAATCATTGCGCTTTTAATGATATAATTTTTTATTCTTTTAAATTTCAATATCTTATGTTGACATGTTGCTCCAAGTCTGAACCAACGGCAAAGCATATTTTATTTATAGGGATAATTACAACAGTGTTCCTGAGGTTATGGTGAAATTACAGTCAAGAATATTAAGTTTCAAAATGTAACATACCTTGACAAAAAACTTTGAAAATATATGTCGTGTCTATCCGTTCCAGATCCGTTAAAAACTTACACTTTTTGGTTGATGCCATTCATGTGTATTTTCTAAATGCCAATACTACCCTTATATTGTATATACATGATATAAAAAATCTAAAATCTTATTTTTTTTAATTAAGGTAAATACTTAATTTTCAAAACTACTGGGTTTCTCTCCCTCAATTTCTTTAGAAACCCTAGTTCTGAAATCACCGCCAGCAGCCCCCCTCCCCCACCCCACACCGTCTGCAACCACCGCGACCCCATCTGCCCCGACGCCACCATCGATCCACGCCCACCCTAAACAACGGCGACCCCCATATGTCCAGGATCCCAACACCGATCGTGTCGGAGGCGGTGCGATGGAGCAGATCCAACGACAATTGGGTAGTGGAGGGCGAGGCTCAGGTGCTTCTGTCCACGAGGTGGTGGTGGCGGCGAGGCAGTCGCCGGTGCTAACGTGTTTAGATATGGAAGGCGCCTGCGGTGGTGGATTCTCCAAAAGGAAAAGGGAAAGAAAGAAGAGAAGAGAAAAGACCAATAATGAAGTAATGACATTTGAAAAAAATAACCTTCTAATTAAAGGGCAATAAAGTCATTTTCTTAAAATCGTTAGGGTTTTTAAGATTCCGTTTGGTCAACGGACATAAGTGTAATTTTTCCAAACTAATGGACACGCCTGTAATTTCACCCTAACCTCAGGGACACTGCTGTAATTATCCCTAATTTCTACGAACAAAATTTATTGCTAGTAAAGTATGATCAAATACGGCAATCAAGAGTTCCAAGGGAGGAATTGTGCTTTAGAACTGTTTGGCAAAAGTCATTCCTACTTGGCAATAAGGATAGTCTTTTTTATTATTATTTACATTGATTAAGGCTTGAAATTTTATGAGATTATTTCTGAAAAAATATTTTTCTTTTTACCATCGACGGCCGTGGAAGGAAATTAGCAGAAACACGTTTCGTCCTAATTTTAGCTCATTCAAAATTTTAACGGACAGAGTTGTTGTCAAGGTTCACATAACCACGGTTAATTTCTTGATTTCGGTGAGGGCACTCTGATTTTTATATTTCTAACGTTTCGATAGGCTTGCATTGACGTTGCATACCATTATTTATGCCTCTTTCGTAGGAAAAAAGGATTGAGTGGTCCGGAACTATTTGTCTCAAGCATCGAGAACCGTTGGTCATATCGTCCAATATTCAGCTGACTTCTTTTGCTCATGTTGCCATCACATCAACGTTTTGTAGTCCGACAATCGCAAATAATCCGGACTAATAATTTCAAACTATTCAATATATATATATTGGTGACGGTACGCTAAAATATCGGTATTATTGAGGAACACGTGATACATGAGTCTGCTGACGACTTAACCGCCTACCTTGGCCAGTTGACCTGCTTTAGTAGTGAAAATGCAAGGTTGGTATGATTTTCCCAGGCAAAAATGTAAGGGATGATTTGAGCCTAATACACATTTCTAATACCTAGAGGATCCAGACGTTGCTAAAACCTTTTTTTTTTTTCTCTCGTCCTTATTTTAGTTTGTTAAGAAACCATAAACTTATGATATATGTTCCTCTATATGATTACAAAATCAGGATTAGTTATATGTCCAACAACATTGCTCATTGTTATTTCACCACAAGAGTTGAATTAGTCTATTAAAAGGAAGTTCACCCATTTTAAAATATATGTGGCTGTCTTTGATGAAACAGCAATGGCCATATAGATTGTGTAGTATGTTTTTATTTAACAGTTCAAACCTTTTAATAAGTGGATGGCTAAGAACGTCTGATGCTTGGCACGAGTTCCTGGCCAAGTTATACTATCATAAAGGGGAGCCAAACACAAAGGAAGATAATAGAGCAAGACTTTGTTAAGTTCCCAATTTGTAAGGTTCCTCAAAAACAATACTTGCTTAACTTTAAGAAGTATTTGAATCTAACTCGAACGATTCTAATACTGGAATTAGTGAGTACACATGCTCCAACTCATTCTAATAAATAGATTTGTACACATTAATATTGATCTTATTTATTATTGTCACCCCATTTTACTCTTGAAATGGTACTTGTTTAACGTAGAAATGTTTATGGAAGAAAGATTTTAATTAACCACGTGGGAACGTTTAGGGTGGCTTGTAGGAGTATGCATGCTTACATTTGTATTCAATTTGTATTATTTTGTATTGAGTGACTCAAATTTGTACCCAAAAACAGCTATAAAGCTTTCTCAAAATTTGGAATGTGTGAAGTATTGTATTGCAGTAATGTATAGAGCACACTTAAATTAAAATTCCCATCAAAATTTAAAAGTTAAAGGAGACAACATATGCAGGTGAGACTTAAGTTAGAATTCCTAAATAGTCGAGACCGCTAATTTCAATTGTAATAATTTTTAATTATCAAAAATACCCGCAAATTGAAACCAATGATACAACACCATACAGCAAACGCATGATTTCGGAAATAAACATGTTAACTGATTTGGTAAAATTGCAGGTGAGACTTTTTTATGGTAGTGGGTCATATTTGTTCAAAGTTACACGTGGGATAATTATTATACAATTAAATGGTGGGACCCATTAGAGACTGATGATTATTTTATAACATATTTAACCGTTTTAAAAGATCAGAATAGTTGTACCTTTAAAGATATAATAATTATTATTTCTTTAGATCCCAGTATCCGATGTTGACATGTTCGTCCTAATCAATTTCACAAGTCTGAATCAATGTTTACTGGATATATGGACTCCATGATCATAGTTTAATATGAGGCCTTACAAGTCTAGGTGTTGGCCCATCACGTCGCTTACACGGACGATTGATAACCAACGGCATTTAATCACTCTACCACAAATGTTGATTCCTAAATGTTTGCACCAAACCTCTTTTTGTACTTTTATATAACCAACATCTAATTTTAAAGATCATCAACACTTGGAATCAGTCTATCAAGAAAGGAGTAAATACATCAAATACAATAAGACTCCTTCCCTGATATTTGTATTAAAAGATTCTAATATCATAAACTGTAATGTCAAAGCATATTTGTCTTCTGTTGAAACATGAATTGTTACTAGTGTATGAGTAAATACAACATATACAACGTCTCCAAAGCAAGACTAAGGGTTGAAATGTTATGAGATTATTCTTTGGAAATTATTTTTTTTAATAATTACCATAGAGCTAGACTTGCTCACGGTAGAAAATAGGTTTGTAGAAACACGTTTTTACCTAATTTAGCTCATTCAAACTTCTTAAGGGACTGAGTTGTTGTCAAGGTTTCGGAGTGACAGTTAGAGTGTTTGGATGAAGTAATTGAACTGAGAATTTTACTTTCATAGAGGATTTTGAAATACATTGTATAAAATTCCTTGTTTGAATTCTAATAAGATGGATTTACCAAATTCTATGAGAGATTTGGAAAGGTGATTATAGTCCAGACTAGTTATTTGTCAAATCCCTTCCACAAAAAGAGTTTCCATTCTTTTAGGTAACTTCTTCCATAAAAAATGATATGCTCTCTCTAAGTTCAAGTTTTCAAATGTAAATCTACGTACACATATGAAATACTCAATCTACAAAATCGCCCAAACACAATATTTGCAATTCCATAAATTTGTAAATGAATAGATTTTAAAATACAAGGTAATTTAAAATTCTTCATCCGAACACACTCTTAATGTCTTACATTAACATTGCATAACTATTATTTTCGCCTCTAGTAGCAAAAAATTACTTTTTGATGGTTCAGAACTATTAGTCTCGTGTAACTAGGACAGTTGGCCATATTGTTCAATATTCAGTCGTGTCTTCTTTTACTCATATTTTTGTCACATCAACCTCTTCTACCCCGACGATCTTAAATAACAAGGATTAATTATTAGGAATTATATAACATTTTCCTTAAATAACACGTTGGCAAACGCATGATTTCGGAAATAAACATGTTAACTAATTTGGTAAAATTGCAGGTGAGACTTTTTTATGGTAGTGGATCATATTTGTTCAAAGTTACATGTGGGATAATTATTATACAATTAAATGGTGGGACCCATTAGAGACTGATGATTATTTTATAACATATTTAATCGTTTTAAAAGATCAGAATAGTTGTACCTTTAAAGATATAATAATTATTACTTCTTTACATCCCAATATCTGATGTTGCCATGTTCGTCCTAATCAATTTCACAAGTCTGAATCAATGTTTACTGGATATATGGACTCCATGATCATAGTTTAATATGAGGCCTTACAAGTCTAGGTGTTGGCCCATCACGTCGCTTACACGGACGATTGATAACCAACGACATTTAATCACTCTACCACAAATGTTGATTCCTAAATGTTTGCAACAAACCTCTTTTTGTACTTTTGTGGTTTTATATAACCAACATCTAATTTTAAAGATCATCAACACTTGGAATCAGTCTATCAAGAAAGGAGTAAATACATCAAATACAATAAGACTCCTTCCCTGATATTTGTATTAAAAGATTCTAATATCATAAACTGTAATGTCAAAGCATATTTGTCTTCCGTTGAAACATGAATTGCTACTAGAGTATGAGTAAATACAACATATACAACGTCTCCAAAGCAAGACTAAGGGTTGAAATGTTATGAGATTATTTTCTGTTTACCATAGACGTGCCTATGGAAGAAAATAGGTTTTGTCGAAACACTTTTTGTCCTAATTTAGTTCGTTCAAACTTTTTAAGGAAGAGAGTTGTTGTCAAGGTTTACGGAATGACAGTTAATATCTTAGTTTCGATGAGGGTGCTCATTTTTTATTTTTTTTTTGACGTTTCGATAGGGTTACATTAACATTGCATAACTATTATTTTTACCTCTTGTAGTAAAAAATTACTTTTAGATGGTTCAGAACTATTAGTCTCGCGCAATTAGGAACGTTGACCATATCATTCAATATTCATCTTGTCTTCTTTTGCCCATATTTCCGTCACATAAATCTTTTTTAATTCGACCATCTTAAATAACAAGGATTAATTATTAGGAATTATATAACATTTTCCTTAAATAACACGTTGGCAAACGCATGATTTCGGAAATAAACATGTTAACTGATTTGGTAAAATTGCAGGTGAGACTTTTTTATGGTAGTGGGTCATATTTGTTCAAAGTTACATGTGGGATAATTATTATACAATTAAATGGTGGGACCCATTAGAGACTGATGATTATTTTATAACATATTTAACCGTTTTAAAATATCAGAATAGTTGTACCTTTAAAGATATAATAATTATTACGTCTTTACAACCCAATATCCGATGTTGACATGTTCGTCCTAATCAATTTCACAAGTCTTCTTGAATTAATGTTTGCTGGCCATGGACTCTCTGATCATAGGTCTAATATGAGGCCTTACAAGTCTAGGCGTTGGCCCATCACGTCGCTTACACCGACGATTGAAAACCAATAGCATTTTGCCACTCTACCGCAAAGGTGGGTCCCTCCCTAAATGTTTGCACCAAACCTCTTTTTGTACTTTTATATAACCAACATCTAATTTTAAAGATCATCAACACTTGGAATCAGTCTATCAAGAAAGGAGTAAATACATCAAATACAATAAGACTCCTTCCCTGATATTTGTATTAAAAGATTCTAATATCATAAACTGTAATGTCAAAGCATATTTGTCTTCTGTTGAAACATGAATTATTACTAGTGTACGAGTAAATACATCAAATACAATATCTCTAAAGCAGGATTAAGGCTTGAAATGTTATGAGATTATTCTTTGGAAATTATTTTTTTTAATAATTACCATACAGCTAGACTTGCTCACGGTAGAAAATAGGTTTGTAGAACACGTTTTTACCTAATTTAGCTCATTCAAACTTCTTAAGGGACTGAGTTGTTGTCAAGGTTTCGGAGTGACAGTTAGAGTGTTTGGATGAAGTAATTGAACTGAGAATTTTACTTTCATAGAGGATTTTGAAATACATTGTATAAAATTCCTTGTTTGGATTCTAATAAGATGGATTTACCAAATTCTATGAGAGATTTGGAAAGGTGATTATAGTCCAGACTAGTTATTTGTCAAATCCCTTCCACAAAAAGAGTTTCCATTCTTTTAGGTAACTTCTTCCATAAAAAATGATATGCTCTCTCTAAGTTCAAATTTTCAAATGTAAATCTGCATATGAAATACTCAATCTACAAAATCGCCCAAACACAATATTTGCAATTCCATAAAATTGTAAATCAACGAACTTTAAAATATAAGGTACTTTAAAATTCTTCATCCAAACACACTCTTAATGTCTTACATTAACATTGCATAACTATTATTTTTGCCTCTAGTAGCAAAAAATTACTTTTTGATGGTTCAGAACTATTAGTCTCGTGTAACTAGGACAGTTGGCCATATTGTTCAATATTCAGTCGTGTCTTCTTTTACTCATATTTTTGTCACATCAACCTCTTCTACCCCGACGATCTTAAATAACAAGGATTAATTATTAGGAATTATATAACATTTTCCTTTGATGACACGTTGACAGATAAGTATAAGTGCGGCTAAAATGTCGATATTACCAGGAACCCACGCGATACATGAGTTTGACGATGACTTGATTGCTTTGGAGACGACTCTCAACCACCTTGGCCAATTGGCCTGCTTTAGTAATAAAAGTTCGTGGGGGGGGGGGGGTGGGGGTGGGGGGTTTAGATTTTTTCAAAAAAGCAAAAAATCAATGGATAAGTTGGGCCTGATACACATTGTTAAGTGTTTTGTTTTTCTCTTCCTTATATATATTTTAGTAATTGTTAAGCAACCATAGACCAACAGCTCGACGTAGAATTCTCGAGAAAATGGGGAACAAGCACAAAAAGTGTGAAGATGGTCCTACATAATAAAAAGTATTTTGTTGTCATGATCAATATTACCGACTAGAGCTGACAAAATATGACTCAACCTAATTTTAGCTTTTTTTTTTTATCTCTGTGGGTCAATCCTGGCAAACTTGCTGAACGGGTGACTCGACTCGCAGGTTAGAATCGAATTGCTCACTTTGGGTCATACTGGGTTAGGTGACTTAACTCGCAGGTCCAAACGGGTCGCTATATAAGCAAAAAAGAAAAATTAAGAAACCCTAGATCAGACTTCACACTTCACAACAACCCGTTGGTTTTCTATCTAACTGGCGCCTTCAACTGTGCAACCACCACCATTTGTGACGGAGCCTCTTTCTATCACCCAAGCAGCTCTCCCCGTCGTCGGCAGTCCTCTCTCGATGCCGACAGCTCCTCTCTCCATCATCGACAGCCTCCATTCTCATTTCTCTCGCTCCCAAATCCTAGTCTTTTTTTTTCTTAGATCAAGCATTATTTCTATTGATCATATTCTTCTCTCTTCTTGATAACATTTTCGTTGGTTTTGTGCAAATGAGATATTCGTGATGATTCATGTTTCTGTTCATTTAGTACAGTTGAATCTTTTATATAAAAACTATCTATCTCTTAACCCTTTCACTTATCACATCAGTCTCTTAATTTTGTGATCCTAAATCACGAGGCTAATAGCCCTAAAACATGCTATGTCTAGCGGAGCATAAGTATCTCTATTGAAAATTGAAAATTGTCATTCAATGTCCAATAATTCAAATTTCACACCTTCTAGACTAAACTAAAGATAAGGCCGACAGTCCCACATCCGTCTGATGGATTTACACACAAACCCCACATCAAATAATGCTTTGCACCTTTAACAATCTCTCGTGTGAGTAGGAAATATTTTCAAGGTGAGCGCAAAGCAAACTCATAAGAGATTTTTCTCATAATCGTACTGTATGAACTCTTAAGATACTATAAACTAAAAATCTCTGTCATTTTTGTACGATATTGCATAAATTAGTACATTATAGATAGTACTGACAATTCCATTTTGCTAGGGTCGCTCGAATGCGTTAACTTCATGCATGAGGTGCAACCAAATAAAGACGCCAACAGAATGCAAGTAGCCAAAATGATAGGGTCCAATCTAAGGACCACGTGGAAACTTATAGAAGGTTTAACGTCATCTACTCGCTAAACAATCCTAATATATATCCACAAAAAAGGAGAACGCAGTAATAAGTATCCGGTGAATGCGAAGAAAAAACTTGCAAGAAAAGTAAAAAAGGCACATAATCACTGATATTTGTATTTTATTTGTATATCATTTGCTTTTCAACTTGTGTAATTAAAACAAGGTTTAACCAAAAACTTAAGTAACAAAAGTAAGTACAAGCAATGAAAGGTTCAGCAAAAAAAACGAAGAAAAGCGAGTGAGTACATAAATCAATTATCATGCCATTATCTCCACGTCCTTTTCATTTTTACTACCGTTATGAAATATATATTTGGCTGCATTCACGTGTGGGATGAAGTTAAATTAAAAATCGATGTTTGTCTGCATTCATGTGCGGGATGGAGTTCTGATGGATTCCCTTGATCTGCCATGCACCATATATTTCTGGATGTAACATTTTTGCTGATTTTATGTTGATAGGCACGTTACACTGGTCAGTTCAGTTTTAAGTATTATTTTTATTTGAGAGAGATGATTAGCCCGTATAGCGTGTATGGGGATTTTCAAATTCAAGTATTGAGCGAAGATAACGAACACGATAATCATTGAACCAAATGATTGTCACATGGTGTCATGCTTGTGGCAATAATTACGTTGAATAAGTTTCGAAAGGGCAAAAAAGGCTTTCATTTTCGACCTTTCAATTTTGCTCTTATGTGACGGAACACAATATCTCTCGAAGTTTGTGAAAACTATTTAGAGATAATTTAAATTTGAAAATTAACGTGTGATTATTTATATTAATTAATTATCAAACACGTTATCAAAAGCTACTGCTATTACGTCCGCGCCACCACCATCCACCAAACCAACACCATCATCGTAACCACCATACCACCAAGCGCGTAAGTCAGCTGGTAAGGGGTAGTCCTAGCTTAACCAGAGGTCTCGGGTTCGAGCCCTGGGAATGCAGCTATGTTAAAAACTTGGTAGGGAGAGCTTTGCCGCCCATGTGGTCCTGCCCGACTCGAACCCGGATTAGTCGGCTCCCCATGTGGTGTCCGGAAACCGGGTGGTCTAACCAAAAAAAAAAATCATCGTAACCACCATAACCAAATCTGACACCACAAACCTGTATGACGGCCCACCACAACCAAATCTGACACCACCAACCTGTATGACGGCCCACCACTACCTCAAGTCTACCTGATTTCCTTTCATGTGGAATTGATTCATTTGCATTAGCTATACGCCATTTATTAACTGCTAACCTTGACCAACGTAAGCTTCAAAAGTATGAGAAAATCACTGGATTCTTGCTTGAGAGTTCATATCTGCCCAGCACAATTAGTGTGAGAGAGAGAGAGAGAAGGGGGGGGGGGGGGGGGGACTAACTAGCTTGTCTTTTCTTTTCTTTCTTAACTAACGTCGCGCACGTACACACTTACTAGTCTGGTGAGTAAAATTAAATATATTTAGCGACTAAAATTCAATACTTATCGACATTTACGGGCAGAAACTTACCTTGGACAAGCCAAGTATATTGTTTATTACAGTTTAGTCGATGACCTGACTATTTGCCTTTGTTGACAATATTATGATTGACTGTATATGCCGAGAATAGTTACCTCTCTGGCTTTAAGTATTAACGTAGAAATAGTTGTTACGGAAGAAAGATTTTAACATCATGAGAACATTTGGGTTGGCTTGCACGAGTATGTTTATCTTTGTATCGAACTTCAACAATTTCGTATTGAGTGTTTAAATTGGTATCCTAAGAACACTTAAAAAGTTAAGATGTTCTCCAATTGTGGAAAGATAAGTTATGTGTTGGAGTAATGTATATAGAGCACACTTTAGTTAGAATTGTATATTGAAATTGATGTGATAGAACAAAGAACTGTGGGAGACAATATATGCGGTAGTCCTAAATGACAGAGACCACAAATTCTAGATCATTCAGTTTTTCATTATCATAAAAATATCTGCAAATTAAAACCAATAATTCAAAACTATATAATTTTTACCCGTCTGAACGCATGGTTTTGGAAAAAACATGTTAACAGTTTGGTGAAATTAGAGGTTGGGACTTAGTGACGGTGGATCACATTTGTTGAAAGTTGCATGTAGAATTATTATTATCTATATATATATATAAAAAGCTGAAACATTTGCTTATAATTGCGACACGTAGGATTTTTGGAACTCTATCTTTGCGACACGACACCCGCCAAAATGTTTGGAATTTTTTTTTTGCAATTTCAAACAATGAGAAATTCTACTAAAAATATTTATGAAAAAACTACTATATTGTAAAGTTAATGCATTAAGATTTCATTTTATTATTATTTTTTTAGCTTTTGTGCCACTAATCCTCACAGTTATTATCTTTCTCGTACCCTTGCTCTATATATCTTCATTATTCCGAATTTTAAATTTTCATATTACAAAGAAACATGAATAAATGAAGGTTAATTCTTTGTTTAATATATATTAACTTATACGTGACTATTGTCCTTAATACAACTAATAACTACATTAGTAATACATATGTATAGTAAGAGTTAAGTTTTTTTCAATGCAAGATTAATAATTTATTGTTAACTAACCTTGCTAAGTAAAATAAATCACTATGAACAGTGAAATTATGCAATTACTAGGCATATTGAGCAATCTATTTTGCATTTAACATATTCAATAGTGACACAAATTCTTTTATATTAGCCATTATGTTTTTGGTCCATTCGGTTAGACTTTTTGAATCCGCCGTTAGGTCGCATTAGAGATTGATGATTATTTTATAATATATTTAACCGTTTTAAAAGATTAGAATCATCGTACGTTTAAGGATACAATAATTTTTACTCTTTTATTTACATTATAGTAACGAATGTTGACATGTTCGTCCTAATCAATTTCACATCTGTTGTTACAATAAATAAATAAAAATTTACGACTAAAACTAATCCCCACCCTCCAAGTCCGAATTAATGTTTGCAGGACATGGACTCTATGGTCATAGGTTTAATACGAAGCCTTATAAGTCTATTTGTTGTCCCATCACGTCGCCTACACCGATGATTGACAACCAATCGCATTTTGCCACTCTACTGCAAAGGTGGGTCCCTCAATGCTTGCACCAAACCTCTTATTGTATTTTTGTGGTTTTATATTTTGAAACTTTTAACCACCATCCAATTTCAAAGGTCATCAACACATGGAATCAGCCTATCAGGAAAGCAGTAAATACATTAAATACACTAAGGGGCCGTTTGACACTTTTTTGTTGTTGTTGTTGCTCTTTTTTGGCCCACTTTTAAAATTTAGCAAAAGTCTAACAAAAGTGAAGTGTTTGGTTAGGTTTCCATTTTTAAAAAGGGCCCAAGAGATTAAAAACTGAGCCCATTCTCAAAAAGAGCTCAAAGCTCTTTTCTCTAGCTCTTTTCACGTGGGGCTGAGAAAAGATTAATGAGGTCGCACATTCGAGCCTCACTAGCAACAAAAATGCCATTTTTTCGAGCTGGGTATAAAACCCACCTAATAGGTTTCTTTCATCTCTCTCTCTCCCCCTCCGTTCGAAAGCCCTAAATTAAAAACCTAATCGGAATTTGGCAAGCAATTGAGAGACGGCGGCTGGTTGAGGTGACTGTTGGTGGACGTAATTAGTAGCGGTTCGGCGATTGGCGGTGTTGGGCTGTCGTGACGGTGAAGAGAGGGGCTGGGGCTGGGCTGTCGTCGCGGCGAAGAGAGGCGATGCAGTTGTGTTGCTGTGACGGCGAAGAGAGGCCCGACGGCTTGGCTGTCGTCATGGCGAAGAGAGGCATTGTGGCTGGGTTGCTGTGACGGCGAAGAGAGGCCCGACGGCTTGGATGTCGTCACTCTGAAGAGAGGTGGGGCGGCGTGGATGACGGACGGCGGTCGTGGGTGGTTCACTGGCGGGACTGGGTCGTCCTGTTTCTCGTGTATAGCTTTCTGTGTTGTTGTTGTTTGGGGTTCTAATCGACTAAAACCAAGCACAAGTTTGTTTTCATCCTGATCTATCTGCATATCCATATACAGAGAAAGAACCAAGAAACAATAGAGAAGAACAAGTCTTTACAAGGATTACAGTCACAAAGTCAACTCTTATGATTCCATCGAAGAACATAGGTCAAACCAAAGCGGGGGGGGGGGGGGAGGGAGAGAGATGAAAACTTCTTTGATAACATTTTCGGAAAGGGGAACAGTTAAAATCCCAGAGGACCATCAAAAATTTTGGTTGTTAATTAACAGAAAAATAAAATGTATATTAAAAAAAATAAACTCTGGCCAAACGCTTGCTCTTTTCTATTTTTTGAAAAAATAAACTTTGTCAAACGTCCACCACTTTTTTAAACTGGTGAAAAACAAATCAAAACTCTTTCCAGTTTTCTTCCAAAAAAAAACTGAAACTGAAAGTGTTACCAAACAAATTCCTTCCCTGATATTTGTAATAAAAGATTCTAATATGAAAAGCTCTCATGTCAAAGCATATTTGTCTTCTGCTGAAATAAGAGTTGTTACTGGAGTACAAGTAAATACATCAAATACAAGATCTCTGAAGCAGGAGTAAGGCATGAAATGTTATGATATTATTCTTTGGAAATTCTTTTTTTTCTTTTTACCATAGAGCTAGATGTGCCAATGGAAGAAAATAGGTTTTGTATAAACATGTTTTCTCCTAATTTAGCTCATTGAAACTTTTTTACGGACTAAGGTTTACGGAGTGACAATTGATGTCTTAGTTCGAATAAGGGTGCTCCGCTATTTTTCCTGATGTTTCGATAGGCTTCCATTATTTTTTCCTCTTGTAGCAAAAAATTATTAGATGGTTCAAAACTATTAGTCTCGTGTAATTAGGACCGTAGGCTATATCGTTCAATATTCAGTCTTGTCTTCTTTTGCTCATATTTCCGTCACATCAACCTCTTCTACGATCTTGAATAATAGGGATTAATAAATCGAAATTATATAGTTACATTTTCCTTTGGTGACATTTTGGAAGATTAGCAGTATATAGGTACGGCTAAAATGTCGATTTTACCGAGGAACACCTGATACATGAGTTTGACGATGACTTGATTGCTTTATAGATGACTCTCACCCACCTTGGCCAGTTGGCATGCTTTTGTAGTACTAATAAAAACCCGAGGTTGGTTAGATTAAAAAGTAAGGGATAAGTAAGGCCTATACACATTGCTAACCTTTTTGTTTTTGTTTTCCTTATATTATTTTAGTAATTGTTAAGCAACCATAGACCAACAGCTCCACCGTAGAATTCTTGAGTAAAAGGGGAACAACCACAACCATATTTGTTGATTTACAGTTATATATCCAAAAAGTGTGATTAACTGATTAATATATCCGACCTTTGGCGTCTTTCCTCATTGTCAATAGATGTTGAATTTGATATTTTCATATGGCATTAGAGTGCGTCGATCCAGATCCAACTGATAATTTAAAATTGAAATTCATCGCTATCTAGTTTAATTTATTCACGTGTTAAGCCCACTCAAAAGAAACTTGATCGCACGTGAGAGGACATGTTACGATGAAGACGTCAAAAAATATGCAGTTAGCAAATTAATACATAGGTCTCGGATGCTTCCTCCTTCATCGTCTATAAATATCGAGTCTGATGCTTGAACACTGCTTCATCCAGCGACAATCACTTGCCCTTTTGCGCTCATAAATCAAACGTTTGTTTATTGGAAAAGGGTGTAAATCTGCGAGCCTCAGCTCCCATCTCCACCTGCAATCATCAAGTTCTCTTGTTTGAAAGGGAAAGGCAAAGGCAAGGGCAGTACTGTCGAGTTCTATCTCCAGCATGCTGGGCATCAACTGCAAGAATCTGATGATCAGAGATGTAAGGAGTTGGCCGCGCCGTGAGGCCCATCACCAGCCTTACCTCAGCCTCGGCCGTGGCTGCTACTCACTTGCAGAAAGAGAGTTTGGAGGGAGAAGATTGATACCCCCTGTCAGTTTGGCCAGACCTATCAACACAACGATTGGCAAAGCCGTGAGCCGACATCCTCTTTATGGTGGCAGCAAAAACCAAGTGGATGGTGGTCCCTCTCCAAACAACGGTGAGTTCACTGGCCTTAGCTCAGTAGCCGAGGAAAAAAGGTCTTAGCTAGATCGGATTATTAGTTTTGATCCTCCTTGCTCCTTTCAAGATTCATCCACTGGGTGGAATCTTAGCGCTAGCTAGTAAGTTGCAAACACAGTAAGTCCATTCCAGATAAGGGTGCTCAAAATTTTCTCCTCTGCAAATTTTTACGAATTTTTATTTTAGAAGCCAAACATATGTTGAGTTAAACCGAAAGAGAGACAAAAATTATGAAACAGAAAGAAGTGTATTTTGATGGTCCATGCTCCCAGTAACAGTTTTAGTTAACAAAATATTGTTATAACGTTTATACTGAAAATCCTTTTGTCGCTAAAATTCATTTAACGACAGTGGATAGAATTAGATAAAACGCAGATCAACCCTTAATAAACTGATTTATCGTTTAACTTCTTTCTTTGTATCTTGGCTTGATGGCTATGCTGCAACTATGGGTGGCAAAATGGGTGGGTGGGTTGGGTTTGGGTGTTAAATAATTGGGTTGGGTACAAATGGATCACCAACCCATTTTGATCCATTTTATTATGGGTTAAATGGATTATCTCTTAAATGGGTTGGTTTCACCCATTTACACTCATTTACCCAATAACAAATCATTTACATTTAAACAATCATAAACCATTTTCAGCTCTCTTCATCGTCAAAGAGTGAAACCATCGCCACCACTGCACGCTGCCACCACAGCCATATCCACCTCTACCGTCGTCGCCGCCCATACCCACCTTCGCGACCGCCACATCTGTACCCACCTCAATACCCACAGCTACAACCACCATGTCACGATTACCACCACACCCACAACAAAATCAACAACCACTTGCACTACAAGTCCCCTATCACCAAATCCATAACCACCATCGCCGCCGCAAAATTAAAATTCCCACTGCCGCCACCATCGCACAGATCTGTTCCAGATATGAGGATTGAGAACCACAGATCTACCACCACAAAGACCAACGACAACCACATATCTGGAGGATCAAGAACGCCATTGGCTCCACCATCGCGCACCGTCATCCGCCCTCCTGCTTGGATTTACCTACCAAATCAATAAACAAGGCTAGTCAGTCACTGATTAGCCGAGAAGATTCGAGAATCACCTATTCAGTCGAGAAGATTCGAGCATAAGAGGGGAAGCTCAGTCATTGCCGCGCGGTCGCTCGAGCTTAGGGAGTGCTGGTGGTGCTTGGCCGTGGGTTGGTTGGTGGCTCTCGCAATGGCGACGATGATGAAAGGCTGGTGACGGCGATGGCAAGTGGTGGTGGAGGCAATGGGGGCGGCGACAGTAGGTGGTCGCGAGCTGTGGGGTGTGTGCCGTCTAAGGAAAATTTTAGGTTACTAATGGGTTAGATGTGCACCCATTTAAAAACCATTTAAACCCATGTATAAGTGGGTTTTGTAGATATTGACCCATTTAGACCCAATTATTTAATGGGTGGGTTTGGGTGACTTTTAAATGGGCGGATTTGGGTGGGTAAATGGATTTGGGTCATGATTGACACCCTTAGCTGCAATGGTGGTTCCGTTCCAAGTTTTCTCTGGTAAATGTGAGAGTTTGATTCTGTGCAGATGCTCCAATCATCCCCCAAGACAGGTACGATTTTCCTGGTAGTCATATACGGAAACCTGGTGGAAGTGCCCATTATCGAGAGCGTAAAGATCGTTACCCATGCTTGTTCTTTTTCCGTGGCCTCTTGCCCGAAGTGATTAGAACGAGAAAATGTACGACACAATGGTTTTAAATATACGTGATGTAACAGCCGGGTCATGTCTAATTTTTAGACGATAGAGGTCGTGGCTTTATTATATTCTCATCTTATCTATCAGTTAGACCACGTCATCATCGTCACCGCTACATTGAAATTTCTTCCAATTAAAAGATTAAAGGTACCATTTTTCTGCAACCCCCAATTTTTTAAGGTCCAAGAAAATTCTAAAATTTTGAAAACAAACAAACAAAAGGATAAAGAAAATTCATTAAACTTTTACCTTTTCATTGGATAACTGGTTCTACAGTTCTAATAATTCCAACTAAATAAATATTAGGCACGCGCTGAGTACCTTTTTTACTACTGTACGTAGGGATTGATACTGCCAAGCACGAAGAGCAGGATACAAAGCACAAGAAGAATGTATTAGGGCCTGTTAATGACGGGTTAGCCAACGTTTTCATACTTTACAGAATTACATTTACTCCGCTGCTGCTGCTTTGATCATTCAGTACAATTATGTCAGAGTGACCCATTCAAGTATTTTGAAAACATAATTTTTAGTTTCACTCTAAAATCTAAAATGCTCTCTGACTTGCAAGAACGACTTCTAACAAGCAATCAATGAGAACTTAGAAAAGGAAGGGAACCACAGTTGAGAATTAAAGCCAGCTAAAGAAAAAAAACGATTGACCGCAGTTGCTATTCCGGAGGGAAAACTCTACGGTCCTTAATTCAGAGCGCAACTGTAGGAGCAAGATTATGAGAAAATTAGAAAGCAAATGGTGCTTTTGTGTGGTTGCTTGTCTATTGCGTATCTGATGGTGCCCTTGTATAGATTAGGCATTAGAACCCAAAGGGTCCGATTTGATTGAGGAATAATTAGCTTTGAAATTGAGGTAGATTTTGAAATTGTTGGATCTTAAGAATTAATATAATTTTGTTGATTGGACAACTTATTAGAATTAAAATTATAAATCATACCCAATTTCAATTCTTCAGCCCAACCTCAAAGTTACAATTCCAACCCATATATTTTGTCACTGTCTCTCGCTCTGGGCCCACACCCTCTGCCCGACGTTCTCTGCGCTCTCTTCCTTCTCTCTGCTCTTTGATTCCACCTCACCATCGCAGCACGATCTTACTTCTCTCTTCTCTTTTGCCATGGCAGCGGCAATCTACAGTGCAGACGGCGATGGCTACGATCTAGTACTTTGACGGCGAAGGCGGAAGCGATCAACTCTTTTTTACGGCAGTGACGAGAATCTAGGTTAGTCAAACATCTATGCTGATTTTTCTTTGTTATGTCTCGGTTAATTTTGTCATTGATGTTGATTTTGAGCTTGGATCAAAGATGGTTATGTGGCCGGAGCAGGTGATGGCTTGTTTAGGCAGTGCTAGAGGTAATTTGTGTGAATGATCATTCGTGTGGATGATCATGTGATCGGTGTTGGCGTTGTGATGGTGTGCTGTGATCGTGTGGACCTTGGTTCCAGCAGGAGCCTGTAGATTCCTGGATGCGTCTAATGACATGTTGGCTTGTTTTGAAAGTTGTCAGAGAGGAAAATGAAACGGTTAGATTATGAATTCAATTGCTTTAGGGGATTGCGTAAGTTCAAAAACTAGGGGTTAGCGAGACGAGTAGTACTTCAATCCTGTGATTCAGTTGGTGATATCGATAATTTATACCTTCAATACTATTTTAAGCTAAGGATAGTCTTACTTTTGTGGGTAGTTGAATGCACTGAATTTTCCAATGTCTTGTTTAAGACCCCCAGGGGTAGCACACAATGGAATGGCAAGTGTGTAACGGTGACTTTGGAACCGGTAGCAGAAAAATGAGTATAAGTGTGAAGTGCATCATATGTAATGTTCTTATACGAAATGAAAACTTGCAATACCATAAAAGAGCACAGATGACTGGCAAATAAAGATGAAAAAGGTAGTGGCTGGTGGCTAGAGGAAGTGGTTGGTATAACCTTCAAGCGGAAAGAGAATGATTTCGAAATTCGAGAATAAAAGAGCTACCTAATCTTGGTTTCGGTGGGTACATTTGCATGTTATATAAGTGGTCTTCCTTTGGGTGCATCCTTCAAGTTAACAGCAACCTGGGTTATGAAGTGGATAACTTGGCTAGGAGACTGAAGAGTCACTACCTATTTACATTACCAAAAGTCGCCATGATCAGATAAAATCTTTCAATTCGGGAACGTATTTCATGTCCTTATTTGTTATTTTGGTTTGTACTGCAGAAGAATATAAGACACGGAAAGTAACCTTCTCTGTAAAGTTCCATGTTAGTAGTGGATAACTAATTATCATCTTTGATATAGGAAGAAGTTTGCACTTCTGTGTGATAGTTGGATTTTTCCCGCCTCTTTTCGAAAGCCTTAATGCCTCTCTAGTAGGAAAGGAGATAATTGGGATAGGGGGTGCTCTTTGGTTACTGGACGGTGGTAGAGTAACATGGACCGGATAATTGTGAAGGCATCAGCAAGGAGTAGATGAAACTGGAGAGACATATTGTACTTATGAGTTTTTTTTTGGTTATTTGTACTTGGTACAAGGTTGAGTTCTCTCTCTGGACATATCTGGGGACGGCTTAAAACAAAAACAAAAATTCCTCTTGTCAAGATGAGTAATTCATTGTTATTTATCTATCTTTTTTTATTGTGCGGCACAATGCATTATATTTGGTACATAAGTTCCACTTATCCTTCAATGATATCACAGGATATCCATGATATAGCTCAGCTATTGCATAGCAAAGCCATGGATATTTCCTGCACTAATCTGTTAGGTGCATTAAAAAGGTGGTCGTAGAGAGGGAATTGTTAGACACAAGAGTAGCCACAGTGTGCGTGTTTGTGTTGTGATCATGGAGGCAACTGTGTGTGAAATGAAAATTGTTGCGAGCTGAATTCCAACCCACATAGAGGGCTATATGTCTGGTGTACATTATTTGTGGCATAAAACAACAGTAGTTTTTAATCTGAGTTCATAGAAGGCTAGATGTTTGTTTTACGTTTCACTGTTATATGCATCTCTTACGTTTTGGTGTTTTAATTGAACGTATTACTTCAATGGATAGTGCCATTGACAGGGTATGTGCATCAGAAGCTACAGTTGCAAGTGCGGATTTCATCTATAAGAACTTATCATCAGATGTGCCAGATTTGGATGATGATGAGTTTCTCAAAGCTTATGACGTGCTGACTAGCGATGCGAGGAAGTTTGAGTCATTCATGTCCCTTCCAAATCACTTGAAGAAGGGATGGTTAATGATGCAAATAAACAGTCATAAGACTTAAGATATGGAATCAGCAAGGTACTTATGAACTTTGAAATGTTTTCAAGTCTAGTTTTTTTAGGAGCTATTTTCTTATTTAGTAGTAGAGATTTAACTTGTTAATTGCTTCCTACTTTTAAGAGCTATTTCTTTTTGTTATGTCTAAGCACATTTCTATCTTTGAGAACATGTTCTTGTTATCAAGTACTAGCATAGAATGAAAGTTCTAATATGTAACTGTTTCAAGTTTGTTTATGGATCAGTTGCATTTTATCATTTAAACTTAAGTCATCGTATATGTGTATTTTCTTTTCTATTTTTTCTTTTTGGGGTTCTCTGGGTTGGGGGGGGGGGGGGGATGGGTGTTGGGGTGCTATTGGGTATGATTTGGTAAGACAAAGTTACTTTAGCAACTTTAATTCTTAATCTAATTTTCAGTTCTAACTAACCAATAGAATTATAAATTCTATTCAATTTCAATTTCAATTCCGTTTGTCAATCCGACCCTAATAGAATTATGATGAATAAGACCTTGAGTCCGCTTTTTTTTTAAAGGAAGGCTTAAAGCTTGCTAGAAGATTCCAGTAAACATAATATTAGGGTTACAAATTAATCGAGTTTGACTCGAGGTTGACCGAAACTTGTCAAGTAGACCACGTATCAAAATCTGATAAGGTAGTCCAATTTTATCCTTATCAAACATATTGAGTACCACACTTGAAAATCGATGAAGAGTGTCTTCATCCTACAATAGAGCTATATAATTCGAGGTAAATACTGACTAATTAAAGGCAACGATAACTTTGTCAACGGTGTTGAAGACAGTTTATTGCATTTTCTGATTCTATCGGCTTCTATACTAGAGCGACTCTAAAAACCTGGCGTCTCTTCTTGAGATGCCACGTGTTCATTTAAACTTGAATTAACTCTAACTCAGGTTAAACTTGTAGGTTTTTTATGAACAATATCTGTAGTTGCCTTAAACATGTTCACTAAGCATGTTCTCCATTTTTTTAGGAAGGAAGTCGAACAAGTGTTGCTTTTAGCTACCAACACGTTGAAGACAATTGTCTTACTAAAAAAAACTTTGCCATTACGCTCTAGACAGTCTGATAGTCGAGAATATCCTTTGTTCTTAGAGCGGATCGGTCCACTAGAGCTTGTGATCTCGTTGTACCAGAATCAACCTTTCTCTAACCGAACTGGTCTGATGGATTTTTGTAGCGTAAACACCAACGATGTCACAAAAAGGAAAAATTGGTACATAGATAATAATTAAATAAAGTACGAGAAATAATTTGAAATCAATGACAATAAGTGAAAGGACTTGATATACAAAGTTTATGTTTCATTTCCAAATTGATATAAGTGGGCCATTGACAAAGAACGTTAAAGAGTGTAAACAATAATCTCTTTGTTTGCCCTTTTCACTTTTTAGCTTGAATTGTCAAACAATATTTAATGAACTTAAAATTGCTACTTGAGTTCAATTTGTCGTTTAAATAGAGTTTTGGCAAAGCTCTAGAAGGTTTATAGATTCACTTCTCACGTTTTATGTATACGATCTAAAAGTTTGAAACGTCTCGTTTCATTTTTCATGTTTTAGGGGGACTGAAACTTCGATCATCATTTATAAATTTGAATTTTAAAAAATAGAAAATAAGTATTTGTAACCCGCAGCTCTCGTCGTTAAATTAGTCCATTATACATCTCAATCGAGATAAATGTCTTCACAATACCTAAGTTTTATCCCAGACCTACAAATATAGATGACTTGTAGCTCAACCAGTGACAAAAAATAAACCGCTAAAATTATGTTCCCTTACGGTCTGTTTGGAGCCAATTCTCTTACGATTTGGATTTTAAATTCGAAACGGTTATTCACTTCTTTTTTTTTTTTGGAATGGAAGGGAATTCAAATAACAAAATTACTATTTTGTGTTTGGGAACAAAGGAAATGAAAAGGTAATAGTCTTTAAACAATTATATCCATGACTTACGATAAAAAGTGAAATATGGTAAGTGGTTTCAAGTGTGCTAGTGCCACTACATGGTGGTGGTGGTGGCGGCAGGACGCGGGGTAGCGGCATCAACGGTGAAAGTGGTGGGGTGGTCAAATGATGGTAATGATGGTGGTGGGAGTGGTATTGAGGTGTAATTGGTGGTGGTCAAGTGACGCCAATAGTTGCGCCGGTGGCAGTATTGGTGGCTATGATGGAGGCAGTGGTAGTGATAGTGGTGGTGACGGCGGTGGTAGTGGTGGCAGAAAGTGGTGGTGGTGGCGATGATGATAGTAGTGGTGCCGATGGTGGCAATAGTGGCGGCGGCGGTCCATAACCCGGTCCATAACCTTAACCCTAAAGAATCAAGAGATCCAGACAAAGTGTACTCAAAAGATTTCTCATCCTGCAAACATTTTCCCTTCTTCATAGAGTAGCATTAGGGATCAGACTTCAAAACTTTTATGTACCATATGGGGGCTGCGCCTTACACTGTCATTGTCCCCCTAGTTTGTAATTCAACTTATGTTATTGTTAATTTGTACCTTATCCCATTTTTGTGAAAGGAATTTTTGATTACTACCAAAAAGAATTACTCATGTAATACTTAATGAAGGCCAAAGAAAGGTTGATCGTAGAATAGATACTCATATGGTTATGGGAAATTTCCGTTAACCAAAATGTTCCTTGCATCATGCACCTGAAATAATTCTTCTCCTTATAAACAGAAAGTAGTAATATGCTTGACAATCTTTCTGAAACTCCAATACTATGTGATCGATTCAATTAGCTTATAAGTATAACTTTTACATAATTAATTAGTTATTGGAATTAGTTTGGCCTTGAAACTAGTTTAGAGAATCAATTATTTCGGAAATAATTAATTTGACTAGGATTCCTAGTCGAATTAAAAATCCATGTTTGTCTGCATTCATGTGTCGGATGAAGTTCTGCCGGATTCCTATGATTTGGCATGCCCCATTTATTTGCCCCGTGTATTTGTGGGTGTAACATTTTTGCTGATTTTATTGGATTCACTTAAGTGACCTACTGTTGTGGATATTAGGGGTGAACACGATTCCGTTTAATTGGGTTTAAGGATTAAATCGCAAATCAAACCGTTACCCCTCGATTTGAAAAATTATGAAACGAATCAAACCAAACCAAACACTATCGGTTTGGTCGATTAAAACGGTTCAGTTTGGTCGGTTTAAACGGTTTGCGCTCACTTAGAAACATTGTTCTTTTTCACACTACTTTTAGATCTAATAATAATTAAAAATTGAAGTTATATTTTTTTCTAAATTACATATAATCTTGTTACAATTGATATACAAGTGCTCATTGTATGAGAAAGAATGAGTAGCTATAGAATAGATATTGGTCACGCAAATTTTTGTGTTATAAGTGTTCTCATTATTTTCTAATTTTTTAAGTTTTAAGATTTGTTTATTTAGATTTTCTTAGTACTATATATGTCAAATTATCAATGAATGTTACTAAAAATATATGAATATATCATAAGTCGGTTCGGTTCGTTTTGGAATCAGTTTAAAAAATATAAACCGTGAACCGAGTCAAGGTCGGTTTAGAAAATGTGAAACCGAACCATTAAGATCTTTGGACGGTTCGAATTTGATTGGTTCGGTTTGAACGATTCGGATCGGTTTAAACGTTTGGTACTCACCCCTAATGGATACGGTTACGGGCTAATCTACTTGCAAGTTAGGACACATTAGACTAAACGATTTAGACTCAAGTATTATTTGAGAGTTGAGAGATGTGATTAGCCCGCTTAAAATTGATAGACATTTTTCAAATTCAAGTATTGAGCGAAGAGAGCGAACGTGAGAATAATTGAACCCAATGATTAGTGCCTGGTGCCATGCACGTGCATTAATTATGTTGAATACACACTGAATTATCTAGGGATGCAACTTGGGCCGGGCAAGCTGTGGACAACCCGTGTCAGCCCGCAAAAATGTGGGCATAGACTTACTTTTATAGTGACCATGGGCTCAAAACTTTGGGCCGGCCAAAAATATGGGTTGGACATGGGCAAATGTTTTTACAAGCCCATCCAGCCCGTGGGAAAACTAGCTCGTCTGACTATTATATAATATAAAATATATATATATATATATATATATATATATATATATATATATATATATGTTACAATATATTTATTTTGTTTCCTTTAGTCATTAAAAACCGTGGAACACCTAAGTCTATATAATCTCGATCGTCAAACTCTCAACCTAATAGAATATAATTTTTTTTTGTACTTTCTAAACTCTCAACCCCCACTTCGACAAAGTCAAAGCCTCAAAGCCAAAGATATGCTCATATTATTGTCTTATTTTTTTTAACCAGGTTGAACGACGGTTCCCACTTTTCGTTCATGTTTAAAGATCTTTGAAGACTTTACTTTTCATACTATATTTCTTATTATAGAATTAGAAACTCTTGTATTTTTTTTCTATCTCATTTTGTCTCAAATATTTATTTATGTGCTTATATTTAAGTTCATTTGGAGACTGCAATGTACTTTTTTCATTATCATGACTAAATTGTAAAGTTAGATGGTCAACGATAAGTTTAAAAATTATTTTAAAAAAAAAGTAATTTATAACCATGGACAACTCATGGACAACCCGTGTCTACCAAAATTTTGATGGGCTTGGCGTTGACACATATTATTTGGCCCGTAGATGGGCTGGACTGGACATGGGCACGATATTTAGAGAGCGGGCTGGTCATGATCTAACTATTGGGTCCGTCTAGCCCGCCCAAGTTGCACCCCTAGAAATTATCTCAGGAAAGAAGAAAAAGACTTTCGTTTTTTGGGCTCCTATATTTTTCCCTTCGCGAGGGACACCCTTCTCCCAAAGTTTTGTGAAAAAGTGACAGGAATTAATTTAAATTAGTAAAATAACGTGTGATTGTCTACACTAATCATCTAATGTGGTGTCAAGATAAGTGACTTCTCTCATCTTCTGGCGTTCAGGCCACCACCATTCATGGCCACAACAATATCAAATCGTAAGAATTGTTGCCGCTAACTACTGCAAAAACACCACAACAACAATCACCGTCCATCACCATCATCATCGCCACTATAACCAAATCCCACCCCCAACCACCTCGTACGACGGCCCACCACCACCCTAAAGTCTACCTCCTATCATATGGAATTGATTCATGAGCGACGCGGTAAGTACCCGTAACATATAATGGTTGCCTCTCTACAGGCCCCTAAACACACTATATATACCGTACCTTTTAATTCTCTGGATCCATTTTCTTCTAGCACATCTTGAACCTTCCCTTTCTGTGCGGACGATAAGAGACTACAAGCTGAAGTTCGTTGGCGACCTCACACTTTTTGTTCTTCTTAGTGCTCGTAATCCCTTTTTGATTACATTCCACAAACATGCTATAGTTTAACAATCTCAACTTTTGACCATTATTAAGATTCAGCTTTAGTATATATAATGTGATCTTAATCCTGTAAGTTGGGATGGCAAAAAAACCTACTTCTGTTGGTGTCACTGATCTTGTACATGGTTGATTTGCATGTGGTAAGGAGAAAGCTCCTTATGAAGCCATAGCTGCTAAGAAGAAGTCTGACTATAAGAAACTTATGGATGTTTACAACATGAGCCAGGTACAAGCACTTTCTTTCAGCATCTTTTACCAATATCTCGTCAAATTCATATAGATTACGAAGTTTTTATACGTAGTGCATGTTAATTATTACACTTTGTAAGATCAAGAAAACATACGTTGGAAATACATGTGCGATGTTGTGAACCGAAAATCTCATATCAAGAAATGTGATAAGTAAGTATGACTTGTATACATGACATGACTTACAACTGCGTAACTTAAGCTTTTGGTCGAGTTGGTTACTATCACCTATATTTCGTCTTTAACATGAATTGACGACATTTTGTTGAGTCAAATAGAAAAATAGTGCAGAGAAACAACCGGTGATTTGATGTCCAAGGGGAGCTCGGAATTTGGTTGTCACACAAAAGAATATTGAAAATGCGTGTGTGATGGTGCGGGGATAAAATCCTGCAGTTGCAAGTGTGACAAGTACGAATGACATGTGCCTGAACGGACTTAAGAGTATAATAACTCAACTTTTAGGTCGACTTAGGTACAACCATGTACGTCTGGGTCTTTCATTAGTAAAGCGGTTCACAATTCGTCTTTCTACTGTATCAAAATTGAAGTTTTTCTTAGGCTACATATCTTTACCCCACTTAAAATTTGGCTCGTGTCTTAGCAGGAAGAAAATGCTTGAAATCAGATGTGTTTTGCTCTAGTAACTTCCCGAGGCAATAACTTTCCACACTGGGATTGATCGCGGCTACGCTGGTGTTGTAACTAAAAACTGAATCGAGAATCATACCAGAAATCAGGCCTGCAAAAGAGAACACGGAGTGACCGCCGGGTTGGGTTTTGGTGGGGGAACGCTCCGATGCTTAAGTCAGAGATGGCTAACAATGTAGAACTATGATAAGTAATAAAGACACAATGTGTATGTGTGTGAGCTTGTCTTTACCTGAGAGGGCTTGACCCCTTTATATAGTGGTAGCAAGAGGAGTCCTAGTAGGACTGGGCTTTGATCAACTTTAATCAGAATCTCATTATGATCCTAAAGGATCCCATATCAATCTTAGCTGATAGAGTCAGTGCTTTGTTAGGATTCTGCCCGGTGATTGATATGGTAAGTGCCATATTAGTAATGAGCCAATATGGGTTACGTGTCATAACTGCCACATGTCGTCCGTAGATTGGAGGGGTATTTTTAGCTATATCATATGCCCCTTGCTTTTACCAGCGTTTAATGAAGCGGGTGGAAGCACACTTTTTCCACTGGTGATAGCGAAATATGCCAAAAACAGAATTGAATCTGTTTGTCTGACATTTCAAATATTCAAAGAGTGCTCTGCTCGGACGAGGTTCTGTTCGGACATGGTTCTGCTCGGGCAGAGTTATGTTCGGACGGGATTCTGCTCGGGCACGAATCTGTTCGGATGGGATTCTATTCGGGTACGAATATGTTCGGCCAAGATCACTCTGCTCGGGTAGAGTGTTCGGACATGGTTCTGCTCGGGCATAATTCTCTTCGGTCGAGGTCACTCTACTAGGGTAGAGTGTTCGGACGGGATTCTGCTCGGGCACGAATCTGTTCGGATGGGATTATGCTCGGGCATGAATCTGTTCAGATGGGATTCTGGTCGGGCGCGAATCTGCTCGGCCAAGATCATTCTGCTCGGGCAGAGTGTTCGGACATGATTCTGCTCGACCGTGGTCACTCTGCTCGTTCAGAGTGTTAGGACGGAATTTTGCTCGGGCAGAATTATGCTCGAATGGCATTCTACTCGGGCATGAATTCTGCTCAGCCGTGGACGCTTTGCTCGGGCAGAGTGTTCGGATGGAATTCTGTTCGGTAAAAATTATGCTCTGCCGTGGTCACTCTACTCGGGCAGAGTGTTTGGACGGGATTCTGTTCGGACATAATTTTGCTCGGCCGTTGTCACTCTACTCGGGCAGAGTGTTCGGACGAAATTCTATTCGGACATAATTCTGTTCGGACGGAATTCTGCTCGGTTACGAATCTGTTCGGCCAAGATCACACTGTTCGGGCAGAGTGTTCAGACAGAATTCTGTTCGGATGGAATTCTGCTCAGACATGAATCTGTTCGGCCAAGATCACTCTGCTTGGGCAGAGTGTTCGGACAGTATTTTGCTCGAGCGGAATTCTGCTCGGCCGTTGTCACTCTGCTCGGGCAGAGTGTTCGGATGGGATTCTGCTCGGGCGAAATTTTGTTCGGTCGTTGTCACTTTGCTCAGGCAGAGTGTTCGGACAGGATTCTGCTTGGGCAGAATTCTGCTCAGCCGTTGTCACTCTGCTCGAGCAGAGTGTTCGGACGGAATTTCTGCACGGGCAAAATTTTGCTCGGATGGGGTCTTGGTTTCTTCCACGTGTCCCATTCTCTTTTAATGCCTTTGAGCGGGAATTTTTTTGAAATTTTCAAACTTCACTTCTCTTGGCTTCTAACACGTAGGGGGGCGTCGAACCGTTGGGTTTGCCCAAGTGACGGTTACTTGGAGTTTCTCTATATAATATGAGTCTTTCACTTCATTTTTTGCTAACTGGCATCGTTTGGAGGCATACTACTCTCCACGTAATTCTCTTTTCTTCTCCTCTTTTTGTTCAGCGCTTCAAGTTTTTCATAGTTTCCTAGTTAAATAGAAAACATGTCTGAAACTTCAGCGTCTGTTTCCTCGTCTGAAGAGAATATTTGTATGAGTAGTTCATCTTCAAGTTCGGAACGAGTTCCAACTTCAGGAAGTGAAGTTGGAACTTCAAATCCACAACTTCCACCACCTTTAACTTCCCAACCATTACCACCTTCATCTTCTCAACCTCCACAACCTTCTACTTCTCAGCCTTCGCATTCTTTGTCTGGAAAGAAGGCCTTAAGAGATGTGAAGGATCAAGTTGAGGATAAGGCTAATCCCAAGCCTTGGTATATTGCTGACGAGAAGTCAAGTAAGATGTCCACTAAAGATTTGCAGGATTTAATTCGGGAATATCCTCTTCCCAAAGGTTGGTATGCTCGTCTTCCTGGTTTGCAAGAACCAGCTAATTATGGAACAAAGTTTGAAACGGGGATCTACGAAGAGCAGGTGAAGTTTGGGTTTAGGCTTCTTATTCACCATTTTGCTCTTCGTTTCTTCGAGCATTATCGCATGGCTCCCGGGCAGCTTGTTCCAAATGGTTGGAGGAAGCTTGTCGGACTTATATATTTGGTTCGGACTTCAGGCTACAAACCAGATGCAATAGATTTTATGAGAGTGTTCTTCGAAATCTGTTTCGTCAAAGGAGTCGCCAACTGCCCGGGATGGTATTACATTCATAGTAGGCAACGACTTCTGAAGGGAGGCCCGAAGTCAAATAAAGGCTGGCATTCTAGGTACTTCTTCGTTGGCCGCTTGGACAAGGGGGAGCTTCCGTTTGATAGAAACTGGAATCCTTACTGTAAGGATTTCGAGAATCCTGGCAAGCCCATTCCCAACAATCTTACTAAGCATATTCTTAGCTATATTAAACTTCGAGGCGGTCTTTCTATTGATGATCCTCTTTCGGAGGAACAATTGGAGTGGGCAAAGAACATTCCTCCAAAGCCTATTCCAGCTGGTCTTTCGATTCCTCATCCTCCTCCCACTATTCATAGTGTGTCATCTGCCGAGACTGTTCATCTAGGTGTGCTTTATAGAAGTAATTGATTTCAATTCGGTTTCTATATTTATTCTCGTACTGATTTCTTTCTTCTTTGCAGAAATGGCTAGCGAAAGTGGAATATCGCCACAAGGAAGCTTTCTTGGCGTTCTCTAGAAGGCCAAGGGGAAGCGAAAAGAGAAGCAACCAAGTGTGGAGTTGCCCCCTGCGCCTAAGAAGACTAGAGTCACTCCTCCAGAACGTTCTCCACGGATCCTGGATCAAGTGTCCATTGATGATGATCCCATCTTTCGACCGAGATGGACACTTAGGCGTGATGACCTTGGGATGCCGGATAGCCAGGTCTCGGAGCAACATCTTCTACATGGAATTCTTCCTCGAGACAACGAGGTCTTCCAGAATCAGACACACGAGACCTTTGCCTACTCCTTCGCCCAGGCCGTGTATACGGTAACATCCTTTAACTTAACTAGGTTTCTATTTTGTTTTCAACTTTTATTTAGCTGATGGTTCCAATCTTCATTCCAGATGTACACTAGTGGGTCTGAGATGCTTTCTCACTTTGAGATGGCGAGGCAGGTGGCAACGGAGGAGGCTCAACAGAAGAGGGAAGTTGTTAAGGAGGCACAAGAAGCTTATCATCGTGCGGAAGAGCTGAGCAAGCAAGAGGCTGATCATCTTGCTCAGATCGCGACTCTGGAGAAGAGGCTGGAACGAGCAAAAAGGAGGGCAGCAGAAGATGTGACCAAAGCTCGAGACCAAGGCATCTGCGACTTCTTGGATGTAAATGCTGGGGATAAATGGCTGAAGAAGAGGACATAAGATGGCCTTGAGATTTATGAGCTTGGCTTTATGAAGGCCAAGAAGATGTTTGCTGAGCGCTTTCCTGACATCCCCTTGGATGATTTTGTTCTGCCCGCGGTAGTGTCTCCTTCTGGAGAGACAGCTATGCCTTCAGAGGCAGGGGATGCCGCAGCTTCTCATCTTCCAGAGGAAGGTCCTTCTGGTGATGCTCCTGAGCCTTAGGTTTTAGCCTAGGCTATTTACTTTGTTTAGACAGAGAATTTTGATGTCCTTTCAAGGGCTTATTGTAAAACTCTTTATCTTTTATTTCATGTTATTATGTTTTACTATGTGTTTCTCGTGGTTTGTGTTTACCATTCACACAGCATTATTTATTTTTACTTTGACTCAAAACCCTTTATTCGTCACTTAAAGAGTTGGCAAAGAAGTCGAGCACCCTTGCTCAGCCTATATTTCGAAGAAGCAAAAGCTTTGGTGGAGTGACGATGCTCCCATTAACTTTTGTTTCTTCATGGACTCAGATCTGTAGCTAATCCGTTTGGCCTTCTCTTGTATTTTTATAAAACCCAAGAGTTATACACTATGTTCAGCCATCACTCTATTCGGACAGAATGCTTTGGCTAAGTTGATCACTCTGTTCGGGCAGAGTGTTCGGCCATCACTCTGTTCGGACATAATGTTTTAGCTAAGTTTATCACTATGTTCGGGCAAAGTGTCCGGCCATCACTTTGTTCAGACAGAATGTTTTGGCTAAGCTTACATTACAAAAATAATGAGAAAAATAACTTTATTACTCGAGTCAAAAGATAAAGTTTACATTGGATTGCTTGACAACCCATTTATTCGAAAAAAATCTGCTAAAGACTATTTCTAAAATTTTGGGGTTTTGATAAGGTCTGGGCCCCTTATCCCCCCAAAAAAAAGAAGTGGCTTGGCTCGGGCCAAGACACTACTGGTAATATCTGCGCAAGTTCTCAGCATTTCAAGTACGAGGGATGGATTCCCCCAAAAGTGTTCCTAGTGCGTAGGCGCCCGGTTTGAGCACCTTTACAACACAGTAGTGTCCTTCCCAATTTAGAGATAACTTTCCCGTCGCTGCCTTTAGATCGGAGACTTCTAATTTGCGAAGGACTAAATCTCCCTAGTTAAACTGCTTGGATCAAACTCTCTGATTGTAATAATGCACGACTCATTGCTTTATAACAATGGATCGTTTATGGGCTTGAGTTCGAGCTTCTTCTACCAAATTAAGATTTGCTCGGAGTCCAACTTCGTTGTTTAATTCGTTGAAATGTGAGACCCGGAGTGTTGGAATTCATATCTCAACTGACAACATTGCTTCTGTTCCATAGCACAATAAGAAAGGCATTTCCCCTGTGACCGAATGTGGAGTTGTTCGATAAGCCCACAACACCTTGGGGAGTTCGTCCACCCATGCGCCTTTAGCTTCATCTAGCTTCTTCTTCAATCCTTGTAAGATGCTTCGATTCATGTTTTCAGTCTGGCCATTGGATTGTGGATGAGCTACAGAAGTGAATCTTAAATCGATTGAAAGATTCGTACAAAAGGTTCAGAAGTTGTTGTTGTCAAACTGTTTTCCGTTATCAACGGCCAAAGCTCTTGGTACTCCAAAACGGCAGACGACATTTTTCCAGAAGAAATCTTCACACTTGGCTGAAGTAATAGTTGCTAGAGATTTTGCTTCAGTCCATTTGGTGAAATAGTCTATTGCCACAATCACAAATCGTCGTTGTCCAGACCCCATGGGAAAAGGTCTCAGCAGATCTATTCCCCACACAACAAAGGGAATTGGAGAAACAATCGAAGTTAAAGGAGCAACTGGTGTATGAGAAATCGATGTAAACTTCTGACACTATCGCATCTTCATGTGAATTCGATGGCGTCCTTCTGCATCGTAGGCCAGTAATATCCTTGCCTTAAGATTTTCTGTGCCAATGTCCTCCCTCCAAGATGTTGGCCACATATCCCTTCGTGTACTTCTTGTAATACGTATAAGGATTCTGACGGACGTAGACATCTGAGGTAAGGAAGGCTGAAGGATTTCTTGTATAGAGTTCCGTATACTAGAGCATACCGTGCAGCTTTGACACGAAGGTTCCTCGCCTCATGTCTTTCACTTGGTAATTCGCATGTGGACAAGTATTTGATGATCATGTCCATCCAACAGGGTTCTAGATCTATTATTTCAATCTTAGCTTGAGAACTGATGCTGCGATCCTTGAGGAATTCAAGGTATACCGGGTACCGAACATCAGTTTCTTCAGCGGAAGCAAGCCTTGACAATGTATCTGCCTGAGTATTCTGATCTCGGGGGATTTGGCAAATGGTGAAGTTTTGAAACTTCACGGCTGAAGTTTTAACTAAGTTGAGATATTGAGCCATTCTTTCGTCTCTGGCTTCGTAATCTCCCAAGACATGATTGACCACCAGTTGGGAATCACTATGAACTGATAACGAGTCCACCTTTAAGGCATGTGCTAGCCTTATCCTCGCGAGAAGAGCCTCATATTCTGCTTCGTTATTTGAGGCTTGAAATCCAAAGCGAAATGCGTACTCAATAGTAAAACCTTCTGGACTTATAAGAATAATTCCGGCTTCGCTACTGCCAATAGCTGAAGAACCGTCTACGTAAAGATTCTAAGGATTTGGAACCTTATAAATTACCAACTGAGGGGGGTCTTCAGGTAATGTACACTCGACAATAAAGTTGAGCTTTAATTGTAGTGCGAGGTTTATACTGGATATCGAATTCCCCCAACTCGACGGACCAATTGACTAATCTTCCTGATGCCTCGGGGCTCAGTAGAACCTTTCTAAGTGGTTGGTCTGTCAGTACAATAATGTTATGAGATTGGAAGTATGGTCAAAGACGTCTAGCTGATATGATAAGGGCTAGTGCGATCTTGTCAATCTTCGGATATCTCGTCTCTACATCTTGTAAGACTCTGCTGGTATAATAGATGGGTTTCTGGACTCCATCCTCCTCTCTGGCTAAAACAGTGGTAACTGCGACTTCGGTGACCGAGAGGTACAGAAACAAGTCTTCGCCGGGAAGTGGTTTTGAAAGTAGGGGCGGAGAACTCAAGTACGTTTTGAGTTCTTTGAACGATTCCTGACATTCGTCTGTCCAAATAAAATTTTTTGCTTTTCTGATGGCTTTAAAGAATGGTAAGCATCGTTCAGCTGATCGAGCCATGAACCTTCCCAAGGCTGTAACCTTTCCTATTAACTCTTGTACTTGTTTGATGGTTTTTGGGGACGTCATGGTTTGAATGGCCTTGATCTTTTTCGGGTTCACCTCAATTCCTGGTTGAGAGACCATAAACCCCAAAACATTTCCTGATGCGACTCCGAAAGCGCATTTGAGTGGAGTCAGCTTCATTTTGTACTTTCGAAGGATGTCGAAAGTTTCCTTCAAGTCTTTGACATGGAATTCAGACTTTATGCTTTTGACGAGCATATCGTCAACATAGACTTTCATGTTTTTTCCGATCAAGTCTCGAAAGGTCATGTTCACCAGACGTTGGTACGTTGCCCCGGCGTTCTTGAGTCCAAAGGGCATTACTTTATAGCAGTATAACCCTTTCTCCGTGATGAACGAATTTTTGGAGACATCGTCCTCGTGCATCATAATCTGGTTATAACCAGAATATGCATCCATGAAACTAAGTAATTCATGGCCCGAACTAGCGTTGATAAGAAGATCTATCCTTGGGAGCAGGTAGCTATCCTTCGGGCATGCTTTGTTGAGATCTGTGTAATCGATACATATTCGTCATCTGCCGCCTGACTTAGGAACCATGATGACATTGGCGAGCTAATCCGGGTAGTAGATCTCTTCAATAAAGTTGGCAGTTAGAAGTTTATCTACCTCTTCTTCAATCTTCTCTTGTCTTTCGGGCGCAAAAGTCCTTTTCTTCTGCTTAACAGGTTTTTTGGATGGATCGACATTTAGCCTATGGGTAATGATTTCGGGATCAATTCTAAGCATGTCTATGGCTGTCCATGCAAATATATATCCGCATAGGTTCTCAATAGGTTCACCAGCTCGAGCTTGGTGTCTTCCTTAAGATTCGAACCTATCCGAACTGTCTTGCTTTCTTCTCCGGGATATACTTCAATGCTTACAAGATCTTCAACTGGTTCTCCCCTTTGCATCTTTGTATCTTCCCGGAGGTCTTCGATAATGAGTGCTTCCTTGTTCTTCGATTGACATGAAGTCACGTAGCACTGACGAGCTGTAGTCTGGTCTCCTCTCACCTCTCCAATCCCGTGTTCCGTGGGGAACTTCATCTTGAGATGATAAGTCGACACTACAGTTTGTAACTGATTGAGTGTTGGTCGTCCCAATATGGCGTTGTATGCAGAGGGGACCTTTACCACCACAAAATCAAGCATGAAGTTGGCTTGTGCCAGAGGTGTGCCAATCGCAACTGGGAGTGCGATAATACCTTCGACTGCAACTGGATGATTGGAGAATCCATATAACGGTGTATCCATCTTTCGAAGACGGTCTGTTGGAATGTTCATCTTCTTGAATGCATCGTAAAATAAGACTTATGCGAAACTTCCATCATTAACCAAGACACGCTTTACATCGAAGTTCCCAGCCTTAATTGTGATGACTAATGGATCATCATGAGGATTTTTTATATCCTTTGAATCTTCGTCGGAAAAGGTGATCACCGCTATGGGTACTGTTTTCTGTTTCTTATTCAGGGGCTGACTCGTTATGCACACTTCTCTGGCGTATGCTTTTCGAGCCTGTCCTGATGAACCTTCTGCGGCTAATCCCCAGATATAGTGTTGATTGTACCCACATTCTCTTCCTGATCTTCTCTTTCTTCCATGGCCAGAGGTGTCTGTTGTCGTCCTTCTCTATGAGCTAAAAACTTTCTCAACTGGCCAAGCTTGATAAGGGCCTCAATTGCTTGGTTAAGCGACCCGCAATTGTCAGTTGTATGGCCGTGATCTTTGTGAAAGTGACAGCATAAATCTTTGTTCCTTTTATTTGGTCGGGATCTCATTTTGTCTGGCCATTGGAGAGCTTGATTGTCTTTAATCTCGTGGAGAATATGTGATGGTTTGGCATTGAGGGGTGTCAGATTTTCTGAAGCAAACGGATCTTTCGGACGTCGTTCATCACGCTTAGATCGTTTTACTGACTTTCCCCCTTGAGGAGTTATCTCTCGAGATCGTTTCTTCTTTTCCTCTTTCTCTTCTCCACGTCATCCTCTGTGTGTCTCCAGGTATTCTTCAGCTTGAATATATTTGTTAGCCTTCTCGAGAAGGTCTTTCATATTATCTGGAGGACTTTTGTTCACAGAGAATGCAAACTTGGATGTCGGTCGGAGGCCTCAGAGGAAGGTTATGTACTTCACGAATTCGTCCAAGTTATCGATTTCCAAAGTAGCTGCGTTGAATCGTTTGAGGAAGCACGCCAAAGATTCATTTTTCTCTTGCACAATGTTTAGCAAACTCGTCGAGTTCTTTCTTCGGGAGTGACTGCTTAGGATTACCCTAATATTTTGGTAAACCTACTAGTAACCCTAATATTAGTATTCGTAAGCCGGAGCTCCCTGACTTTAGTCCCTTTTACAGCTTAATCCAAATAAATCGTTTTGCAATACCTACTTTTTTCTCATAGACAGAAAAAAATTACTCAAGTTATATGTTTCTTAAATGTGTGTACAAGTGACTTATAACTCAACTAGCTAGTTACCAAAACTAAAGTCCTGATTTTATTTTTGTTTAATTTGTGTGGCATTAACATATGTAATATGTTGCCTAGAATAGAAACCTCAAATTTGAATTTTCAATGAAAGATACAATTAGTGACATCATGCTTATCTCTGTATCCTTTTTAGGAAGATCGGGAAGAGAAAGGCAGATACTTCGGCTAAGAGGGAAAGACTCACCAAGACCCACCCTTACAAACCAAAGAGGCCTCCCACTGATTTCTTCATCTTTCTGTACGTTCAAACCTTTTCTTGCCATGCTTTAACATTGGAGTATTTCAAATAAAGATAAATATTTGTTCGAGACACGTTATATACAGCGAGGATTTTCGAAAGACATTCAGAGAAGAAAATCCTAACGTGAGGTCTGTCATGGCCGTAAGTAACTCGTAACTTCTTGTGTTTTCATTCTTCAATCTCTTCAAATGTTTACATATTCGTCGTTAATTTGCACTTCGTATTTTGCACTTTTAAAGGTTGCGAAAGCAGGTGGACTGAAATGGAAATCCATGACTGAAGCGGTAAGTACCGTAACATATAATGGTTGCCTCTCTACAGGCCCTTAAACACACTATATATCCCATATCTTTCAATTCTCTGGATCCATTTTCTTCTAGCACATCTTGAACCTTCCCTTTTTGTGCGGACGATAAGAGACTACAAGCTGAATGTCGTTGGCGACCTCACAACTTTTTGTTCTTCTTTGTGCTCGTAATCCTTTTTTTGAATTCATTCCACAAAATACGGTATAGTGTAACAATCTCAATATTTTACCATTATTAAGATTAAGCTTTAGTATATATAATGCGATCTCACTCTTGTAAGTTGGGATGGCAAAAAAACCTACTTCTGTTGGTGTCACTGATCTTGTACATGGTTGATTTGCATGTGGTAAGGAGAAAGCTCCTTATGAAGCTATAGCTGCTAAGAAGAAGTCTGACTATAAGAAACTTATGGATGCTTACAACATGAGCCAGGTACAAGCACTTTCTTTCAGCATCTTTTACCTATATATCGTCAAACTCATATAGATTACGAAGTTTTTATACGTAGTGCATGTTAATTACTCTTTGTAAGATCAAGAAAACATACGTTGGAAATGCATGTGCGATGGTGTGAAGCGAGAATCTCACCATCAAGATAATGTGATAAGTACGCAGAACTTACATACATGAGTCGACTTACAATTCAATAACTTAGTTTTTTTGTCGAGTTGGTTATTATCACGTATATTTCGTCGTTAACATGAAATCGGTGACATTTGGTTGAGTCAAATGGAAAAATAGCGCAAAGAAACAATCGGTGGTTTGATGTCCAAGGGGAGATCGGAATTTGGTTGTCGGACAAAAGAATCTTGAAAATGCGCGTGTGATGCTGCGAGGATGAAATCCCGCATATGCAAATGTCACAAGTACAAATGACGTGTGCCTGAACGGGCTTAGAGTATAATAACTCGACTTTTAGGTCGACTTAGGTACAACTATGTACGTCTGAGTCTTTCACTAGTAAAGCAGTTCACAATTCGTTTTCCTATTGTATCAAACTCGTTGTTTTTCTTAGGCTACATTTCTTCAACCCTCTTAAAGTTTGGCTTGTGTCTTCGCAGGATGAAAATGATTGAAATCAGATGTGCCCTCCTGATCGCTGGACAAATTCATGGTGCTTGCTCTAGTAACTTCCCGGGGCTGTAACTTTCCACACTGGGATTGATCGCGGTTACGCTGGTGTTCTACAAGATGTTGTTCTATTGAGTTAACTTATTCAATAAACTATATTCTTCTTGTTTGCCTGTGCTTTTCATTTTCCTAGATGGAGATTGTAATGACCTAATCGCTGAATTGATTAAATTCTCTATCGCGGTTAAATTGTTACTAGTTTGATACTCGTGCGTTGCAACGGGTCATTATGTAGAATTTTACTATTCAAAAATATTCGGGTTAAACTATGAGAAAATTGGTGATGAGTGAAAATTATTTACCTTAAAAGAAGAAAATAATTTATCATGATATATATATATATATATATATATATATATATATATATCTATATATATATATATATATATATATATATATATGGGGCCGATCAGGGTCTACCGGTGGATATTATCCACTGGACCGCATCTCGGGGGTGCGGTTTGCATGATTGATTTTTTTTACACCCACCCACCCACCCCTCAACAGTCCGGCATGCGGTCCCCCTTCCTGCCTGCCACGTGGCAGGCGTCCCCAGTCCCCCTTCCCTGCCTGCCACGTGGCACCCCCTCCGGTCCCCCCCCCAAATCCGCAACACCATTTTGCGGTCCCCCCAAATCCGCAACACCATTTTGCCGCCCCCCCCCCCCCAATTTTGTGGCCCCCCTGTCACGTGCCCGGTTCACCGTCCTTTTTCTGACCTTTCTCTGCTTTCTTTCATCTCTCTCCCTCATTTTTTCCTCTTTATAAACCCTTCTCCCCGAACCATTTCTTCCACTCCCCATCATCTTTACCAACACACACTTCATACTCCATATCTCACTTACATAATCTCCACAACAATACAAACGAAAAAAAATTTACGCTAGAAGATCGGTGGATTTTTCTTGATACAAATATATCAAGTTAAAACAAGTAAGTATTTTAAATTTTCTTATAATTCAATGTTAATTTCAAATTGTTCTTACCAATGATTTATTTAAATTGTGTTTAGCTTAAATTGCTTTTACCATAGTCTAAAATTCTTGTTTTTTGAGAGTTTGAAATTAGGGATTGAACTAGCGTTTATTAGCCAATATTCATTCGAAGTCCAAAAAATAGTCATTTTTTAGGGCGTCAAAATTTGAAATTTTCACGAATTTATAAAAAATAGCTAGAGCTAGATTTTGCTAAAGTACAAAACATAGACCCTAGTTATTTTTAAAAGATCTATATCAGGAAAAATTTCAGATTATTTCCTGGACTGGAAAGGGGTCAACTGATACGGGGAACCTTGTAACTTCGCAGTGTAATTTAAAATATCAAACTAGCGCGATTTCGCGCGAAACTTTTATGAGAACCCTAGGATGTTGGGAAGTTCCGTTTCCCCGGAATTTGCGCCATTCCGATGTCGTTAGCTATTTTTTTGGCCGAACAGGCTTTTAAGCGCTCGATCCGGACACCGGTTCGGAATTTTTGGGCGAAACTTTTGTAAAATACTTTTTAGATCAAGAATGAATTCATGAAGCTTAAAATAGTATTTCAAAACACTTGTGAGATTTTCCGACGTCAGGGGGCATTTCGGTAATTTGCCACCCCGATAGGGATATTTTGCTAATTCCACACTGTTAAATTTTTGCAATGTTAATTCAACAATGTTAAGTCTAAAATAGTGTTGCGCTTCTTCTTTTTTTTTCGTGGCCCCCCACCCCCTGCCCTTTTTTCTTTTGTCTTTCTTACGTGGCCCCCACCCCCCCCCGCGGTTCCCGTGGGCCCCCCACCCCCCAGCCCGAACCGCAACAAGCAGTTGCCTTTTCTTCGTGGCCCCCATCCCCCACCCCCGTCCTCCCCCACCCCCGTGGGCCCCCACCCCCTTCCTCTCCCCGAACCGCAACAAGGGGTTGCGGTTGACTGTACCGTGGCCCCCACCCCCCACCCCGGTTCCCGTGGGCCCCCACCCCCCACCGAACCGCAACTTTCTGTGTCGTGGCCCCCACCCCCGGTTCCCGTGGGCCCCCGCCCCCACTCCGAACCGCAACTTGCGGTTCTCTGAGACTACTTTTTTCTTGATGGCCCCCACCCCCCACCCCCCCCCCGAACCGCAACAAGGGGTTGCGGTTCTCTATGCCGTGGCTCCCACCCCCGAACCGCAACAAGGGGTTGCGGTTCTCTGTGCCGTGGGCCCCCACCCCCGTGGGCCCCCACCCCCCCCCCGAACCGCAACTTGCGGTTCTCTGAGACTATTTTTTTTCTTCGTGGCCCCCAGCCCCCAGCCCCTTCCTCCCCCACCCCCGAACCGCAACAAGGCGTAATTGTTGCTAAAGGCGTAATTGTCACTAAAGGTGAAAATTAATTAGACAATTTTTCACGAATTTATAAAAAATAGCTAGAGCTAGATTTTGCCAAAGTACAAAAAATAGACCCTAGTTATTTTTAAAAGATCTGTATCAGGGAAAATTTTTAAATTTTTCCAAAGACTGGAAAGGGGTTAACTGATACGCGGAACCTTGTAACTTTGCAGTGTAATTTAAAATATCAAACTAGCGCGATTTCGAGCGAAACTTTTATGATAACCCTAGAATGTTGGGAAGTTCCATTTCCCAGGAATTCGGGCAATTCTGAAGCCGTTACCTATTTTTTTGGCCGAACGGGTTTTTAATCGCTCGATCCGGACACCGGTTCGGGATTTTTGGGCGAAAAATCCCGAAAAATACTTTTTCGATAATGAATGAATTCAGGAAGCCTGAAATAGCATTTTAAAGCACTTTTGAGATTTTCTGAAACCAGGGGGCATTTTTGGTAATTTGCCACCCTGAGAGTGGTGTTTTGGTAATTTTCCCGGTAAAGTTTTTCAAAGGACTTCTTAATCCAGAAATGTAAGTAAAACACCTGAAATGTTATTTTGAAGCTGACTGCGGGGCGTTAGGGTGCTAATGATGCCCCGGGGGCATTTCGGTAATTTGTCGCTCAGCGGGGGTATTTTGGTAATTTAACATTGTAAAATTTTTCGACTTACTTTTAGTTCGGGAAGGGGTGTAAGACACCCGGAAAGTTATTTTTTCAATTGTTCTGAGATGTTTGTTGGGGCGATGGCTGTCAGGGGGTATTTTGCATAAGTTGGGGGTGTTTTGGTAACTTTCCCCCTTAAAATACCCTGAGGAAATATTTGGTATATAATTGACGTAATACCTTTAAAAAGTGGTTTTTTAAAGCGAGTTTGTGGAGTTGGTAGTGTTGCAGACATCGGGGGGGGGTATATTGGTAAATTGTCACGTTGGCTCTAAATTTTAGAAAAATAGAGTAATTAAGCATTCAGAGCGGTGGGAAGTGAGGAATTGTTTTAATACATTTAAATAATGAGATAATGACTATTGCTAACCCGTTGGTAAGCTAGGTTTAAGATACTGTTTTATTTTTGGAATGTATATATTATGGACGTTAAGTTGGTTTACGATTATATTTTGTTCTTAGAGATATGGATTTCAACCCCGGACCTCATGATACATCAATCCTATACGATGACGATGACCACGTCGCGAGGTACGTATTTGACGGTGTCGATAGGGGTGTTTTCGAAACAATTCAAAGCACAACTCACCTCGAAGAGTGGGTACTGAACGAGGAACAAATACAACTATTACACCGTCAAAATTTGGCCATGTTCACCGATCCCGGGATTTTGTCTCGGCATGACGATTGCCTTATATCCGCTCTAGTTGAACGATGGAGGGGCGATACGAACTCATTTCACTTCCGGTTTGGTGAAATGACTATTACATTAGAGGACGTCAGATTTATACTTGGAATCCCATGTCACGGCAAACCCATTACTTGGAGCAAAACGTCTGCATCCATATTAAAGATGGCTAGGCAGTATTTCCCGGGAATCCCGAGGGAAGCTCTTACGTCTAATGGCATAAAACTTAAATGGCTGAGAGAGCAGTACGGCGTGCTACCGGATGAATACACTCCTCATGATTTCGTGACGTATACGAAGGCATTCCTTCTGTATATTATTGAAGCCATATTACTTCCGACGCATTCGAAAAACACGGTGCATCCGAAGTATATGGTGTTCTTGGAGGATCTTGAGGAGGTATACTCGTATTCGTGGGGTTCAGCTGTTCTTGCGCACCTATATCGAGCACTGCATAAGGCTACGAGATTGGATGCCAAGTCTATTGCCGCCTGCCTGACTCTATTACAGGTATGAGCATTTATATTCTTGTTTTGACGTGTCAAAGTATTCGTGATTATTTACTAATTCCATATAATGTTTGCATTCACAGGTTTGGTCTTACGAGAGGCTACCCACGGGACGTCCACAACCGCGGGAATATTATGATGACCAGTGGCCTAGGGTGTGGGCCTGAGGGCCCGGGAGACCAACCGGAAGAGACGGGTAAACCCTCACCACCATCTACAGTTCTATCGGGGGGAACTAGATATGCTGGATGCACCCCAGGTGACGTGGCAGCCATACGGCAAGGTGATGCATCAGTTGGATGAGTATTGTTGGCAACTTCCGGTAGTCGCTCAACGCCTGACGCGTACAACTCTCAGCCCCAGAGTCAGGGCCTGGGGGAGCCGTCTAGTCGCTTGCCTTCTTACGCGTCTTCACCGTAGAGCTATGAATTCTGGGAGCCGTATAGTCGCTTGCCTCCTGACGCGTACGACTCTCAGCGCCAGAGTCAGGTTCCCCAAGTAGGAAGCAAGGCCTCGCGCCCAAGTCTGGTCGGACAAAAGACAAGCGACGAAGCCATTAAGGCCGGACAAGATGGGTTGGATCGACCGGCACTACTTCGGGCATGAGTCTGTCGATTCAACAGACTTTCCTCTTGCGACATTCATAGGTCATGAGGATATCAGAACGTTGGCACTGGAGACAGATATTTCAAATTTTGTCATGAATGCTTACATAGATCTGCTCCGGATTGCTCGAAATCGACTGAAACATTGGGCACGTAAGGAATGTGACCGTGGACTCTATTGGCTTCCTTCGTCCACCGATCCAAGATATACTCTGGAGGGATTTCACGAGCATTCTTGGCGCTAAAAAACCTCAACGCGTGTCGACAGAGTATACCTTTATGCTCAAACAGTTGACAGTTGCAACTAACACCCCCGGTCTCCATACACACTGCTACGGTAAAATGTCTTCTGTTCTTCGGAGCCGACGAAGAGCACGGATTGGCAAAATTCGTCACATTTGTCAAAGCATAAACCTTGAGATATCTGTTGCATAGCTCGCGCAACTTTGTCATGCTATATTGATTCGACTTTAGTAGTTCATCCTGAAACTGTCTAAACATTTCCTTGGTATAGACTTGAGCCGCATGAGCCTCCAAAGGTGAAAAAACTAATATTTGTCTTTCTCTGTAAACTGTAGCCGCGTCGGCTTCTCTCTCAAGGTGAAATTGCCTGTCAAGGGCTTTCTGCATCTCTAGTACGAAATTTCTTATACTTGAAGAAGAGCGTACGTACCCATCAAAGAATGAATTCATACCTTCGCTTCTCGAGGTCGTAGTCATTCCGGCTGCAAAATTTTTTTTGGTGTAGGCACCGATCCACTGTGTCCTGATCTCATACAACGCTTGCAGCCATTCATGACTGTGCAAATAGTAGTCATCCATTAACTTGGCCCACCTCTCCTCGAACACGTCTACCGTCAACGATTTCTTCACACATGTATTAAAGTCACTCTTAAATGTCGGATGGTTTGCATATACATTGTGAAGCCGTTCGGGATATTTGTTGCTTATGTGCCATGTGCACAGGCCATGGTGAGTATCTGGAAGGACCTTAGCGATTGCATTTTTCATTGCCAGATCTTGGTCGGTGATGATGGTCTTTGGAGGAATATGATACATTGCTTCAAGCCACGTTTCAAATAACCACGTAAATGACTCTTCCGTCTCATCCCTAAGCAGGGCAAAGCCAAACAAGATTGACTGATAGTGGTGGTTCACCCCGGTGAACGGCGCAAAAGGCATAGAGTACTTATTTGTGCGGTATGTGGTGTCAAACGTCACAACATCGCCAAAATTTTGGTAAGCAGCTCTAGAACGGGCATCCGACCAAAATATATTAGTAATGCGGTTCTCGTCATCCAGTTGGAGACTATAGAAAAAGCCAGAATTCTCACTCTGAAGGCGCCTGAAGATATCAAGTGTAGCTTGAGAATCACTCCTACAGGAAGACTCTCTCCTCTGAGCACGAAATTCATTTCGTAGGTCTACTTCGTTGAAGTTCAACTTGTCAACCCCCCCCCCCCAAGCCCGGCTTGAGAAAACCCCAATCTTTTTCGAAGGTTGAATTTTAGCCTCGGCCATTGTAAATATCAGTTCTCTGTGTGCCGCGACGCGCTTATTTCTCGGTGCTGATGAATTTGACCAATCCTATTAGGGGTCATCAACTGATGGTTATGGCTCAACTCCACTCCCGTCACAACCCAATGGTTTTCATTTTTTTTTTTTTTTTCATACACATGGGCCTTGTGGCCGTTACTCGGAAATGTGTCCCGTCTTCTTTGTCTTGATGGCCCTTCGTCACTAATTCGAACAACCGGGGGTACATGCGGGCTCCTCTATGACACTCAAATAGTCTTCCACAAATTTGATCTGTATTGGCCCGTTTTCTAGTCGTCTTAATTCTAATACCGAAACCTATCGTTTTCGAATATGCTCTATAGTATGCTTCAACTTCGTCCAGTGTTTGATAAACTTGACCCAAGTAAGGTGGATCAGAATCTTCACAAAAAATATTTCCTCCAGTTGCATCCATATTTATACTGAAATCTAAAAAATAAAAATTATATCATTCTCAACAAGTCATAGAATTAAATAAAATATGTATAAAAATTATTTCCTGCAGTTGTGTGGAAACTTTTGACAGGAAAATTACCAAAATACCCCCGATGAGCGGCAAATAACCGAAATGCCCCCGGGGTTCATTATCACCCACTCCGAACCCCAAATCAGCTTCAAAACAGCCTTTCAGGTGTTTTACTTAGGTTTCTGGACAAAAAAGTCGTTTGGAAAACTTAACATTGTAGAATTACCAAAATACCCCTATCGGGGTGGCAAATTACCGAAATGCCCCCTGGCATCGAAAAATCTCAAAAGTGCTTTGAAATGCTATTTTAAGCTTCCTGAATTCATTCTTGATCTAAAAAGTATTTTTCGGGATTTTTTGCCCAAAAATCTCGAACCGGTGTCTGGATCGAGCGCTTAAAACCCCGTTCGGCCAAAAAAATAGCTAACGACATCGGAATGGCGCAAATTCTGGGGAAACGGAACTTCCCAACATCCTAGGGTTCTCATTAAAGTTCCGCGCGAAATTGCGTTAGCTTGATATTTTAAATTACATTGCAAAGTTACAACGTTCCCCGTATCAGTTGACCCCTTTCCAGCCTATGGAAACATCTCAGAACAACTTTAAAATAACTTTTCGGGTGTCTTACACCCATTCCCGAACTAAAGGCCAATAGGAAAATTTTGACAAGAAAATTACCGAAATGCCCCCGTTGGGCGGCAAATTACCGAAACGCCCCCGGGGGTTCAATATCATGCTATATTGTCGTGCAACTTTTAGGTGTTTGACTTAACTTTCTGAAAATTATAGTCGTTCTAGACTTAACAGTGTAGAATTAGCAAAATACCCCTCTCGGGGTGGCAAATTACCGAAATGCCCCCTGACATCGAAAAATCTCAAAAGTGCTTTGAAATGCTATTTTAAGCTTCCTGAATTCATTCTTGATCTAAAAAGTATTTTACAAAAGTTTCACCCAAAAATCCGGAACCGGTGTCCGGATCGAGCGCTTAAAAGCCCGTTCGGCCAAAAAAATAGCTAACGACATCGGAATGGCGCAAATTCCGGGGAAACGGAACTTCCCAACATCCTAGGGTTCTCATAAAAGTTTCGCGCGAAATTGCGGTAGTTTGATATTTTAAATTATACTGCGAAATTACAAGGTTCCCTGTATCAGTTGACCCCTTTCCAGTCCAGGGAAAATCTGAAAGTTTTCCCTGATATACATCTTTTAAAAATAACTAGGGTCTTTTTTTTTTGTACTTTGACAAAATCTAGCTCTAACTATTTTTTATAAATTCGTGAAAAATCCAAATTTTTACGCCCTAAAAAAATGACTATTTTTTGACTTCGAATGAATATTCGCTAATAAACGCTAGTTCAATCCCTAATTTCAAACTCTCAAAAAACACGAATTTTAGACTATGGTAAGAACAATTTAAGCTAAACACAATTTAAACAAATCATTGGTAAGAACAATTTGAAATTAACATTGAATTATAAGAAAATTCAAAATACTTACTTGTTTTAACTTGATATATTGCTCAAGAAAAATCCACCGATCTTCTAGCGTAATTTTTTTTGTAAGTGAGATATGGAGTATGAAGTGTGTGTTGGTAAAGATGATGGGGAGTGGAAGAAAGGGTTCGGGGAGAAGGGTTTATAAAGAGGAAAAAATGAGGGAGAGAGATGAAAGAAGGTAGAGAAAAAAGGAAAAAGGATGGGGAACCGGGCACGTGGCAGGGGGGCCGCAAAATGGGGGGGGGACCGCAACACCTTGTGTTGCGGTTTGGGCAGGGGGGCCACGTGGCAGGCAGGAAGGGGGACCGCATGGTGGGTGGGTGGGTGTAAAAAAAATTAATGATACGGACCGCAACTAGGACTCCTAGTTGCGGTCCGGTGGATATTATCCACCGGTAGACCCCGATCGGTCCCCATATATGATGGGTACGTACGCTCTTCTTCAAGTATAAGAAATTTCGTACTAGAGATGCAGAAAGCCCTTGACAGGCAATTTCACCTTGAGAGAGAAGCCGACGCGGCTACAGTTTACAGAGAAAGACAAATATTAGTTTTTTCACCTTTGGAGGCTCATGCGGCTCAAGTCTATACCAAGGAAATGTTTAGACAGTTTCAGGATGAACTACTAAAGTCGAATCAATATAGCATGACAAAGTTGCGCGAGCTATGCAACAGATATCTCAAGGTTTATGCTTTGACAAATGTGACGAATTTTGCCAATCCGTGCTCTTCGTCGGCTCCGAAGAACAGAAGACATTTTACCGTAGCAGTGTGTATGGAGACCGGGGGTGTTAGTTGCAACTGTCAACTGTTTGAGCATAAAGGTATACTCTGTCGACACGCGTTGAGGTTTTTTAGCGCCAAGAATGCTCGTGAAATCCCTCCAGAGTATATCTTGGATCGGTGGACGAAGGAAGCCAATAGAGTCCACGGTCACATTCCTTACGTGCCCAATGTTTCAGTTGATTTCGAGCAATCTGGAGCAGATCTATGTAAGCGTTCATGACAAATTTTGAAATATCTGTCTCCGGCGCCAACGTTCTGATATCCTCATGACCTAGGAATGTCGCAAGAGGAAAGTATGTTGAATCGGTAGACTCATGCCTGAAGTAGTGTCGGTCGATCCAACCCATCTTGTCCCGCCTCAATGGCTTCGTCGCTTGTCCTTTGTCCGACCGGATGCTTGGGCGTGAGGCCTGGATTCCTACTTGGGGAACCTGACTCTGGTGCTGAGAGTCATACGCGTCAGGAGGCAAGCGACTATACGGCTCCCAGAATTCATAGCTCTGCGGCGAAGACGCGTCAGAAGGCAAGCGACTAGACGGCTCCCTCAGGCCCTGACTCTGGGGCTAAGAGATGTACGCGTCAGGCGTTGAGCGACTACCGGAAGTTCCCAACAATACTCATCTAATTGATGCATCACCTTGTCGTATGGCTGCCACGTCACCTGGGGTGCATCCAGCATATCTAATTCCCCCCGATAGAACTGTAGATGGTTGTGAGGGTTTACCCGTCTCTTCCGGTTGGTCTCCGGCCCCCAGACCGACACCCTAGGCCACTCCTCATCGGAATATTCCCGCGGTTGTGGACGTCCCGTGGGTAGCCTCTCGTAAGACCAAACCTGTGAATGCAAACATTATATGGAATTAGTAAATAATCACGAATACTTTGACACGTCAAAACAAGAATATAAATGCTCATACCTGTAATAGAGTCAGGCAGGCGGCAATAGACTTGGCATCCAATCTCGTAGCCTTATGCAGTGCTCGATATAGGTGCGCAAGAACAGTCGAACCCCACGAATACGAGTATACCTCCTCATGATCCTCCAGAACACCATATACTTCGGATGCACCGTGTTTTTCGAATGCGTCGGAAGTAATATGGCTTCAATAATATACAGAAGGAATGCCTTCGTATACGTCACGAAATCATGAGGAGTGTATTCATCCGGTAGCACGCCGTACTGCTCTCTCAGCCATTTAAGTTTTATGCCATTAGACGTAAGAGCTTCCCTCGGGATTCCCGGGAAATACTGCCTAGCCATCTTTAATATGGATGCAGACGTTTTGCTCCAAGTAATGGGTTTGCCGTGACATGGGATTCCAAGTATAAATCTGACGTCCTCTAATGTAATAGTCATTTCACCAAACCGGAAGTGAAATGAGTTCGTCTCGCCCCTCCATCGTTCAACTAGAGCGGATATAAGGCAATCGTCATGCCGAGACAAAATCCCGGGATCGGTGAACATGGCCAAATTTTGACGGTGTAATAGTTGTATTTGTTCCTCGTTCAGTACCCACTCTTCGAGGTGAGTTGTGCTTTGAATTGTTTCCAAAACACCCCTATCGACACCGTCAAATACGTACCTCGCGACGTGGTCATCGTCATCGTATAGGATTGATGTATCATGAGGTCCGGGGTTGAAATCCATATCTCTAAGAACAAAATATAATCGTAAATCAACTTAACGTCCATAATATTTACATTCCAAAAATATAACCGGATCTTAAACCTAGCTTACCAACGCGTTAGCAATAGTCATTATCTCATTATTTCAATGTATTAAAATAATTCCTCACTTCCCACCACTCTGAACGCTTAATTATTCTACTTCCCTAAAATTTAGAGCCGATAATTTACCAATATACCCCCCGATGGCCGCTACACCACCAACACCACAAAATCACTTTTAAAACCACTTTTTAAATGTATTACGTCAATTATATACCAAATATTTCCTCAGGGTATTTTAAGGGGGAAAGTTACCAAAACACCCCCAACTTATGCAAAATACCCCCTGACAGCCATCGCCCCAACAAACATCTCAGAACAACTGGAAAAATAACTTTCCGGGTGTCTTACACCCCTTCCCGAACTAAAAGTAAGTCGAAAAATTTTACAATGTTAAATTACCAAAATACCCCCGCTGAGCGACAAATTACCGAAATGCCCCCGAGGCATCATTAGCACCCTAATGCCCCGAGATCAGCTTCAAAACAACATCTCAGGTGTTTTACTTACATTTCTGGACTAAAAAGTCATTTGAAAAACTTTACTGGGAAAATTACCAAAACACCCATTTCGGGGTGGCAAATTACCAAAAATGCCCCATGGCTTAAGAAAATCTCAAAAGTACTTTAAAATGCTATTTTAAGCTTCCTGAATTCATACATGATCCAAAAAGTATTTTTCGAAATTTTACGACAAAAAAACCCAAACCGGTGTCCGGAACCAGCGATTAAAAGCCTGTTCGGCCAAAAAAATAGGTAACGGCTTCAGAATTGCCCGAATTCCTGGGAAATCGAACTTCGAAATATCCTCCGGTTTTCATAAAAGTTTGGCGCAAAATCGCAATAGCTTGATATTTTAAATTACACTACAAAGTTACAAGGTTCTGCGTATCAGTTAACCCCTTTCCAGTCATTGAAAAAAATCTGAAATTTTTACCTGATATTGATCTTTTGAAAATAACTAGGGTATGTTTTTTACACTTTGGAAAAATCTAGCTCTAGCTATGTTTTATAAATTCGTGAAAAATTGTCTAATTAATTTTCACCTTTAGTGACAATTACGCCTTTAGCAACAATTACGCCTTGTTGCGGTTCGGGGGTGGGGGAGGAAGGGGCTGGGGGCTGGGGGCCACGAAGAAAAAAGTAGTCTCAGAGAACCGCAAGTTGCGGTTCGGGGTGGGGGGTGGGGGCCCACGGGGGTGGGGGCCCACGGGGGTGGGGGCCACGGCACAGAGAACCGCAACCCCTTGTTGCGGTTCGGGGGTGGGAGCCACGGCACAGAGAACCGCAACCCCTTGTTGCGGTTCGGGGGTGGGGGTGGGGGGTGGGGGCCATCAAGAAAAAAGTAGTCTCAGAGAACCGCAAGTTGCGGTTCGGAGTGGGGGGTGGGGGCCCACGGGAACCGGGGGTGGGGGCCACGACACAGAAAGTTGCGGTTCGGTGGGGGTGGGGGCCCACGGGAACCGGGGTGGGGGGTGGGGGCCACGGTACAGTGAACCGCAACCTCTTGTTGCGGTTCGGGGGAGAGGAAGGGGGTGGGGGCCCACGGGGGTGGGGGAGGAAGGGGGTGGGGGATGGGGGCCACGAAGAAAAGGCAACTGCTTGTTGCGGTTCGGGCTGGGGGGTGAGGGGCCCACGGGAACCGCGGGGTGGGGGGTGGGGGCCACGTAAGAAAGAGAAAAGAAAAAAGGGCAGGGGGTGGGGGGCCACGAAAAAAAAGAAGAAGCGCAACACTATTTTAGACTTAACATTGTTGAATTAACATTGCAAAAATTTAACAGTGTGGAATTAGCAAAATATCCCTATCGGGGTGGCAAATTACCGAAATGCCCCCTGACGTCGGAAAATCTCAAAAGTGCTTTGAAATACTATTTTAAGCTTCATGAATTCATTCTTGATCTAAAAAGTATTTTACAAAAGTTTCGCCCAAAAATTCCGAACCGGTGTCCGGATCGAGCGCTTAAAAGCCTGTTCGGCCAAAAAATAGCTAACGACATCGGAATGGCGCAAATTCCAGGGAAACGGAACTTTCCAACATCCTAGGGTTCTCATAAAAGTTTCGCGCAAAATCGCGCTAGTTTGATATTTTAAATTACACTGCGAAGTTACAAGGTTCCCCGTATCAGTTGATCCCCTTTCCAGTCCAGGAAATAATCTGCAATCTTTCCCTAATATACATCTTTTAAAAATAACTAGGGTCTCTTTTTTGTACTTTTGCAAAATCTAGCTCTAGCTATTTTTTATAAATTCGTGAAAAATTCAAATTTTGACGCCCTAAAAAATGACTATTTTTTGGACTTCGAATGAATATTCGCTAATAAACGCTAGTTCAATCCCTAATTTCAAACTCTCAAAAAACAAAAATTTTAGACTATGGTAAGAACAATTTAAGCTAAACACAATTTAAACAAATCATTGGTAAGAATAATTTGAAATTAACATTGAATTATAAGAAAATTTAAAATACTTACTTGTTTTAACTTGATATATTTGTATCAAGAAAAATCCACCGATCTTCTAGCGTAATTTTTTTTTCGTTTGTATTGTTGTGGAGATTTTGTAAGTGAGATATGGAGTATGAAGTGTGTGTTGATAAAGATGATGGGGAGTGGAAGAAATGGTTCGGGGAGAAGGGTTTATAAAGAGGAAAAAATGAGGGAGAGAGATGAAAGAAAGTAGAGAAACGTCGGAAAAAGGACGGGGAACCGGGCACGTGGCAGGGGGGCCACAAAATTGGGGGGGGGGGGGCGGCAAAATGGTGTTGCGGATTTGGAGGTGACCGCAAAATGGTGTTGCGGATTTGAGGGGGGGACCGGAGGGGGGTGCCACGTGGCAGGCAGGGAAGGGGGACTGGGGGACGCCTGCCACGTGGCAGGCAGGAAGGGGGACCGCATGCCGGACTGTTGAGGGGTGGGTGGGTGGGTGTAAAAAAAATCAATCATGCAAACCGCACCCCCGAGATGCGGTCCAGTGGATAATATCCACCGGTAGACCCTGATCGGCCCCATATATATATATATATATCAAAAGAATAATTAAAAGGAAAAAAAAACTACTTACCTTGAAAAGAAAATATCAATCTATTGGGTACGAACTAATCAACAAAATATTTATATGGATGACATGGAACAATAGTGGTGTAAAACCCATTAACATAACGTAAAAATAAACAATATGATTCCAACCATGTCACTTGTATACACAAAATAGAAAGTATCCACGTTGAAAACAAAAATCTAAAAGTATCCACTGGAAAAAAAAAAATCGAATCATCCAATGTCTCCTACACACAAAGAACGAAAACTTTCATGAAAAGTAGTCGTCCAAGATATAAAAAGATTGTAAATGTCTAAAGATATATGAAGAATACATAAGTGCTTGATGAACTTACCGGATCATGCCCAACAAAATGTATGGAGCAAGTGAGGTTTATGTGAGAAGGGTGAGAGAATTGTGAGAGACATGTTATGTCAGAAGCATTAGAATTTAAAATCTAATAAAAGAGAAAACATGGTAATGATGATGACGTTAAAAGAGGAAACGTTTGACATTGTGTTATGATGAATCTAAAAAAAGGAAAACTTTGAAATTATATCACGGAAGATAGATTAGGCTTAACAATTTCGGTTAAATAATTTCATATTTATAAATCCTATATTACAGGCATAACAATTTCATAAATATGAAATTGTTAAGGATACAAACTATAGTATCCGATTTCACATTTAAGTTTAGTGGTAAATGTTAAAGTTTAGGCTTTAGAAGATGTGGATTCATTTGTATTTGGAATTTGGATAGAGACATTTTTTTTTCCTAAAAAGGACATTATAATAGCAACCTATAATGACATAATAAAAATTAATATAAAAAAGTAAAAATAAAGGGAGTAATCCACATGTAGGGCTATATACGAACCGAGTTCGAGCCGAATATGGGTGTGTTCGAACTCGGTTCGTTTAAGTTTTGGTATGTTCGAGCTCGGCTCGTATTCGTTAAGAGCAAAAAATTCAATGTTCGAACTCGGCTCGAGTTCGTGACTGAAGAACTCGGGCTCGACTCGCTTGACTCGTTTAACAATACGAGTCGAACTCGTGTTCCGAAACTTGGCTCGTGTTCGAGTTCAACATCCAACAAATCCCTAAATCTATAAAAAGGAAATCCTCAAATCTTTCAATCTAATCAAGCTAAAATGAATTAAAAGCGATATTATAGAATATACAAAGAGGGATGCAGAATAAAACACTACAAATTAAATAAATTATTGGAGATCTTGATCTATTGGAGATGAAAACAAAGAAATGGCGTCGTTGATGCATGCGCGGGCGACGGGGAGACGATTACTTCAAAGACATACGCCAGTGACGGTTAGATGAAGACTTCGAAGAGATGCGACGGCGAGATGATGACTTCGAAGAGATGCGATGATGGCATCATAGACAGGCAGAGACCGGCGTTGTAGATAGCGTCGTTGACGGCGTCGAAGCCATGATGTGCATGCGTGGAAGAGAGAGGCGGGGTGGAGGGGGTATGTGCAATCTGTGAGGCGTGTGTGTGTGACGGGAAAAGGGATGGAGAGCAGACAGCTGCGGCAGTGGTCTGTGTGTGCTTTGTATGTGTTTAGGTTAGGTTTTAGTTTATATACTTAGGGTTTCTTAGACGTTGGGCTTCACAGATTGGGCTAATCCCACGAAGCTTGGGGTTTTGTGCTAATTAACTTTAGGGCCTTAGTTTAAATTATTAATTTGTATTATTATGAAAATGTTAATTTTTTTAATATATTATAATTTTTTTATTTATTTATTTAGACGAGTTGTTCGCAAACACGTTTGCGAATATTTTGGAGTGTTCATGTTTGGCTCGTTTAATAAACGAGTTCTATAAACTAGTTCATGTTCGGTTCGTATATTATATAAACGAACGCGAACGAATTTTAAGGAGGGCGAACCGAGCCATTCGTGAACGGCTCGGTTCATTTGCAGCCCTATCCACATGCACAGATGTAGAAGGAAGAGAAACTCCTAGTAAAAGCCTAGTTGACAACTTTTTCTTAGTTTGGTTTTATAACGAATATATTAATTTGCAAAATAACCACTCTAACTGATCTTGAAAGAATATTTACATTGATTTCAAGATGTTAGATAGAGTTGCAATTAAGGATGTAATTGCATAAATTTATATCCTTTTGTCAATTAGATTAGATATTTCAAGAAAAAAAAAATTGAAGATAATCATGGCTGAAAATTGAGGAAAATGCAAGATTTTAGAGGCAGATAGAGAAGCTCGGAATGGAAGAGAGAAAATAAGGAGATAAGTCAAGATTTTAATTAGGGGAAAGATTTGAGGGCTTCGGGCTTAGGAAAAGGAAGAAAGTGAGTGATGAAATCCCGAAATTGATAGTCTAGTTTTGAATTTCAATTTGCCTGTGCGTGAGAGATAGGGGAAAAAGATGAGGTTGCCTATTCGAGACTTAGGAAATATTTGTGGAATCAAATTTTAATTAGATTAATGAGAAAATGATATTTGTGGACACTTGATTGAGGTGTTATAACTTCAAGTTACTTTTGAAATTTAAACTGATAAGATAAAATTTAACTGAATTCAAAGGTAGAAAGTCATAATTGTTAGTATTTAAAATTAGTTTCATTTAACATTAAATAAAATCCACGTGGCGAAATGATAGAGTGTCGACATAGGCAATAATGTAGTCACTTTCTCTCAGCTTCGCCTTTCATATATATATATATATATATATATATATATATATATATATAATTAGATTTGTTATTCTAGAAGTTACTTGGTCTCATAAAATTTTATCCCAAATTTTGGGTCCCAATAAAGTTGAAAACTACTCCTTTGTGAAATATCGTACAATTACACACTATAGTTAAAGATAATATTAAAAGAACGATCATGCGATTCTTTTCTATTAATTATTATACTACCATGTGATTGAGTAAAGGATATATATGTCAAATGAATAAAAACTTTGTCATGTCTAGTTTATCGTATAAATTGTGATAGAAGGGGCTGCAATGATGTAGTGTTAAGAAATTCTTTTATACGTTCACTTACTTTATGTTTTTGCTTTGTAGATTGTTGATTGAATTCTAATTTTATAATATATTCAGCTGATTATAGTTATGTCTAAGTTCTAATATTTTCATTTATTGACTAAGAGTATTGTTTTCAACCCATTTTGGTCGCACCCAAGAGCTCACCTGGGACCCCTGTTTTGCGCGACACGTCACATATTCAACGGTCAAATTTTCAATGCTATCAACCGGTCAAAATGCGCACGCTCAAGTCACATTCATTTTTCATTAACTTTTCGAGGCAATTCATGACTAAATTTATTTTTGTCGCCAATGTAGCGACTATGGCGCCACCAACACTTAGGAAAATACGCAAAAGTAGGCTTGGCATGACTTCCACCTAAGGGGGTCGGCCACCTCTCTTACTTTTGGAGCTCGCGGCCATCTTTCTTTTTACACATTCTAGCATCATATCTGAAATGCTCACTCATCATCACGACCGTACGACGTCCGTTGCAGCCCATACGCTGTCGCCGTAATGACTTTCTCTAGTGGTCGCGCGCGCACCATCGCCTGCGCTTGCCCGCCGACTCCGCGACCCCCGTCGCTCACGCCTGCGCTTCGTCCATGCACTCCGCCGCGTCCATGCGCCGCGCCGCTGATACAACCATGCCCCTAGGCTCTCTGTCACAATATCGTGCCCCTGACAGCAGGTATTGTCTCGCAACCTTCGTCGCCACGCCCATGCATCACAATCATGTCTGGTGCCGCTGGCACCGTGCCCATGCGCCATAATCATGTCTCGTGCCGTTGACATCATGCCCATGCACCACAATCATGTTATGTACTCCGGGCACCACACTCATTCACCATAACATGCGCCCCCGCCATGGACGTGGAACATGCTTCGACCCACTCTCCGGAGTGTGCAACATTCCGAGGGGCTCCATTCGTAGTGCTCCGACACGAGGACCCTTCGCAGTGGGATATGTGTGATACCATAGAAGCTATTGTTGTCTTCATTCTGGGGGGGCTCCGCTCGTAGTGCTCCGGCACGAGGACCCTTCGCAGCAGGATGGGCTCGCTACAGAAGCCATCGCCGTCTTTATTCTGGGGGGCTCCACTCGTAGTGCTTCGGCACGAGGACCCTTCGCAACAGGATATGCTCATTACCGCAGAAGCTATCTCCACCTGGGGCGACTTGCATGACACTAGGCACGCCTGAGCTGTGACCACGTCGCACTCACGTTACCGGTAATCATCGGTGCCCCCAGGACAATGACCCTCGGGTCACTCCGAAATAGGAGCAAGTCTTTGGAGGGCATCGCGCCTAGTCCGTCTGACAGTTGGCCAGAGGGACCTTCTGTAATACCCCAAATAATATGTAGCTAATTATTTTAATTCTTGGGTTACTTTTTCAAATTTTAAGTATATTTTGGAATTCCTTTTGAATAAGTAACATATCTTTAGGGGCCTTTAGAGTAATTTACCAAATTTAGAGAAATAAAAAGACTGGTTAGTTGTGTTTTATCGATAAATTGAGTCTGGTCTTTCAGAGAGAGGAGAAGAAAGAGAAAATTAGGGCTTGAGGATTTCAACCTTCTACTTACAATTGGTAAGAATCTTGAACCCACTTTGGATTATAAGGATGAATTAGATCATATTAGAATTGTTCTTGTTAAGATTTTAACGTAAGTGGGTTAATTATAATATCTAGGTTTTGAGGTTTTTGGAAACGATCGCAATTTGGTGAAGACTATTATATAGATTTGAGGTAAGAGTTTCATGTACAGATCTGCATCACATCATTATGTCACGGTATTTCGATTTTGAATCAAAATGTATCTTTTATTAAAATTATCGTTGATTGCTTCGATGTTGTATTTTTGTTTTTATCGAATTAGTACCGTATCCATCTCAGAATTATTTTTGTATCGTTAGTCGTTTGCTGCATACAATGATTACGATCGCTGTTGTAGTCCGTTGCCTGGTACAGTTTAGCCGTAGTGCAGTTCCAACTTCTTTTATTTTCTCTGCACGGTGGTTGCCCAGTAATATTCTGAAATCTGAAAACACATCATTGCCATATCATTAATTGCTCCAAGTTCAAATTCTTTGGTTAAAAGAACAACCAGCCGTGCAATGGAAAAAGTGGCTTTGCCACGTGTCACTTTTTAGTTGGTGTAATAATTTTGTCTTCCTTTTACTCTCCGTATTGTTATTTTATAATCCCGTGCTTATACGGGCTCGGTTTAAAGCGATTTTGCTTCCGTTGCACTCGTCTTTTAATACTCTTCGATTTGAGTCTAATATCGAGTATTTTCTGAAATCGTTAAGCTACCCTACTTGAGCTATTTTGAAGTTTATCGGACCCCTTTGAATTGAACTAATGTTAGAACCTTCACGTGCTTAGGTTAACGTGATGCCATGACATGATATGGCAATTGCTACCGGTATGCAACTTTGAACTTAGAACCTCCGCGTGCTTAGGTTAACGTGCTTTACAGTCACGTGTTACGTGATTGTATTGTTTTGATTATTAGTTCAATTATTTGATTATGACCTTTTGACTTTGATTCGACCTTTGATGGGTTAATATCCCGTAATGAGATTTGTCGTGCCAAGATTTACTATCGTCTTTGCACCTTGTTTTCATATGTTTCGTTTTGACTCAGCTACATATTATTGGATACCTGCGTTGTACTCTGTGGGTGTGTGCGTGTGATCTTTACTGGGCTTTGTGCTCACCCCCCCTTTCTCCTCCCATTTCAGGTATTTAAGCTGAGACATCAGTAGAGGAGTTATCTATAAGCATGAGTCAGAATTGTTCTTTAATTGTAGACTCTTTTTAGTTACTTGAAAACGAGAACTTGTAATAGTTTGATTAAGTAGCTTTTGGTAACCCCAATGTTTGGGAAGTGACTATTGTTATTAGATTTCCGCTGCATTTATTAGACTTTGATACATTTAGAGCTCTGATTATCATTTTGAGGTTATGTTCTTGGTAAAATTCTTTGGGTATTATATTTCTAGTAAGCAGGAATATTTTGAAATAGTAGGTGTATGTCTGCCTCCCGGTCGAGGGCGTGACACCTTCCCTCAACGCTGTCAAGTTCTCAGCATCTCTCGACTCATATTTATGGGATTCAATAAAGGCTTGGACCAATGGTTAGGGCAACGGGCTTACTCTGATCATGCCTCTGCTGTGGTGTCAGTCTTCTCAGACAGATAGAGCGACGCTGTGTGGGGCAGGCAATGCAAATTTTGGAACTGACATTCCAACGGAGAATCGATATTTTTGGACCCCCTGATGACGTGTCACTCTCCGGGGATGACATGTGTCAGCTGATGACACATGCACACTTTTTCCTTTAAGTAGAGGACTTTGGATTTCATTTTCAAGAGAATTCTCCCATTTGAAATTTTCACTTTCTCACTCTAGAATTCAAATTTTCTGGAACTCTAGAGAGAAACATAGTTGGACCCTGACTAGGACCCTAGCTGGAACTGTCGACTGCCGGCCCTATTCGTTTCTGCCTTGTCTCCATAGCACTGTCAGCCCTTACGGCCTGTCTGGGGAACCTTGCTCTCTGCCCTTACTCCACCCTCACTGTCTCTTACTTTGCACAGATGGCAGCTAACTCGGACTGCATCCTTTGTTGCACCTCTACGTAGGTACGAACCCATTTTCCTTGGCATCATTTTGGCGACTCCGCTGGGGAGGTGAGCATTGTACTGCAGTCCACCTGTCTTCCACACTTAAGCACCATGCCTATACAACGGAGAGCTACAAGGACAACCAGTCAAGGCCCCAACCCTACTGTGTAAGAAGAAGACCATCCTGGCGACCATGAAGAGACCAGTGCCACACGACTCCAAGACTAGCCACCAACCGTTGCACCCGATGTGCAAGTGGTTGTCAGTGCAGCCATCCAGCAACTTACTCCGACCATAACCAACCTACAAGATTCTCAGACCACTCTTATGGCCACCATCATAGAAATCTAAAGATCTATACAGATGTTGGTCTCCCAATAAGCAACTTCAGAGATCTAGCCTTCAAGACCTAAACCGGCTCTTGACGCTGCCCAGGCCCTAGTGTTGCGACCACCGCCACTTCAAGCATCCAGACTTTTGGTGGTAGGACTCGCGACATCTTTACCACCCATAGCCGATCTACCTCATTCTGTGGTGCCATCCCACAGACCACACATGGATCTCGGACCAGTGTTGTAGTAGGTCCTTCCCTCGCCACAGTATCCAGACCGGTGTCGGCATAAAGCTTTTCTAAAACCCATGACTCCAACGAGATGGAACCCAATCCTTATCCAACCTACCAATACCAAACCACTGGCCAAGTGGTGGATGTGTCTCGCCCGGCTACTCATGCCCCCATACAGTTGCCGCTGCCCGTCCCCATCATATGTCAACCCTCCCTCACCCTCGTCTAGCAAGTTGTCCCATATGGGGGCTCACAGCGCTATAACCAACTATCATCCCCCGACTGGCCACGAAGATCCATCCCCTCACTGTGTTAGTAAGTCAGACTTGGAAGCTTGCGTTCACCGCCTGTCAAAGAATTCTGAACCCGACTCCTCAACCTGTCTAATAGGCCTTGCACCATATGCCAGCGACATCTCTATCACATCCTACCCACTCAAGTATAAGCAATTGACCTTTGTGCTCTTCAACTGACGCAAGGGCAACGCCCGTGAGCACCTAACTAGATTTGCAGGCTCGTTAGAGCAATATTTTTCGGGGGACAGTTTGAAGCGGAGGGAATTTCATAAGCCCCTCACAAGCCTTGCCTACACTGGTACCACCAGATCCCTACAGGGACTGTACATTCGTGGAGTGACATGGTGCATCTTTTCTTGGACAAGTTCCACTATGAAGCTCAGAGGGTCACTATTGTTGATATTGTCAGCATACACCAGAATCCCGGGGAGGACTTAAATAAATATGTGCACTGCTTTCACCTCAAGTGCCTACATTGTACAGACTTTAGAAAGGATGAGACATTGGTTCCAATATGCATAAAAAACATGAATGATGTCTACAGGGTGCATATTGAAAACTTATAGTTGAGGTCATGGGGTCACCTCAAAGAGACAGCGCGTCGCACTTACAAGTTGATCAGTCCCGTTAAGCCATGGAAGCCTCGCCCGCAGAACGCAATTCTTGCCACGACAGACACATCCAAAACTCAGAACAACAACAACTACAGCGGCTACAAGCATCAGTTCGAAGAGGGGGACCGACGCCCCCAAAAAAGAAGGCAACGAGAGCCTGCCCTTGAATACCCATGTGACATAAAATACAATGAAGGAGCTTTTGGTAGATTGGGTGGAGAATGACAACAATTTCCAACTGCCTCTGATGAGGACAAATGTCATGGAAGCAAATAAAGCCAAGCCCAACTACTGCCCATACCACCGAGGTGTTGGGCATCACTTCAAGGATTGCAATGGCCTAAGAGAAATTTTTGCAAAAAAGGTTACTACGGGCGACCTCAAGTTACGAAAGAACAATGATGTTCGTTGGCACCCTTACCCACAACATGGCAACAACAATAGTCAGCACCAGGTTCTCATGCATGGCTGTCATCGACCATGGCGAACCTGTCATCATCGAAACCTCGACGGAGGCCATCCTCACGATCGCACCTCCTGCACCTCCAGCTAGTCAGCCGACATCTTCCTTTGGGCAAAATGAGAAAGATCAAAGTCGTCTTTGATGAATTGGGGCTTTCACTCGCCGCCAGGACCTATCTCTCCAACTGCCTGATCGAGGTCACCACTGGCCTCGGTCTCGAATGCTTTGTTGCCCAGGCTAAACTCCGACACATCCCTTCCACTGCATTGCTTTTCTTGGACGAAGACTTGCCGTCGGTTGAACATCATAACCGTCCTTCATTTTTGGAATATACTGTTAATGGCATGGGCTTCCGTCGTGCCTTCGTGCACTGCGGTGCCTCGGTCACCATCATACCGCTTGTCACTTTGGAAAGGGCCTACATTCTTGCTAGAAAAATGATACGTGACCCAATTAGATCACCGACTTCAGGCAAGATCCCCAGTCAATTCTCGACCATATCACTGTCGACCTTATGGACGGGACTGTACGTCGCGAGACTATATTCCATGTGATAGGTAATGAGCCCGCATTTCATCTCTTACTTGGCCGACCATGGATTCATATCAACAGAGTTGCCCCCTCAACGTACCATCAATGTGTAAAACTGGTGGCTGGTCCTGCGTGATGTGAGGTAGCAGTGACAACCCAAACCACCAAAGGTCCATTCGAGTGTGCTGAATCATACTTTGTCGAGGCCTCTTTCTTTACGAAACATGACGAGGATGGTGAGAATGTAACCCACATCCACTCGACCAGGCTGCCAAACTGGGGCGAGTTGTGTGTAAACAAATCCCCCAAGTCTAAAGCCCAGAAGAATAGTAAGAACAAGGGGTCGACCTTCATGACATTGCCTGCTATAAAGACTAACTCCCCGCCTTCATCCCTAAAGTCTAAGAAACAAAAAGGCTAAACCAATTTTTTAACGCATCATCAAAAATGGCAAAGTGATCTATCAGTTATGACGGTGCGGGGGGGGGGGGGGGAAGACTTCAGGTAATCTATCATCTGATCCCCTGGACCCCGACCCATCCATGGAGGCCGAATGGTGTTGTACGGCCGAGCATTACCCGCCCGACCCCGAGCTCACCCCCGGTGCTGCTCCACCCTACTATGAAGATAGCCATCTACCGCAGGCCAAAGATCTTAAAGAAATTGACCTGGCTGACCCAGGGGAGGAACCCTGACTCACTTACATTGGCACAAAACTCACCCCGGATCGACGAGAGGAATTGTTTACTCTCCTTCGCGAATATTGCAATGTGCTGGCATGGAATTATAACGAAATGCATGGTTTGGATCCTGCCCTTGTAACACACCACCTCAATATTACTACCGAATCCATCCCTGTCAGACAGCATCCGCAAACCTTTCGCCTCGAGCTCGAATTAAAAATCAAGGAAGAGATAGAATGCCTTCTACAGGCTGGCTTCATTGAGCCTATCACTCATCCCATCTGGCTAGCTTACGCCGTCCCCATATAGAAGAAGAATGGCCAAGTTTGCATTTGTATTGGCTTTCGGGACTTGAACATAGTGTGCGTAAAGACGACTTTCAATTGCCCAACATTGACATGCTTATGGAGGCCACTGCCGAACACGAAACCTTGTCTTTCATGGATGGTTTCGCCGGCTATAACCAAATATCGATGAATCCTGATGACTGTGCCAAAACTATCTTTCGCACTCATGTGGGTAACTTGTCATGACCCAAACCTACGGGTAAGCCCGTGTGCTAGGCACGTGACCGGCCGCATGCCCATTCAAACACATGCTGGTGCTCTGCCAGGCCTTACTACAATCATATGACTCGAAATTTATTCTAACTTACAGACTTCCAAAAATTCAAATAAAACTCTCATTACATGACTTTAAAACTTATGAAGAAAACTCGAGGAGACCTAAGCTCCTTACATCAGTTCAAGCATGACGTTAATTAACATAGAACTAAAATGTTCGAACGGTGAGCACTCATTATTCTAAAAGTTCTCTTCGGGCATTACTCCCCCGTGTGGCTCATACGGCTCCGCTTCCCTTGAGTCGTCACCTGAAAAATAAGGAATGAGCGAAAGCCCAGCAAGTACACTAGCCATGTTCCTAAAATAAGTTTGAAGTTTCTAAAACATGCCATGGATTTTGTTTCAACAAATCCAACATTCGGTCATTATCATTCGTAAAACGTCCTTGAAATACATATACACATATACATGAAGTTTCAAAAGAAAAGATTTTCAAATCTGAGTATAATCATCGTTCATTCCATTCACATCAACCACATATATTTCTTTTCATAGGTATGCCACGGTCAGCGTACGAGCCCCCCTGACTAGGGCCCGAAATCCCTCCTACACCCGGGATAAAATAATCATGTGGACGCAAGGGCGCACCACCAGCCACAGTACTGTGCATCAACGTATGAGCCCCGTTGACCAGGGCCCGAAATCCAACATTCCCTCGTTGGATATGGGGCACAGCAACCAAGACGAGTTTCATTGCTCATTAACATGTACTCAGTAAAATTTTATGACTCACACGACATTCCATGACATTCTTTCAAATTACATTTCTCATCATATATTTTAGAAATAAAACATATGCAGAATAAACCTTTAAACTTCAATTGATCAAATCATAAATACATATTATAGTTTTTGCAAATAAATATACGAAGGAACATGACAGGGGTACTTACCTTGCTCAAAATCGGCTTCTGGTATTTCCTCAAATGCCGGCCCTAACTCTTGACTATCAAAACCTAAATAACAAATCATACGAATGTCATTTATTGTCGCTCGAACACGTTTAAGTATTATGTTTCTTTTAAATGAGTCAATTTTTTTGCACGCTTCCCGAGCTCCAAAAAAATCTAATTTTTTTTACTGTGTGCAGGTCTTGAAAAAAATAAACCTAAGTTACTTCTTTGAGTCTTGTCCAAAAGATTTTCTAGATATATGTAAAAATTTAAGAAAGAAACTGTTTAAAAGAATAGCCGTCTTTAGCGACACTTCTTTGTTAATTTTCTTAAAACTAGACTTTCCCTCTCTAAACACAGTGCCTTCTTCCCCACCATTAATCCCATTTGTCTCTTCCCACTTCACCAGTTTATATTACACCCTCACATACGTTTTATACCCATTTCTATACATCACTCATACACTTACTCCTCCCAAAGCTCAACACCCATTACAAGCACTCTTGCACTCCTGGACACACACACTAAACCACAGAGAAATACACGCATACTCTCACCACACTCATGCACTTCACAACTCAAATCTACACAACCACCACTTCCACCTTCTCTCGCAAGCACACAACAAGCCCCACATACAATACACACACACCCAGTACACTTACCTGCGCAGACTACACACCACCTTGTTCACACACACACACACACGTTCACCCTAATGGTCACAAACCAACATACCCACAATTCAATACCCCTTCCCTGTACACGCCCCATCATCCTTGTCAACCCACAGCAACACCATCAACTTATACACCATAAAATACCCAGTACAAGCACACCCCCACTACTGCCTTACGGCAGCTCATCTCCTTCCCCAGTTTCGTTTCTCTCTTGCTGTTACACTCACCCCTTTATCTCATCCAAGAAATATTACACTACACAGCACTCACGCACAGCTACAACTCACTCATATACCTACACAATGTCCCATATATTTTCCCACTGCAGTCCCCATATACAAGGCATACCCACCCGACACTATACCTCAGGTTTCTCTCTCTATCAGCCACGGTACTTCATACCGCAGCCATCACTGCACGACGCAAGGCAGCACCCCGCTGCTACTTTCTCTTCTTCTCTTTCACACACGCCCCCTTCACACCGCACATCCATGCAACCCAGCGGCCGCACCTCCATCCACTTCCATTCCACGGTAGCCATGGCTATACGAGCCCATCAAGGCGCAATGGCGGTCACCGCAATCCCACGTATATATCTATACCCCTAGATATTACATCCGATCTTTATATATACACTAACAGCTAATTCATATCCAGGGAGACCCATGTACATCATAACATCAACTCATGTTAAACTTAACACCAAAGCAAAACTTACCGGGAAATGTCCTTCGATCGTCGGAGATCTCCCTCTAAGTGTTTCGCCGTTTCCAGATGGCTTTAAAATTCCTAGGGTCGGCTGATCTGGTATGGTCTACTATATATACAAGAAAGAAGAAAACCTAACTTGAGGAATTTCATATTAGCCCCCTAATTTTTGTTAGTTAATTAAATTTTCCCCGGCTTTCTATTATTGTCAAAGAAAAGACTCAAATAGCTACTTACGATATTTCACGAGTTAGATAAATTATTAACAAGTTGTTGCGTCACTCGCTTCATCAATTTGTCGCCAAAGTTGTTAAGAAAGTATCTACGCTAACTCTAAAAAAAATGTCGCTAAAGATCATTATTATAATGCTTCCCAAATTCGTCGCTAAGAAGTATATCGATGTTAAGAGAAATAATAATAAGAATAGTAATAATTCATCATTAAAAAGTTAAATTAGCCCATAAAAATATATCGGGATTTTCAGGGTATTACATAACTTCTGTTGGAAAGCCATGCCTTTCGCCTCAAGAATGCGGGTGCTACATATCAACGGGCAATGACAGCTATCTTCTATGATATGATACACTATATAGTAGAAAACTATGTCGACGATCTCATTATCAAGTCCAAAAAGGAAAGTGATCACCTCACTGACCTTCAAGCTGTCTTTGATTGTTGTTGCCAGTACATCATGATGATGAACCCGCTAAAATGTGCCTTTAGAGTCTCCCCCGGCAAATTCCTCTGTTTCCTGGTCAGTCAACAGGACACCGATGTTGACCCGTCCAAGGCTGCCTCTATCCAAGACATGCCACTTCCGAAAAATACTAAACAATTGAAGAGCTTCCTCGGTAAGGTTTTTTACCTTCGCCGATTCATTCTTGCATTGGCCAAACTTATCACACCCTTCCAGCACTTAAAGCGTAAGAGCACACCGTAGAGTTGGGGTACGCCCTAATAGCAAGCTTTCGAACATGTCAACTCGGTCCTTATTTCGCCACAAACGATGGTCGTGCCATATCGAGGTATTTCCCTCTTACTCTACTTGACCTCCACGCCCAGGTTAATTCATTGAGGCTTTGTTTGCCCAAGAGGTGGATGGGGTGGAGCGTCCTATTTATTACCTCAGCCAGATGATCAAAGAACCCCGAAGCTAATTACACCGAGCTCGAGAAACACTGCCTAGCCTTAGTTTACGCCTCACAGAAGTTCAGACATTACTTTTTGGCGCACCAGATCATACTTGTTATCAAGGCTGATTCGTTCCGCTATATGCTCACCTGCCCTGCCTTGTCTTGCCGACTTACCTGCTGGCTACTGCTCTCAGCAAAGTTTGGCTGATCTATCAAGAACCTTATAGCTCTATGGAATCAAGCACTTGCCGACCTCTTGGCCTTCTTCCCACGCCAACATTACGAATTGACTTCGTTTAATTACCAGGGGAAACAACCCTGCTCACCGACATAGATGAATTGCGGATGCTTGAGTTTGACAGTTCAGCCACCAGCAAAGGTCCCAATGGAGCACCCCTTTGGCAAGAGGGTGTCGGCATAGTCCTTCGAAGCCTAGCCGATGTTACCATCTCCCTATCCTTCAAGCTTGCATTCCCCGTGTCTAACAACGACGCTGAGTACGAGGCGTTTGTCATTGGCCTCATGCTGGGCATCAGTATGGGGGCTAAGTCATTATGTGCAAAAGAAGACTCAAACCTGATTATGAAGCAAGCTGACGGGGAGTTCGCGGTCAAGGAGCCAGGCTTGGCACCTTATCGTGCCTTGGTGCAACACTTAGAATGAAGACTCGGCCAGTATGAACATCACAACAGGTGCCACAATAGACATACATACAGCTTGGCCACGATCGCGACAAAGATAGAGGTTGATTGTGAACAACGACTGTTAATCATCATCAAGAGAACCAAACCTTTTAGAGCGTTGAACTTAGTCCCGATGGTAACTACCGTAGACAATTGGAGGTAGCCAATCATGGACCAACTCATGGCACTATCTCTTGCTTATGCCTCTACCCTCACGGGCTCTTTGATTTTGGGAGATGTCTTGTATAGAGGATGTCCTGAGGCCCTCTAGCCAGGTGTTTGACACGGCAGAAGCAAAACAGAAACTTCAACCCGGCCATCAGAAATGTTGCGGCCTCAACGGTCTCCCTCTACATCGTCATCTTTAGCGCATGGGCCTCTTTTGGCCATCCATGACCAATGATGCTTTAGATATATAATGGGATTGTCCCAAATGCCTATATGCCCGAGACAAATGTGGAAGCTCTTGTGATCGATGTCGAGGGCGACTGACACCATCCTTTCATCCAGTACTTATCATACGAGATTCTACCACCTGGCCGCTGCCCCGCCAGGTCTATCAAACAAAAATTGGCCAGATATTTTGTGATAGAATTCGAGTTATTTAGTAAATATTTTTCGGGACGCACCCTGCGATGCTTGCAAGGTGCCCAGGCAATACAAGTGATCAACGAGGTGCATAACAGGGGTTATAGTGAGCATCAAGGCTCTCAAAAGTTATATGCAAAGTTGCTAAGGCTGGGGTATTACTGACCGACTATGGAATCTGACTATATCTCTCATGTCCGACATTGTGAACCTTGCCAGTGGCACGCCGACAAGATGCATACGCTGGCATCTGACCTTCGCATGATCCTCTGGTCATTTCACTTTTGGGCTCTCGACCTCATCGACCCTATACACCCGCTATCCAGAGGTCACATATGGATCAGGATCGCGACTAAACGCTTTACAAAGTGGGTCGAAGCCATACCCCTACGGAGGGCCATGGGAGGAGTTATTTCTAACTTTTTATGCGACCATATCATCTGTCGCTTCGGCATCCTCATGTGTATCGTGTCCGAAAATGGTAGGCCATTCATCAACAGGGAAGTCCGAGCTCTCGTGGAAGGGTACAACATCAACCATGCCACATCCACTCCCTACTATCCACAATGCAATGGTCAAGCTGAAGCCTCCAACAAGACTCTGCTCCGCGTGCTGTCACGGATGGTTCACGATGCCAGCAGGTATGGTCCAAAAAGCTAAGTCTGGCACTTTGCGCTTATAAAACCTCCAAACACACATCGACGAAGGCCACGCTCTTCTCCCTTGTCTACGGGGATGAGTGCATGGTACCTGCCGAGGATCGCGGTTGCCTCGGGTAGACTCTCTCTAAGCAACAATCTCAGCCCTTAAGGGCCTTAATGAATGAAGAGCCTATATCTTGTGCCGCATGAAGAAGTATCTTGAATAGCTCATGAAATCTTATGGGAAGACATTCAAGTCATGATCATTTGCTCAGGGCGACCTCATCCTCCAAGCCGCCAAGCATGTATGCACCAGCATGTCAGCCCCCAAGTTCACGCCGAAGTGGGAAGCCCCTCTCTAGGTACATGCCGCCAGAGACAATGGTTTCTATCTCCTGCTCAACCCTGACGACAGACATATCACGACCCCTATCAACGGCCGCTACCTAAAGAATGCATAGTCAGTTGTGGCCCTGTTCCCCCAGCATTACCCGCCCAAAGCATTGAACACTTGACCACATAGCATTTTTTGTATATGCATACCTGTTTATAAACTTGTAACTTTTTTTGCTTATTACAAGTTCTTACTTTACTCATGTAATGGCATTTTGGCCCAAATACTATCAATGAAAAATCATCTCTTCGGCTCAACTCCTGTATTTAATACACCTTCTTTTTTTTATTTTCCCCATTTTTCACTGAGTAACCCGCTATTGACGGGGAAAGGGGAACACCAACGAAAAGACAACACACTCAAGTCATACAACCACAGCGCAAGATAAGCATAACACTACAACAAGTACAAGTACAAAAAACCATAAGACTACAATATGCATATCATCAACATAAATACTATCACAGAGTTGCAAGCTGCTTTCGAGCTCCGTGCATACAATAAAATGAAAATATACAAGCTAAACTAGCCTAGACAGCAATGACGTAACAAGATGGGAACTGAACACCTAAAGTGTCTGTCGCTGAGCCTGTAGATCGGATCATTCCACATCACACTCAGCATGTCGTCTCAGTCGGTCTGCCTCCCGCCCCTCAACCTCAGTAACCGCCTCTGTAGGTCAGCCACCTGCCTCTGTAGGTCGGCCAGCGGTCTGTCAACCGTGGCGAGCTCACTCAGAATCTTGGATCCCTGCTCCTCCAATGTTGTCCGCTGCCTTGCCACCAGTGTCTCCCGCATGCACACCACAGCTAACCTCTCCCCCACATCACATCTCTCACTCTTCGATCTCAAGAAGCCCACCAACCAATCCAACCGCAGGCCCAATGATGTAAATAATGCAAATTCTAAAAGAGACAGTGATATGAACTCTGAAGTCCAGCCCATCGGTGGCACACTAGCAACGGGCACCAACCATTCCACGAACTCAGAATACACCCACCTCAAAATCTTCGGGTTCCCAACATTCACCCCCTCAAATGTCTGCGGGAACCTTGCCCTCACAAGCTCCAATAGGCGCACCGTCTTGGCAGGAAGCCCAAGACCTTCCCAGGATGTCACATATGCCTGCCCAACTGACCACCCTCTACTCGCATCTTTGACTGCTGCACTAACACCACCTACTGAAGGAATATATGTCACTCATGCAGTCATCTGCACACCAACAGTAGCTAAATGCATCACCAGAAGAGTAGCCCCAGCATCGACCACAAAACCTGATAATGTGTCCCAAGGACGCTCCTCAACTAGCTGCGTCAGAGTCTCGTGCTCATGCACTGGGGTTGTACCCACAGGCTCGATCTTCGTAGGCTCCCCACGGTCACCTACAACTGCATATGTCTCCATGCTCGTCCACCAGTCACCACCGGCATCAAACATCGAAGTATAGCCCACACGTCCGCCATATAAAGCCTTCATTGTCTTCTCCAGGGCAGGCGATGGACTCGGTCATGTCTTCGGCTCCATAATATACTCAGCAGCCTCGGTCTCCTCAGCCACCTTGGCATATTGTGTCTCGATCTCATCGGCCTTACCGGCTCCTACTGTCTTTATTGTCTCAGCTGCCATAGCCTCTTCTTCCTCGGCCTCGAAGTCCAGCTCGTTGTACTCCTCGCTGGCTCCTTCGTTGAGCTTCTGTCAAAACAACCATCAATCAATACATATATAAGACCAAAATACACATGCAACTAGAATTGATATAGAGAAGAAAATTGGCTAACCTTGGAGTCCGACTCATCTGACACATCACGCGGCCTCTTCGACCCTGATACACGCAGGGCTGACATGCCTGCACCGGCCTGGCAAGCAGTCTCAATCATCCCAACTCGTAATGATGACAATGGACCCTTGTCGGCCTGTAATACCCTCAGCATCTCTCTCCGAGCTCGCAATAAAGCTCCCAGCAACTAGGGCTGGCATTCTACACTATCTAGCAACTGAGGTCGATATCAAGCTCAACGCTCTATCGCAAGCAAAAACATTAACACGCCGATGTGTGCCTGACGGCCGTGCCAACCACTCTACCCAGTTATCTCTTAGCTACTCTCATCACTATGCGTACCCTACTATCACGACCCCAAATGACTGTGTACCAGGCTGCCTCCACTCTATCGTCGGTGCTGGCCACTGGCAGACTCTGTCATATCGTGTACTCGAAAGCAGTTACCACACTCCAAGGGCTACAACACCCATATAGGGGCTCCAAGTCATAATCAAAGGCCAACGAAAGACGGTCAGGGTTGTACCTCGCAACATAGTACTGACACTCGGTGGGCTTCCCGCCATCATCTGTCAAAATAGGTAGCCAACCCAAAAAATAAAAAACAAGTAGTATCAGCTGTCCAGGCCCCAGGTCCCCTCTCCTGGTCAGTACCATCGTAATATCATATACATGACCTCATGGTGGCACCCTATATGACGAATGCATGTCCATATATAACCGTGACAAGCACGCATCCCACCTATCTTGGACATGTGCCAAAGGATAATCCAGCCTCCTAATGTCTACCCATGCATATACCCACTCACATAGTGCCATAATGGCACATGTCATGTATTGCCTGGCCGTGTAACTGTGCCCATCATCAGCGATGAATGCTCTAGAGGGTAACCTGTCGGCCGGTAGTCTGGATAACACTCGTACATGTACTTCTGCAAGAACATCCAGTCCACATACGTCACCACCTAATATTGGCCATGTGAACGCTTCACGTCATTCATAAACTGATCCAGACGTGAATATAAAGTGCCCAGATGCACGGGAGCCAACCCGATGCGCCTACCCTGCGCCATCCAAATAGCAAGTGGGAACACCCTAGGGGCGATGTCGTCCTCCGATGTCCCCTCAAATATAAACCTAGAAGTATAGACCGACAGCATCTATCAAAATTCTATCCTACAGTGTAGCGCATGGCAGAGTAAAAGGTTATCAATTACAAAGTTTTTCTAAGTACAAGTTTGACATATTATACATGGCAAGAGTGACACATACAACATATACAAGAATAAAGCAAGGCGACAGTACTAACTTACCTTGACAAGAACATGGCTAGGAAGGCCACCATCTCGTATCTCTCCTTTCCATGGTACGGCCCCATCACGAAGTCGGTAGCATCACCCCACTTCTGTCCCGTCTTCGCCTGCGCAGCACCGAAGAAATGCTTGATCCACCCACTATATGTCCCCTTCTAGTGCCTCTTCGTCTCAGCCAGGATATCTAATAGCTGCGTCTGCAGCACCCGTTCTTCCCTACTCAGTCAGGTCACCCGTGCGTCCTCCTTCACGTGCACGAGTAGACCTGCAGTATCATAACATCAAGTAGCGTCGGCCTGATCTCTCCAAACTCTGTCACGAAGGTATGCGACTAGCTGGTCCACCTCGACAGGAGTAGGGTCATATGTGGCATATCCCTGTAGGGCTTCAGTCCTCTCACGATAATGTCTATGGCTGGTAACAACCCAAGTGGCCGCAGCATCCCCGTCCACTTCGGACACTCCACCATGTACTTGCACTAGAAATCCCACCCTATCAGCATCGCACTATGGCGCTTGAACACCATCGACGACCAAGGTATGTCCTCTATCTCAACCAACAAGGCGGGTATGTATCTCCGCGACACGACCGGTGCCTCTTTCTAGCTCGAAGATTGAACATAAGGTGATGGCACCCGCAGCTCCTCTCCCATCAACATACCACTCCATGGTAAATTAAAAGCTCCATTGGCCACACATATGGACAACTCCTTCCATAGCTCCCGGTCTGGCATACTAGGCATGACCCCCTTCACTCCCAATAGAGTGTTCATCTTGCTTGACTTCGAATCAAACGTCCACACCTACCATCATCAAATGTCAACGACACTCTCGACCTCCCGGCAGGCGTTGGCGCGGCCTCGACTCCCCGAGGCACCAGTGAGGGCACAGGCGCGGTGACGGTCGTGACACGCTAATCGTCGCACCTCGCAGCCTCGCCCACTGGTTCCACCTTACTTTCTTCACCACCTTTTCTGGCTCAGCATACTCGCCTCCCACCCCTTACTCGGCCGCAACCTCATCACCACGGTCAGCCACCCTGCCTCGCCCCTTGACCTTGCCATCTCTCCATGGCCCTCGGCCACTCTCTCTTCCCCTTGCCTTTACCCACTGAAGAACCCCTTACCCCGGGCGATCCCCTCCACACCAACCGACCCCTCTCGCCCGTCGACGGGGCCTTCGGCCATTCTTTTTCCCCTTTCTCTTCTCCCTCCACTATCTTTCCCCTTCCGCTTTTCCCCACTCCCTAACACCCCGGCCGAACCACCTCTACCATGGTCGACCTCCAAGGCCACTGACGCCTTCGCTCGGCAGACCCCTCTCTTTTTCTCCCATCACTCCCTTCCCCTTTCCCCTCCCCTCTTCCCCCTCACGGCCCTCGGCCTCCCTACCACGGCCGACGCCGACTGACCCACCCCCTACCCCCGCCGAAGAGCCCAAGCTAACCGACCCCTTTCTCTTTCCCCCTTATTTCTTCTTTTGTCCCCTCTCCCTCTCCCCTCCCTTTATTCTCCATCTCCCTCTCCCCTCTTCCCTTCTTCCCTCTCTTTCCCCATAAGCGTCGACCCCCTCCTCGGTGACCCTCGGCCACGACCGAGTGCCTTAGGTTGGCCGAGTGGGTCACGCCACCACTTCTCTCCACTCCACACCCACTTACTCCACCCCCTTACCTCCCTTGTGTGCCATGTCTTCTCTTCTTCTTCTCTCTCTCTCTCTCTCTCTCTCTTTCTCATGTCTTGAAAGAAAGAACGAGTCAAGTAAAAGACTCTACCAACCCCCTCTCTTTATATATGTGGCTCAAGATTACATCTTGGCCACTCATTTGAATTTCTAACCAAAAAGGTTCCCCCCCCCCCCCTCCCTCCAAAAAAAAACCCAACTCTTTTTTAAACGCATACCCCATTTCGCGCTAACTTCTTTTTTTAAAGCTATCTTTATTGGCAACGATGTCACAAAAATTTTTGACATTAATCTTACCGCTACCAAAAAAAATTCATGCACTCATATTTTGCTGTGCAACTTCCATTTTAGCGTTACCGCTCTCTTTTGTGCTACGCTACTAAAAACGCATCTCATGATTTTCCCTGTTATTCTTTTCTACAATCTACAACATTCGCGCTACTCATTTTTTGCGCTAAAAAAAATGGCTTCTACGCAACAACGTTTGTGCATGCGGCGCCCGCCCGGGTTGCCCCTTCGTGCACACCACATGTAAGGGGCTTATGTTCCCAACTCATTCTAGTCGCACCAAGGGCCCACCTGGGGCCCCCGTTTTGCACGACATGTCACATATTCAATGGTCAATTTTTCAACGCTTTTAACCGATCAAAATACGCACGCTCAAGTCACTTGCATTTTTCATTGACTTTTCACGGCAATTCATGACTAAATTTTTTTTTCGCCAACGTAACGACTTTGGCGCCACTAAGACTTGGGAAAATATGAAAAAGTAGGCTTGGCGTGACTCCCACCTTAAGGGTGTCGGCCACCTCCCTTAGCACGTGTGCACGGGGGGGGGGGGGGGCGTTGGGGTTGGCCACCTCTTTTGAAGGGGGCGGGGGGGGGGGGGGGGGGCCACCCCTACCTTGCGAGCTCGGGGCCATCATTCTTTTTACAAATTCTAGTATCATCTCTAAAATGCTCACTCACTCATCAGCCACGATTGTATGATGCTCGTTGTTGCCCGTACGTCGTCGCCGTAATGACTGTCGCTAGCCGCTGCATGTCGTCGCTTGTGTCGGCACGCTAACTCCCCGACCCCGTCGCCCGTGCTTGTGTGCCGTCTATGGCACACTCCACCGCGCTTATGCGCTGGGTCGTTGATACAGCCGTGCTCTCAGGCTCTCTGTCCCAAATATCGTGCCCCCGGCACTATACACACGTCGCCTTGCCCACGCACCACTTCCATGACATATGCCCTTGGCACCATGTATTGTCTCGCGATAGACGTCGCCACGCCCATGCGCCACAATCATGTTATCTGCTCCGGGCACCACACTCATTCACCACGCCATGCGCCCCCGCCATGGATGTGGAACATCCTTCGACCCACTCTTCAGCGTGTGCAGCATTTCGAGGGGCTCCGTTCGCAGTGCTCCGACATGAGAACCCTTCGCAATGGGATAGGCTCGCTAACACAGAAGCTGTCACCATTTTCATTCTAGGGGGCTCCATTCGTAGTGCTCTGGCACGAGGACCATTCGCAACGGGATAAACTCTCTACCACAGAAGCTCTCGCCGTCTTTATTCCGGGGGCTCCGTTCGTAGTGCTCCAACACGAGAACTCTTCACAATGGGATAGGCTCGTTACCACAGATGTTATCACCGTCATCATTTTGGGGGGCTCCGCTTGTAGTGCTCCGGCACGAGGACCTTTCGAAGCGGGATATGTTCGCTACCACAGAAGCTTTTGCCGCATGGGGTGACTTGCATGATGCTAGGCACGTCCACTCACGTTACCTGTGATCATCGACACCCCCAGGACGATGACCCCCGGGTCACTCTGGGACTACAACAGGTTTTTGGAGGGCATCGCGCCTAGTCCGCCTGACAGTCGGTCACAGGGACCTTCCCTCACCGCTCTCAAGTTCTCTCCGTGTCTCTCGATGCACACTCGTGGGATTCAGTAAGGGCTTGGACTAGTGGCTAGGGCAACGGGCTTACTCTGATCATGCCGACGTTGTGTGGTTAGTCTTCTCAGACAGGTAGAGCGACGCTATGTGGGGCAGGCAACGCGAATTTGGGGACCGACAGTCCAACGGAGAACTGATATTTGTGGATCCCTGGTGACGTGTCACTCCCAGGGGATGACACGTGTCAGCTGATGATGCAGGCTTACTTTTGCCTATAAATAATGGACTTTGTATTTCATTTTCAGGAGATCGAATTCTCTCATTAACAATTTCACTTTCACTCTAGAATCCAAATCCTCTGAAATTCTAAAGAGAAAAACATAGTTGGACCGTGACTTGGACCCTAGCTTGGATTGTCTACTGTTGGCCCTGTTCATCTCTATCTTTTCTCACAGCACTGCCAGTCCTCACGGCCTGTCTAGGAAGCCTTGCTCTCTGCTCTTACTCCACCTCACTATCTCTCACTTTGTACAGCTGGCAGCTGACTCGGACTGCATCATTTGTGGCACCTCCACGTAGGTACGAACCCATTTTTCTTGGCATTAAGTATAAAACAGTTTTACATCCAGAATTATGAGTTGCAATATTTATTCTAACAATTACTAATATTTTTTTTGTATTTGAAGTTTGCTTAAGTGCTAGTAATCATATTAACTACTAGTAAGCTTCAATATTTATTTCAATACATAATTTTGTCTCTCAAGTTTTCACATTCTTTCTTATTTACAATTTTTCTAATGTGCAAGTAAAAGTACAAAAAAACAATTATCTTTACTTATCTTAGATTTTTTGTTCTTATCTTGTTGAATACTTTAGGTGATAAAAGTCATAAGTAAATATCAATAATTTAGTTTACTAATTAAGAGATATAACATTTATTTTAATATATAATTTTATCTCTCATGTTTTTACATTATTTCTTGGGTAGACTTTTTCAAAAGCGCGAGTAATCTAATTAAACCTTATCAGTTATTTTATCTATGACGCACAATGCTTATAACTTGAAAAATATATTTAGTTTTCTTCTTCTTCTTCTTCTTCTTCTTCTTCTTCTTTTTAGCATTTAAAAGTAGTATACGATTTCAGTTTGAGAGATTGAGGTAATCTAACTAAAAATTAATTTATGAATTTTTTTTTCTATTTTGGTATTTTAAAGTTTTTTTTAACATTAAGTCAAATAAGGTGTTATTCTTTTTCTTTGCATTTGGTAGGTTAATATGATTTTCATTTTAGAGTTTGAGCTATTTAGGTAAAAAAATAATTCATGAAATAAACATCTATTTTGATATTTTGACATATTGTAGGGAATTAAGTAATTTTTGGTTTTTATATTGCATCCGTATATAAAAAAAGACATTTTAGCTTGTGAGTATAATCTTTAGATTCATACATGATTGTCGTAGTTTATTTAATTTTTTTAAAGTACTTTTGAGTTGTTAATAGTCAAAATAAAAGCCTAGTGCGTGTGTGTGTGTGTGTGTGTGTGTGTGTGTGTGTGTGTGTGTGTGTGTGTGTGTGTGTGTGTGTGTGTGGCCTAGAGTTTTAAGAGTTGTACGATTGATTTTCTAGTTTTACAAAATTTACAAATATCAATGTAATTATACCAACGGATTTTTCAATAATAAATCGTAGTAAATACTTAATAAGTAGGGGATGATTTTACTATTTTACCTTTGAAGATTTTATTTGTTATTTTAAAGTACTTTTAAAGTGTTAAAATTAAAATTAAGGCCTAATATATGAGTGTATTGATTAGGTAGAGTTTGAAAATGTGTAAAATTAATTTTCTAGTTTAACAAGGTCTACCAAAATTAGGCAGATTAGACCTATGATTTTTCTAATAAATCATATTAAAGTGTTAGTAAGTCGGGATAAAAAAAGAAAAAGACACGAAAATGTATACGATGACATGCCGCATAACTAGAAGGGGTGACGTGTCGACAAGTAGCGCAAGGAACATTCATGTTCGTTTGTTTCTAATTCATTAATCTTAAAAAATTGCTTGTGAAATTATATTGTTATTTATGTATTTTAACTACTTTTAAGAGTACTCAAGTCATGTTCATATTATTATTTTTTTACTTTGCATTTATTGGTGTATATAATTTACACAATTAAATTAATTGCTTGAGTAAATTGCTACATTGGTACTTTAATTTTTTTAAATTAAGTAAAATTCACTTTGTACATTATTTCTGCAAATAGAAAAGAATGGTCTTTATTTGTAAGTCATATTCACTTTGTTTCATTTTTTTATTTTTTTTTGTATTTATTGGGATATATGATTCCCAATTTAGAATCTGAGATAAATTTTATGACACGTCATCATGTTTGTTTTCAAGTCTTTTCCTTTTTTATTCATATTTATTAAAATTATACATGCTTTGTGATTCTTTACTGTGATTTATTATTAAAAAATCATAGCTATTGTCCCCATAATTTTAGTTTACCTTATATGAGTAAAAAACAATTATACACTTCTAAAACTCTACTTAATCAATATATCCACATATGAGGACTTAATTTCAACTATTAACACCTTAAAAGCACTTTAAGATAACAAAATAAACAGTCAAAAAATACAAAAGACAACGTAAAATATTATTAACAATTTAGTCATAACACTTTGTAAATTATTTTCAAAAGATCGAACCTAACTTGTGAATTTTTATCTTTGATTTCATACATGATTTTAGTATTTTACGTTTGTGTGATTTTATTTTATTTTAAAGTAATTTTGAGGTGTTAGCAGTGAAAATTAAGACCTAATATGTTTGTATATTGAATAGGTAGAGTCTTAGAAGGTGCAGAATTTGTTTTCTACTCTTATTAAGTTTAAAAAAATTATGCCAACAATACCTGTGAATTTTTTAATAATAAAATTATAGTAAGGAATCATAATGCATGTTTGACTTTAATAAGTAGAAGTGAAAAAAAAATGTGATACCAGAACAAACATGATGACGTGTAGCAGAAGTAAAAGGAAATGATGTGTCTCAAAATTAAAAGGGATAAAAAGGAAAAAAAACACTTAAAAAGTTTATATGTAGCCTCCACAACACACGATGCTTCGTTTATTTATATATTTACTAGTCCAGTAACCCGGGCAAGACCCGAAAATGATATATTTAATAATTTATGTATCCGAACGTTTGAGTGTCACTATATTTTGTATAGTTAAGTTTGGGTATTTAGGTGTTATATCGATAGTTTTGAACTAAGCTTTATTTATATTCGCGTGAAGTGAGTCATCAAATTCAAAATATGACAGATTCATGCATTTCGCATATAGAACTTAGCTAATATATTCGCGTGAAGTGAATCATCAAATTCAAAATATGTTAGATCATGCATTTTACATATAAGTATCATCATAATCAAAAGAATTTTAAAAAAAAATCACAAAGCTAAAATGTTCCAAAATAGTAAATATCAGTCTGATTCCTTATTATTACCTTTGTATAATACCGTACGATTATACTCGGTAGTTAAAGATAATATTAAAAGAACAATTATAGGTTCTTTTTTAGTAATTATTATACTACTATGTGATTGAATAAAAGATTTGTCAAATGAATAAAAACTTTGTTCACGTCTAGTTTATCGAATAGACTGTGATAGAAGGGGTCGCAATGACTTAAGGTTAAATAATTCTTTTATATTGTTCACTTACTTTGACATTTTGCTTTGTAGATTGTTGATTGAATTCCAGTTTTATATTATATTCTGGTTATTACAAGAATGCCTAAATTCTAAAAGTTTTGATTTTTGTAAGAGTATAAAACAATTTTACATCCGGAATGAGCTACCACATTTATTTTAATTATTACTAATAATTTTTTTAAAATTGAAGTTTGTTTACGTGATAGTAATCATATTAACTCCTAGTAAGCTTCAACATTGATTTCAATATATAACAGGTGATAAAAGTCATAATTAAATACCAATAATTTAGTTTATTAATTAATAGTATAAAAAAGATCTCCAACTTATGAGATATAACATTTCCTTCCATATATAATTTTGTCTTTCATGTTTTTACATTATTTCTTGGTTAGAGTTTTTTGGAAGCATAAGTGATCTAGTTAAATCTTATCACTTATTTTACTGATGACGCACAGTGCTTTTGACTTGTTACTTGTTTGAGTTTCAAATTTTTTTTTTTTTTTTTTGCATTTGAAAGGAGTATATGATTTTAGTTTGAAAGATTGAGGTAATCTAATTAAACATTAATTTGTGAAAGTGAATTTCTATTTTGGCATTTTAAAGTTTTTTGAACATTAAGTTAAGTAAGGTATGATTCATTTTCTTTATATTTGTTAGGAGTATATGATTTTCATTTTAAAGTTTGAGCTATTTAGGTAAAACTAATCTCATAAATAAATATCTATTTTGATATTTTGACGTATTTTAGAAAATTAAGTCATTTTTGGTTTGTATATTCCTTCCGCAAAATGAAAAACAAAACCTTTAATTTGTGAGTATAATGTTTAGTGTCATACATGATTGTCATCATTTTATTTAAAAATTTTAAATTACTTTTGAGATATTAATAGTCAAAATCAGAGCCTAGTACGTAAATATATGTTTATAGCATAGAGTTTGAAAAGTCTTACAATTGGTTTTCTAATTTTATAAAATATCGGGACCATTATACCTAGAGTTGTCAAAAGGGCTGGGCGGCCCAAAGGCTGGCACGACTCGGCTCGTTTTTGGCCCGGGCAGGCCTGGCCCTGTAGGTGAACAGTAGCGGCCCAATAATTTGGGGCTTTAGACCAGGCCGAAGCATTCCCAGAAATTATCCAGGCCCGCCCCGGCCTTAAAAACCCCGGTCAGGCCCTAAAAAACGGGTTTGCCTGATTTGGCCATGTTTCTTTGCCTAAAGTGGGTTGGCCCCACGGATTTTCAACCAAAATTTTCCCCCAACGGCCATATTCCCTATTATTTTTCTAAATTTCACTTTTACCCCTCTCTCCCACACCACCAATATAACGGTTAGTTTGGGGGGTATTTTGGTCCAACTTAATTTTTCCAACTCTTTTAAGATTTTTTACACTTTTACCCTCCCCAACAAATATAAACGGCTAGTTTTAAGGGGCATTTTGGTCTTTTGTGGACTTTCAAAAATCTATAAATTCACACTCTTTCTTTCAAATTTTTCACACCAATCTCCTTACTCTCTCTTATCTAAACATTCTACATTTCTACAAGCTTTGCTACTATTTTCCTCTCCAATTACTACTCTTGCTAATTACTACTCTTGTTTACTAATTATTACTCTTGCTAAATTCTAATTACTAACTACTCTGCTTATTCATTTGTTACTCTGTAATTCTTTTGTTTACTAATTAGTAATTAGTGAATTCTTATTTATTAAATACTATTACCAAATGCTTTTTAATTACTAACTCGCACCAATTTTTAATTACTAATTACTCTTATTCATCTGTTACTCTTTAATTCTTATTTCTAATTACTTATTATTGCTCTAGTTTTATTTTTCAATCTAGTATAAAAGTTTAGCGTTAAATATGTCTGGATTACTGAAGGAATTGAAGTGTGGAGCATCATCACGAGAAACACCACCACCATCACAAACACCAATCCAAGCACCACCACAACCATTCCTTCCTGGACGAATGAGTACATGCTGTATGATAGATACCCAAGCCAATTGGGAGTTCAATCAAAACATTCCAGCTATTGAATACACGCCTTCACAAGATAGCCCGCATTTTAGTCAAGGCCGCAGCTCGCTTGGCGAAGCTACTACTCTATGGCGTAATGTTAACCCGATGAGCGGTCGTGATGGAGAAGGGCCGAGCAATCCTTCTGGTAGTCCACCAGAAGTCCAAAAGGGGGAAAAAAGAAAGCCGAGTGTTGGAATCATTTTGATGAAATTATGGTGGACGGCGTCCGAAAGCTCGATGTAAGTACCATGCTCAATTATTTTCATTTGGTAATGGTAATGGTAATGGACATCTTAATAGGCATTACTCTCAGTGTGCACCTCGACAAGGCCACGTCGAACCTAGCTAAACGCAATTATCTTTTGACGGTAAGGTATTTGTTTATAATCAGCGAGAGCATAAAGACGATCTCGCTGAATTTGTTATTCAGGATGAACAAGCATTTAGTTTTGCCGATAATGCTAAGCATTCTAGATATGTGAACACATACGTGCAACTTTTGTACAAAAAGGTTCATAGAATCACAACTAGATCTGATGCACTCTGGCAGTATAATGCTGCTAAAGCACGCCTGATCGATTATTTTGATCATTTTGACGGTAAAGTTAGTCTTACTTATGATATTTAGCAATCTCCGTTTACTTTTGTTAGTTATGCTTGTGTGACGGCCCATTCGATTGATGCAAATTGAATTATGAACAAGAGAATCATCACTTTCGAACTCTTTCCTTTTCCGCGTGACGGAATTAACGTTGCTACTACTATATTTAAATCATGTACCACGTTTAAATTAAAGGATAAGATTATGACTATTAGTTTTGATAATGCAACTAACAATAAAGCTGCTGTTGCAGCTTTAGATGAGAGCCTCAAACCTGTACTTTCTAGTAAATTATTTCATGTTCGTTGTGTTTGTCATATAATTAATTTAATTGTTCAAGATGTTTTAGCTATTGCAGGAGATATTCTTCTCAAAACGAGGGTTATGACTACGTATGTTAATAATTCGGGTCCGAGAACACAACAATTTACACCGTTGTGTTCAATATAATATGCCTCGCAGGAGACCACTTACAGATGTGGTCCATATGTGAAACTCTACATATCATACACTTTTACATATTCTGGCATACAAAGAAGTCTATACGCATTTTTTACTAACCTTGTTCCCAGCCGACTTGCCAACTCCCACAAAATGGCAGATGGCTACACACCTAGTTGAATTTTTGGAGGTATTTTACACATCTACCAATTTATTGTCTAGTACGTACTATCCCACCTCTCCTGTCGCTATAATATAAATTCTCAAGATGGCACCAATGTTGACACAATGAAGATATATAGGACCATTTCAGCAAATAGTAAAAGTGATGGATAAAAAGTTTAATAAATATTGGAGTAAATTGCCTGTTGTTTTTGCTGTGGCTACTTGTTTAGATCCTAGATTAAAGTTGGATAGAGTGAATGTATCGATACAAGAGATACCGAGATTAATGTGCTACCCATAAGTGGACACAACAGAACTCGCAACGGAAGTGAGCAAGACATTTGAGGAACTGTTCAACCTCTATCGTAATTCTGCTGACGTGCGCGGACGAGCTTCATCATCTACTGATGAGATGTATTATGCGCCATACCTTAAGGGCTTTGAACATCTAGTAGCAAGACAACTACCAGGTGAAAGGTACTTCTAATTCGGCATGTTCGTCTACTTTTTCCTCTTTTAATGAGATTGGTGTATATTTTAATTCTGATCATTATTCTGCTTTATCAATGCAAGAACATGTTAATTTTAATTTGTTACAGTTTTGAAAACAAAATCAAAACATGTATAAAATTTTATCCCAAATTGCACGGGATGTACTGCCGATGCAAGCTTTCACGATTGCTTTAGAGTCGGCATTTTCAGCGAGCGGGAGGGTTTTGAATAATAGGAGGAGTCGTCTTAACCCCGAGTCGCTCGAGCTATGTGTATGTTGGAAGAATTATCTTGATACGAAATACCACGAGCAAGATAAACCGATTGATGATAGGAGGAGCAGTAACTCGGACATTGAAGTACTTCTGGATGATTAGGTAATTTCTTTTTATTTTTCTTTTCTCAAGTTTTTCAAATAACAAATTTCACAAAATATAGATTTTTTTCATATATATATATATATAATAAGTTTTTACAAGCAAGATAGATATTTTTTCATATAAATAAAAAAATAGGTAACTTCGCTTGTTTGTTTATAAGCAGCCGATCCTAAGCCCGGATAAAATGAGGAGGGCTTATGAACAAATTTATCTTCAATTTAACTCCATCAATTTAAATATTTCAATGCTAGAAATATTATTGTATACACACATATTACTACATATATGTGTGCGTGTCTAGGCATTTTTAGTTGTTTTACTTGCTTGCATAAACACATATTACTACATGTACAAATCTTATACTGCATTACAGAGAAATTGCCGCAATTTAAATCTTTACTTTGAATAACAAGAAGTTGGGAAGAAAAAAAAAAGGGCCTGGCCCAAGCCCGACCTAAATATTGGGCCTAGAGTCAAGGCTTGGACTGAGCCTATAGACCCATTAATCTGGCTCGGCCCGGCCCTGTTTCCACCCTTCTGGCCCGGTCCCCGCCTGTTTTCATGAACGGCCCGCTGGGCCGGCCCAAGCCCCGCCCATTGACATCTCTAATTACACAAACGAATTTTTTAACAATGAATCGTATTAAGGAGTTAATAAGTAAGAAATGATTTTAGTATTTACCTTTGAAGATTTTATTTTGCTATTTAAAGTAGTTTTAAAGTGTTATAAGCTAAAATGAAGGCCTAGTATATGAGTATATTGATTAAGTAGAGTTTTAAAAGTTGTACAATTAGATTTCTAGTTTTATAAAGTATTCAAAATTGGGCAAATTAGACCTACAATTTTTTTTAATAATAAATCATATTAAAGAGTTAGTAAGTTGGGATAAATAAATAAAAAAAAGACACGAAAATAAATAGGCTGATGTGTCGCATAATTAGAAGGGGTGACATATGTCACGTAAGTCGCACAATGAACATTCATGTTTGTTTCTTTAATTTATTAATCTTAGAAACTATTTGTGAAATTAAACTGTTATTTTTGTATTTTAACTATTTTTAAGAGTTAAGTCATATTCATTTTGATTCTTTTCTAGTTTGCAATTATTGGTGTATGTGATTCCCAACTTAGTAGTTGAGGTCACACAATTAAAATCAATTGCTTAAGTAAATTGCCACATTGGTATTTAAATTTTTTTAATAGTTAAGTCATATTCATTTTGTACATTATTTCCGTAAATAGAAAAGAAAGATTTTTATATTCTCTTTCATTCTTTTTTTTTTTTTGCATGTATTAATGTATACAATTCTCAATTTAGAGTTTGAGGTCAATTTTGCGACAAATCATCATATTTGTTTTCAAGTAATTTTTCTTTTTTATTTATATTTATTAAAATTATACATGCATCATGATTCTTTACTTTAATTTAATATTAAAAATTCGTAAATATTGTTGCCATAATTTTAGTTTACCTTATATGAGTAAAAAAAACTAATTGTACATCTTCTAAAACTCTACATTATCAATATATCAACATATTAGGACTTAATTTCAACTACTAGAACCACAGACACTTTAAGATAACAAAACTCAAAAATATTAAAATAACGTAAAATATTTTTAAAAATCAAGTCATATCACTTGTAAATTATTTTGGAAAGATCTTAATTTGTAAATTATTTATCTTTAATCTCATACATGATTTTCATGTTTTAGTTTTGTGAGATTTTATTTTGATTTTAAAGTACTTTTGAAGTGTTAGAAGTTAAAATAAGACTTCAAATGTAAGCATATTAAATAGGTAGAGTTTTAGAAGGTACAAAATTAGTTTTTAACTCTTATGCCAATAATATCTGTAAATGTTTAAATAATAAATTATAATAAATAGTGATATTGCATGTTTAACTTTAATAAGTAAAAGTGAGAAATGAATGTGATAATAAAACAAGCGTCGAATACGCACCGGGTACCCTACACTGGACTAACATTGTCAAGAATGCAACCATGAGGAGAACATCGGTCCCTGGGTCGCAAAAATTAAACCAGTCATGGGGATTCGCACTTTTAATTCGCACATCAAAAGTGCGGGACTTTTAGAGCTTTATAGCATATCAAAATGGGGATTCGCACTTTTGATTTAATTGCTGAATGCTGAGGGGCTGAGGCTAATCAAGAAAGACAAGAACTACTTGCGGTTCAAGCCAGTAATGAAGACTTCAACAGTAGTTTATTACTTACACAAATTTGGTCAAAGCACATTTATTCAAACTGATCTTACAAAAGCTACAGACCGGTAGGGAACCAAGGATAGTCATCGTCCACATTTATTCAAACTGATCTTACAAAAGCTACAGACTGGTAGGGAACCAAGCACAGTCATCGTCCACATTACTTGATACGCTTGAACCAAGAATAGCATTGCTGAGGATCTGTGACTACGCGGAAGAACGGACGCCGTAGACGGTTTGTAGCACATTAAGAGCAAAAAGGAGGATTAATTTTACGCTACACTCTATACTTAGGAGTCAATTGCACCCAGCACCCTGTAGTTCTAAAATTGACATCCAGCACCAAAAAATTTAAAAACTTGGTACCTAGCACTATTTGACGGTCAAAATGGCCTTTGATCAGACGTCAGTTAAATTTTTCAGGGCAAAATGTTCTTATCATCCATGAAATCCTAGTCAGCTCCAACCCCCTAAGCCCAACGTCATTTCTCTCTTTCTTATTCTCTCTCTCTCTCTCTTCTATTTCTCTCGGTGCCCCCAACCACCGTGCACCAAGAACCCGCCTCTAGCGTCGCCGCGATCTTTGGCATCCAGCGTGGCCCCACGCTTTCTTCACCTAGCCTGACTTGTCACTCTCACCTTCGATTTGGACCACTGATTATGTGGTGATGATGTTGTGCAGTGGCTGATTGGGCTCACCGGAGATCAATGGGGAGATCGCGTGATGGGGTGATTGGGTATGTTGTGATTACGGTGGTAGGTAGGGGGAGTGTCTGATGGTCGTTCGATTGGAGGCGATAATGGCTCGTTGAATGGTCACCGTTGGTAGAACGCCCGTTATTGGTGGTCGTCATTCGGTTTGAGGTGGTGACCGTGGGTGAGGGAGGGATTGGTGGTTGTGGGTGGTCGTGGGTGAAGGATTTGTGGCAGAGGCGGCGGTCATCAATGATAGGCGTTGGTGGCTGCGATTCAATAGGATGGGGTGTCGTGGGTTTCGGGATTGGTGGTTGTGGGTAGTTATGGTTGGTCGTGGGTGGCCGATTCTGGTGGGTCATGATGATGGGGAGAATGGTGGCGGGGATGGTGGCACAACGGGCAGTGGCTTCGGTTAGAGGCGATGGCTCGTCAGGCAGTGGTTTCGGTCGAAGGAGGTGGCCGCGCGTTTCGATATTGGTTGGGAAGATGAATAGTTTGGGAGAGAAAAAGGGTGAGGAAATGACGTGGAGGGTCTGATGTTAATTATTGGGGCCATTTGGAGCTAACGTGGACGAAAGGTGGATATAACAGGTAAAAAGATTATTTTGCCCCTTAAAAAGTAACAGACGTATGGTCAAAGGCCAGTTTGACCGTCATTTGGTGCTGAATACCAAGATTTTAAAGATTTTGGTGCTGGGTGCCAAAATTAGAACTACGGGGTGCTGGGTGCAACTGACCCCTAAGTATGGAGTGTAGCGTAAAATTAATCCTTATATTTTTCTCTTCCTTATGTTAATTTGTTAAGAAACCATAGACCAACAGTTCATCTCTAGAATTCTTGAGAGAAAGGATAACAAACACAAAAACGGATGAAGATGATCTTACATAAGTATAAAATATTGGGTTGTCCGTGATTAATGCTATCGATCACTCAGAATTGTTGCATCTTTTGTACAATAACACCTTATACAAGTGTCGACAAGCATATGAGTTCAAAAATAGGCGCTCAAATAAATCTAATGTAAGTAAAATATTTACTCCGTCTATGATATGGTGGATAAAAAAGGAGTCAAGTTCAACTATTTTTGTGTTGAAAATTTTTCAACAAATCTTTTTTCACGATGTTCTTATGTTGTGAGTGTTTAAACACTTAAGCAGTCTAAATTCTACCCTAGTAATTACCAAATATTAGGTTTTATTTTAAATTTTCACGATTTTCTTATGTTGTGAGTGTTTAAACACTTAAGCAGTCTAAATTCTACCCTAGTAATTACCAAATATTAGGTTTTATTCTAACTTTTATGCTCCTAAAGTCACTCTCTTAGTTAGCAATGTTAGTTAAAGTGACTCTCTATTAGTTATATGAAAAGCAAAGTTAGCTATCTTCAAAACATAATTACATATAAAATCTAGGAAGATATTAGGAATATATTATGATTAAGTTAGTATTCAACTTAGATCGAAGATTGTACCATATTGAAAATAAATCTAATTTAATAAGCATTCAAAAAAAAAAATTGTTCAATGTTATTCTACAATTTGGTTAAACTGTTTAAAGCTTATAAAACTGTCTATCGCAATAATGTATTGATCTTACTATTTTCTCTGAATTTTTTATTGGTGGTTTCAATATACTTCTAAAACCGTTACGCATCATTGTTTAATTAATTTTGATAAACCACGTGAGATAAAGAAAAATATTGACCCAAAATTTTCTCTATAAAAATTAAACTAGCATGTAATTAACATTATGAGCATGCCATTAAATGTACAAACATCTTTTAAAAGATCCTTACACAAGTACAATAAAATTATCTTGTGTAATAATAAATTGTTCTCAATTTTGTCTATGTAATTTTCTAAATAAATCTATAATATTTGTTCGTGTATATGGTTACCAAATCAAGATTAACTAAATTCGCAACGATATTGCCTATTGCTATTTCACCACAAGTGTTAGACCCCGCATATTTAAATACATATATAAAAAAAATAGAGAGTTTTGAGGAAGTAATGATTATTTTGAAATTCTGATTTTTATAGGAATATAATATATTTTTAGGTATATTCTTAAAGAGACAAGAAATTCAAAAGAGCCTCTAAAGCATCTATAAGAAGAGACCTTTTGAAATTTTGATCGTCACTTTAAGATAAAAGCATATTTTTGATTTTGGGATTTAAGTTCATTGTAAGAATCACATGAATTATTGCCATTGATAGAATCCAATTGAAAATTTGGATATTATGATATTAAGTTCTGGCATAATTTGATTTGAGAGGATATGATCAAGACTTTGGATTAAATCGCGAAATCAAAGATAAGAAATTACTATTTTTAAAATCTGAATTAGCGTTGGACCGATCAATCGTAGTTATGCCCCTTTTGATAAATTCTAAATGGATTCATTTTTGTTGTTAACACCAAGCGGCAGTGACTCATCTTACCCTATGTTTTCATGTCCAGATCGATGAAGCATGATCTTATTTTTGTTGAATTTGCTATCACTATTTTTATTTGATCAGTGCTCCACGGCTTGACTGCACTGGCATTCTTTGTCATGTTAATTGGTTTGATGAATGCAGTCTCATTATCTCGAATTTATTTCGTTGTCCTTCTTCAAAAACTATGACATCATCATAGAGTATTTTCTTTCTCTAAAAACACTTCTCGAGTCTTTCAGCCATTCTAGTGCCAAGAACAGCCGTGGCACACCCTTGGGGCCCGCCAACTGATTATTATTGTTATTATTATTATTATTATTATTATTATTATTATATTATATGCTGATATTTGGACTTGTGTTTGCAAAATTCCGATTACAGGAGCTTGAAGTTTTGCCCAATTAAATTATTGATATACTGTATGTATCTGTTTCATTTACTAAAAACTAGTATGTAATTTTGTTGTATTGCAACGTCTGACCTTTTCCATTTGTTTCATGTCTCTCTAAATTAGTCAAAATCTCACTAAAAATTGATTTTGTCACGTTATTCAAACACAATTATTCCATCACGTGACTTTGTATAATCTTGTTGGCGTGAGGTTTTTTTTTTTGGTGGAGTTACGTTGTGTAATTTTATGAGTCATGTCACAGTATACCCGACTTTTCAGCTTCTGATTTACCTACGTGAATTGGAACATGCGCTTGCTCAGTGGAATGAGTTATAAATCGCGATCTCATTTTCTGGATCTTGTCTCGTTTGTTAGTGATGGCATGTGTGACTTTATTTTGAATGACTTTCTAGTTTGTGTCTCTTTATAAAAATATACTCAAACCGGGTTCCAATGAATGAGGACGTTGTTGCCGACGTGGCCGCCATGGCAGGGGGTGGCTAGTTTGGGCTGAGGTGTGTGGAGGATATGGGAGTGGAAGTTTGTGAAGTGTGTGTTGGGAAAAAGTATGGCTTTGTGTATACTTGTGCAGAAAAACAGCTAAGTACGAAAATATTGAAATGTAGTTTACTAAACAGAACAAACCGTATTAGCAAGAACAATTAAAATTAACTCACAGCAAAATCAAACAAACAGCAATGGAGAACCGAGGCGTGAATTTAGTTCACTGTCCTTAAAACTTTATTCTTCCTGCAACGGTGCTAACGGTCTCTTGACGAAAAAAGCCTCCCAGGAAACAACGGTAGTACGTCTGAAAATAGAAGAACTCCAAATTTGCGGACCCGGCGAACCAAAACAATGGCACATAACTCTTTCGGACACATGAAAAACGTATAGAAAAAACGAGACATAAGAAAATTTGGAAGTTAATTAATTTTTTCTGTAACCGACTCGTTTTATAATTCACGGAGAGATGCAACTCTTCACAGCTGCTGGAAAGTCCGATGGGCCCAAGCCCAAGCCCAAGCCACGGCCACGGGACCGAGGCGCATGTGGTGGATCTTGGGTCAACCTAGTCCTCCCTCCTTACAAAACATGGGTACCCCCAAGGCCTAACCCTTAGCTCAAGGCTAGCCTTATAAGGAGATAACATTAACTTTATCTCTTCAATGTGAGATACTCTTTTCCCTTCAAGGTGAACCACCAATTTTAACTTCAATTGTGGCCGTTGGATGGAGGGAGTGAATCCATCTGAGGGATGTGGGAGTCTAGGCCTTATCTGGTTCAGGTTATGTGACATTGGGCTGCTTTTCACTGGTCTGCAGTTGAATGGGACATTGGATGATGATTTGTGGTTGACATGAAATGAGGAACATATATACTTATACCTCTGTAGGACCATCTTCATCCCATTGTTTTTAAGCACAGGACCAGCAGCATCTATGTCCAGTAGAATTCTAAATTTACAATTTTTAAGATTCAGGTTGTTTAACAAACTGTACAGTATGAGTAAGTAAGGGTTTTGACACAAACTGCGGGGAGCGACGTAAGGTTTATTTCTCGAGCTTGTTTCTTTAAGTCTGAAATTAGAAACGTTTCGACACATTATTCGATGTTTCAATCTTGTTTTAGTTCATTTCGAAGATTCTGCATAAGAATTTAAAAGGAAAATTGTTCCTAAAGTTTTGTTTCTGTAGCGCTGAATACATCAGCTTTCAGCCGATGGATGTGCCAAAACTGATACACAGTAACCTAAGGACAAGAGAAAAACTGGAGGAGTGACATAATATCATACACCATCTCTTTTCATCCCTGTCTCTTTTTTATTTAATTGAAAACTCTAGAAATCACAATGGGACCTTAGCAGGAGACAGGGAGGGAGCTTTACTGACCTAACTAGCTAACGTGCCCGTGCAATGCACGGGACGTGATGCAATTTGGTTTAGTATCAATAAGGTACTTTAATATTGTTGATTCAGTTCAAACTTCCAAAAGACAAAGAAAGCTAATTAATTTCAAAGGCAAATGAGCTATTTAATTTATACACCTTAAACGTAATAAATGACATTACTCAGGTATGTAAGTTTTTCTAATAAATTAGTTAACTGCCTAACATATAAAAATCATAGCAAAACAGAGAGAACCTTTAAGCCTAAACTTTGATTATAGACCATTTTATCATCTAAAATTACTATTAAGGGAAAAGATGTATGACATATTTCACCAAAATTCTGTTTTTGAGTCCTTTTATCCTCATTAACTCTTTTGTGAACCAGAATCTAGTAAAGAATATTTGCACATTGTATATAATGATAGATAGTCTCTTTTAGTGACAAAAGGATGTGAGCTTATTGAAAAAGGGTGTTGATTTACTTTCACTTGTTCTCTCTCCTTTGTGTAAAATATTACACATAATATATTCTTTGATGAGAAGTATGGTATTACATGTGCTTTTTAGATCAGTTCATTCCATTAAGAAATTGTTCAAACCTCAAAAATGACCACTTGAGCAAAGATAACTATTGGATAATTGTACATAGGTACCAAAACATGATTGGGAGAAAAGCTGCTCTAGTGAAAGCAATAAGGGTGTGTTTGAATATAAGATTTGAACTGAGGATTTGACTTTGGTAGGATATTTATAAATCACTTAGACAAAATATCTTATTTAGATAGTTTAAAAGAAAATTTTTGAAATTTCGGAGTGATTTGAACTGTGAATTTAGGGTCTCCAAATTCACAGTTCAAATTACAGTTTGAACTAGTTATTTGTCAAATCCATTTCAATTAGTAATTTACAAATCCACAATAACTAGTTCCCTATTTTTTAGGAATCTTGTCTCCCACCTTTTTTAACAACATTTTGCTTCCTTTCTTCCAAACAAAATATTTCAAAATGATAGAATTTGTAAATCAGAGATTTCAAAACGAGGTCATTTAGAAATACCTAGTATTTCAAAATCTCATATCCAAACACACCCTTAGAGTTCATAGTCCTAGTACAACTCGTGCAAGTTTTGTCGAATTCGCCGCCATTACTACCATTACCACCGCCACTTCCATTGTATTCCTACTTGCATGTACATTTAACATTGTTGCAATCAATCACCACTACTTCAAACCACAATCAACCCCATTACCAAACATATAATACCATTCACATGTGCAACATCGCTTGAAACTTTACTGCTGACGCCACGTCTACCCCTATTTTTTGCTAGCATTAAGAATTGTAATTTTTGTAATGGAGTTAAAATTTGTCTTAGATCTCATTACCTTACATTCTTTCTATTCTCCAAAATTCTTCTGACCGGAACTACTTGTTCTCCCATCAAACTCAATTACTTATTGTAATTTAATTTAAGAAAGGATCGGTTTTAAATCAAGTATAACATGTTAGACTTAAAAGATTATTGCATGACACCATAAACTTACGAAAAAGCTTACAAAAACATATAATTTTATCCAAAGTTACTTTTAGCAATCTCAATAGAGCAAATGTTGCTCTACTTTAAATCTCTTAGAGTTTCTAAGCCTTTTTTTTTTCATTATTCTGGAATGAAATATATGACAGACACTACAATTAGATATATAGCAATGAATTAATAGTTAATGACACGATCACCCACCATGTATAATAGATAAATAGTCTCCAGAGATCCGAAAATCTTGATTATGTTCAGAACATACTTTATATTATGTTCTTCCAAAAGTTATCTACAATTTAATTGATATTATATGGACCGCATATAGAGTGTTCGATCAAGGTGTCAATAGGTTTACTTTTAAAATGTTACAAACATTTGATACAATCACTCAAGGCCCGAGTCTACCTTCCCATGCCTTTGGATTAATGGAGTTTGTCATTCTCTTTCCTTTAAACAATCCATATTAGTGCATTTTCTGAACCCAACATATTTGTTAATCCAATTAACTTAATCCATGAAAGCAGGCGGTAACACACTTTAAACATTTAATTTACAAATGTTTTAGAGGAATCTTTATGATCACTTAATTGCCTTTCTTTCATAGCTTTTAGCAACAATAGTGAAATGTGAAGGTTCTAAAGCAACAAACAGAGAGTAGAGAGGAAATAAAAGAGGCTCTAAGGCATTCAGTTTTGTCAATTTTTATTGCCTATATGCACACCGGAGCAGCATATACTTTCAACATATGGACTTTATTACCGTCTATTTCTAAAAACAGGTTAGTGTCTTTCATCAACCAACAATATCTTTGTAAATTTGATAATAAGCGGCTAGATGTGATTTTTATTATTACCATCTACTTTGTTTTTGAATCTAGAGAATTGACACTTACTTTTATCACCTAAATGTTCTCCTTGTAGTTCCATGCTAATTAGCTTTATATCTAATTGCTAAAAACCATGAAAAGCATCTTATGTGTCCTCGACCATATATAAAATCTACTCATACAGATTATCATACTTGCTGAAAGTTTTAGGCTCTTAATTATTAAGAGTTGATGTTCGTGCCTTGGCTTGGATTCTCATGCACATAATGTTAGGTTTGCTTCTATCTTTTATTGGCTAACTGGTAGTATGCCTACATCAAAGCATGACTATTTCAAATATTTTTCCTTTTTCTCTTTTTGGCTTGCCTTCTAAAGATTTCATATAAGTGGCAAAAGAATAAAAGTTCGTGATAGTATAGATAAGAGTGATAACATCGAAAAACTCACATTAGATTGCAAATTGTATACATAATAGTCATAGTAGATCAAAACGCATATTCAATTTTTATTCATACATGTGTCTAAGATATTCTAATACTACTTTACACGTACTATGCCTCTGGATGGTATTACAATAAACAATATTGAAATATTAGTTAAACTAAAAAGAAAATCTGAGCAGCCAATAATAAAAAAATAGAAAACTAAATTTACATAATAATTAACCTGAATCACTAATATATGTTTGAAAGATATTTAAGCTTGAGCAAGACCCAATCATATTTGTTGGGCATGTTTATCATAATTTCTGTGATGAAGTTCGGTTTCAGTAAAGAACAAAAGATCAATGAACATATTAAAGACTTACCCCCATATCCTTGACTGGAGGAGGAATTCTACTCCTTTTGGTGGTGCTGTTGGGTTTCAGTAAAGAACAAAAGATCAATGAATATATTAAAGACTAACCCCCATATCCTTGACTGGAGGAGGACTTCTACCCCTTTTGGTGTTGCTGTTCTTGGACTATCAAGAGAGAGGGAGCAATCAATGTCCTCCACCATAATGATTGACCAATTAGCCGTCCTAATCAGCAACCTCCTAAGATCAGAGTCGGTCCTTACGGCAGTAAGCTCCAAGTCATAAACATCAAAACCAAGGTAATTCGCCATGGCTGCAATCAAAGTCGAATTCATGGTTCCGGCTACCCATACAACAAATAGCCTCGCCTCCAGGCCTTCCTAGCCCTCCGGTAAAAATTCTTCCTCTGCACAAACCTATCCAGATCATTAATTATATCCATCTTCATATTCAAATCCATCGCCAATGTATCAAACGTGGCCATATGGTTGAAATTCACCGATTCCCATCAATATCCATCGAGCCTCACCATTCCATTTTATTTAAGATGTGAGCCAAGTAGTCATCAAACACCTTTATGCTTCCTGTGGAACCTCAACTCCAAGGAACGCACAGTGGACTTGGAATTGGGCTCCTTTCTTTTCTTGACCATTTTCCAAGCAAACTGAATGTATCAGTGATCTCTTCATTCTGCTCGACAAAAAATTTGATGAGCACTTGAGGAAGAAGCTGTTGCACTATGCTGGATAGTGTAGTGAAGGCTTAAGGTCTTACCGATATTTTGCCGGCAATGCATGGTGCTGCTATTCTAGCGCTAGGCATGATATGTAATCAACTAATCATGGAGAGAAAGCAGAAGAAAGAGAGGATATGCCATGGTTTTATCAGTTGATAAAGATTGATTTATGACGTTTTTGTCATTGATTAGGAGACTAAATTAAAGTTACACATAATTTGATCTCTTAGTTGTTCAAAGAGGAGTCCAAGCAAACCGGGGGTCTCTCAGGATGAAAGTTGCAGCTGATTTGGCACATGGAGAAGACTCCAAAAAGCTGAAGTGGCGTAAATATAGAGCTTTGAAAATCCTATGTGTCGTAATTCTAAGCGAAGGTTTCAGATATATATATATATATATATATAGATTACAAGTTTTTAAGTTTTGGTCTGCCTAATGCGGATTACACTATGTTCACCATAGGTGTGGATTTTCCGTTGGTGATAGGTGGCATAAGTTCATTGGCTGTCAATATTGATAATCCTTCTCACCTAAAAATCTCTCCGACATATGAAAATTAAAAGCTTCATTTACATAACCAGGTCACTTTTCTTGTAAAGAGAGACCATCATTACCAATAAACTTATTCAAGCCTTTATGCAATCTGATATCAAGTTTACTCCATATATGTCACTGCAATGTGATACTTCATCCATTCTCAAATTTAAATTGTTTTTAAGATTTAGCTTATTTTAAAACAAAGTTTGTAATACACAAAAATTGAATTAGATTCGTAGTAACAACAAAGGTCAAAATGGGAGTTGAATTAATGGGGATTAGGAGAAAAAGTTTAGCCTGCATGTCTCTTATGTACAGTAGGCTCTTCTCAACAGTCAGCATAGATCACTTTGTCTTGTAAGGCAATGCAACTGAGTACTGTGACCATGGATCATTGTTCTGTTCACATCTTCATTTTTGCTTAGATAGGGGATGTATGCAGCGTAAGAATATAGAGCAAAGAGGAGAAACTGGTGGAACTGCTGAATTGGCTTGTGCCATTCGAAATTGTAGAGGCAACTCTGTCCTGCTCGGTAGAAAGACTCCGATCGTTGTGGCTAACATCTTACATGGCTCAAGATCTTTAGAGAACGCTTCAGGTGTTTGTGCAGTAGAACAACTGCTTTCCTTTTTTCACTGCAAAAACGTCTCTGCCATTTTGAGAGTTTTGTGTCAAACATTACTGCATGGCTTTAGCCAAAGTCATGCTAATACAAGACAACATTTGAAGAAGTGGAATGAATTGTTAGTCCATCCCTTTTTGTGTTTTTGTTTCTTTAAGTATGGAATCATGGCCCTGCCGGGCACCCTGCACCCGACTGACATATTTAAGAACACAACCATGAGTAAAACATCAGTCACTGGGTTGCAAAAGGTTAGATTCTCTCATAAGTCCTAAAAATGTCGGATTTAGAGCTTTATAACACATCAAAATGGTGAATTCGCTCTTCTGATTTAATAGCTAGGGCCTGAGGCTGATCAAGAAAGACAAGAACTACTTACGGTGCAAACCAATTATGAAGACTTCAATAGTAGTTTATTATTTATTCAAATTTGGTGAAAGCAAATTTATTCAAACTGGTCTTACAAAAGCTACAGACTGGTAGGGAACCAAGCACAGTCATCGTCCACATTACTTCATACGCTTGAACCAAGCACAGCATAACTGAGGATCTATGACTACGAGGAAGAACGCACGCTGTAGACTGTTTGTACCACAGTAAGAGCAAAAAGGATCAAGGCAGCAACGACCGATATGCCTGACCATGGATTACTAAAATAATTACGTCTTAGCGATGCTAAACTTCTAGGCCAGGGGCGGTTGTAGTAGTCATCTACGTGCTTCCATTGGATGAAGAAGAAGAACTTTCCCAGAGCAACTTCTTTGCAAAGATTGTTGAAGAGATCGGAAGCATCTTCACTGGAACCCAGATTGTTCTCTATGACTCCCGCATTTTCAAGCAAATGAACATCTTCTTTAGAGTCAATGAGAGTATCCATGAGGTAGGCATAAGACGTGATATGCCGCTGCTCGATATCAGTACAACATTGCTCGAAAGCAATGAGGTTCCTCAAGAAGGTCTCCGTGGTGTCAAAAATGCCTAATTTCGGGATTTCAAAGCGACTTCTACCAAATAGCTGACAAAACCAAGAGAAGCAACAGCATTGACGTGATCTACTGGGGTCGTATACGCAATATGTTGGGATTTCAGAATTTGCTCTAGTACCACACAGCCAATCAAACCAACAAGAAGTATTGAATTTCAAGTCTAGGTAGTCGTCTCCCATGCCGGTGACGGAGTTTTTTTTCGGCGAATAGGCCACGAAGTTGACTCCGGCTCTGTCAAGTTCGGTTGCAGAATGTTTGTTGATATGCTGGTATTCATTATTGTTCTCTTGCGGAGCCGAAGAAGGCCGGTAGCAGCTGTGCAGAAGACCCAGGATATGACAGTCACTCGTTGTTGTGTCTTTCTTTTTCATCTCTATGTCTTCAAAGATGTTCAGAGTCTTAAAGAAATGAAGGACCAAATCTGTCAAGGAGGAAGGATAACCTTTGATTCGTTTCAGCGTGCACTCAAATAATTCCTCAAGAACAAACAAAGGGATTTGGTTCTCGAGCAGCACCAAGTCATGTATGATGTCAAGGTGAAAAAGAAGGTTGCTGAATATGGGGTCACCGCCGAACTCCTCCTCCTTGCACTTGTACAAAAGTTCGAGCACAAAGCAGCCATCAAGAAGTAACATCTCAGCAAACTTGACTTCATCATCATCACACAATCTGTGACTTGCTGCGTAGCTAGCCCTCGCCCTGTCCACGATCCCCAACATAGCATCAACGCATTCATTCGCTGCTTTCACTACATCAGGTTCTACTGTTTCATCTGACCTCCTGGTTCTTCGAAACAGGCTGTGCATATAACTCTTCTTGTGCTCCTCAATGACTTTGAGCAGGTGCTCGTCATCCTTGTGAAGAGGGCCAATCGACACGGCACGAGGGGTGTAAGCACTTTCCTTCAGCTTACGGAGCTTGTTGGGGACTTTGAAAATACTCGGGGCTGGTAGCTGGACAGACCCTCTAGCTGCGGCATGTATCTTCGCAGCATCTTCGTTGATCATTTGCCCGACGGAGAGTAACAGCTCGTCCCTTTTGGGTGCAGGATCTTCAGTTTTCTTTCCATTTTCTTCACTCGGGGCAGAACTTGGCATCCTGTCTAGCGCCATCACCAGTCCTTTGTACACGCAAAACGGCTTGGTGTAAATACGAGGGATGTTTTGGTCTTGACCTTGAAATTGAGAATCGGCATTGATGATTTCGCCCACGGATATGATGAGCTCTTCCCCTTCGGAAAGTAGGCCTTCGTCTTCCCGGACCATCGCTTGGTTCCAGTTGTGGGCATGTTTCGTCTCTGCCGCCATCGCCAAGCCCTTCGCCAAATATGAAGTACTACTACCAGAAGTGTGGAGACCGAAGAGATTGATATTCTCGGTGTCTTTGGTACTTCAAATTTTCCATTATTTTTGGTAGTCCAAAAATAATGGAAAATTAATCACAAGGGTATTCTTTTTGTTATTTTAACAATATATATCATGCTTTAACGCTTTTCTGTAAGCTTGCCATGCCTATGTGTTCTAATACTCGTGGAAAAACAAATTAAATTAAGTTGCACCACCATCAAGCGCACAAACTCTCGTGTAAGCTCCTCACGTGAAAGGTTACACAGTGCATCACCACTAGTTGTAAAAATAAACATAGCGCTAGCTGCACCATAACCATAATATAGGGAGACCAAGGGAGATAATTGAGTTCAAGACCTTGTTAAAACTAGAAGCCTGACAACACACTAAGCTACCAATTACTCTAAGAATCTAAACCGCTAAAAAATGAACCAATAATGTAGAACATGATAATGTTTTAAAGCGCGTTTTTGGGAAGGCAGTACATGGGAAAGTTAAACAACCAACGATGCCAACCACGAGTGTAAAATTGCTGGGAGATGCCATGCTTCTCCTTTCCCTCGTCCTGGGATATGGGAAATGCTATTATTGGAATTTTCGGATGGGACAAATCTATCATTCTCTTTCCAAAGATAGGTGGAAATTCCATAATAATTACTGCTAAAAGAAGTGATGGACCTAAGTTGGAAGGAGTGGGTACAAGTTTCCCCTGAACATTTGTAAACTTCTTCAAAAAATAATATTTCCCTTAGTATATATTAGTATTAACCATTTTTAATTATGTGGGACACAGCAAGGGTGAAGTAAGGGCAGAGATCAAGGGCTTCCCAAACAGAGCTTGAGGGTGGCAGTGCTGCGAGGGCGATGGCGCAGGGTGAATACACGACGACAGTCACAGTCCAATGCTTAGGTCCAGAGTCAAGGTCCTGTATATTTCTCTCTAGGATTCTAGAGTGAGAAAGTGAAAATGTTCTAAAAATGTCCAACCTCCTCAATGAATTCTCAAGACCTATATTTATAGAGATTGAGATGATGATGTCATTAACCGACACGTGGCGCTCCCCGGGAGTGACACGTCACCGGGGGGTCCACGGGTGCCGGTGCTCCACAGACTGTCGGATCGCATATTCACCCGGCCTGCCCCGCACATCGTCGTTCTATATGTCTGGAAAGATTGGCTCTCACAGCGTCGGTGTGGCCAGAGAACCCCCTTGATCTAGCCTCCAATCCAAGCCCTTGCAGAGTCCCACAGGCCTGGCAGCGGTGAGGAAGACCCGACGCCCAACTGCCAGGTGAACTAGGCGCGATGCCCTCCGAAGACCTGCTCCCGTCTCGGAGTGACCTGGGGGTCATAGTCCCTAGGGGTGCCGACGCAAGCCCCCAGTGCCGGAGCACGTAGGCCAGTCACGTAGACACCCTGGCGGAGATAGTGTCCCGAAGTTATGTCCGGGCGATGGGATCGCGGAGGGATGTCGGGGCGACGGGGGCGCGGAGTGATGGGTGGTCCCTTGAAGAGTAGTGAAAATGCTAAGTATGGAAGCCAAAGGCCAACCCTTGGGGGAAGGCCAAGGCCAACCTCAAGGGGAGGCCGAGGCCGACCCCAAGGGGGAGGCCAAGGCCGAGGCTGACCCCAAGGGGGAGGCCAAGGCCATCCTCCTTGGGCAAGTGCCATGGCGCGCCGACGGGCGATGTGCGACGGTAGGAGCGTGATGAGCAGTCGCGCAAGGATGAGTTTCTTGGTGACGAAGTCACGTAGAAGAAGTAAGAAGTGCACGTGACTTGAGAGTGCACGCTTTGACCGGTTGTGAGTGTTGAATATTGACTGTTGCTTGTACGGACCTGTCATGCAAAATGGGACCATAGTGGGCCTTTGGGTGCGACCTGAATAGGTGGGAACACAATTTTATCTAAGTGTGCTCTTTCCATTAATTCAATATTATTTTTTTCTAATAAAAAAAAATATTGAATTAATGGAAAGAGCACACTTAGATAAATTTGCATATTGGAATTAAGGTGATAGAATGAAGAGTCAATGAAGACAATATATGCAGTAGTTCTAAATAATCGATACCACTAATTCCTGATCCTACATTATTTTATTAACATTTACCCATCTGAACGCATGATTTTGGTAAATCAACAAGCTAACTGGTTAGGTGAAATTGCAGGTAAGACTTAGCCGGGGTGGGTCACATTTGTTCAAAGTTGAATGTGAGATTATTACTATCTCATTAAATGGTAGGGTCCCACTAAAGACAGATGATTACTTTACAACATATTAAATAATTTTAAAAAATTAGAATTATTCTTTTAGCATTATTTATTCTTTTAAATGACAACATCAGAAGTTAAGACGTCGCTCGGAATCAATTTCATATCTCTTGGTATAAAAAAATGAATCTTTACCACTAAAACCAATCGCTACCGTCCAAGTCTGAATCAATGTTTTTTTTTAGATGAATCAATGTTTGTTGGACATAGACTATATATATATATATATATATATATATATATATATATATGGGAGCTGATCCGTTGAGAGCGTGGGCAAAATAGGAGAAGTTGCAAGCGCGATCTGACCGTCCATCCCGAAAGATGGACGGCCCAGATCGCGCCTTTTTCGAAAGCTGTCAGCCGTCCACCATACAGTATGGCGGACGTTTTTTTTTTACCTTATTGCCCCTCCGCGCCTGTCCGCTACACTGTATGGCGGAGGACATTAAAGTCCTGATGGGAGACAGCAAAAAGACGTCCGTGATACTGTATAGCGGACGTCTCCCAGTCTCCCAGGCTGACACCTTCCTGACAAAAAAAAAAAAAAAAGGTATCCGCTATACAGTGTATCGGACCTCGCCTAGGCTGACAGCTGTCAGGTCCTGTCAGGACCTGACTTTCAGGGACTTTATTTCTGCACGTGTCAGAGTGTCGGGAATAATTTCCGCTATACAGTATCGCGGACAGGCTTTTCCCGTATACCCCAAAGTTCCTGATTCTCAACTCTTTCGGCAAAATTTTCTTCTCCTTCAGATTCACTTGCTTCCATTTTCGGCTCCCCTCAAGCTTCGAGTAAAAATTGCTTCAATCTTCTTCACTCAAGCAAGGTAAGTTTCTGATCTCAAATATTTTCTGGGTGGATTGACCGATAAAGTATATATATTTTTTTTGGGCAAAAAAATATAAATTTTTGATGATGTTCTAGAAATTAATTTGTTAACTTTAAAGAAGTTTATTGTAGTTAATTTTAATTTTTTTGAGGGGCGCTAACTTCGGCACATCTATCCTATTGCCTTGCGAATTTTTTGAGATACGTTTGTTTTATTTTGGCATGATAAATTTGTCTAACGCTCTTAGTAATTTTAATTTGTTATGTTCAATAAATCTATAATTAGCAAAATGGGAGACTTTTGAAATTATGTATATGGTATATTTGTCATCTTAAATTTGTCTATTCGTCAAGATAATTTTTAGGTAATATTTTCAGTTGAAAATGTCATTTGATTGTTAAGCGTAGTCTATATTTCTACATATAGGGAGCTATTTCACAATGTCTGATTTCGTGTCGAGCTCCAACACCCTCGTAGATGCTAGTGATCCGTATCTAGGACGAACCTTTCAAACATTGGAGGAAGCTGGAGAATGTTTCCGAGCGTATTCATTGAGGGTTGGATTTGGCATTAGAATAAAGACTTCAAGAACAAGCAACATAACGAGAAAGATATGCTCTCGCTTATACGAGTGCCATAGGGGCAGAAACCTAGTGCAAAATGAGACACGCGTAGGCAACGATGACAGTGATGACGAAATAGGATATTCGCGCAGAAGACAGGACTTCTTTGCGCGAACGAATTGCCAGGTCAAGATGTTCATAAGCTATAAAGCCAAGCAAGATCATTGGCTTATTACCAGCCTGGAACTGGCACACAATCACCCGTTAGTAACCCCTTCTAAGGTGAGTCAGATGCATCAACACAAGAAGATGGGAAAGGTCGCGAGGAGCCTCATTCACACAATGAGCGATGCGCGGCTAGGACCTACCGACATGATTAATGTTCTTGCTGAACAGGCCGGGGGAATTCAAAATTTAAACTTTAACACGACAGACGTTCTCAATGCGGTCCGAACCCATAGACGAGCCGCGTATGACCTCAATGATGCTCAAGCCACAATGAGCCTATTGAAGCGGATGCAGATGGAGGACCCGCAGTTTACCTTCGATTATAAACTTGACGACAAGCATCGAGTTAGCACAATTTTATGGGTCAACGGTCGTTCAAGGCTTGCTTATAAGCATTTTAGGGATGTCGTGACTTTCGACACCACATACCGTACCAACAAGTACTCGATGCCGTTTGCCCCTTTCACGGGGGTCAATCATCATTATCACTCCATCCTGTTCGGGTTCGCCTTGTTAAGGGACGAGAGCGAGAGTTCTTTTGAATGGTTGTTTAGTGTGTGGCTGGAAGCCATGAACTTCAAAGCACCCAACGTTATCATCACCGATCAAGATTTGGCAATGAAGAAGGCTATTGCCACCGTCTTCCCAGATACTCGACACAACTTGTGCACTTGGCACATAAGCAACAAATACCCCGAACGTTTGCATCACATGTACGTAAAGTTTCCAGACATGAAAGAGGATTTTGACACGTGCGTTAGCAAGTCGTTAACGATTAAGGAATTTGAGGAGAGGTGGGAAAAGCTTGGTGAGGATTACTCATTGCAAGACAACGGGTGGCTCCAGCACATGCAGGAGCGCAAAGAGAAATGGATTGGCGTTGACACGAGGAGGAATTTTTCCGAGGGCATAAAAAGGGCGGGCAGGAGTGAATCTATGAATGCCATGTTCGATAGTTACGTGGGTACAGCTACCAATTTGAAGAGTTTCGTCACATCCGCACAGAAAGCAGTTGCGTCGTTGTTCGTGAAAGAAAGGGCTGCGGACTTTGCAACCACGTACAAACAGAGGAGAAGGTTGCTTGAGACCCCGCTGGAGCTGAACGGTGCCAAAGTCTATACGAAGGAGATCTTCTTGCTGTACCAAGTAGAGCTGCAGAAATTGGGACGGTACTGTATAAACAAGGTGGCAGAAAAGTCTACGCGTGAGTACAAGGTTTATTCGCTCGTGAATGACCTCGTTCCTGAGAAGCTGCGCAGAATGTATACGGTGAGCCACGACACACTGACGAACTCGGTGACATGTGTTTGCAAGAAGTTTGAGTTACATGGCATCCTGTGTAGAGACATTCTGCGCTTTTTCACCCAGAAGAATATCAGGACAATCCCCGATAAATACGTCTTGCCACGGTGGACGAAAGGTGCTAACAGGTTGCACGGTACCATTGCCTTTCCGGAGCACCCGTATACTGACTTTGAAGAATCGGAGACGTTACGGTATAATCATCTGGTGACGAGTTTCACCCGTTTGTCCGTAAAGGCTGCTGCTTCAATGGTCGGTTATAAACATCTCCTCGAGGTAGCTCAGCAGCAAGAGCCCATCGTTGACCAGTTGGAAGCTGCTTCAGTCACCAATGCGATTGACACCGAGCCTACGACGGGGGTATCAGAAGATGACGAGCCGGGGGAGGAAGACGACAATGATATCCGGCCGTTGGATCCAATTATATCGCAAACGAAAGGTCGCAAGAGATCTACGCGGATGAAAAGCTCTATTGAAACGGCAACTCAACCTAAAAAGCTGCGAATGTGTGCATTGTGCAACAAAATGACCGACCACGACAAGCGGAACCATTACAAGGCACTGGGGATAAGTTCAGGGGGTTTGCAAGACGGGGAAGAAGGTGACGCCGAAGATGAGGACGAACAAGCTACAGTGGACCTTTAACCGAATGTATAAGTTTGACATTTGTAATAATTTTCGGAGGGATAATTTTTCCACCGAATACTGGAATTTTTTAAAAATGGACCTATGAGAGGCCATCGAATTAAATCTATAGTCTTTATTTTTTTTTATTTTTTTTTGTAAGCCCCGTCCGCTATACAATGTAGCGGACGTCATCACAGGCAAACTTTTGGTCTTCTTTTATGTCCGCTATACAATATAGCAGACGTCATCGATGAAAAACTTTTGGTATTCTTTTATGTCCGCTATACAATGTAGCGGACGTCATCGCAGTAAACTTTTGGTCTTCTTTTATGTCCGCTCACTACAAGAAAAAGTGTCATTAATGACAACTTTTTTAATGACAATATAAAAGTTGTCACTGTTGGTCACCAACTGTGACAAGTATAAAGGTCGTCATAATTGGTCTGATATAGTATACTATCTAGTGATAAGAATGAAATTGTTACTCAATTTCGTCATTAATTGTTTGACGAAATAATTTTGATGAAGCTACAGTGACAACTTTAAAAATGTTATCACTGTTTTAACTATGAATAGTGACAAAACTAAAATGTTGTCACTTTTGAAAAAGGAAAATGAATTTTGACAAAGTTCTTGTTGTCACAAAAATCTTAGGCGGGCTGCAAAAATAATATTTCCCGGTTCCCTTTTCGTTCTAAATTTTTAAGATCTCTAAACACTCCTAAATACACAGAGATGTCAGGAGAGGCCATACGATCCCCAATTCCTCTCTCTCTCTCTATCTCACACGTTCTGCTCCATCGACAACCGATCACCCACGCTCTCTCTGTCTTCGGATTTGCCGTTCGGATTCGGCTGCTCAAATTCTGCGTGTTTTCTCTGGTTCGTAAAGCACACCCACAAACTAACTCCCTACCTTTCTATCTCTCTCTTCTTTATAATGGAATTAGCGCAATTAAAGGTTTCGAAGGGTATGGTATTGGACCATTGGTGAACATCTAAAGCCACCATAGCAGATACATCCAAAGTGGCTCCTGAATTGCATCTATGGTGTGCTTGTCAACCGCTTAAACACTCTGTATTCTGTATTATGATACTCAAATGGGCAAGGCTCCTGGAATGAAACCCGTTTTCGTTTCAGCTATTTAATCTCTAAGACAGATAGTTTGTGGTGTAGATCCTTTTGTTCACCTTGTAGAAGTTATTCTCAAAGTATAGCACAACCTTGGATGTTTTGCAGTATTATGCAGTACATTTAGATTATAAACTAATCGGTTTTTTGTTTATTTCTGGGCTTGATGACTAATGTCTTAACGAGGTTCTTTCAGATATAGGCACCTGATTTAACTCCATCTTGGAGTAATAGGAAAATTAAGTGTCCTGTGTTTTGCCAAGTTTTTAATTTATTCAGCTCTTGTATTGTTGTACATTAGTTCACTTGCCGTGATGGAAAAATGAGGTACTTCTATTAAAGGGGTTAATGTAGTTCATGCTTGATAGTACTATCTTGTGTATTAAGGATAACATTTCACCTGCCGTAGGGAATCTTTTGTCTTTTGGGTATTTAGCAGGTAGGAATGTAGGCCGAAGGTCGAGTTGTGGTTGTTTTTTTCTTTTTTTTTTGGTTGGATTTGATCTTAGAGAATTGAGGTTTTTATTGGTGATTATTTAGTTTGATTATAATTATATCAGAATTCGGGATCCCTTTAACTGTTGGCTTGAAGCTGATTAATGGCTTGGCTAACTAAAGAACATGTTTATTTTCCTCCAATAGAACCAACTAATATGCATGTTACTGTGCCACCAGAAAAAAGACAAAGGTATATAATCAGTCAGTGGGCTTCGCGTGTCTATCAATTTTGTGTGCAAGGACAGTCATTGTGTAATGATCAATAAATATGGTCCTCTTGCATACCTTTTTTCTTTTTTTCCAGATATTTATTGCCTTCGCACACAGTCTTATAAGTAGAGAAATGTACTCATTCTACTTGAATTCGTTCTAGATATTGTTGTTACATGACTGCGAACTTCTGAAGTTTGTCCATTTAGCTTCTATGTTTCGTTCAGGCATTGTTCTGCTTGCGCATAGACCTGCCTACTTTGAGAGTTCAAACTCAGTGTTAGTTTGGTAGTTTTTAGGTTTTCTACTGGAATGTCTGTCTTGTGTATAGAATGAGAAGCCTTTAAGACTGGTCGTATATTTCATCATCACCAAAATTGGCTTGAAGTGTCTCAACCGCCTCAATCGTTAAGGAGCATAGCACGGGAATGGGAGTGAATAAAGCATTTAATTCACTCTATTATGTACAGATTTTTCTATTATTTGATGCACCACGGTTCATCTAAATAATTCCAATTCTACTGCCTGAAAAAACCAACAGGTGAATCTCATTATAGGAATTATAACAAAGGGACAGAGAGAGAGAGAGAGAGAGAGAGAGCGGAATATACTGGAGTGATTGGGACTCCAAGCATGGCAACTAATGGTTTGAGACACTGATTCACATAGTTACCAATGGCGAAGATTCGCCCCATTTACATTTTGTACTTATACGTGTAATATTCTGGAAATAAGTTATGCTAAAATGCTGGGCCTGTAATGTATTTTCTTGGAGACAATTGTCAGAGGGTTCTGTTCTGTTCCAGTATTCAAGCCTGAATTGACTGCAATTCTTGTCTCATTTATATCTACAGATTGGCATACTAGTTTTCACTTCGTCTTGTTCAGTGTGATGAGAAGGTTTTGTAATCTGTGAACTATGTAGCTCTTGCATGCCCATATGATTCGTTATGAAACCACTGAGCTTTTGCTCTTTAATTTGAGTAGCTTTAACTTCACATAGCTACCAATGGCGAAGATTCGCCACTTCCCTGCACCCTCTAATGACTGTTCCAATGGTCCTGTGACTTGCCTATGGGCCCAACACACCTCTCAAACCAATCCAAAGACCAGGCAAATATAGTTTTATTCACTACATCCAAGGCGAATCTTGTGTATTTAGGCCTAATGGATATAAAGGAATTACATGCTGTGCAGGGAGGGGGAAGAGGTTTGAAGTACTGAGGTGGGTCAGGCTTAGTCTTAGGTTTATCTAATTATGTGCTCGCTTTGACATCTTAGCTCGGCTTAGGCTTTAGATGTTTGTCCATGGAGGGGGAGTCAGGACCTAAGATTGAAGGACCTTCTAGAAAAACTTACTTGTACCAGCATTATTGAACTAATTTTGGGATTGGGCATCTCACTTTTCTCTCCGGTTAGCAGATAGGTAGTTACCTCTTATAAATCCATTTCGAAATTCATTTTTGATGCTATGCTTTTCTAATTTTCATTTTTGATATTTTTTGTGCTTACATGTTGGGTAATGTTGGTATTCAGGGTCGTAATTGCTAAAGCGGTGAGGAACACACTGAAGAAGCAAAGGTAAGCCGAATAATTATTGAACCTGATACAACTTGTTTACTCGATTAAAATCCCTGTGTTTATGATCACAAGAGTTTTCTCTTAATGTATATCAATAAATGCTTTACCACTTATGATAAGGAGTTGGCTGAGTGTGATTTGGTTATGGAATTGGCTTGAAGTGACAGACGGTGCATGTTTCGAGACAACAAGCCAAGCACATAGATGTACTCTCTGCTTTGAGGAAATTCTACCCAAAACAATACTGATGCTCTCATTTTCTTCTCTTCAACTCAAGCCATCGTTGTACTGTAAGTCCATCTCTCTTTATCTCCACAAATTGATTAAGAAAACCCACCCACTTCAAGATTCGTGGCCCTGCCTTCTTGTTTGGGGTTCCTGCTTGTACCTGCTTCCTCATTTGTTCATACACCCTATTTGCCCCCAAGTAGGACACAAACATTCATACATGTGGTCCACAGATTTTGTAATCGTTACTATCTTTGGCTATTACAGTGGGTTTCAAATATGCTTTCTAGTAGATCTATAATTCAATCTGGTTTTTGAATACACAATTGTCTGCATTCATGGTATTCATGGTAGAAGAACATCAAAATACTCGCTTATTGTTTAAGAGGTTTCATGTTGTATGGTGGATTTGCTATGTTTTAGGCAGTAGTTGCTACACAGGCTTCTCTCTAGTATGGCTATAGTTGTCTTATTTTTTAGTGTGATGATCAGGTTTTTTTTTTTTTTGTGCAGTGAAAAACTTTACTGAAGACGAAGATGCAGCAACATCCTTGTCCTAGAGTTATTGTACTCGGTGATTCTTAGAGTTATTGTACTCGGTGATTCTGTAAATGGAACCCTTTTAGTTTATATTACCATTAAGAAGACTCTTGTAATGGATGGTATCTTTATAATCGATGGTTTTGAATTAAATTCTCTTACATTAAAAGTTTATTCTCGTTATTTTTCTAGAAGAATAATATGTACAGAGAATAAGATTTCATCACATGTGGCAACTTACAATTGTCACCATTACCGTGAAGAGAAAAGATTGTGATTGTCACTACATGAGTATATGTTCGTCACTAACGTGTATGGTGACAACAGAAAAAAAAATTAAAACAGTGACAACTAGAAGTTGTCAATGAATGTTCCAATAGTGACAACACAAATAATTGACACAAATGGTAATTTTGGCAACATAAACTTTGACGCAAATGAAAATTGTGACATCATTGTCGTCGTCATGAAAGAGAAACAGTGACAAGATATCTTGTCACTGGATATCAACCCAAGTCAATTGGGAGGGTTATTTAGTGACAACATGCCGTTCTAGTGACAACTTTTTAGAACATTAAGTGAGAAAAAAGTTGTCACTAAATGTGATGAAAAAGTGACAACTTTAATGTTGTCACACGGCTTTAAGTTTTTGTGACAACTTGTTTGATGTCGTCACTTATAGTCTTTAGTGACGGGCCTATAGTGACAACTACTGTGACAACAAATTTTCGTCACTATACTAATCAGTGACAACTTTGCATTTTTTTGTGACAACTTTCGTTGTCACTAATTATCAATTTGCTTTTAGTGGCTATACAATATAGCGGACGTCATCGCAGAAAAACTTTTGGTATTCTTTTATGTCCGCTATACAATGTAGCGGATAACTATATCATATTATATATATTAATCAAATCAAGCAACCAGTTGTTACCAGTCCGCTGAGGGCACTCTCTCTGTCTCGAACATCTAGCCCAGGCCGCTACTCCATCTCCGGCGACCCACATCTCCGGTGACCCACAACTCCGGCGATAAACCGTCCTCCCCTCAACGCCGACCTCGATGGCTTCTGGACCGGCGACCCCCTACGATTATATTGGCAACTTGCACCTGGCAAACAAACACTTTTTCAAAGTCTTGATGCCGGGGTTTGAGAATGAACTTGTAGGCCATCCCTATTTCTCGTGTATTTTCGTGTGTTAAAAGTTTGATCTTTTGGTTAAAAACTAACCTATTTTTTGTATTGTGTTTGTTAGGACATACCGGAAGCCTTGACCAATCAATTTACAACAATTCATGACAGTGCAAGATTATATAGCCGCAATGGGGCATGGCAGGTTGAAATCAAGCTGAAGCTCGGCCGACCCCAAAAAAAGCAATTCGCAGAGGGTTGGAACGTCTTCGTGCGCCAGCATGGCCTCGAACTCGGGGACTTTGTAGTGTTTGAACACCTTGGGTGGTGGGATTTTCAAGTTGTAATCTTTGATCGGAGCACTTGTGAAAAAAATTCTTTCCCCCAATGTGAACCCTAATTTATTATTAATAAATTAATTTATGTTCTTTTTCATTGTGTTTCAAAAAATTTCCGCGCTTAATTGTGTCGTTTGAGATTCCCTCGATATATTGAGATCGTTGATTGTGAATCGTACGTTATTTATTGTTTATCGATATTGAGATTGTTGATTCTGACGCCAAAACAAGTCTTCGGGGCGCCAATTTATTAAAACAGCTACTAAGCTACAATGCGACTAAAACAAGCCTTTGGGTGCCAATTTATTAAAACTGCATTACGCTACAACGTCTAGCTCTACTACATAGCGGACATAAGGCCTCCGCTTAGGCTGGGGTTCGGGAAGGTCGGAACTAAGTGTCTGGTTCGTGCCAACCATTTTCTGGTCCAAGTTGCAGACAATGATCTGCTGCACCACTATGACGTAAGATCCTCAGCTGTGCACCTTTCTGCTTGGTCATGTATTCTGCGGGGATGTCCGCTATATTATATAGCAGACATAGATATGAGAAAAAAAAACTAAGTGTTGGAGACTTTCCCTCTGCGGGGCTGTCCGCTATACTATATGGCGGACCTATGAGAGAAAAATGGTTGTCTGAACCTTGGACCAGAATATGGTTGACAAGCACCAGACACTTAATTCTGACCTTCCCGAACCCCGGCCTAAGCGGAGGCCTTATAGCCTTAGAAGAACTCGATCTTCAGTCATCTTCATCTGAAACTGGAGCATCGGAAACATTTCCTTCTTCGAAGCTCATGTTCCAGTATACTTGTGCTTCATTGTTGTTGCCATCTTCATGTGCATCACGTGCCATACGACGTAAGTTATGCCTACTTTGACGAACTCTCATTCTATTATTTTCCTCACGTCTTCGATGCAGTGCCCTTTCAAACTCCATGTGCGTAATTCGAGGCATGTTGATTGCCTTTTGTCGAGGTATGGGTATATTCATGTGCCGTGAATCAGCTACTAAGACCTCATATTCATTCATCCGATAAGACCATTCTGCACGTAATGTATTAACATAGCTTGATGAGTAACGCAAACTTGGACGCAAAGAATAGTGAAATTCATCTTCGCCCGCCCAGTAACGACCCATTGCTTAAAAAATATCTCGTGGAGTATATGACATTCCCAGAGTTGTTATGAAATTGGGAGTATATCACTCTATGCCCTTTGCCCTACGTGCAATGCATGTACTTATATATACTTTGAAACGGGACCACTTTATGAGATGTTACAGGTTCAACTTTATGAGATGTGACAAGCCTCTGCAATAGACTAGAGACTTGTCTATTGCAGAAGAGACTTGACTTGTCACCAAAGACTTGTCAACTTTATGACACGGGCATGTTATTGTCTCTAACTATTGTCATCTTCAATGTCCAGATACTTGTCTTGTTACCAGAGATAGGCAGGCTATTGTGTAGCTATCATGCCCGCTATTGTGTATGTGTGTGTGGGCTTATTTATATATGTTAGCCATGCTCTTCGCTTTAGAACCGCCTAAGTTAAATGGCAGGAGTTTCTGGGAGTTCTAGTATGCGGGGACGTGAGACTGTGTGGTTGTTGTGTGAAAGGAACAACGACTACAAAGAAGTGAAGTACACGGATCCCAGAGAGTATTATTGCGGTTTACGGAGAGAATGGGCATATCGAGTTAAGGAATCAGAAGCGCTACACCAAGATCTCACCACGCTGAGAGCACCTGTGCCGCAACGTCGTTCACTTACTATGTCGCGGCGTAATGTTAAGCAGTGTAAGAAAGCTGTGCGCCATATTCGTATGGAAAATAACCGGATGTTACTGCTTAGAAAACGATTTTATATGCTTCAACTTGCGAAAGAAATGGCCGAGGTTAGTGGGAGGCAGCTCAAATCAAACGAGAGAAACAATATTTTAACCAATGATCAGTACTTATCTGATGAGTATATGTCAAATGAAGAGTGATATATATATCTCTTCCTACTGCATGTTAGGATTTCATTCCAACCGGCACTTATCCACATGTCATTCTAATTAGCGAATCCCGTCTTTTGAAGCATGTAAAATGTTGGAAATTTATGTTTCTAACTACATCCGTCATACTATAATGGGGTAACTAGCATGCCTAAGGTGCAATGAGCAAAAAAAAAGTGACATAAAAAATTACAACATTTTTCGCAAGCTATGAATTTGGCGCTAAAGTGTGCGCGAATAGGCCCTTCATAGGAAAACCAAAAAAATAATTTGTCTCGTTTTTCACCGAAATTCATAGAAATGGGCTATATAGCGTGCCTAAGGTGCAATGAGCAAAAAAAAAGTGACCAAAAAAATTACAACATTTTTCACAAGTTATGAATTTGGCGCTAAAACGTGCGTGAATAGGCCCTTCATACGAAAATCAATAAAATTCTTTGTCTCGTTTTTCGCCGAAATTCATAAATGGGCTATATAGCGTGCCTAAGGTGCAATGAGCAAAAAAAATGTGACCAAAAAACTTACAACATTTTTCGCAAGTTATGAATTTGGCGCTAAAGTGTGCGCGAATAGTTTTTTTTGCCAAGCAGAAGGAAGACTCCCCAACACTTAGTTTTTTTCGGCCCTATCTACGTCCGCTGTACTATATAGCGGACAACCAAGCAGAAGGAAGACTCCCCAACACTTAGTTTTTTTTTTCGGCCCTATCTACGTCCGCTGTACTATATAGCGGACAGCCAAGCAGAAGGAAGACTCCCCAACACTTAGTTTTTTTTTCGGCCCTATCTACGTCCGCTGTACTATATAGCAGACAGCCAAGCAGAAGGAAGACTTCCCAACACTAAGTTTTTTTTTCGGCCCTATCTACGTCCGCTGTACTATATAGCGGACAGCCAAGCAGAAGGAAGACTCCCCAACACTTAGTTTTTTTTTCAGCCCTATCTACGTCCCCTTACTATATAGCGGACATCCAAGCAGAAGGAAGACTCCCCAACACTTAGTTTTTTTTCGGCCCTATCTACGTCCGCTATACTATATAGCGGACAGCCAAGCAGAAGGAAGACTCCCCAACACTTAGTTTTTTTTCGGCCCTATCTACGTCCGCTATACTATATCGCGGACAGCCAAGCAGAAGGAAGACTCCCCAACACTTAGTTTTTTTTTTCGCCCTATCTATGTTATAGCGGACAGTCCAACAGAAACAGTCTCACTTGGTTTTTACACTTTGTTTCCCCCTGGTGAAAGCAAATCACACAGAACAAATAAAACACTCAGCTCAACAACACAACGATATCAGTGAATCAAATCAATCGCATTCAACAACGATCACATCTCAGTCAACACAGATGAAATCATCAATCGCATTCAACGATAAGATTCAAGAAGTTTAAGGACAATTAAAAAAGTGAATATAATGTTATTATACGCAAACATTGTCAATTACACGGATTTACAATAAATCTAATAGCTCTAGGCCGGCCATTGATAATTTGCCAAGCCATCATATACCTAAAGCAGTCTATGCATTCTTGGCTCCAGACGGTCTTCTTGAGGCTCTCCGACCGACAGATGTAATCCATGTACATGCAGACGAAGACGCCGCAGTCCGAGGAATTAAGTTGCCTGGGCCTAGTCCTCTTCAATCGGAGAACAAGCTGCGTATCGCCCGGTGCCCTCCCTCGGGTCTCTCGAGAACGCTCTCTATTGACCATGGCAGCAAATAGATTCTGCGAGAAACAGGATAAGCATTAAACATTTTATATGCTTAAATAATAAGCATTAAACATTAAACATAGCAAACATAATAAGATTAATCAGTTCTACAATATGCAAGTTACAATAAGAAGTAAACAGGATCTTACCATGGTATCCAATATCCCTAAGCCTCGGTACATTTCAATCACACCAATCACGGGGGTATCATCATAGAGACTGTCGAGGACTGATACGGTATTCGTTACCGGTTCATAGCAAATCAAGAACCAGTGGGCAATCACTATAGCTGGGATTAGAAACACATCCGCCACACTTGCGCTCTCTGGACTCGGCCGAGCAAGATATGCGAGTAGGTTAGAGGACGGTCTCCACTTGAGCTGGGCATTCGCCTTTCTCGCCTGCTTCCTCGCCTTGTCCCAGTCGTTATACTCTTGTACTAGCATGCCATGAAAGTAAGCATCGAGGATAAAAATGCGCGGACCGTAGTTAGGCTGCTCCCGACTCCTTTGCCGCAGAATTTACACGTAGTGCGAGATGACAAAGTTGTCTAACCAAATTTCCGGCGCCAGCGAGGACAGTTCTCTCCACGAGACATGTAATCCAAGCCATGCGGGTGATCCACGTCATACGATGCTTCGTCTGGGGGGGGGGGGAGGCTCGCTAAAATAACAGTGATGGATTAGGTCATGTTTATGCGGCTTCAGGGGCCTGGTTGGATGCCCTTTCGGATATTGCCCTCGGGGGTCGACCGGTTGCTCTTGCCCTCCGCCGGGGGGCAAGAGCAACGGAAGAAATTGGCCTCCAACCAACGGATCGGCCGGCTGATAATCCCCTTGGGGGGGCCCGGCCGGCTGATAATCGCCTTCGGGGGCCCCGGCCGGCTGATATTGCTCGCCGGCCATTTCTTCCGCCGGCTGATATTGCCCTTCGGGGCCGCCAAGTGGTCCCACCCACGGGACAATGGGCAGTGCCTCGTTGAAACCGTAAGGCCATTCTTGCGTGACTTGACTCTGAGAGAAGGGTTGGGGTTCTGGGAACAAATCGAAGGTCAGGCCGCTGTAATCGGCCCACGACGCTTGAGCATGTCCCATCCCCGGTACAGAGGGACCACCAACTCCCTGGCTCACCCCTGAAGCTTGCCCGGAGGGATCAACGTTATACGGGCTGGCGCCCGTATAACCCATTCCCGGGCTGTCGACCGAAGACTGTCCCGATGCTTGCCGCACAAAATTCCCGCAGCCTATAGCCAGTGCAATATCCTGTTAGCAAAAATCCTCGCCCATTGCGCTCATCAGATCCTTTCGCTCACTCAACTTCTGGAAGAATGCAAGCGAGGCATTAACCTACATCCAAAGAGATAACAAATAAGTAACTTTAATCAGACATTTATATTCAAGACAAGTTGGGCAACTTACGAGATTGTATGCCATACGCTCGTCGATCTGACCCCTAGGCGCATACCTCGCCCCGCGTTCAAAGTTCACTGGGGCTACTCTCCTCCGCGTGATGCGGGAGTACCACTCATCGTACTCCGCGATGCTGATAACGGGGTCTGGCTCCGAGACGATGGCCGCCAGTGTGTCCTGCCAAGAAGTCCAGAGCTCTAGTTCGGCCGCGCACAATTCTTGTGCATTGGCCTTGCCAAACCGCCCGACATCCGGTGGGTCCCTGTTAACCCTCATATCTGGGGCACCGGCTGGCAAACCCTGCTCCAACTCAAAATGGCGCATTGCTCGGTCTGGCAGCTGCCACTCTGCGACCTTGAAGTGGATGAGGGGTGTGCGCTGCAACCCGGAGAGCGTGAAGACGAACGACTCTTCTACCCGTCACGCCAAACGTATGTACGGTGCCCAACGCAATTGGCCCGGAGATAGGCGGTCGAACTCCCCTCGATAGAACGTGATGTTGTGATGGGGATCGACTCTCCTGCGGTAGTGGCTATTCTTCCGGCTGTACTCCCAAGCACGCAACCGAGGCCACACTCTATCGGTTCCATCCCTATGCGTCGGTGAACCGGGAGCAAGGTGTTCATAAGACCACACCTGAGAACATGGATAAATTATATTTATATCGTCGATTCAACAAAAGCAAAAACAAAAAAAATAATAACGAAGACAGGATTTATATGATATACCTGCAATAGCGAGAGACATGCACATATGGCTTTGGAGTCGGGCCTCGTTGCCTTGTGCAATGCTCGGTACATATACGAAAGAACCGCTGCACCCCATGCATAATCTCCAACCTCAGCCAGGTTACCCAACAACGGTAAATATTTCACGCTGGCCGTGTTCTTCGACGTCGTTGGGAATAAAATTGCCCCCATCACCCACCAGAGGAAGGCTTTTGTGTAAAGCACAAGCTCACGGCCCGTATAGTTTTCCGGCAAAACCCCGTACGTATCTACCAACCACTTCAACTTTATACCACCACTGCTAAATTGATCCTGGGGTATCGAAGTGAGGAAGTCCCTAGCGGTTCTCGTCTTCGTTGCTTCTGACGGAGGAGTAATTACCGGCCGCCCCGTCACTGGCAACTCTAAGATGAACCCTACATCTTCTAGGGTAATTGTCAGCTATCCGAGCGGAAAGTGAAACGTATTCGTTTCACTTCCCCACCTCTCAACAAGGGCACCTATCAAGGCCCGGTCAAGCTGTTGAAATATCTGCCCATGCGTGAAAATCTCAAACCCAATTCCACGCAGTATCCTCTTCTGGGCGGTGTTCAGTTTCCACGATACTATATCGCGAGATACTTCTACGGTGTTGAGAAGTTCTCTTTCCTACGAATTAATAAATACAATTTAAGCATAACAAACGGTATATACAACGTTCGTAAGCGATAGAAAGTCGATAAATAATGTATCTTACTCCACCATCCCATATGAGCGTACTGATATGGTTGGCTTGGTCGTATAACACGGATGGGTCTTCAGGTCCAGGGTTAAATTCCATTTTTTGCAACTGAAATTATGGAAAAACCTTCTCAGTTTGGATTTTACGTTTTGGATTTTGATAATCGCTCGCAAAAATACGACGCTAGCACATGCATAATACATATAACGCAAGCACATGAATGATGCATACAATGTTAGCATATGTATATGGTATATGTATAAATATATATACATATACGGAATCGTATTTTACAAATGCTTGCACAAGAACAAAAACATACATATATAAAACGCAGTATTCATCACAATTGAAGATTACCGACAAAAAAAAGTGTAAATTTTGTGAACTTACGCGATCGACTTAGGGTATTAAAGGTGTTCTTAAGACGGAATTGCGCCGATATGCTTGCCAACGCCGCTGGAAAATTTTGTGAGTAGAAAGAGTGGTGAAGAGTGTCGTAGTTACTGTCGTTTGAAAGTATATTGAACGTCCGCAATACAATACCGCGGATGGCTATTATGTCCGCGATACAATATCGCGGATGGCTATAGCGTCCGCTAAACTGTGTAGCGGACACTGTTGACGTGACAGATAAGGACAAGATAATTGTCATTGCTGAAAAAACTGACGGGACAGGGGCTGACAGGTGTCAGCCTAGGGACGTCCTCTACACAGTATCCCGAACGTCTTTTTGCTGTCTCCCATCAGGACTTTAATGTCCTCCGCCATACAGTATAGCGGACAGGCGCGGAGGCGCAATAAGGTAAAAAAACCGGTCCGCCATACTGTATGGCGGACGACTGACAGCTTTCGAAAAATGCGCGATCTGGGCCGTCCATCTTTCGGGATGGACGGTCAGATCGCGCTTGCAACTTCTCCTATTTTGCCCACGCTCTCAACAGATTAGCTCCCATGTATATATATATATATATATATATATATATATATATATATATATATATATATAGTTATTATAAGGCTAATACGAAGCCTTATAAGTCTATTTGTTGTCCCATCACGTCGCCTACACCGATGATTGACAACCAATAGCATTTTGCCACTCTATCACAATGGTGTGGTCGTCAAATGTTTGCACCAAATCATCTATTGTACTGTTGTGATTTTATTTGTTGAAAGTTTTAACAACCGTCCAATTTTAAAGGTCATCAACACTTGGAATTAGGTAAATAAGACTCCCTCCCTCTTATAATATAATAATAATAATAATATGTTTGTGATAAAAAAAAAATCTAATATGATGGTGCGAAAGCACATTTGACTCCTGGTGAAATGAACTTCGGGTGAAATAAGAACTCTGACTAGAATACGAGTAAATACATCATATACAACATTTTCAAAGCAAAAATACAACACTTGGGTTGTTGGGATCAATACTAGGCCCGACTTGCTTTCGGCCTCTGTGGGTCAACCCCGGCAAACCCGTGGAATGGGTCAGAAGTGGGTTACTCATATCAACAAGGATCAGAGTGGGTCACGTGACTCGACCGGGTCCAAATGGGTCGCTAATAATAATAAGAATAATAAGAAAGGACCCAGATCAGACTTCACACTTCACGAATCTGGTGTCTTCAACTGTGACAACCACCACCATTCGCGACAGAGCCTCTTTCTATCACCCGAGTGGCTCTCTTCGTCGCCGACAGTCCTCTCTTCGACGCTAGCAGTTCCTCTCTCCACCGTCGGCAGCCTCAGTTCCCATTTGTCTCGCTCCTAAATCCTAATATCTCTCCTCTCAAATCAAACATTATTTCTATTGATAAAAATTTTGTTGGGTTTATGTAAATGGGATATTCGTAATTATTCCTCTTTCTGTTCACGTAGAACCGTTATATCTGTAAAATTATAACCGTCTATCTCTCTTAACTCATTCTCTTATCCATCGGTTCTTAATTTAGAGATCTGAAATCGAGGGGCTAATAGCCCAAACCTGCAATATCTACCGGAGCATAAGTACCTTTGCTGAATATTATAATTCAATCTCTAACAATACAAATATCACACTATTAGACAAGGCTAAAGATAAGGCCGAGAGTCCCACGTCCATCCGATTTATTAACTTCCTCCATCTAATGGCCACAAACCCCCACCTCAGATAATGCCTTCCACCTCCGACAGTCTCTTGTGTGAGGAAGGAGATGTTTTCAAGGTGAGCGATAAGCAAGCTCATAAGAGACTTTATGAACTTTTAAGATACTATAAACTAAAAATCTCTGTCATTTTTATACAATATTGCATAAATCAATAAACTGAAGATAGTATTGACACTTCCATGTTGCTAGTGTCGCTCGAATGCGTTAACTTCATGCATAAGGTGTAACCAAATAAAGACCCACTCAAAATGCAAATAGTCAAAATGATAGTTCCGATAGGACGCCACAACGAAACTTATACAAGGTCTTATCGTCGTCTACTCTCTGAACAATCCTTCCACAGAAAAGGAGAGTGCGGTAATAAATATCCAGGGAATAAAAGTACAAGCCAAAAAAGCCACCAAAAAGAAAAAAAAAAAAGGAAAAAACGAAGAAAAGTGAGTACATAAATCAATTATCATGCCATTATCTCCACGTCCTTTTCATTTTTACTACCGTTTCATGGGAAATATATATGCAATACTAAAAAAGTCCAAGCTAAAATGGAGAGCTATAATTCAAAGACTAGAGGTGTACCTACTTGTCAAGTCTCTACTGTCTTGTCCAATTCTAGTCCAGTCGAATTAAAAATCGATGTTTGTCTGCATTCATGTGCGGGATGGAGTTCTGATGGATTCCTATAATTTGGCATGCCCCAAATATTTGTGGGTGTAAAATTTTTGCTGATTTTATTGGATTCACTTAAGTGGCCTACTGTTATGGATATGGTTATGGGCTAATCTACATGCGAGTTAGGACACATTACACCAATCGATTCAGACTCAAGTATTATTTGAGAGATGTGATTAGCCCGCTTATTATCGATAGACAATTTTCAAATTCAAGTATTGAGCGAAGAGAGCGATCGTGAGAATAAATGAACCAAATGATTAGTGTCTGGTACCATGCACGTGGCATTAATTACGTTGAACACGCACTGAATTATCTCTGGAAAGGAGGAAAACGCCCCTTCTCCCGAAGTTTGTGAAAAGTATAAAGAATTAATTTAAATTAGTAAAATAACGTGTGATTGTTTACACTAATCATCTAACATGGTATCAAGATAAGTGACTTCTCTCATCTTCTGGCATTCAGACCACCACCATTCGTGGCCACAACACCATCGCCACCGTAACCAATCCCACACCCCACCACTTCGTACGATGGCCCACCACCGCCCCAAAGTCTACATCCTATCATGTGGAATGGATTCATTTGCGTTAGCTGTACGTGGCCGCATACATTAACTGCTGACCTTGACCAATGTAAGCTTCAAAAAATATGTGAAAATCGTTGGATTCTTTTCTTTCCTTTCTTTTCTTCTTCCCTGCACAAGGACTAAAATTGTGTCCTAGGCCACACTTATTAGTTCGATGAATAAAATTAAGTACATTTAGTAACTAAAATTCAATATCTATGGAATTTGAGGGCAATAATTTATCTCGGGCAAACCAATTATTTTCTATTACAGTTTAGTCGAGCACAGTGTGTACCTTTGTTGACGAGAAAATACTCATTATCGTCGACTATATGTGCCGAGAGTAATAGTTACCTTTCAGGCTTTAAGCATAAATGAAGTTAAGGCTTCTTCCACTTGCAAGAGAACATGTTCATTACACTACCAGGTCCATAAAAAAGTTACGTGTGGAAAGGTTTTATTACATTGACCTTCCCTAAAGTAAGTAAAAAGTACGGTGCTCTCCATTGCTTTTTTTAAAATACAACTTTCTTTCCTTCTAATTCGGTGTCGGTTTCCTTTGAGAGTGTTGACTAATGGTTGTTTGATAAAATAAAATTTAAGCGCTAAAAGTCTAAACGCTAATTAGTACAATTTAAAACATATAAGCGACTAAAGTTTTATCGCTGAAAATTGTTCAATTTTACAGATTAACCAATGATTAACCAAAAGCAGATGTTTGAAAATTGTTCAATTTTATAGATTTCTCCATTTGCCAAAACTTTTTATGGATGCATTACACAATTTTCTTCTTGCCAAAATTGGCATTGTTGGTGGTGGTGGCGAAAATGTACTGATGATGGTGGTAGCAGTGGTCGCTGCAGATATGATGTTGGCAATTTTGGTGGTAGCAACAAGAGGCAACACAATAGTCATTGTGACTGTTGTAGTGTGGTGGATATGAAGATGATTTTGGCTGATATGGAGGTAATGGCAGCGATAATGGCGTGGTGTATGTGGCAGTGTCGTTATGGTGGTGCTGGTGGCCATGGTGGTGTGGTGATGGTAGTGGCATCAGTTAGGAGGTGGAAACCTAAAAGAGATATTGAAAGACATTTCTAGCATGGTATGCACGACAAAGATGTATGACCACTGAGTCAAGAAAATACTTCTTTAGACCAAAACTAAACCAAGGGCCAAGGAAGCAGGGGGATAGAGATGTCAAAAGGGCAGGGCCACCCGCGGGCCAGGTCGACCCGGCCCTAAATTGGCCCCAGCTGGCCCGACCCTAACCATGAACAGTGCCGGCCCTAACCCGTAGGGCCAGGCCTAATTTTTGCAAAATTTTATCCGTCCTGGGCCAGGCCCTAAAAAATGGGCTGGCCCGAAACTGGCCCATTTTTTAGGGCCTAGCCCGACCCTGGCTCTTTTCTGGCCCAGTTTTGGCCTTTTTCTGGCCCTATTTCTGGCCCTTTTTTTGCCCTTTTTCGGCCCATTTTCTGGCCCTATTTTTGTTGTTGTTGTTGTGTTGCATATATTGCTCAAGGAATTGTATTAATGGACAGTGTCGCAATAAGTGGGCCCAAATCTTGGGGATGTGGCAATACATCTAAGAAATTATTCCATCGAACGTACTCCCCACTTTTTCCTATTCAAAAATCAGCCTTTTTTCTCTATGTTTTCACATCGAGAATTATTTGCAGATGAAGAGATGTCAAAGGGGCTTCTTACTTCCCAAACAGATCCTCCTACATTTATATATATATTCTTAGTATTATGGGAATGCTGATTTCAACAACATGTTATGCTTTTTCGCGCTCTCGTTCGTTGTTAAGAAATTTATGTTTTGTTGTTAATGTACTTTTTAACGAGAAAAGTGAGGGTATGGAAACAAGGCATGAAAATAAATAATATTAAGAATTATGGTCAAGCTACATGCTAAAGTGTATCAAAATTTGCAGGATGAACTACTGGTGTAGAAGATGAATCACAATATACATTTATAGATATTTTTCAGAGGAGGCTAGCAGCAGCTGATGGCATACTCTCATTTCTGGAGATACTATGAAATAAAAAATCAGTGGGATGAAAATAAGAGGAATTGTCAAGAGAAAATGCAAAATGCTAGATAAGAGAAAGTAGGAGCAGGTGAATTAGATGAAAATGCTTAACTAATCAACTGCTAATCATTCTTGTTTTTTCGAAAATTACAAGCAGCCGGTCCTAAGCCTGCATAAAAGGAGGAGAGCCTGTCAAAATATTTATTTCGTGTGTTAATATTTTCGCAACACAAAAAGGAATATAAAAAAAAATTGGCCCTGGCCCAGCCCTAAATTTAGGGCCTCGAGCTTGGATTTCCCAGTTTTGGGCCCGACCCAGACCCGGCCCAAAGCCCTATTTGGCCCGGCCCTTTTTCTGGCCCTCTGGGCCAGGGCTGGGCTGGCCCAATCCCGACCATTTGACACCTCTACAGGGGATAATATGTTTTTGGGTAAATTCTAGCATCCAATTATAAAAGGACCAAGGCAACAAGGATGAATGAGTTTTTTACGCTCCACAGAACCCTAGTTGTTGATATACAATTGTACATCTGAAAAAATACAATTAACAAGTTAATATAAAATTTCTATGAATCTTTTTCCTCGTTATCAATAGGTTTTTAGTTAGTTGAATCATTTTATCTAGTATCAGAGCTGGTCGATTCAAGCCCAGCTAATAATTCAAAATTTAAATTCGCTGCTATTCAATTTAATTCATTCACGTGCTAGGCTCACTCAAAAAAAGTTTGGTTACATGTGAAGGGACATGTTGAGATACAATTACATGCCGAAAAAAATTATAATAAATAAAAAATGTATAAGTCTCTTAGGCATATCTCCTCATTTTCAATAAATTTTGAATTCGATGCTTGCATACTCTCAGGTGGATGTCAAACTCCTTCATTTATCCAATGATAATCACTTGACCTGTTCAGCTCGTAAATCAAACATTTATTTATTAGAAGAGAGCGTGATGTACATTATTGGCATTGATGATAACCTTCTTGTTAACTTTCTCACATTAAACTCTCCTTATGTGTCTTGGTGGTGTGTGTTTGACATTGTAGTTAACATTGGGTGTAGTTTTAGGTTAGGGTTTTGTCATCCCCCTTCTCCTTAGCTTGGTGCCCCTGATGGTTGGTTGAGGTTTGTTTGGTGGTATTTGTTCTTAGTGATGATGGTCTTTGTTTGTTAAGATGCTAGATTGAGTGTTCACCGTCTCATGTGGTGGCTGGGTTATGTGAAGCGACCTACATGTGTCGGTATTAGTTTACAGTCACGTGGTGGTGCTACTGTGTATGCTGAGTGGCAGTGCGGTGGTGCAATAGGTAGGATTGGTTTGAGCGGATCCGATAGTTTTGGCGGTGGTGCTTGAAAACTACATTCTTTGTGGTGTGTGGTTTACCTGATGGTGATGATCGCGTTTTCTGAGGGTATCTTCGGGTCAATAGAGGAGCCTGTTAGGATTTGAGTTTGGTCAGTTTGTTATTTATCTCTTATTTGCCATGTAAGTTTTCATTTTGTTACAGATTTGTTGTAAACAAATGATCACTCAAGCTCACACTTTGTTGCACTCAAACTCATACACTCACTTATATGAGGAGGACATGGAGAGAACTTGAAGAGAACACATAATATACCTTAAAAAATTTATCTCATAGTTCTTCCTCTCCTTTCACTTGCATCATCTTACACATTTTTATAGTACTTCTAAGTAACTCCTAGACATGTAATAAATATACCACTAACCCACTATTTCAACAATATAATAACCACTACTTCCACTAACACTTAACAATAATGCACTTGTAACTTATGCACCCACTAAGACATAACTTAATAACCCACTAACATGTCACATTAATCACCACTCTAAAAAACTAAATCAAGTTTATTTTCCAACACTCCCCTTTAAACTTGATTTGTGTCTTCAATTATTCTTCTTGATTGAGGGGCTTGATAAGTGCCAATATGGTATACATCTCCAATTCCATCAAGAGCAACAATCTTCTTCGCCATTTCTTTTGACGTGTATTGCATGTGACACATCTTTTTGTTGCACCTCTGGCATTTCTTCGTCACTTGTGTGTATAATGGATCTTGACCATTTTCTCTGGACATTTCAAGTAACTCCTGTAGGTCAAAAAACATCTCCATGTTTACCCAACCTGTGTCACTCAACAAATTCTCCACGCCAAGTTGAGGATAATAACTCGTTCGACTTTTAACAAAATCATTGTCCTTCCTAGTCATAAAAAACAACTCCCTAGGATGATTTTCAATGAAATAAGTTTTCAAAACATCAACCTTAGCTGCATATTCTTGTGGCACTATCACATCATTCTTAGCCATGAGAAAGTAATCATTACTCTCTTCTTCAAAATTTGAGAGGCTGTATAGTGGAAATGACCCAACCACATTTTCTTCTCTTAAAGAAACATCAAAGGTCATACCTGAGTTGTTCACGTTTTGACCTCCGTGAACTCTTACATCTTTGTCAATGCTCTCATCTTCCATCCCTTCATATTGAGCATTATCATCACCATCTGTGTTCTCGCTCTCCTCTATCTTTTCAACTGGCTCTTCTCCATTTGTCAACTTGTCGTTCTCACTGGCTTTAAAAGCCTTGAACTCTTGTTCAGCCTTTGTCTCCTCTATTTCTTTAGCTTCGGATGTGGGAAACTCGTTTTCATCCTGCATTAGAGTTTCTTCCTCGAGATGTTCACCATCTTCATTTGTGAACTCGTCTTCTTCCCAGCTTTGTACCCAATACTCCTTGGGTAAGAAGTCACGTCTACGGTTGGAAGCAATGACCTCGATCATTTGCCAAACATCACTTGGAGATCTTACATCTCCAATGCACATCCATATCTCTGTATGGACGGCCTTCTGCAATACTCGGAGTGCCTTTTCTTCCTTCTTTTGTCGAACTCCTTTTGACAAGCTACCATGTGGTTCTTCACTGACCACATCCCACAAATCACATGATTTGAGATACAACGAAAGGACACTCCGCATTCTCACATAATTTGAGAACAACAGTTTCTCACAGCAAATATCCATTTCGGATACTTTTTTCTACAACCGTAGTGACTAAAACATTAACGCCACAACATCCACTAGGACCGTTGTGGCTCTGATACCACTTTGTTGTAACAAATAATCACTCAAGCTCACACTTTGTTGCACTCAAACTCATACACTCACTTATATGAGGAGGACATGGAGAGAACTTGAAGAGAACACATAATATACCTTAAAAATTTTATCTCATAGTTCTTCCTCTCCTTTCACTTGCATCATCTTACACATTTTTATAGTACTTCTAAGTAACTCCTAGACATGTAATAACTAGGGTTAATTACTCACGGCACCCCTGAGGTTTACCCTAAATTACACACGGACCCCACTATCTTTGAAAATTACACTCAGCCCCAAAAATTTGAAATTCTTTGACGGGGTTAACGGCTGGTCATAAAAAGACCTTTCTGTCCTCATATATAACCACACAGTGTCTCTTGGGTTTTGGAGGGAAATCAAGAGTTGTGGCTCTCCAGACTTCGAGAGAGAGGAGAGAGGGAAGTTGGTAGGGAAGTTCTGCCGTCAAAATTGTTTCCATTTCTGGAACCCAGCGGCGAAGAAGACGACGACGACGACGACGGCAGCCCTGAACGGTGGTACTCGAGTGAAGATCGTGGACGGTTGTGCAAACACGAAGGTATGTTTTCATACCCTTTTCATCTGATCGCAATCATTTGTCTAGTTTCTTCATTTTTTTGAAACTGTAATGGATGATTTTTAACAACGAAACCCTAATTTACGTCTCTGTTCTGTTTAATCACATGCATGTTGAGTCTCTGTTGTATGTAATCATGGCATGTTGAGTGTATGGTTATTGCATGTTGAGTGCATGGTTTTTGCATGTTCAGTGTATGGTTGTTAAGAATGTTTAGTATATGATTATTGCATGTTATATGATTATTAGCAGAAAACCCTAACTAGAGCCCTACTTAGAGCCCTAATCGAAAGCCCTAAACCGAAATCCCTAAATTGAAGCCATAATCGAAAGCCCTAAAAGCCCTAAATTGAAACCCCAATTGAAAAGTCAATTGAAACCCTAATTGACTATTTAATCAAATTGAATTCCTAATCGACACTGAAATTGAAGCCCTAATTCAATTTCGTTTTCGAAACCCAATTGACAACTCAATTGAAACCCTAATTGACTACTTAATCAAATTGAATCCCTAATCGACACTGAAATTGAAGCCCTAATTCAATTTCATTTTCGAAACCCCAATTGACAACTCAATTGAAACCCTAATTGACTACTTAATCAAATTGAATCCCTAATCGACACTGAAATTGAAGCCCTAATTCAATTTCGTTTTCGAAACCCCAATTGACAACTTAATTGAAACCCTAATTGACTACTTAATCAAATTGAATCCCTAATCGACACTGAAATTGAAGCCCTAATTCAATTTCGTCTTCGAAACCCCAATTGACAACTCAATTGAAACCCTAATTGACTACTTAATCAAATTGAATCCCTAATCGACATTGAAATTGAAGCCCTAATTCAATTTCGTCTTCGAAACCCCAATTGACAACTCAATTGAAACCCTAATTGACTACTTAATCAAATTAAATTCCTAATCGACACTGAAATTGAAGCCCTAATACAATTTCATTTTCGAAACCCCAATTGACAACTCAATTGAAACCCTAATTGACTACTTAGTCAACTTGCCCAATTAAGAACTTAAATTAAAGCCCTAATTGACACCCAAATGGAAACCCTAATAGATAACTAATTAACATACCTAATTGACAGCTTTGTGAAAGCCTTAATTGATAAATAAAATAATATTATTTCAAATTGTCAAGTTAATTACAGCCCTGTTTGACAGCTTAATTGACATCCAAGTTAACTCTCTTTGTATATACATTACAGAAATGCATACCCTGCTGGTCCACTACTGTAACATAGCCAGAGAGATTGAGAATGTAGATCCAGACAGATACAGTTACATGGACTTGCTAAGTGATGCAACTGAGCTATGTTTGAAAGACCTCCCCCCTAGGCTAGGTTTATGCATTGACATGTACTTCATGTTGCCTGGAACTCAGGTCAGGACTGAAATAAATTCTGATAAGGCTTTAGTGGACATGTTTGCACTATATGAGAACTCTAAGGATATACATGTCTACTTAGAGACTGATAGGGCTGAACTTGGGGCGGTTTGTTATCCAGAACCAAGTAGTCAGGCAGCTAGAAATGAGGACTTGAATGAAGTAGAAGAAAGTGAAGGGGACAGCAGTGATGAAGAAGAAGGAAGTGAGGGGGAAATACATTTGTCCAGTGATGATTCTGATGACTTTGATTGGCAAGGAGTAGGAGTGAGTGAGAGTGATGAAGAGTCAGGGACTAATGATGAAGACACTGAGATAGATGATGATAAGCCAAGTGATGAAATGTTGTCAGAATGTGATGATGATGAAGAAACCCCCTTGTACAACAGTGATGAGAATGTAGATGTGGCAACAATAAATGTAGACAGATTTATGAGTGGGAAGTTGTTTCAACACAAGGAAGGGGAAAAAATTGAACTGCATCAGGGTTTATTGTTTGAAGATGTAGATCATTTTAGGGCAACTTTGAAAGACTATACCATTGAGAATGGGTTTAAACTGGTGAGAGACAAGAATGAGAAGACAAGGGTGGCTGCTCATTGTGGCAGCCCTGGATGTGCCTGAAGAATACGTGCAACCAGTATCCCTTATGGCACAACATTTAAAATTAAGAAGTGTGGCCCTGAACACACTTGTGTGATGGCCACTACTAATAAAGAAGCCAACTCCACTTGGATCTCAGAGAAGATGTTTAAATACATTAGGGGAAATCCTAACATCAGTTTGGGTGGTCTGCAAGAATTCTTGGCTGAGACGTTTGGTGTAGACGCCCATAGAATGCGGCTGTATTGGGCCAAAAGGAAGGAACCAAAAAAAATAGAGGGGTTTCATGCTGAGTCATACAAGAAGTTGTGGAGGTATGGGCATGAAGTGATGAGGACTAACCCTGGTAGCTTGTTCAAGCTTGAAACTCAGAGGGTTAGTCCTAACTTGGATTTGCCTCACTTCCATAGGCTCTTCTTCTCATTTACAGCTATCCAAGATGGCTTTAGACATGCTTGTAGGCCCTTTCTTGCAGTTGATGGATGTCATCTCAAGGGGCCTTTTGGAGGTGTGTTATTGGCTGCTGTGGGTCTTGATGGGAATAATGGGTTGTTCCCTGTGGCTTTTGCTGTGGTTGAGAGTGAGAACACACAAAGCTGGAGGTTTTTTCTTCATCATTTATTCAGCATAATTGGGGATGGTTCTGGAGCTAAGCCATGGGTATTTATGTCTGATGGCCAAAAGGGTATTGAGAATGCCTTAGCTGAGATCATACCACATGCAAGTCACAGGAGGTGCTGCAGGCATCTCTACTGTAACTTCAAGGCTAAGTACCCTGGCATCAAGTTGAAAGCATATTTCTGGGCTGCTGTGAAGGCATATAATGTTGATGACTTTAACCTTGCCATGGGTCAAATGAAGGACCACTCACCAGAAGCAGCTGAGTGGTTGAGTGGGCATAGGTTAGAGAGTTGGGCTAGGCACACTTTTGACCATGCTGTTAAGAATGAGCATGTAACTAGCAACATTGTTGAGTCCTTCAATAATTGGCTAGGGAACTTGAGAGAAAAACATGTGCTATCTTTGGTTGATACTATTAGAACTAGGTTGATGTCCAAGGTGCATGAAAGGTTTGAAAATGCTGCCTCTTGGGATGGTAAGGTAACTCCCAAGATTGTGAAAAAATGCAACCAAGCCATTGCTCAGTCTAGGCATTGTAGCATAGTGATGTGTGCTGGGGGTACAGAATTTGAGGTGGTTGATCTTGGGAAGGTGCATGTGGTTGATCTTCAAAGGAGGAGTTGTTGTTATATTGTATGGAATATAACTGGCATACCTTGCAAGCATGCAGCAGCATGCATCAATACTAGGAGAATGGAAGTATTAGATTTTGTGGATGTATGCTACAGCAGGGACACATACTTGAAGACCTATGGTGGGGTCATGCACCCAGTGCATGATGAGTCCCAATGGCAGCCTGCTCTAGGGGATCCCTTGCAACCTCCACCATTAAGAAGGTTGCCAGGAAGGCCAAGAAAAAAGAGGAAAAGGGCTGCTGATGAACCTGCTAAGGAAGGCAAGAGGTCATGCACCATAAAATGTGCAATTTGTAAGGAAATTGGGCACAACAAAAGGACATGTCAAAGGGCACCTGTGAGAGGCATTAGTAGGGGCACTGCTGCAGCTAGTGGCAGCCAAGCTGGTGGCAGCCAAACTGGAGGCAATCAAGTGGGAGGCAGTCAAGTTAGCATGAATTTGGATGTAAGTATACTAACTGTGGTTTTGATTTTGGTTTACTGTGATTTAGTTTACTTTTGACTAAATGTAGTTTTGAATTTTTGAACAGGGAGGACCTGCTGTGGGGGGTCCTAGTCAAGGAACCATGCCTTAGCTGCTGCTGCTAGTGTGCATCATTTTGTGTACATACATGGTGAAGATTCATTTTGTGAAGATCATTTTGTGAAGATTACAGAAACTGTGCAGATTCTTTTTGTGAAGCTTATCGAAGACTTTGAAAATGGTGTTGATTGCTGTGACTGAAGACAAATTTTTGAAGTTAAAGTCATAGTGGGAATAGGTTAACTGTAGGTTACAGTTAGGTTGACTACAATATTCAAATTGTAAACTTTAGGTTTTAGTCAACATTAATGCTTTTAATCATGTTTATCAACATTTGGATGATGTAAACATTTGGATGATGTAAACTCTATTTGCACAATGTTAACATTTGGATGATGAATGATGTTATTATTGAGCTAATGTGTACTTAGTTTCAGTATGTTGCTTAAGATTGTGATCTTACTTACTTGCACAAAATGTGAAGTGTGTTAGAAGCATTGGTTAGGGCAGGTTGTGCTTGTGTTTGAGTTTGAAAATTGCAGCTGGTAGAATTTGTGCATGGTTGGAACAAGTTGTGTATTTGAATATTAATAGTCATACTTTTGAGCATTTTGGTAACTTGTTGGGGACTTGGTTTGTGTATTGTCTTGGGGATTGAATTGAGCAGGTTGTGACCTGCATTTTGTGGTTGGACCATTTGAGCAGGTTGATTGCTTGTGGTCTTTGTGCAATGTGCACAAACCACAAGCCCCCTTAAGAAGGCATACATACTCCCTTTCCCTAGAAAATAGCTAACCAACCTCTTCACCTGCCTAGAGACTATATAACCAACATGCTCATTTCCCCAGAAAATTTCATTGCAGCCATAGATACTTCATTCAAATATCATTACATTCATTACATGAACCCTAGAAAATTCGAGAGTACCATTTCTCTCTTAAGGCTACATTGGTTGCATTACATAACCATACACCACATTCATCATTTGTTAATGACAAAAACTATCATCAACATACACATCCATGATGAAATTAAAGAACTAATAACCAACATCTTCAACATTGCTTGATTAGACTCAATTAGCTGTAATTTTTTACTCCTTTCAGCTTCATTTGCCTCAAGCAAGTGCATCCTTGATTCTTCACTGGTTTCATGCCTTTGAATTTCTTCATAAACATCAGGTGAACAGATGATTGACCTTCCACTTGGCTTCAATGTTGCTCTATCAGGATTGCACCAACTAAACATGTTACAACCACCACTTGCACAAGTGAAGAACAAATTCCCCTTGCTTGGCTTCTCATCAGATTCAACAATTCTAAGACTTGCTCTCTTTCTACACCAGTAACTTATGTAGTTAAACCTTAGATCCAACCATTACTCACCATTTCCTGACCTTGACATTTTTTGGTTAGAAGGGAAATAATGAAGTGAAGGAAGAAAGGGAGGAAGAAGGAGAAAGAAATGGGTCTGCAGAAGAGAAAGAGAATGAAGAAGAAGAAGAAGAAAAACCCTAAGGGGCAAGAGGGGTTTTATTCAAGAAAGGGAGGGCATTTTGGGGATGAAAAATCCAAAAAGTGAAGTGTCAGAGCATCTTTAGACGGAGTTAGGGTCTCCGTCAATTTTTTGGGGCTCCGTGAAATGCGGGTACAAACCTCAGGGGAGAGGAGTGTAATTTTCAAAAGATAAGGGGGTCCGTGTGTAATTTAGGGTAAACCTCAGGGGGGCCGTGAGTAATTAACCCTAATAAATATACCACTAAGCCACTATTTCAACAATATAATAGCCACTGCTTCCACTAACACATAACAATAATGCACTTGTAACTTATGCACCCACTAAGACAAAACTTAATAACCCACTAACATGTCACATTAATCACCACTCTAAAAAACTAAATCAAGTTTATTTTCCAACAGTTTTATCACTGAGACGAGGAATGTTGTCTCACGTTTACGATCTTATGCTATATATATTTGTTATTTTTATCAACAACAAAAAAAAAAAGGACAAACACACAATGACACTTGGATACGTCTGTATCTTACCGTGCCCAAGAAAGTATTAGCAACACTTTTAAGTCCTTCAATTAAAAAAAGTATACGAATTTAACATGACCCTACTTTTATTTAATCAATCCAGTCACAGCAAAGTCAACTAGAAATGAGTTTTCCAACTACGTCACCGGATTCTAGTTTAAAGAGCATGTATCTCGCCGTGGCCAGCAGAGGTGTTCCCATTGGCAACTGGCAAGCTTCATAGTTTAAAAGTCTTTCAATTACACCTTCACCGGATTAAATCTGCAAGCATCGCCTTCCATCTCCACCTGCAATCATCAAGTTCTCTTGTTTGAAAGGGAAAGGCAAAGGCAAGGGCAAGGGCAGTACTGTCGAGTTCTATCTCCAGCATGCTGGGCATCAACTGCAAGAATCTGATGATCAGAGATGTAAGGAGTTGGCCGCGCCGTGAGGCCCATCACCAGCCTTACCTCAGCCTCGGCCGTGGCTGCTACTCACTTGCAGAAAGAGAGTTTGGAGGGAGAAGATTGATACCCTCTGTCAGTTTGGCCAGACCTGTTGCCACATCTTTTGTCATAGCCGGCGAAAAGAATCCTCAGCCTCATCGTGACAGCAATAACCAGCGAGGTCCCTCTCCAAACAACGGTGAGTTCACTGGCCTTAGATCGGATTATTAGTTTTGATCCTCCTTGCTCCTTTCAAGATTCATCCACTGGGTGGAATCTTAGCGCTAGTAAGTTGCAAACACAGTAAGTCCATTCCAGATAAGGGTGAGTTGAGTTCTCAGACATCTTTCATTTCTATCTCTCTCTCTCTCTCTCAATTTTTGGCAACTTCGAATTTTTTTTGCGAATTGTTATGAATTTTTTTAGAAGCCAAACTGAGTTGAACAGAAAGAGTGACAAAAATCGTGAAATAGAAAGTGTGTATTTTTTGTACCAAAAAAAGAAAGTGTGTGAATTTTGATGGTCCACCCTCCACATGGCAATTGGCTACTAGTAGATTGCCACTAGCAGAACAAGTAAGTATTTACTGCTGTGTAGCAATATCAGTGGTTCCTAGGATCCTAATCCAGGGTTCCTACCTGAGTTCGAATTCTGCCCGCCGCAGTTGTGGGTGGCAAACTCAGCTCTCCCTGCACGCGCTCTACACAAGGGTCCTTGTGTGCTTCGGCCCCGACATAGGTGCGAAAATTGGGGGTTCAGATATATGTGACGGCCTTGTAGGTCCCGAGGCGCAATACTCTCTGCTCGTTATATAAGAGCCTTACGGTCCAGCTTTTTTTCGACAAAAAAAAAATATATATCTACGTTGTAACAGTTTTAGGATAAAATAATCTGATTCAAATTATTTTCGCTGTTGTAAATGGATATATGTTGTTCCTGAAAATATTGCCACTACTAATATTTTTGCCGTTACTAAAAGTTGTACCGTAAATTACTCAGTAGAATTAGATGAACCCTTAAACTGATTTACTGTTTACGTCTTTCTTTGTATCTTTGGTTGATTGCTATTTTTTTCGGTAAATAATGGGTTGATGACTTGATGGCTATGCTGCAATGGTGGTTCCGTTCAAAGTTTTCTCTGGTATGTGTGTTAATGTGATTCCGTGCAGATGCTTCGATCATTCCCCAAGGACAAGGAGGGTACAAATTTTTTGGTAGTGGTGGACCGACAGTTGGGGGAAGCGCCAATTATCAAGAAGGTAAAGATCGTTATTCACGCATGTTTGTTCTCCGGGGCTTTTGCACCATTCGATGAGTGATCAGAATGAACGAGAAAATATTCGTTATAACGATTATAAGTATATGTGGTATAGTAGCTGGATCATGTCTAATAGAGAAATTCTCAGACAATAGAGGTCATGGTTTTATTATATGCTCATTTTATCTGTCAATTACACCACATCATCACCGTCAGGGACACATTAAAATTTCTTCAAACTAAAAGACTAACTACATTTTTCTGTAATGCCCAAAAAGTCCAAAAAAAACGTCTATGATTTTGAAAACAAACAAACAAAAGGATCAAGAAAATTCATTACTTCTACCTTTGCATTAGATAACTGGGTTCTACGTACACTGCTAGTAATTCCAACTAATGAATTATCAGGCAGGCGCTGAGTAAGTTTTTCACTGCTGTACGTAGGGATTACTGTTGTCAAGGACGAAGAGCAGGATACAAAGCACAAGAAGAATGTATTAGGGCCTGTTAATGACGGGTTAGCCAACGTTTTCATACTTTACATAGTTCAATCTACTCCAGTGCAATTTCTTTGATTATGGCGCAATTAAATTAAAATTTTATCCGTCTGTTTGTCTCAAAAAGACTTGGGACAAGATACTACAGTACAATTATGTCAGAGTGACCCATTCAAGTATTTTGAAAACATAATTTTTAGTTTCGGTCTAAAAAGCCCTCCGACTTATAAGATCGACTTCTAACAAATAATTGATGAGAACTTGGAAAAGGTTTTCTCGAATTTTTATAAGACCGAAACGTTAAAGACAGTTGTCTGACTAAAAAGTTTTGCCGCTAGGCTCGAGACAGTCTAATATGCCGAAAATATCCTTTGTTTTTGGATTGGATCCGTCCACTAGAGCTTGTGTTCTCTTTGCACCAGAATCTGCCTTTTTCTAGCCGAATTGATGTGATGAATTTTTGTTGGGTAAACACCACTGATGTCACAAATAGGAAAAATGGGTACATAAATGATTGACTAAATGAAATACAAGATATAATTTGGAATGAATGACAATAATTGAAAGGACTTGACACACAAACCTTAAGTTTCATTTCCAAGTTGATATAAGTGGGCTATTTACAAATAACGTTTAGGAGTGTAAATACTAAATAGCACTCTCTTTGTTTGATTAGGTTTTGCCCTTGTCACGTTTATATATTCCTAGGATAGATTTAGTACATGTAAATATTAAATTTATTCATTGTTTTTGCCCTAACTTGAGTTGTCAAACAATATTTAATTAACTTAATTTTGCTATTTGAGTTTAATTTAATGCTTAATAGAGGTTTATAGATACGGCTTAAAAGTTTGAAAAGTTACTTTTCATGTTTTACGAGGACTAAAACTTGGATCATCGATTATAACCGCGAATTTTAAACAGAAACTAGTAGTTGATACGTTACATAGAAACACTTCTAAATCTAAATTTAAATCCTCAATGGAAAATACGAGTGACATCATGTTATCTCTCTTTTCCTTTTTTAGGAAGATCGGGAAGAGAAAGGCAGATACTTCGGCTAAGAAGGAAAGACTCACCATTCACCAAGACCCACCCTTACAAACCAAAGAGGCCTCCCACTGATTTCTTCACGTTAGGATTTTCAGCGTCTTTTACTGTTTTTAATCATCAAAACCAGTGTTCTGGGTTGCCGACGTTTGTCATGATGAGTCCAACTCTAATGAACACGAGCAGGTATTCCATCCTGTGGATTATGAAGTTTCTATACATAGGCACATGCTAATTACTGCTTGTAAAATGGAGAATATTTATGTTGCAAATATGCACGTGATAGTGTGAAGCGAGAATCTCACCATCAAGATAATGTGATAAGTACGCAGAACTTACATACATGAGTCGACTTACAATTCAATAATTTAAGCTTTTCGATCGAGCTGTGTATCATCAAGTATATTTCGTCTTCCGCAATAAAGCAGTTCACACTAGTGAGACTCAAATAGAAAAAAAACACAAAGAAACAAGTGACAGATACTTTATTGTGTGAGGGAAGCTCGTGAATTTGGTAGTCACACACGTGAAAGAGAATATTGAACATACACGTGTGATGATACAAGCATAAAATCCCATGATGAATAAAAGTGATAAGTATGAATGACATGTGCCTGAACGGACGTATAATATAATATCTCAAGCTTCTGGGTCGGGGCCTTTCATTAGTAAAGCGGTTCACAATTCGTCTTTCTGCTGTATCAAAATCGTAGTTTTTCTTAGGCTACATATCTTTACCCCACTTAAAATTTGGCTCGTGTCTTAGCAGGAAGAAAATGCTTGAAATCAGATGTGCCCCCACCCCCCCTGATCGCTGGACAAGTTCATGGTGCTTGCTGTAGTAACAACCCGAGGCTGTAACTTTCCACCATGGGATTGTTCTCGGCTACACCGGTGTTCTTCGAGATGTTTTTCGATGGCTTGAATTAACTTATTCAATAAAATGTAGTATAACTCTAGATGGAGATAGTAATGACATTGTCGCAAAGTTGATTGATCCTCTAACCCTATGGAATTGTTTGTGGTTATGGGTATGTGTAGTTTTACCCTAAAAGTTACCTCTTAAGGTCTTCATTCCAAATTCTTGTCCCAATGAGGTTGAACCTATTATCGCATTGTTCGTAACATTAGTACTTGACTACACAACTCTTTGAGACTGAAATTATCAATAATTCAAAAGTAAGCGAGCTTGATGACGCTATGAAATGAATTTACTTGAGAAAAAAAAAATACGTCATGTTTAACGCACTATCACAAGCTCGCTTCCTATAACACAAGTCTGTTCAATGGACATAGAAACTATTAGTTTCCGCATCCCGGTTGGTTAATTAGCGGTTCAATTGATACATGCAGTATCACAAACAAGTGAGGAATAATTGTTAAGCGGTATTTATTATGATTTTCTTCTACATTATTTTGAAGTCAACGAAAATTTGGAGTCTATTTGCCCCCCACCGGAATTGACAAGCCAAAGAGGTTAAGACCATGCTCGGTGTTACGGATAGTGTCTGCTGTATGAGCAAGTTTTGTTAATAATTTTATAGAGGATCGATTCGAGTTCCGCTAGCATGTCACACTTTAGCTAATTTGGTGTCATCAATGTCTTGTGACCTATAACTCGTGGCTATTTTGTTCTTGATATGCCATATTCTGATATTAATGCAGCTTTATCGTTTAATCTAAAATACTTTTGAGAAAGGCACTTACAATAGCATGTGAAAAGAAGTATAAAAGCAGGAAAGAGAAAGAAAATTCACATAATTCAGCAGATTATACTTTCTTAGATTACGATTGCTTAGAATTAATTATCTTATCCTTTGTAGTCCAAGCAATTTCAATAATAAGAGATGCTGCTCTAATCAGTTTTAGTTCCTAAGTGCAGTTCTTTCTAAGTCATGGTATATTGTACAATATTATCTATCAGGTTGTATTAAAATCGGGGTTGCATTTTGGATATGCGCAGCCCAACTCAAGAAAAGGTAGGTTTTAACTAACCTACTCAAGAAGTAGAAAACCAGTTTGAATTTGTTCTATTCCAGAGTAGGCTTGATTATGTACAACCATTTGATATATGGTTTCCCAAATTTTTGGTGTCCTTAACGTAGAATTTTAGTGACCAACGGAAAAGTATCACCGCCTACGAGAACTATCAGAATCAGGCCGATAAAGACGACAACCTCCACATTGCCGGAATTTAGCCTTCAGCAACCACTTTAGAAATCTTGCCGAAATTTGCCAACTGCAACGACAGCTACGACCTCGCAAACATCCTGTTAGTGACAACTATCATAACAACCGGCCATTATTGGGTTGCCAAAAGTTTTGTACGACTGTAGCTGCCACCACCTCTTGCGATGTTTAAATTCATTAATATATTAATATATGAAACATACAAAGAAAGTAGCAAAAGTTTGGAACCAATATTTGAACTTGTATACTCTTGAAACCAAAGGGCGATGCATATTCACTATAATTGGGTCATATCCAAACATTATATAACTTGGTGCAACAATCCAACTCGATTCACTAACACAAACAATCCCATCGATTCAATTCATTTTTTAACTAGGTTGGATTGGTTTACATATCACTTTAATTTCATTGGATCGTGTTTCACTCAGTTGAACTGAAACCCGTCCCGCCAAATCAAATTGTACTTCGCTCAATAATGTAATTGATTGTCGTTCTATAGTTACAACTTTAAATAGCAATAATTACGTGTAAAACTAAATCATCCCGCTAAACACTTTTAACTTGTTAATTTTTAGAGTCAAATAAATGGTAACACTGCCAAACAGAGCCTTAATATTTTATTTGCTTATCATCACATCCGGTCAACCCATAATCCACCCGGAAGACACGAAGCATCCAGAGTCAACGCTCCTGACCTCAAGTGGCCCGGCACAGACCCACACGTGTCAACTTGCCAGATGCGCCACAAAATATCTCCTTTGTCATTGCATGCATGCGATAACTACGCTGTAATAATCAAAAGGAGCTCCACGAAACCGGCTACAGCCGGTAAACCCGTCCCCCTTTGATGCAACGCCAACCTGCTTGTCCGGTCACTGGATTCTTATTCGGTCGCACTTCAATCTGTTTTGTTCCTCTTTGGCTTGATTTTTATTCACTCCCCCCTGCTTTGCTCTGTTTTCAAGCCCTTGCCGATCGCTGATCGGTTCCTCTCCTTTCAGGTACTGCTTCACTTCTAGATCTATACCTGTACTGGCTTGTGTGTTTATCTGTCTGTTTGTGTGTTTGTTCGGGTGTGTTTTTGTGCCGGTGTGAGTGTTCCTGTGGGTGTGTGTGTGCGTGTTTGTGTGTGTACTCGCATGTCTCTGTATCTGTTTATATATGCGTATCCGCGCGCGCGTGTGTTTGGATTTGTGTATTTTTATCTGTCGATGAGTAGTGCTTATGCTTTGTTTATTTGCTGAGATTCGACAATTTGTGCTTAAAATCTTGTTATTTTCTGTTAATTACTGTTTTTGAGTGATTTGGCATACAATTCGAGTAATTCCGCTTGTTTGGGGGAAATTTTGTTTTGTTCTGCTTGAATTGACTTTGCATCTAGTGTGTGTGGGCCCTCGCGTGATTCTAATTCTAGCAATGTTTTGATCTGGATTTTTTGAGGTTGATATTCGTTTTTTAACTAACGAGTTTGTAGGTAGGTAGTTAGTGAGCTTGTGTGTGCGTGTGCGCGTTTGTGTGCACGTGCGCTTATCTTTGGTGTGCGCGCGCGCCGCGTTGGTAATTCGTTATGGAAATGCTTTAATTTATGCATGCGTGTGTGCAAGTGTGCGCGCCAGCATATCTCTGTGTGTGTGTGTTGGTTACTTGTTCTGGAAATGCTCTAATTTGGATGTAATGAGGTTGATATTCGTGTATTTATCTCGTTGCGCGTTGAATTGTATATGTGAATAGCTGTCATTTATTAGTCCTTTGTATTTAATGCTGCTTACGAATGTACGGATATACGCACCATTGATGTTTGTTGACTAAGTAGCTTGCTTAGAACTATCTTTGGTGAACTGTGGGTTTTAATCGGATGTGTTGTCGTGTTTAGGAGGTTTACTTGTAAAAGATGAAGGGTGCCAAGGGTAAGGGGGCCGCGAAGAGGGACACAAAGGATGCGTTGAAGCCTGTTGATGACAGGTTAGCTAGTTTTTCATGCTTGATTTTCTTGTTTTCACATCAAAACACTTTCAAGTTCATGAGTTTTATCGATGTCTACTGTCAGCATTTATTTGTGAGTAGAATGGTAAACACATATTGTACTGACGGATAGTGTGAATGCTCTGGGTTTTTCAGAAAGGTGGGAAAGAGAAAGGCTGCCGTCAAAGCTGATAGCAAAAGCAAGGCTAAGAAAGGAAAAGCTGCCAAGGATCCTAACAAGCCGAAGAGGCCTCCTAGTGCTTTCTTTGTCTTCCTGTATGCATCGATCACTCCTTTCTAGGCTAAACTGAGGGTAAAGGAAAAAAAGAATGGAAAACTAAATGAACGTCTTCGGTTCATGTTGTTGTAGGGAGGAGTTCAGGAAGACATTTAAAAAGGATAATCCTACCGTGAAGGCTGTTTCGGCTGTAATTTTTCTTGTCGTTGATTTTCAATCGTCTATTTTGATCCTTATCATCATTTCAATTTTAGTCTGAGTGTGATCTTGAATGTTTTCCATGTGCTGCACTTCAAGGTCGGGAAAGCTGGTGGAGAGAAGTGGAAGTCCATGACTGCTGCTGTAAGTACTCGCGTCCCTAGGTGTTCCCATAGTAACTAGATATGAGTTAGAAACTGAGTGTCTCCGCCCTATATGAGAAAAAATAAATTTTTTATTTTTTAATTCTACTGTTCCGTGTTCTTGTGCTGTGTAGGCTTTCAGTGGCCAGTATACAACTTTAATGATGAGGAACATTTTCAATATATTGTATATTGGCTATGGTGGGGTTAAACATAAAGACTACACATGATTGATTTTAAAATTGTGACTAGCATTTGATTGCAAGTTTCATTTAAGCAGTATATGCAATTTATTAGGTAACATACGAGTTTGAGAAAAGCCTTTAGGGCATGAGGGCGTCAGATGCATGTAATTGGCTCTAGTGAAGATAACATAAGTGCGCTGTGATGCTAATTTTCATGGTTCATCCGCGTTTTGCAGGAAAAAGCTCCATATGAAGCTAAAGCGGCAAAAAGGAAGACTGAATATCAAAAGGTTATGAGTGCTTATGAGAAAAAACAGGTAATTTCATTGCATTTGTAACATTGTATTGTCGCTGCAACAACAGAAGTAGTGCTTATTCTTCTGATTTCTCGGTGACAGGAAAGCGTGGCTGACGATGGCGATGAGGAATCTGACAAGTCAAAATCTGAAGTGGACGAGGAAAGTGGACAGGTATTTCTTCTTCTACTTCTCACAAAATGATCTGTGGGGGACATTCAAGGTATGAAAGAAGTGAACATGTTAAGAGCCTGAGAACAAATAATCTTCTGCTAGTGGATGTGAAGTATGAACTAATATATGGCTTTTCACCCTTGTATGTGTACGCCAATTTTTTTTTTTTTAAATTTATGTTTTTGCTTGGTGATTTTTTTCTTAGAAAGTCATTTGGCGGATAGCAATGTATACGTTGTATCAAGCCCACTTGTCAATGTTTGACTTTGAACCACAACAATCTTCACAACCTCCAGAGTGCTGATATCGTGCGTGGAGAACAGTAGGGCTTGTCTTTATCGAAGGGATTGAAGAGAAGCATCCAATACTTTTCATTTGTCCCCGCCCATTTTTGGGCTGATGAAATCTGGTGTGTCAGACAAAAACCTGTTTTCAGGCGTTACTTTCATCCCCTTACCAAAGAAGGGAAAATATCCCCTTCCTTCCTGACTCTTAAGGGACAGTAAAGGTCTAGATAATTTGGAAATGGTAAAATATGTTTTTAGTTGCAGAAAGGTTAGTGATCAATCTTATGCCAGCAAGTTGGTTAATTTGTTTTAAAAGGCATATATATAATAATAGTAAAAAAAATCCATCCTGTTAATGTTGCAATGTTTTGCAAACAGTAGGGGTAAATAGGTTTGGGGATACTTTAAAAGTAGTTTACACCCAGATAGGAAGCAGCTCTCTCTAGTAATTCTGGAGACCCAATTGAGCTTGAGAAGATTTTACGGTGTGAGACCATTTTTGGCATTCAGGGTCAAGTTAGTTTTTATCAAACATTTGGAAGCTAAAGTTTATGCCCGGGACGAATCGTTTCGACATTTTCTGTCATCATGTTCTTGGTGTCAAAGCTCATGTAGGTGGCTGTCTTTTGTGCAGGAGAGCGAGGAAGAGGAGGACGACGACGATGAGTGATGTCACATGCTTTCTTTCTTGGGGCACTTTGGCTGGTCTGGGCAACCAACTGGAATTTGTATGTTGATATTCTTAGGTTTACATGTGTGACTTTGAATGCTCTTGTAATACTGTGCGGTCGTGTAAAATTGCCTATGTAGTTGGCGTGGGCTTATATCATTGGTAGTCTTTAAGGTTCTCGTGCCAGCTTAATTTGCACAGTGCCATTCGAGTATTTTAGTCCCGTATTGCTTTCAGGTTGTTAGACGGCTTTTATACCCAAGAATGGGTCGCCGTTTGCTAATTTTAGTTAAAGTCACGAGTATGACTTTATGAGGTCGTTAATGCTGCTTTAGTTAACAGAGGTGAAGGTGAATTTGGGACATTTGACATAGGATTATTGTGCCAGAACTTCATACTTCGGGGTCATTGCTTGCTAGTTGCTACCCCCACGTGAGATGCCCGCACACCTGTAACGACTTCCCCAACTGTGTATTATTTATCGAAAGGTAGAGTGCGCTCTTTCAATTTATTGTTTTAATTTTTGCACTTTTTTTTTTGGGGGAGAGAATGAAGACACATATTACACACCATCATAAAAGACCACACAGAGTCGTTTTGATCAAAAGTTACAACACAAAAAATTTCATCTTACACCTTGAGGTATTGAAGTGGTACTCTATCCGTCATTTGACTGTCACAAGTGAAATTAAATTTTTTTTTCCGGCTGTTAGTTTTTCAAGGACAAAAACACATTTTTCTTTCACTAAACCACCCAGCAGCCACATCGGCTGTTAGTTTTTCAAGTACAGGAATGTTGGGTCCGTGTCATGTGAGTTGGGAAACAGCCGAGGAACTACACTCATCCAAACAATTGTAAGTAGTTCGCGTTCTTTTAATTCATTTTTATTTTGAGAACGACACTTTTTTCACGAGCGAAATGCATGCTCTTTTAGCTTTAAGCTGTCGTGTATCTATACATATAGTACTGGGAATTGTCTAAATTTTGTTGTCAATTGTATTTTATAAGCATGTTTGGCGGAGTTGGACAATCCTTCGTATCGTGTCTGCTTCCTTGGTCGATCACAATGAGTGAAAGTAAAAGTAAGAACGCGATGTTCAACATTATAACATGTAAGCAAGCAAGCTGCCAACCGCGTATGAAATGTTATACGACAGCCAAAGCAGCTCATTTCGAGGACATAGCCATATGATGATTCGACCACATACTTCGGAGGAGCAAGAGAATCTCTACATAAGAGAAGCTCATCGATTCAATACTATCTATGAACTCCGAGTCTCATGGCATCGTAGCCAGAGCTAATTCACAAGTGGTCTCCCATTTCTACCGATACCATTCCCCAAAAAGTTTGTAAATAAAGCCTCTGAGGTGATGATTCGCATACAGGCTGGCCTGTTCAACGCAATGTTTTACTAAAAAAAATGTTTTAGACGGATCCTCTTCTCTGCACTCCAGTTTTCTGAATTTTACGAGTATAGTTGTTCTCATTATTCCTCGCCTCGGAGGCACCCCTACTTGCTACCGTGCTGCGATTCCATATAAGTGACAAGAAATCGACACAAGAAACAAGATTCGGAAGAATGATTCTGTATGATGGTAACCCTATTCCTAAAAAGTGATAAATATATCTAGACATCATGCTAAAAACTGCAGAAGACACCCCACCATGTATAAACAATTTTGAATCTGTGACTACCGAGGGCAAACAGAAGCTATGTACAACCAATAAGGCTTATCAACCAATATTGTGGGTCTGCGGAGACGCAACTTCACCTGTACCAACTATCGTAGGGAATCAGCAGTGGATCATGAACGATCAGAGGCAACTTCTCAATGTACATCACAAGTCTCTTCAAATTTTCCCTTGCGATCGAAGACAAGTCCACAACGTCAGAACTGCCAGTGTAGATCCAGAGGTCACCAGAATTTACTCTCTTTAAACTATCCCGACAGAATGGACATGATAGCGACCGAGTACGCCTGGTGCAACCACGATTTACAACATCGTCAGGTCAGTTAAAACGCTAGGTCGTCCACAAAAAAAATAAAAGAAATTATCATATTTTGCAATTCCACCAAAAAAGTAGTCAATCTGTATCTGAAACACGAGGCAGGACTTGTGGGGCAAAAGATGGAGCTCTTTACTAGGTTAAAGGACCGGGTACACGTGCTGATCTCCATGTTGAATATCAAAAGCACGCAATATAGTGGAAGTTCTGGTCAAGGAGACCTTACAGGGTAGACTCAGTTTACTGATCTACACATGTGCACCAAAACAGGATTTGTTTCATATCCAAGGGATGTAAACTTTGAAAGACATTTATGTGGGTAATCGTCAATCTCATTTTAGTTAAGGAATGTTGGGATATTCAATTTACCCAAAACCACATATGATAAGCAGAGTAGACGATCGTGAGCACTTTCAACCCTCTGGACAAATTAGCAAAGGTTGTACCTTCATACAGTTTGCAATTTATTCTTCTGTATCAAGCATTGTCGAGTAAATTAAGGAAGACATAGGTCAGTACGAAAGGCTTTAGCAGCAAATTGCCAAACCCACATAGCTCACAGCTGATGCCTCAGCAGAAAGCTATGTGGGTAATCCACAAAGTCAGGGAAGAAATGCTGCTACAAGCGATGTCTCTAAGCAGAAAGCTGAAGATATTCTGGACTCACTGGCAACTCACAACATAATTGAAACGAGCAAGTGAAGGGCAATAATAAACAGAAGCAGAAGAGTTTGCTCACCAATTCCTATAGCACTTCATGCACATAGAATGATTGCATTGAGGTAAGACAACCATGCTGTTCATCTCCATACAGATACCACATTCTTCCTCCCTCTCCATATCAATTTCGGATAGCTTTCCTTTGTCTGTCTCATATCTTTTTCTGTATTTGGCAGCACAAATCTCTCTCTGTTTCCTATCTTCAACATCAGTTAGTCCCCTTTGAAGTTGCAATAAAGAGGGAAATATGATCCCTGTCCAAAAAGCCAGTTTGAGGACTAAAACTGTTAAAACCCACATGAAAATTTCCCCAAAGCATCATCATGTTGTAAAAGCTACGCAGTAAGAAATGGTGGTTATAGCCGACAGGATGAATGATGCCCATCAAATGAAACAACAAAAATATTCAGTCAGTTGGAAGGGATTATCTAAAATCTCAAAGCCAACTGACCATAAAATTCTTTTATACTAGCTTTCCTTTCCTGGACTGACATAGTCGTCTTGCCATCCTCATACGCCTGCAACCATAAGCCGCATTTAATGGCCAAGGAAGACAAAGATATGGGTGGTGGGATGGGGGGGGCGTAAAATTTGAGTTGGCTGGAACATGGAAAGCAGAAACATGGTACATAACATAATGTGGTGAATAACCTTATAAATAAGGATTCTGAGCAATCCGAGGGCACCAGCAAGGTAACAATCACTCCATTGCACAAGAAAAAGGAAAATATGAGCGCAAGGGCTATAAGATAATCTCATCTGAAGACATGCACCACCATATTCCCTTGGATAATCAGAAGCCCTGTATTTCAAGAGAAAACAGTCACAACAAACTAGCAAATCCTTCCTCACAGCGGTAAATTTAAAAGTGTGCTATAACTCCCAAGGCAGCTGAGCAATGAAAAAAAAATTTGTCAGAACATTGATCATGAATTTTATTATAAGCGCGATAATATGACTGTTTATTCGCCAATAGTACCAAAATCCTCTTACAAGCTATAACAAGAATAATGGGTTTTAGCCAAAAAATGAATTGTCCTTTTCACTGTTCTTGAAAAGTAACTATCAGTTAGCAGCCCATAAAAGTTTTCACCCCAAATTGTGGCAATTATATTTTGCAGGACTGATAAGTGATAAATGATCAGAAACAGAGAAATTAAGATTAACATGATATGCAAAGAAAGAGACAGAGAGGAATAAATCACAGGCTATTAGGATGCGGGAAATTAAGAATGATCAGGAAAATAATCTGTAAATCAACACGATTCCACACACACACTGTGATACGCTCAGAGGGTTTAGTGAATTACAGGGTATTGGCATGCTGGATGTCAGCTTCAAGCGCTTTAAGAGAATCTTTGAAAGACTTTCTCATGGCCCTTCTTCCCCCTGCAATGAATTCCCATCCAACACCAAAAATTCTCCTCCAATTCCAATTACCACTGCCCAGACCCTCAAACACCTAGATTTCGAACAATCAAACGAAACCCAGATAAGATTTTCAATTTCAGCCTCAAGAGAAGCTCATAGCTGTGACAATTTCTCCCTATAGAGAGCGCTAGAAGTGTCTGTGTGTGGGTTTTAGACTTTTAGGTGGGAGGGTGATGTGAAGTAGCGTTTGTCTAAGGAATTCTGGAATTAGGGGTCTCTCACACACTTTACCTTTGGGGTTTCGCTTGGACCGCACGCTTCTGTATCAGCTCCCCGTAGGCCGAGCACCAGAATTCTCTTTCTCGGTACTGTTGCGGCTCACTTATCCCTGCTAAAAAACTTTTGCCGGTACAACTTTAATAGCAGGCGGTACAATCGCTCGAAAAACAAACGCTGCATTCGCAAATGCCAAAATTGGATTTACAGTAGAACTAAATCCGTCTCATGCAACCGAAGCATTTTTCGCGTCTCAATTCTCAGAGGAAAGCAATATCTGAACGCTATATTCTCTTACTTGAACTCTACGACAATCGTAAAATTATTGAACTGCGATTACAGGCCTTTAAAGCTGTTGCTAAAAGGCATTCTCTAATGACTTCTCCGAGAACTCATACATCAATTTCCATTTTGAAATCTAAAATGTGTCTGTTGATTGAGTTTTATATAGGAACATAAAAGTATAAAGATTATTATCCCCTCTTTCCCAACATTAAGGTAGTGATCAAAGCTTCTCTTGAAATGGTACCAATAATACTAGCATACCTAATCTTCAGTACAAAACAAAGAACCAGAACTATCATCTCTTATGCGTGGACTAGAGTGAAACTTGTCATCATTCAAGCCAAGGACCAAACAAGAAACTCTGGGAATGCAAGCAAGTTCATGTCACAGCCTATTAGGCTCTTGTGACTCAAACAAGTATGGGTGGGAGGGAAGCAGACAGGTCACTATGCAACGGCTTAATGTGTGAGGTTGAACGGGACAAGCCAACAAAAAAATTATGGACAAGTGTGACATCCAAAACGACAGGTGCTTAAACTTGGAAAATGAATGCTATTCTGCTGCAGCTGTTCACTCCTTTGTAAAGTCAAAAGTAAAAGAACTGACGTTAATTTTGTCGGTGACATCTTTGACGGTTCTCTTAGAGATGAAACGATATAGGATTAAGATTTTTTTACTGTACAACACTTCCGTTGTGATAGAATAATGTCGTTACAAATTTTAACGACAACGACAAACTACTTTCAGTGATATTCTTCTGTCACTATAGTTGTTACAACACGAATGCGTATAACAGATGATCCTGATCGATCTAATGATGCACCCATTTGGTATTTGTCGCTTGGGGGCCGTATTTATTGGAAAACATATGTAGCGGTAATGTGATTTGGCCAATAGAGTATGCAAGTGGTAGTTGGCTTTGTCAATTAGTCATAACTTTTAGTTAGCCTCTAATGATTGATTAGGTAGATGGATTACAATTGGTTTCTTCAGGATAAGCTTAACCTCCCTTAATTATTTATCTAAAGAGTGTATTCTGAGAGACAAAACATATGTAATGGGTTTTTCCTCAAGATATAAAAACTTACACGCAAGTGCATGTTCTTTCCGTCTCGTAAATGCTAAAATTCATTAGTGACAATTTTTTATCGCTGAAAGACATTTAGCGACATTTCTATTACAGCAGAACTGTCGTACTTCAGAAGATTCTAATCCATTGTGGTAATTTTTTTGTTTCCGCCTGTTACAGTGAGAACTTTGAGTTGGGCTACACAATAACTGAGGTTATTTTTCTTCTTTCTCAAACATTAAACCTACCAATATCATGGTTGATGACACCATGAAATATAAGTTAACCTTATAAATTTCCACCAAGCTGCACACACACATTCACGCACTAAGACTTTAAGCCAATGCAGTGGCCTACTTGAATCAATAAAAAAGGTTATCCCATGTTATCTGAAAACAATACTATTTTTCTGTCCCCCAGGGAGAAAACCTGACTGGCCCAACTGGACGATTTTCAGAGAGAATTTGAGTGTACTTCCAATAATTGGATGATATGTGGCAGTAGCTTCAATTGGAGCCATATAAAAAATGAACTCCAAAATCACAAAAAAATAAAAAGTGGAAGAATGGCTGCAAAGTTAGAGAAGTTTTGTGTATCTTAGCTCTATTTCAACCTTAGATTAAATTAGGTTGAAAAATAACTAAAGAGCTTACTCAACACAAGTCTTGACGTTGCCTACTATCCGTGTTATAGAGGGATAGTCATAATTTTTATGTAACAATAGTTTAAGATCGCTTAATATAATCAGTGCAGGAAACAGTGGATCATGTGTTCATACGATGTCCATATGCACAAGAAATATGGAGGTTGGTACCGGAGAGGATGAATATGAGGATACCATTGGAATCCTGGAATCAATTTCTACAATATGCAGCTCAAAAGTTCAGGGGAAAAAGCTTTAGAACCAAGCTTTGTAAGCTAGCTGTTGTAGTCTATGGCATATGGCAAGAGAGAAACTCAAGAATCTTCAAACAAATGCAAACCAATCCTGAAGGATGTTTCTGTGTAATACATCAGTGGATCAAGTATAGAGTGAGTAGTTGGAAGAAAATACTACCAAATGCAAGAAACAAAGAGTTGTGTGCAGCATGGGAATTTAGCAAGTCCATTTTCATTGATGCCCATAATGTATAGGTAACAAGTACATATTCAGTGATAGGTAACTAGTATAGCAAAATGTACAGTTTTTTTATTTCAGTTTTGGAGATGTACAAAAGGCTGTTTCTATTACTTCAAGATGAATGAATACATTGGCTTTTGACCAAAAAAGATCGCTTAATATAATAAGTGTCACTTTTATGAACAACTTTAGCGATTTTAGTAGCACTTTTTAGTATCACTAAATAAAAATCACTGAAAGAACATTAAACGATTATCGATTATCGTTATATAGGAAGTTGCCAATTGTTTTTGTCCCAAAGGTATGTCTACAGCAGACTAAAAACAGAAGAGTGATGAGTTATAGATCTTCAAATGACATTAGACAAAGTTACTTCACCTCTTCTCATATTATTATACCCCTAAAACATGGAAAAAATGGTTCCACTACTTCAAAAATTCCAAATATGATTGATTAAATAAGAACATGTTGAACCAAATAACAATGAGATGACTTCAGCTACCAATCACAATATTCAAAGCAATGATATCCCTTGTGTGATAAACTCTTATAAGAAATTTATGATTTTAGCAGATTATTTCACGTGTAACTGGAAAATGGTTCCTCAATATGGGTATCATTAGAACTAAACTTCAACCAAAAGAAACTTTTAAGGTCGTCTATATAGAGTATTAAAGTTGCATGCAACTATAATTGGATCGTTGTACCCAAAAAAAAAAAAACTATAATTGGATCCGATCTTGGATTATTTCATGCAAACTATTAGCTTCCCTTTTTTTTTTGGGCATTGTCATTTCCAATGTTATTGAATGATTAAAGGTTTCTATATCGTTGAAATCTGCTATCCAATTCAAAAACATGATAAAAAAAATAATAAGTTCACAAGATATAAGAACCGATCAGAATCCAAATTTTAGTCGATGTGGGATTTGACATATATAATAGTTTTACGCTCTTCCTTCTCGTACTTTCATCCCTTCAATGATGAAGTGTTTTGTAAAATAACCCCAAAAGCAGCATAGAGAGAGATAACTAAAGAGAGCTGATGCTTGAAGAAGGATCTAATCAATAAGCCAAAGCAACGCACCAATAACCACGCAAAAGATGGCATTACACATGATAATGACACGAAAATCAAAGGATTTCTATGTAGTTGAAGCATTGTATAAAATAAAGCATTCGGTTTAGAAAGCAGCATCCGTGGAGTAAGAAGCAAACCCTTCGCTTTGGCTTGCATAACCGACACACAAGCGGCCAAGTCTCTGTCTCTGGCATTTTATTACATGAAAGACTTGCTTGTTCTGTCTTTGCAGTTATAGCCTTGTAAGGTCTTCTATTATCCTTTCATAGTCATGGATATCTAGCCTTATTGTTGTCACTATGCAGCTGATGTGAGTTGAACATCTCTCAAGCGAGCAATTTTTTTTTAGTATAACGGAGATAGAAATGACGTGGCGTAACGGACAAGAAGAATTTAATAAGATGGAGTGATTTTCCGAAAATTGAGAATTAAGATTTTATTATTCTCTCGTCTCATTTGTTGGTTACATCACATAATTACTATCACAGTTACATCAAAGTTTGTTTCCAAAGCAAGAGACTCCTTGCCACTGTCCACTCTTTTCTTGTGCGATTTGCAAACTTCTTTGTGAATTTCGTTTTTGGTACATTTTTCTATTCACCCTTTGTCCAAGATTTTATTGAACTTGAAAGGGATACATCAACTTAAGAGAGAATTTGAATGTACAAGTTTTATAAAGGGTTCCCTATCAGTGAGCTGGTTAGTGGACTAAATTTGAGTGTGCAAGATCTCTAAATTTTTTGGGGTTTGTAGACCTAGTTGTCTTTCTTTAAAGTACAACATAATTCCATGGTAATTTTGCAAGAACTCTTACCTCTCAATAGCAATTTCTATACTGCCCTCTGATTGTTGGAGCTCTTGCAAACCCAGTGTTTCTTCTCCTCGTATTGGTCCAGAACAGGTCCAAGGGGAGCTTCCAGTATACAGCAAAAGAATCTGAAATGCCTCTAGAAGAGGTTTTCGTCGATGTAACACTCATGGCTTGGCCTAAGTGAACTCCGACTGGCTATGTAATTTGGTATATGATGAATCCTACAGTGAATATCCACGACTCCAAATTCTTTGCAAACATGCCTTGGCAACAATTTAAATCTTGGAATTCTGTTCCTCTTAGCGGTTCTACTTTGATTGCGGATTAACCAGTAAAGCGAAATCCACCAGCTGTCAGAGTCACTTCCACATTAAGCTCAGATACTCAAACTCACCAGTGAATGCCAGTGTCATTAAGAGTTTTTTACGGCTTTGCAGTGAATCCCAAATGCAGCCAGAGTCTCAATTTGAATGTAATTTCTCTTTGCACGATACCAAGAACATCTTGGTGCAATACATGTTTAAGGATCTTGTCCGCCATACCGCCTCTGTCTTTGTCGAAAGGAACGCAAAGCCTCTATGAAGTCAGGCTCTCCAAAATCAGGCCAGTGGGACTCTGCAAAGAATAATTCGGTATAGGCCAACTGCCATAAGAAGAAGTTGCTCAGTCTAAGCTCACCACTAGTCCGTATAAGAAGATCAGGGCGTGAGAGCTGGGCACAATTTGTTTGCAATTCCTTTTCTATTAGAAACTCATTGATGTCTTCAGGTTCAATAAGACCGTCCTTCACTTTGAGGGCAATGCTTTGACAGGCTTGCACAATGTCGTACTGCCCGCTATAGCTAACTGCAACAACTAGATGCAGTCGCGAATTGTTCTTTGTTGTCTCTTCCACACTTTCTATCAATTTCTGCAGGGCCTTCGGAAGCTTAGTAGAATCCCCAATTAGAGAAACTCGGATATCCCTCCTGTTAGAAGCCTGGAAATCATGATTATATGCAATACTAATAGTTGTACATAACAGAAGAACAAACAATCATCACATAGAATTGTGGAAGGGTCAGGCATTGCATCAAAGTCATACCTGCATCTTTGCAATCAGTTAGAGTAAGTTTATGTTGAACTGGTCAAAAATGGGAAAAAATTTAAAGGAGTAGAAATTGTAAGGGCGGCTTGCCACTTACTATAACGAAAAGCCACGGTAAAATACGTCAAGAACCAAAATTTCAGGCCACAACACCAATCTTTAGTACGAGATACTCAAGTAAGCCTCCCTTTGTACCATGTAAAAAAAAAAAGAGTTGGAAAATTAAGCCCTTCCGCCAAACTACTGGAGAGCTGCATGAATCATTAAACTCTTTCTTACTAGTTCTAATTATATTACTCGGCCTAGTGATCCGCCATCGTCCCCTGTATTCGTGCTCCCCTGAGGACCTAGATGACCAAATGTCCATCTACCACTTCTAACTCATCAAAGAATGCGCGAGTGCTGCTTTCATTAGCATAGCTTGGGCTAGTGAAGAATACTGGCGATTTACATGTATATAACATATGAACTGGCATGGAAAGAAGCAAATGAAATGAAATTGCCAAATGATAATTGATTACCAAGTCACTACAAAAGATAGCATTTGACAGCAAATTTAAAGGACGAGCCTTGGTGCAACGCAAACAGCCTCTCACTCACTTTCCATTTAATAGCAAAATTGCTTGTAAAGCTACCAAGTCTAACATCGGAATTATGCCCTTTCAATTAAAAGGTAAAAGATACAGCACTAATTCAACGGATGTGAACCAACACCAACAATAGCCCAGAACCCATTCTATCTGCTTTCATGGTAGCCCATTCAAGCCTACTCCATAAAGCTTCCAATCTCATTTCAATCATATTCTTTTTTATACCCAATAAATGATACCACAACAAATGACACAGCAAACACGCAAATTACTCCCGCCATTTCTTAGGAATTGTTTCCTCGTACTTTTTACAAAAAAATTTAAAATAGATTCGGTATATGTAAACATTGACTTATTCATCCTTGCCAAACAATACTTATATAATCTATAACTGCTATTTGAGCTTCAATTTAGTGTTTACATATACAAAGCTTATTCTAGGAATGAGCAGGAGGGAGTGGAACATTCACTAATATGCCACTTTACCTCACAAAATCCTCCACCTCCTTTCTCAATGCTCTTGCAAACAAACTCATCAAGAAGTCAACTTCCACCTTCAACAATCCAACAAGAACAACACAACACCCATCAATCAACAAGGTCAAAGAAACCAAACATTAGGCCAAACTTACAGATAAAAAACGAACAAGAAACCCAAAAACAAAAAAAATAAGGGAAGAGAAACCCACTTTAGGTCGGACCCAGTTGTCGGATGAGAAGGCGAACACCGTAAGGACCCTGATCCCCCACCTGCAGCACAGCTCCACCACCCCCCTCAGGCTTCGGAGACCGGCCTCGTAACCCGACGCCGCCGGCAGGCCTCTCGCCCGGGCCCACCTCCTGTTCCCGTCCATGATCACCGCCACGTGCCTCGGCATCGACTCTCTGCGGAGACCCTCCGGCAGCGGGTCCTCCCTCGCCGGAGCTCCGGCACCTGCCACTCTTCCGTTTACGACGTCGTTCCTGTATTCTTCAGTAAAGTTCGGCTCTCTGGTGGATACACGCAGCGGACGTGAAGTGCGTGTAAAAGAGATAAAAACAGACGTCAGAAGTCGACTTGGAGCGTTCGGCAACAAGGGTTCTGACCGGAGAGAGAAGACATAGGAGGGATGGAGAGAGAGTGAGGGCATTGCTGCTACGGTTGAAAAACAAACTTGAACTGCAAAACCTTCACTCGCTACGCCATTATCGTTGCAGGGAGAATCTGTCCGTGGAGTGGGCGGGCGTGGGGGAGGCGGGTCGAGTTGGCGGGTTCTTGAAAATGGAGGGGGATATGGGGGTTCTGGTGAGGTTTCAATTTGCCCGCGTTACGAGATAGGGAAGGAACGGTCGGAATTTCAGAAAGGTAATCAGAGAGACGGCGTCGTATGGTGTAGTTAGCATCTGTTCACTCTTTGGACTAGCGCTTCAATGGTTTTCGTTTTCTTTTCTCTTTTTTTTTTTTGGTAATTGATTTCCTCTTAGTTTTGGTATCATATATGCGAAAAAGAGAAAAATGATTTTCCCCTTTGGTTTTAGTGTTTGGATTGAGCAATTAAGATCCCGTTTGTTACGTGAGCGTCTTACTTACATTTTATCACGTAATGTCTCACATCTGTTTTACTTTTATTGTAATATCAGATCTTATTTGTCACGTGTCTCCATTATATCTCAAATATACTTAGATATCGTAAAGTAGAGTCTCGCTTGCATCCCGCTCCCATTTCGTATGTTCAAATCTTCTCATGTTGTGTGTCCCCCTTGTGACTTCCCCTATTGGTGTACCGAATTTTGAGGTATCTCAAGCCTCCTGTATGTTTTGATCTTGTTAAGAGGTCTCACTCATGTCTTATCAGTGAGCACTCTATTGCCAATCAATTGGTTTAATATACTGTGCATAATCTTTCTATCCAGCAAGGAAGCTAGACCGAGATCTACCAAATCATCAAAATAGCTCAACATTTCTTCTTCCTACTAGCAAGAAGGATAGGCTCAACAAAGCTCTCTCAGAATTTAGTGTGACCTTAACTGTGCAAGCACATGATGATACAAAGCAATAAATAAGCAGAACGTTGCAGTTAATGACATACATTACATATCGAACAACATTCTATAGTATCAAATCTGCGATACAGAAAAAGGGGAAATATATAGTGGAATATTACATAAGATTCCTCAAAAGGTGTCTCGTCCAGCGTGGTGGTTCGCCCAAAATTTAACCCTCTCCCTTCACAAGAAATCTTGACATGAGGGCAGCAAAATAATTCCAGTCATAACTCATAGTGAAGTGGCCAGCATTGAATTGCATATTCAATGGCAGAAAGAGCTGGAACAGGGGCACATTATAGCCTCAATCCAATAGCAGGCTTGTATCATCAAGGGCGTGCTAACTTCAAACTGTATCTTCTTGGACCGACAAATTGCAAGGCCAAAGGAGGGGGTGGGGCGCAGGAATGCACAGAAAAACGTTCCTGTCACAGCTTAAGGAAAACAATCAGATAGCATCCACCTCTTTAATTGAAATTTCTTTATGAACCTTTAAGTTTATTTGATTTGTATCCCATCCAGCTTCTTCCAACTGTTGCAATAAGTTGTCAAACCTATCCTTCAATTCAATCAAGCTTTGCTCAAGTTGATCAACGACATTATCTACGCTGCCCGAGTTTTGATAAAGCCAGTAAGTCTGCCAGACACTTCGTAACACTGATAGACTAGTAGCTCCCTCCTGTAGCAAAAGTTATACGTTCCAAGCAAAAAGATTAGTCTTCCAAAATCCTCACGAGTCCTGAACGAAATAGAAGGGGGCCAACATTCTTAGAAGAGGTCTAGTGCATTGCAACTGAATACCTTGAAGGACACGAAGACCTCAAAATTTCTTGGTTGCTGTAGGTTCATCACAAGAATATATTTCTCCTTTGCATAGAGTTTTAAAAGCATCTTCACCTGTGTAAAACAAATAAAGATATCAAGCTTTACCTTTCGAAGACTAAATTCCACAATTCAACTTTTCACCATTCTGATATTGTAAAATCATTTTGTTTAGCACGTTTTGATCTTAAATTCGCTCAGTTTTATGACTGGGTCCTGCTAGTCTTATCATGTACTATACGTACTCATAATGTGAACGGTTTGCAAATAAGGAAAAATGCAAAACAAAACAGAGACAACCTACAATCTGATGAAGAATGAATAATCACTCACAACTGACGTCCTAAAAACATGAATAGTGTCAAGAAATTGCTTCAAAACAAAGGCAAAAGTATGTCTCAACTGGAAGATAAGACTATCATGTATCTAGTAATTCTCTCCACGACAGGAACAGTAAAATAAACACTTAATAAGGCCTTACTGCATTAAAAGAATAACAGCAACGAAGTATCCTAGACATTACCATGGAGCCGGATCTCTCACCACCAACCATCTCTTCAAAGGACACACCAAAACTGATGCGAGGTTTTAATAATCTTTGCCATGACAAAATGCTCTCCATCCTATTGCAATCATGAGATCCTGATCAGAGCACAGAATAGAAGGGTCATTGTCTTGATGGAAAACAATGTGTCGTAGGGCCCCAAACAAGCATAAAGTTTTTACCTGGGACTCTAGAGCTTTCGACGTGTGCTTTAACCAATATACGAGCACGCTTGAGATTTATCTATCAGGAAACAAGAGAGGAAAATTAGTTAAAGACTGTTAAAGTCAACCATAAATGAACACTCAGAAAAGTGGCTGCATTCCTAGGACTCGATTCTTCATTTCCTTTCAGTTAATCTTATCCTTGCTTTTCCGCGCATGTTTCCAAGAAAGTTCAGTCACAAAAACTTACAAGTTAACATTTTTATGGAACTTCAGCCAACTTGGGATAGTTTAGACCTGGATTGGAAGGATACGGGCATACGGCTTTTGTATTTCTTTCAAACTTTCTGGTGAAACTTCAGCCAACTCTCATAAAAATATGCTAAGTTGTGCTATATTCACTCAAATACACATTAAGATTTCAAAGGTTACATAATTCATAAAGTAAAACCTGCAGACATGGGGTTCATATCGATTTTTGAGATGGATGAGAAAATTTAGAACCATTATCAAGATTCAATACTTCCACTCCACGTCTACCTTGAATATGTACTTATCTAGCTAACGTCGAGTTTAGAATACAGCGGCAATTTGGGGCAAAAAAGATGAAAAAGGAAGTCTGTATGGAGCATCTTACTGTGCTAAATTCCAGAACTGAAAGAGATTGATAGCGTAGCCAAAGGTGCAGAAGCCGCATGCTCAACCATGTTAACACCAACACTGGATACGACGATGAAAGGCCAGGTGTAGACTGCATTAAAGTACGACGTTTAAGCTCAGAAAATCCTAGAAGCAAATTGGATAAGTGATACATTAAGGGATTTATTAAGATTAGAGGAGAAACATATCAGCAAGCAACATGATATACCTACCAGGACTAATACACCCAAACCAAGGCCAAGCAGCTGAGCAGCTACCTCCCAAACCTCCTCCTGCAACATTAAACCAAGCAGTATAAGAAGAGGCATAATTTTTTAAGGAACCTCCATAAAAAAGGTGGACATTTTTTTCAAAGTTGGACTGAGGGCCAAAATTACCCACTCACACATAGTAAATCTCCCAAACAAGTTATTAGTGAAGCAGAAGTAACAAGTAAAAACAACGCAAGCCTTAGACATTAATACCACAAGTAGAACGAGCGAACAAGTGCCGGTTATTCCTTCTGAATAATTATGAAAATTCACCAACAAAGCTGTGTGCAAACACAACATCAAGCTAAAAGTCACCGCAATACCACACTGTGGATGACAGATGGAGGGACTCTTTAGCAGAGTTGTGAGAGTGATGGAAAAGGTAAGAGATTGCCCAGAGAAAAGGATTTCATCATATTGCTTTGGGATGAGACTCCCATCTGGCTATCCAATGAATTCAACATATTTAAACATCAATAATTAACAATTCTGGTTCTTAAGTAGAAAAACTAAGCGACCACAATATGATCCTAAAGCATAAGACTAGAAACCAAATTAAAGTTTTACCTTTGCTGCTACGTCTCCCAGGTTTCCTGCTATTGCAAAATGATTTTGAATCACCCGAAATGAGGGATCTTTTAGTCCCCTTGCCACAGCCTGTTCAGAGAATACAGGTAAAGAACCTAAGTAAGAAAAGTTCGAACATGTACTCGTCAATCTAAGGCATTTATAGCAGAAATATATAACTAAAACCACGGCATGCCCCTAACTCGTTGAAAAAGTGCAACGAGTAGGAAATTTCATCTAACTGACGTACCTTTGCAAGATTACCAAGAGATGCCAGAGGTAGGAAGTATGCAGGATATAGTGGCGTAGTAAGATCGAATATGCTGCATGAAAAACTTAACAAAATTAAGGGACTTGAAAGTTTGGCACAAACTCATTTCAAAGAAAAGCATGTGCTAATTACCTTCCTGCACTTCCAATGAAGTCTGCATACATGCGCCACTGCTTGGGATCATCATCAAAGAGATTGCCAAATTTCCCACCTGGATATAATAGTAATGGTTACTGTAAACATGCCATAGCATTCTTTTTCTCTCCTCTAGCTTAACTGAAAATGTTCAGACCTATGAATAGGCGCCCAACAGCACCAATGCCATCCTTCGACACCCATCTGCAGATTTGGATAACACATATTTTGATCCGCCAAATATTTGTCCCTTGTATATGCAGCATATGTCCTAGTATTAACAGCAATAACCAAGGGGACATATCATGAACTACCCACTTATTTAACTAATGGCCACCACATTCATATTCATAACAATCCTCCTTGTATTGCAGTAGAATATTCAAAAAAAGCACTACACTGCCAAAACTGAAGAAAGTTTACCTGATGGCAGCAGCAGAGGCAGCAGCAGAAGCAGCAGCAGTAGTTCCAGAGAATGAGCCTACGCCAACTGCCTGTCCTATAAGCGAATTGGCATTAAAAACAGTAGAAAGATCGGCTATGACTACAACGAAATCTAAGATGCTTAACAGGAGAAAACCATAAAACCAAAATGTTGAAAAGGAAATAAAACAAGAGGACTGGGTATGGGTAAAACACTGCGTTTAGCGGTTAAGGTACGATACTAAAAAGATGTTTGTTACTCCCTCCATCCCTTAAAGAGTGATCCATTTCATTTTGCACGTATATTAAGGATTTAGGTTATATATTGTGTCTTTCCCATTTTATCCTTTAGAGAGAGGGGGGAAGAGAGTGGGCCATGAGAGAGAAAATGAGTTGATAGAGAATTAAATGTGGTGAGAGAAATAGAATAAAAAAAGTATAAAAAGGGTAAATATGTAAAAATACTTACAGAATCTTTCCTGATTTGGAAGTGATCACTTTTTGTGGGAAGACCCAAAAAGGAAATATGATCAGTTTTTTAGGGACGGAGGGAGTATTATATAACAAAGCAGATTAATGGCTGAGTTAGATTGGCGTGCCTTTAAAAGACTTGAAGTCACCAATGTATGACAGATCCATGCAGTAATATTTGTTGGGAACTGTAACAACATGTATTCCAAGTAATCATCTGAAACTGACCCTGCATCGAATATGGAAAAAGGGGAAGCTAGTTACAAATACACAAGTACGGGAGGATAACAAGTGAAAGACCATTGACCAAATACTTGGACTAATTTCAATTATTACATGCTGAATTTTAATGTTATTGCATGCTTCCTCCTATCGTGAGCCAAATTACTCCTCCTTTCGTACATTCAATTTACTGTCTTCTACTCTGTCCATGTCTAGTGAGTGTCAGTGGCAAGTACATTGTCAAAACTAAATCAGGTTGCACGTTGATTAGAGATTTACAAACTGTTCAATAGATTAGCTAAACATCGCTGCATATGATGCGCTTGTGCCACTATTTAGTAGTCAGTTCATGATGGACTTTTCAATATATAGAGGACACCGAACTTTGTAATGCCTCGTATATTGACAATTTGCAGATAGGATTTCCAAAAGGAGAGAAAACCTTATGAAGATCAGAAGAAAGTGAATGATCAGTTTACCTGGGAAGCCTGCAGGTAAAATGAAATCTTTGACAATGTCAGGAAGCCAAGACAATTCTGTCTTAGAAAAGTGTGATCTTACAGATCCGTCAGTTTTGGACCCATGTTCATCCAACACGGTTCTCAATTGCAAATCATCATCTAGTATATACCTGTTTTGCAGCACCTCATTAGAAACAAATAACTATTCACACAAACACTGAACATAAAAAGGACTATTATCATTACACGGATTTCATCAGCAAACTAACAGAGCAATTTTATTAATTCATGCATTAAGAGCAACATTATAAAAGACAAATGGGTAAGTTTACTTCAGACTCCATTAAGCAATCCATATCTTAAGCAAGTCTCCACTTCTGAAAGCAAAATAAATACTTTAAGGCCTGGATTTTCCATCCGATGTGGTCCGGGGTGTTACACTCGATGAATTGGCCCGTCCTCACTTTTTTCATGGTATCTTGGCTTGCATTTCATAATCGTAAACTTCTCCATTTTGAAACATGGCATCAAATGTGGATCGCTACTTTTTTTCTCAATGACTCTTTTCTAGCTAGCCAGGCATAATCAAACGAGCCATCGATAACTAAGAACTAGCAAGATTAATAGTACCTCTTAGAAGTTCCATTTCCGAGTCTTTCAACTAAAATCACACGAGGTTCGCCTTCTCTGTAATAGAAACAAAAATTAAAACAGCGATGTGCAGAGCGAAAACACTCACTTTTTAACATAGCTCATAAACAGCAATTCTTCTCGGCGATTGTGCCCTATTTTGAATTGTCAAACGGAACTTACAAAAGCTGTAACAACAATTTAACGTCAATTACATGCGCACGAAATCTTCCTAGTAAGTCGCTGTAAGTCGCGAAAAGTGCGGACAAAAACTATGGAACTGAGGGAGTATCGTTTTCCTTTTTCAGTTCTTCTAATTTTTTCTCAGCAGGAGTAGTTACCTCTGTTGTTGACTGTGTTCTACAGCTTGTCCTTCTGGGGAATTAGGCTGCTTGGGCGAGGAGGTGGCGCGTGGAAACTGAAATGGCGCACGCGCGGTCTCTCGCGACGGTGCAATACCGTAACACGGCAAGCGTAATTGCAGAGAGCAAGACATACCGGTGAAAGTTTAGGGTTTAAATGCGAGAATGCCGCTCAAAATGAACGGAGTGGTAGCGGTAGGAGTGGAGGAGGCAGCTCTATCTTGATGCGGTCACCCGACCCGTTTCTTTTGGCATCCCGGGCCAAATATCTTATACCCATTCCCGAATGGGATACAGTTTTTTTTGTACTTTTTCCTTATAAAACCAATTTAGATAACTGTCCCCCGAGCTAAGTTTCGGTAATTACACTCGACACTATTGTGATTTTTGTTCATGACACATGGCTATACTAATTATTAAAATTACACTAAGGTAGAGATGTCAAAAGGGTTGGGCCTCCCGCAGGACGGCCCGGCCCTAAGTGGTAAACAGTGCGGCCCTGGTCCATAAGGCCAAGGGCTAGGGCCAGGGCCTGGTCATGAAAATTTCCAAAAAAGCCCGGCTCGGCCCTAAAATGGCCCGGGTCAGGCCCGGCCCCGGCCCTCTTTTTGGCCCTATTCTGGCCCAGACATTTTGCCCTAAATCTGGCCTTAAACCATTTTGAGTCACTTTTTTTTTCTTTCCCCTTCTTTCTCATGCCTCACTCTCTCTACCTCATATTTTTTTCTTTTTTTATAACTTTTTGGACATGCACATTTCTTTTCAGCTCATGATGATGATTTCTACTTCTTTATCAAATTTTACTTGCAATCCTCTTCTGTACTAGTTTCATGAAATTATGAAGAGAAAAAATATATTTGTTTGTCTAGGAACTAGAAACAACACAATTTAAACAATATAAATGGGGAACATAACTCCAGAAAGTACGAAAAAATTCATAGTAAAAGTGGTATAATGATGCATGCTTCTAATAAGATAGCTAATAATACTACGTAAAATGCAAAGTTAGAGATATGTTTGAGTGAAATTTTTAGAGATATCATTGAAAAAAGTTTTGTAGCTATCGACTGTTGACTTTAGATAACAAAAAGCAGTGGTATGAAATTAAGTGGAATTGTCAAGAGAAAATGCAAAATGTTTGATAAGAGAAAGTAGGAGCAGATGGATTAGATGAAAATGCTTAACTAATCAACTGCTAATCATTCTTGTTTTCCCAAAATTACAAGCAACTGGTCCCAAACTCGCATAAAAAGAGGATGGTCTATCAAAAATTTTATTTCATGTGTTAATATTTTTGCAACACAAAATAAGAATATATAAAAATAAAAAAAAGGGCCCGGGGCCAGCCCTAAAATTAAGGCCTAGGGCTTGGATTTCCTTACTTTGGGCCCGGCCCGGCCCATTTTTTGGGGCCCGAAGCCCTGTTTGGCCCAACCCTTTTTCTGGCCCTCTGGGCCGACCAAAGCCTGGCCCTTTGACACCTCTACACTAAGGTAAACTTTTAAATTTTCAGTTCACAAAATTATCATAATTAGTAAAAAAGACAGACTTACCTCTCATAGAAAAATAAAATAATCCAACCCACCACAGCCTGTTCAGACCAGTTTACCATCGCCACACGGCTCCCTCCCACCATGGCTCGATGGCGCTACACCACCACTACCCTGCCACCAATATAAAAAACGAACCCACAACCACCGATCTACACCATAATCATCATTGCTTTGTCACCACCATAAAAAAATGAACCTACCACAGCCAATCTATATCACGACCATAATAGTTCCGGCGCCACCACCATAAACAAAACCACCATCGTCAATCACCACAGCCACTATTGCCCCGTTCATACCACTAAAAACGAACTCACCACTGGCGATCTACACGGATCTGTAGTGGGAAATGGAATGGGTTTGGTGGTGTTATGGATATGTGGCTTTGGGTCTGTGTGGGTGGGGGGGTAAGGGGCATACGCTAAAGGGGATAGCAATCTTAGCTCTTTTTTTTTCTATCGCCTTACTATCACTTTTGAAATCCGGTAAGAAGAACTTGTCCGTTACGTATCAGGGATGGTAGTAGGTCACGGTGGGGAGCTAGAGTCTTTTCAATTTGTCGATCTCTACCCACCCAACCCCGGCGCGCTCTTACGGTCGCTAATTAGATTAAATATTAGATCTGTAGCTCTTCTTACCATGGATGATCTCTGAGATTTGATTTGTGGGCAATAATAATGGATTAAAGGTCCGTGAAGTTTGTCAACATAGTGATGGTGTTAGCTATCGGTTGTTCACTTATAGTTAGAGGTGGTGGTATAGTGATGGATGGTTGTTGGCCAAGACGGTTGGCTGGTTATTCGCTATGGTGGTATGGTGTTAGATCTTTGTTAGCCAGGTGGTTTGCTGGTTGTTGAACATGGTACTTGGTTCGTTGGTTGGTTATGTAGGGAGGGTGGTGGTTAAGAGGCATACGTCGACGGGGATATCAGCATTAGCAGGCGTCAGTGAGACATACAGATTTGTAGTTTAGGTCCGTGTTCGTGTGAATAGGCATAAGGTAGTTTGGTCTTTGGTGGCAGTGGTGGGGGTTTTGACGACGGTTGTGATGGGCCATGGTTCAACGGCAACGGGCGTGGCATGGTAAAGCGAGGCTGGCATCGATGGTGGTTGGTCTTGAGTAAGTGAAAGATTTCTTAAGGGACAATTTTGGTAAATCACAATAAAAAGTATGATGTTGTAACTTTTTCTAACGGTTTCCTAATGATAGGGAGCGGATCAAGATCCTCTACTATACAATAGAGGTGTCGTACAACATTTAGTGATAAAAGATTGTGACTGAAAGTATTTTGCCGCTGTTACTGAAATTTAAAATGATAATTTTTTGTAGCTAAAAAACATTTAGGGGCATTTTTTTGGGTACAACAAATCCCTTTGCTGTACAAGATCCTGACCTGTAAGGAGCTTTGTGTGAAACTATATCGCAAGGGACAACACGTAATTTTAATAATCGGGGTACAGCCCGCCTATAATTTCAATCAAATCTCAAGAGTGCGAAGTGTAATAAAACCTTAAACTTTTAACATGTTAAAATAAAATTTGTCAACATATCAGTGTTGGGCTTCTTTCTAACCGAATTGAAATATACTGTAGTCACTTACACGTTACAGCAAATGTGTTACTTCATAAAGCTGAATTAATATAAATTCACCACTTTCTTACTTTTTTTTCTAAATTACAGTAACTTGTAGGTATTGTGGCACGTGATGGTTAAGCTTTTTAAGGGTTTATAACAATTGACCAAACACGTTCTTACAGTGTCAAAACCATAATCACTTAAATTTTCCGTTATGTTACATGAATGAAAGTTGTTTTTGCTGAGTAGTAGAAACATTTCATTATAAAAAGTTTTACAAAGTCGTCCCAGCTGTTTGGCAACTACCCAACTACATAATCAACTTAATATTTAAAGTTACAAGTTCTCTACATCAGCAAAGTTAAATCTACAATTATCTAATTCCGACGCAATCCAATTTATAGATACTCTAAATAACGACAAAGTTACGTTCGGGCGGTAAGAAACCATATTATACAAACCTAAAAATAGGAGTCCTAAATTCAGCACACGACTATTGTAACACAAATACAGAGCTCCATAAACAGTATCCAAAAAAAAAAAATTCAGAGCTCCATATGCGAACTAATGGATCAAAAGCAAGCACAAATTTCGAGGAGACCGTTCGATTCTGTAACAAGCTGATATTACAAAGGATGGGCACTAAGCCAAGAAGACTAAGTTGCTACATTTTCCAACCGCTAGACTGAGAGTAATACAAAAATCAGAGCCCAGGATAGCACACTAGAGAACCCGGACTCAAGAACTATTCCCTATCAACAGCTGCTTTTGGTTCGGGCATTAGGCCCGCAAATAATACAGTTCTCTATAAGTTGGGCAAAAAATAGAATGGTGCGAATAACTTTCTGAAGCTTAATGGCATCAAAATCTAGACTGTGCAGTCACTAGAGGTCTGCTTTTGTTTCTGGCGGTTTTCCTCCGCAATTTGTTGAACCTCTTTCTCACTGGCTGCAATTAGACGCTTGACAGTGTCGAAGGTAGTAAGCCTAATGCTGCAATAGAAATTTGAGGCCACGAGTCATCCAGAATTACTGAAGTGAATAGAGACCGACACCAAATGCTAAACTTGCAATTCATCCTCCATACACCACCAACCATTTTCATAAGCAACTAGAGATAATATTGACTAGACCAAATTCCTGGTCCTATTATGCTTAAAAAGCCTTGGTTAAATGACAATGCGAAGTTGAGATTTTGCTGAAAACTGAACAGAATAACCAATTAATGGAGCAAGACCTTGCGAAATTCCCGAATGCACTAACTCACCCAAAAGACTTAAACAAAAGGCCTAGCTTCAGCAAAAGTATGAGTTATGATAAGTTGAAAAGTAAATCCAAAGGAAAAATAGTAGATAGCATGCTAGAAGAACACGAACCTGCTGTTTGGCAATGTTTTCAATGCATTGGGCACAAAACCCCTGTACAATCCAACTAATCCATCACGTGCCATAATACCTGCACCAAAGAGATTCCAAGCTGAAAACTAGCAGCTTTGTTCATTTTCCACGTTCACACACACTTCGAAAACTTCTTATGTATCCATTTTCAGTGCTGAAACAGATTATTATATGTTCCAAGTTCTCCAGCCTTCGCAGGATTAAGGCTGCCTACATCTAACCCTCCCCAGACCCTGCAATGGTGACAGCCTCGTGCACTGGGCTCCCTATATACAGTTTACTGTAATTTTATGAATTTTCTGCAATGACGGGAGCCTCGTGCACTGGGCTGACTCCTAACCACAGTTAAAGTAGTTTTGTAAATTTTATGATACTATAAATAACCAATCCTTAAAATCAGATACCTGGAAAGGCATCAAAGAATGTCTTGTAAGGTGTACCCTTCATTTGCATTTGCCTTCTGACTGTATCCAAAGGATAGCACATGAGCGTGGCAATAGTAGCCGACACCAAAGCAGTTACTAGGGATGCTTCAGTCTTCTTCTGATACTTCTCCGGCAAAGACTTCTTCACTCTGCATTCTCAAATAGATCCATGATTGATAAATAGAGAATCTGTCTCTGGTCTTGAGCAGTTCTTTTATTAAAGAAAATTGTTGAAGTGAAATCTCACAAGTCAAAGACACAAAAGTTAACAGCAATGTAAGGAGCTATGCCAACTAGGGAAGGTCCAAGACCCTTATAAAAGGAGGCAAATCCTTCCTCTTTCAGCATGTTGAAGGCAACCTGAAAGCAACTCAATAAAACCACATTCAAAAGATAGAACTTACTGACAAATAAAATCTTGGTTAGCAAATTTTACCTGTGTCATTGTCCGATGCCCTGGCTCAACTGCTAATCTTAACCTGAGGACATCTAGTGGGTAGGTAACCTATAAAGGGACGATGAGTCAGAAGATAACCTTAAGTGCATATATAGGTATTCTTAACAAAGAAACACAAAAGTGATGAAAATCAACCCCATACCTATGATTACCCACATAAGCACAGACCACAAGTTTTCTAAACTTTTGTGTTTAAATCCAAGCACACCCCACCACACACCCACACCATTTTGAAGAACACAACACTAAATCCTGGCAGATGATATTTAAAGTCCAGCTTCTAGCATGTTTATGTACTACACAACTTACTAAAGTTGAAGTCATGCCAGCACAAGCACCTGCTGCTAGTCTTCCTATAACAGAGAGCTCGCCGTCCTTTCCCTTAAATAGTTTCTGGAAATTCCAAATGCATTTATAGATAAAATAACCGCATCAATCATAATAGCGTATATAACCGCATCAATTATAATAGCATACATAATCCGGGCTAATAGTTTTTTCAGCAAATGATTTCAGCATTACCTTGTAGGTTTCATAAGCAAACAGCTGGACGGCACTATAAGGTATAACACGTATCACCTGGAACAGTTCAAGAAAATCTCTTGTGAATGCAACTCAACAAGAAAATGAACAATGAGCTTGCAAAGATCATATGAATTCCTTTAAAAAAAATGCTCTTTCACAGTAGATAGACAGTGAGTATTTGTATAATAACCTGTGGAAGGTTCCCTTTCCAGTACCCTTTAAGCCCTTCTTCCTTGCCTATCAGCGTAATAGCCTGCGATTCATGTCCGTGGAGAACCATCACTAAACATGTAGGCAACAACGATTGAGCATAAAAATTCAAAGATAGCAAACAAGAGGCGTGATTCTCATGTTTGAGCACAAAACTGAAACCCCTCAGAAAAACAAAGGATACCTAATGAATCAGTTTATATATGCAGTCCTTGGAACATAGTTCAGAGATAAAATGCCATAAACCTGCCATATAGTTTATTACAATAGATGTCGGCAAAGATGAGAATTTGAAGATCAATACTAATTAACCTAAAGTAATTGGGAAGTCAAATTAGACTTTTTCTAATGAGGAATCTTGAAGTATGAACTGAGCTCTCAAAAAATTGCCGGAGTCAAGGACAGTAAATGGTTAAAAAGGCTTAAGAAGCGGATGCCAATATATGTAGGTTACAAATAAAAAACCACTAGAACATGTCCTTTAATGTAAACATCCAAAATACAGTCGTAATTCAAAACCTATATGTAACAAACAAGTGTTTAGATCTAGATTCGAGTGCAAGGAAATTCAGTGGAATGAAGAATGGCTAGGATGAACCATAAGATACCTCAATGAATCCGATTGCCTTCTTAGCGCTCTCTTGCCCAGCTCTCAGTCCATGAGTCTGCAGACGAACAGAACAATTCAGATCAAAACGCATTCAGGAAACGAAGTACCAGATACTTAGTTCATACGCAAACCTCATTCAGGAAGAGACACTCAATTATAGTATTAGCATGCACAAGAATACATTAGCCTGAGGAGGAGAGGGAGGGGGGGGGGGGGGTGCTGTTCACAAGGCTATGACCATAGTAATGCCTGTTACATGGTAAGACTCTAAAGATCAGATTAATTATAAACTAATTATGCTGATAAGTTCACTTCCATATAAGAAACATAAGCTTTGCAAAATTGCAAACATGCAAACTCTTGCGTCAAGCATGCTACATCTTTATTGGATGGACATTACAGGGAAAAAAAAAGTTTTTAACAAATTTGTCACATAGAATATACTTATACAAAAGAAGAGGGAAAAAGATCCATTCTCCAAATATAGACCTCCTTCTATTTTTCAGTTACTCAGACATCGCATCTACACTTTTCAAGTTCCTCTATGATTATCCACATCCTCTTCCACAATGAAAGTATACCTTTCTCAGTAATCGGGAGAGTTTTCTCCAAAATACAACAAACAGGCATGCTAATATGTGTTGAAAGCACTTTGCTTCACAAAAATGACTAGACAAAAGCAAATGCATAAATAAAGAAAAAGAAGTTCATAAGTTTAACGAAATATCTAGCAACCAAAAGGATTGTTTCCCTTTTGGGATATAATGTACTTGTATAGAGGTAAGGGCACAATAGAACAGTTGAGCAAGAAATCAGGAGTAGAATAGGGCTGGAAAACAAGAGTATTTGAATGCATGCTCTAAGTCAATCTGCTTTATAAAACGGTTCCATAGCAAACCAACATAAAAGGGAAGGGGAATAATATGCCAAAATAAAAGTTGTCGCCTACGATATCACCTTTGCCATACACTACCAATAAGCAAGTAGAGAAGTTTATGTTGGGCCAATTTCTGCAATGATAAGAGAAAACGTACAAAGTACTTGTAGACTTGACCGTGCTAAACAAAGCAAAGGATGAGTAGGCACTGCAACGTAATGGTGGAAACAACTCGCACAGAAGTACCGGTGGAGAGGCAAGTATGTGGAGAAGATTGTGGAGATTGTAATGGTTATGACTTAATGGAAGAAGTGATGATAGTCATAGTAATACTGGGGATAGTGTTATATGTTGGAGATGGTGTACTCAGCATTGAAAGTTATACGCCACTAATGATTAGCCGTGGTAGTGATGGCGTTGCATAGAGAAACAAGTTTTCATTTTCACCTCCTTCTAATAAGCATAGAACCTAAAATACTCATGAGAATGCTCGAGGTTCATGCATTCTGACATGGAGGTCACGAGTTTGAAACACGGTAAAGCTGCACAAAAATCAGCCCTCCCCAAACCTGCAATGGGAGGAGCCTTGTGTACTAGCTGCCATTTCTGAGAGTTTTAAGCTTTCTATATATTTCGCATACATAACCAACTCTTAGAAAGAAAACATCAGATCTGGGATAATCATCTCCCACTTTTTATCCCCCATTCCAACCCCCCAGCGAACAACCACAACCGCCAAACATTTTCTCTCTATCAAGACAAGTACACGCACAGTCCTAGCCACCTCAGTTTAAATATGCATATCAAAATATGAATTGAAGTGCAAAACGCACATTAAATCCTAATCCGAAATAAAAAAGTACACAAAATCCAAATTGTATCATGATTGAAAAACGGCTACATCCTAAAACCGTAAAAATGCTTACCAAGCCATACAAGACTAATACCAGAATCTATTAATAATAATAAGACTGAGACATAATCCTCTCTTAAACTAATCAATAACAAAAGGCTAATTGTGTACTGAATTTGGAAATAATTAAATACGTCACAAAATTTGGGGCAAAAAACCTTAAAAAAGAAAAGCACCTGCATGAGAAGCTTGATGCGGTCCAGAGGCGCCGTGACGGTCTTGGCCGACGCACCGGCGACCGCGCCGGCCGCAAAGAGCGCCGCGTCTTTCGGCACCAAGGTGAGCAAAGCCAGCGGGTGCTTCAACAGCTGCGACGCCGTCGGCGAGAATTCCCGCTCCTCTCTCCTCTCCACCATAGAAACACAAGCAAAACCGCCGGTTTTTCCACCTCGGTCGCCGTTAACGAGCCACTTGCCGCCCCATTGGCCTTCGCCTGCTGCCGATTCGAACGAACCGCTCCGGGAGGGCTCTAGACCGGGAATGTCTCGGCAGACCAAGACGGCGCCGTTTCGTCTCATCCTTTCGGGAACTCGAAATTCCCGACAGACGGCGCCGTTTCCCCCTCTTCAGTGGCGCGAGGAAGAAGATAAGGCAAATTCCGGCAGTTGCAGAGGAGACAGAGAGAGGGGCAGACAGAAAAGTTTTGAAAGTAATTTTGTAGCTGTTTGGGGTTGGTTATGTGGTAGCGATTCGCTGTGTCGCGGCGTATTGAATGAGTACACAATATATTTGTTTCCTGGCCCCGGTGCTTTTATTTAATTGCATGATGCATCCTCCAGGTTGTGCAGAGTTTACACATCTACCCATTCCATACTCTAATCATTTATTGTACTATCTAATGGCATATTTTAATGAGGGCAGCATTTGATGGGATCGGCACTAAAATTTCCTCTTCGATGTTGTTTAGTTGGCTTTGAGTAATAAGGATGCATTGGAGCGGCTTCTTAAACTGTATTTTGATTAAGTTTACGTAATATAACGTAATCATATAGATAACTGTCGGGAGATCGTAGCAAGTGACATCCGATTTACAAGAGAACAGATCACTCATTCTTCTTCTACTGGGGATAGGTGTACACGCGACAACTCCAAACGTTTAGGTGGTGCTAGTGAGATCCAACTAAGGTGAAGTAATTGCATTCAGCTGGTCCACTTCGTTGCGGCCTCATGAACTCAATTCCTTGACTTCTCGCGGCGAAGCGGATGGGCGAGACCACATTAACGACTCATCTGGATCGATGAGACCCGCAACAAAATGTCTCTACCCATGAACATTTATCGCATTTATATGGTGTCTATGAATATATATCAAACAAAGTACAGCTTTTTCGAGTGGAAGCTAGCCCATGAGATTATAACTTTTAGTACCTAAAATCTTGCAAGCATGTCCTTAAAATAACACAGCCAACAGGTCCACGATTTTCACAAGGTAACATGAAGTGTGAACCCCACTATATGGACTGGAGTATAGGAGCTTGAACCCGGATGTGATCAGCAATATTCATGTGGTTTGGCACTCTGTCAACTTCACCAAATTTCTACTTCACCAATATAGTCGCTATGTTCACTTTCGTTAATGACAAGTTCAAATCATCAATTTCTACTGTAAGGTGATCAGATCGGGATAAAAGATATTGATGTTTACACCAAAATTCTCGAAAATGATTCTTTATGTGTGAGAGTAGGTTGTGTGCGTCAATGTAGTCTAGATCTACTATCTTTGCTTTTGTTAACGATTAAATCCAAATCGTCTATTTAGACTGTTGAATGGTCAAAATGAAGGATAAAGATAGCAAAACGGCAATGTGTTTATTTACATAAAAAAGTTAGAAACAAAAAGGATACTTAACTTATCTGCCACTTTTGCCCGTCACAATTTCAACCAAGCTATCGTTTCAACGACCGCACCTGATGACCTTTGCCACACCCAATGCCCACTCGCAATCCCTTCTTTCTTACGAGCTACTCCCTTATCTCCATTAATGCCTGTCGTGCTCCACGAGCTTTCAAAATTCCTCTTAAGTGTGTGGCGTTTGAGACATCAGAAAATGGTCCACATTAACACGACGATCTCAAAACCTCCCCACATTGGATGATTTTGTTGCAAAATCTTCTTATTTGAGAGATTGTATAGTTTTATATAACCTTTACCCACAGACAATGTACTACATTAGAACATTCAAAACAGATGACCTTTTAAACATCAACCCATAGATAACATACTATTTGTGAAAACTTGTGATAAATTGAACTCTTTTGCCCGTCGGTTTGAGCCCTAAAGTTTAAGTTAGGGGTAATATCATTGAACTTCACGAGTTTAGGGCTAAATTACAGATAAAGACATAGTTTTCTATTAAGTTGAAACCCATGACCAAAATGTGAAAAATTTATATCTAGTCCCCCAACACGAGGGTTCTGTAACCCTAACTAACGATTTTGGCTAGCGTGGCAATTTCATATTTTAGAAGATGTCAATACTATCATTGATACGTATATTGACACTAAGTACGTACTTTATACACCCCCCCCCCCCCCCACTCCAACCCCCTCAACACTGCCACATCATCCCAACACCACAACCCACTAAACCACCCCCAACACCACAACCAATTTGAGCATAAACAAATGCGTAAACTCACACACTTGTACAAATCTGCATACACGCACATATACACACAAATCATAAGCACATAAAGAGTCATCGTTGTTGTTGCCAGTGGCGGAGACAAGACTCACTAGTTCTCGCCAGCGAATTTGCATCAGATTTGCCTCTTCGGGCTAAGCCGTCTTTTCCATGACTTGCTCTACCACGACCGGTTCAAAAAGATTTGGTGTTATGTCGGCGCATGAAGAAGGTGGCATTGGCATCTTGGGCCTACTCCTTCAGTATTCCCCGAAGTGTTGTGTACAAGCACCTATCTTGGTGGCTGGTGATGGTGGAATGGTGTCGCGGTGGTTGTTGGAGGATAAGGTGGGGGTCAGTTGTGTGAATGTTCGTGTGTTAGGTTGGATCTTCAGATTTTATCTCTGTGAATTTTGGCTGGATTCGGTTTGTAGTGTTGGGTGGTGCCGTGGTTATGGTTAGTTGTGTTGCGGTGGTGCTATGATGGTGGTTGGAGTTGATAAGATTATAAGTGAGATGGTGGTGATGAGAGAGACAAAAAAGAGAAAAAAGGCTGGTGGGCAACTATTGTAATACTCTATTTTTATTTATGATATGCTATTATCTTAAAATTGATGCATAAATAAATAAATAAGTTTGTGGCCTTTTGTAATATTAAAAAAGTTTGGGTGTGTTTTGAATAAGTGGCTAAAGTTCAGGGGTGCTTGTGTAATTTGTCAATTAGGATTTCATTTAAATAGTCATCTTCTTCTTCCAGCCGCCACTTTCTTTCCTGCTTGCCGCCCCTTTCATCTTCTTCAACATTTCAGCCATAAACTTGCTTTTCGTGGAGAATTTTGGCGTGATTGGTGTGGCGTAGCTTGGGGGTATTGAGCCTTTGCGAATTACTCGTATAAGGTAAGAGGTTCTAACTTTTTTTTACTATGGCATGGTTTGAACTTTAAACCTTAAAAATCACTGAACTTGATTAATCTTGTTGTGTAAGGGATTTACGATTCTTATGGCAATACGGGTAATACAATTTTTTTGAATTTGTTCAAGGTACCCTGAAAATCTTATTCATTAGATAGTGTTTTCTCCTTCTTGCGCCAACCTTCACACGACATAATACATCATGTTGAATTGGCCAGAGTGTAATCGACAGCTTGCCATTTTAATTACTTTGGTGCTTGGTTACATGCTTGATCGTGTACTAGTTTGTTTTTTTTTTCTTTCATTGCTGGGTTGGCTGAAGGCATAGCCAACCTTAGAATGATGCCTCTCTTCTTTAGGGGTGGCATTATCTTTTGTCCAAAATAACCTCTCCATGCTTTATTTTATTCATTGACACTATAGTTTCTGTCTTGTTTTCTATTGCACCTTAGGAAATTTTCTTTCAAATCATTAGACAAAACTCCCAAGTTCACATCACTTACGTAATATTGGTCATAAAAAAGAAACAGCTCCTGTGTTGTTTTCCTTTTAGTCCAAGCATGAATTAGACTGATATTATTGGTTCCATTTCTTGTTACCAATATGTTTTCATTCCGTATTTTTCTTCTGTTATATTAAGCTTTATCAAATTCAGAGTTAAGCAATTTTAATCTCATCGAATCCATATTATCATGCTCGTCAATTTACGAGTAGTATTGCCTATGTTTGAACAACTCTCAAATTGAGAGGGTCCTTTGGACACACGTTTGTCTCTATGCTCGCGATCAATGGATGCCTAGCACAGTACCAGTAGCACATATTTGATGTTTGTATGTTTGGTTCAACATTTTAGTCTTATGACCAACATAGTCATCGTGTGCTTTTAGCGTTCCCGGCATATCATATTTTTGTGTTTTGGGTTAAATGCTTAGTCATGTTTGCTTTGGTATTTCATTTAAGAATATGGTTTGCTCATTACCATAGAGTATTATCGTCCGATTCCGTTATTTTTGCTTTTATGTCTTGTCCCTTTTGGTACCTTACTGGGTTATTTGAGCTTACCCTTTGACTCTACCTTTCCCTTGCCACATGTCAAAGAACTGACTGAGGATCCCTATGACGATGTTGAAGTTTTGGGAGTTCTTTGTAATTAATTAGACTTTGTAGTTTATTTTGAGAACTTTATCCGGATGTGGATAATTTGATTGAACTGACTTGTGTAATTTGTTTAGCCACTGCGTTTAGTAAATTATTTTGTAAGGGATATTATTAAGTGGATATATTGTATTAGATTATTATTTTCTGGAGATATTTTGTTAATTTGTTTTAAAGGATTAGCTGCTCTGTTTGTGACTGATATTACTAGATTTATAGCTATATTTTAGGAACTTTGGTTGTAGTCACGGCTTCCATTTTGGGGGCATGACAACCATGTGTTTTCACTAAAACATTTAACGCCATCATTATTCAATTTGGTCCACGGACACAAGTCATATTAGGAAAAAGACAGTTCTCAGTTGTAACTTACCTCTGAACGTAGTTTAGTGATATTATCCTTTGAAGTTATACTGTATTTTGAATTTGATTGTTAATCAACTTAAGTCCTATTCTGCAAGCCTGATTAGACCTGAAGGGTTATGAAGTAGAGTTACCCTAAGTAGGAAAAGATTTTTAGATGAATGGGTAGAATGTAGAACTTACCTAATCAAGACCAGATTTTTACAAAAGAGGCTCATTGAAGGTGAGGAAACAAAAGTGAGGAATTGTATAGCACTATAGGAAAGAAGGAAATACATATGAGCTGATATAATTTCATAAATAGGAATTAGGAAGCAATCCGGAGCGAGGCATCCAATTTATTAAATTAAAGATTTGGGCAAATCTCAAAACTGTACCCTCAACTTTACATTTAGTACAACTTTAGTATCGAAGTTTGAAGGTGCGCCAAAAAAGTACATAATTTTGAAAAAACACACTGAATCAGTACCTCGGCTGACGGATGACAGATGCCGTTAAAAAGTCCAAGAAGCAAGACCGTTATTATGAAAAAAAGATATAAACCTTGTCCACATGGCCATGTGGGCCGTCCTTTTGACAGAATTACTCTTTTTTCCGTCTCTCTCTCTCTCTCTTCTTTATTTCATAACCCCCTTCCACAATCACGCACGCACACAACCCCCCCCCCCACACACACACTGGCATATACGGACCCCGGGGAAGGGGGGGGGGAGATCGGCGGCGAGACAACACCGGAGATGAAGAACAGAAGATCGCTGGACAAAAAATTAAACAGACAGAGAAGACCATCGTCATTGCAATCGGCCGACGAATTGCCACGGTGAGGCTCAAGTGTGCCACTATTTCAGGCGGAGCTCTAGTAGTATTATGACACCGGAGTCTCGGCCGGCGGGACATTGAGAACTGGCACCGTTGCTGCTGATCATGGTTTGACGGTGCAACGTAGGTAGAGATAGAGGCGGTGATGGTGCGATAGGCACTAGTGAGTGCGGTCGTACACATCTTGACGGAAGGATGGTGGTTATGCTGCCAATTATGGCTTCTGCCTTGATGGCACGATTCTGCCATGCCACTGCTTGGCTGTGATAGTGCCTATTACCATGGTGGCACAAATCTGGAGGAAGGGTGGTAATGTCAGCCCCTTGTCGACGGTGAAGCAGTGAGGTGACATGGATGCCGTTTATTGTGGTAGTAAGGGCGCTAATTGGTGCAACGATGGTGACACGCGATAGTTGGCGGTAGTGTTGGGCGACAATAATGGTGGTGGTGGTGGTTTTGGTGGGTGATGGGGGTAATAGGGATGATGAGGATAATGGGTAATAGGTATTGGGTTTGTGACGGCGGTGGTGACACGCGGTGGTTGATGGCAGTGTTAGGCGATGACAATGGTGGTGGTGGTCTGGTGGTTTTGGTGGATGATAGTGGTAATAAGGGTAATGGGTAAAATGTCAGAGATGGGGAGACCGGGGGGGGGGGGAGGAGACAAAAAATCGAACGACAATGATAGTGTCACGTATTTTTAAGATGTCACTTTTTCATAATGACGGTCTTGCCCCTCGAACTTTTTGATAGCATCCGTCGTTAGTTGACCAATGTACTGATTTGATATGTTATTTCAAAGTTAGGTATTTCTTTGGTGTATCTTCAAACTTGAGTATTAAAACTGTATTAAATGTAAAGTTGAGGGTATAGTTTTGTGTTTCGCCCTAAAAAATTCACAGATAGAGAACTTTTTAAACACTTTATAGAGAAGACAATCATTAAACAAATTATTCACTGTCGCTGTCGTGGGTGCTTCCTTGAAATGTATACTACTCATTACACTATATGGACACATACTTTAACAATAGCGAAAACGAAGCCTATAACCTGTTTTCTCTATTGTAATATTTGGCCAGATAGCTGTAAGGGCCATGATCCCTTATTACCTTCTTATAATCTTATTAAATTTGAAATGCATTATTTATTTTTTACTTTGGAAAGGTCGATGTGCTGTTATGTCATTGAGAGCTTCTATACAACTAAATGAAAAAGACAATTACGCCCTTATTTAAAGCCTACATGTGTTAATTCATGAACAATAAATAAGTTATTTTGTTTGAAACATATAACCTCAATATAACCCTAATTTTATTCTCTATACCCTCCGGCAGCCATTACCACCCCCAAGTTGTCACGACCATCCTCCATCTGTCACCACCATCACGTCAATAGCCCACCCGTAGTCACCCCAACCACCACGATAGTCTCTCATGGTCGCCCCACCCATCATGGGAGCCCTCATCACTACATGACTTTTTAGCGACGGATTTCAAGTGACTTTTACTAATGAATTTCCCCGTCAGTAAAAGCCCATCGCTAAAGATCTTTGCCGATGGAATGTTCCGTCGGCAAAAATCTCTAGCGACGGACTTTTATCGACAATATACATATATAATATTCATTCATTAGTGAACTACAAATATATACATATATTTCTTCCCTTATAGTGTGTTTGTATGAAGAATTTCAAATTACCTTGTATTTCAAAATCCATTCATTTTGAAATTCGTTGATTTATAAATTTATGGAATTGCATATATTGTGATGGGCGAATTTGTAGATTGAGTATTTCATATGTGAATTTACATTTGAAAATTTGAACCTAGATAATTTAATAGTGTATAGGTACAAACTAATGAGAGAGAGCATCTCCTCTTTTTATGAAAAAAGTTACCTAAAATAATAAAGACTCTCTATGTGCAAGGGATTTGACAAATAACTAGTATGGACTAGTTATTTCTAAAGGAGATTTTAGCACACCGAATTTCCTTTTCAAATCTCTCATAGAATTTTTTGTTAAATTCATCTTATCAGTATCCAAACAAGAAATTTTATACCATGTATTTCAAAATCCTCTATTAAAGTGAAATCTTTAGTTCAATTAGCTATCGAAACACACTCTTTACAGTGCCTCTAAAGCTTGAATTACCTCATTTTTTAATAAGCTGTTTGTTTCCAATTAAGTTACTATGAATAAATAGCTTATTCAATTGAATTACCTTCTCTATAATTACCTATTTTCAACTATCTCATTAGTAAATTCTTGTACAAGAATGAGTTATTAGTATAAAATAACTTCTTTGGGTGCAATTATAAGCTGTTTGTGTGTGTGTAAGTGTCAAAAAATGTATAAAGCAGTACATCATGTAGATGAAAGAATGTGATGAAAGCTTTCAACTAAAAAAATAAATCAAAACTAAAAGAAAAAGTAAAGGCAAAGTGAAAATTTCGATGAAGATTGAAAACTTAGTAAGAAGGATTTTACAAGTTGTAAGAATATTGTAAGGAAAAAGTTACAAAAGATTTTGATCGGTATAATAGAACTTAGGCTGTGTTCAATTAGTCTTTATAAGTTTATATGGTAAATTTTACTAAATTTTCTAGCAAAATTTGTAACTTTTTTTAAGAAAGTGATGCAAAACACAATATCTCGACTGGTACGTAGTTCTCAGCCAATAAGTTTATATGGTAAGTTACAAGGGGCATTTTATTTCTCCCATCTCGCTTCCGTGCTGCCGCCATAAGCTGTGGGTATGGTGACGACTGGGAAATAAAGTGGATAATTACGGTTTGTATATTTTAAATTAAAATAACCTATTTACTCTTAATAAATCAAACATGAGGGTTGATAAAAATGCATAATTTTGTTTATATTATATGCCATAAGAAATTCTCTATGGTATAGCAAAACATTAATTTTCCCTTTTACTTTATACCTCTTGCCTAAAACTAATTTCAAACATTTTATAGTCGGGATCTATGGGCTATGATCATTGATGCAACCGTCTTAGACCATAAAATATATTCAACATTATTTTCCTGCTCTTGCGCCCGAGAATTTGTTACACCAGTCTCCCATGATCAGACAGTTTTAACTGGTCAAACCAGTAGTATTCGGAACCATCTCCCATGGTCCGATAGTTTTAACTGGTCAATATCAATAATCTGGAACCATGCAGTATATTTGGAACCAACCGAAAAGAAACGCATTGCTCTTAAGACGCTACCAGAACTAAATAAATACACATTTGAACTTCAACAATAAACACAAATTTTCATTCAAAACTTATCAAGGAAATGCAATTTCGTTTATTGACTAGTACATTTTACAGGAAACAAATTTTTATTGCTGCAACCAAAACAAAATGGACCCATTCGTAAGCCTTACATGACCATGTATGCCATATATAGCCTCCCCTTTCATGATGAAAAATTCATCTCCACTGTGAAGCCATGCGACCTAAGTCAGGGATGAACGATGAAAGAGTGGCCAATTCTTCCAATTCGTAAAGTATTCATGCTTTCTGTAGAACAGTAAATCCATCAAAGCCAATATCTGCACCAAATTTGCTCATACATGAGATAAAGATACCGGTAGACCAGCATCATCAAATGTACCACCTCTTACAGAGGGGTGAGCATACTACTAACTGGTAAAACACCCAATCCAAAACGGTGCAACCCAACATCCATAGGGATTCACGAACTGACCATACAAAAAATCGGTTTGATTTAGGTTTCGAATAACCAAATACTCGGTTCGGTTGGTTTGATATGGATCTTTTTTCGAACCAATAAAATGTTGATCACCTCTTAGTAGTGACTAGGGGTGAGTATCCTAACTGGAAAACACCCAATCCAACAGGTGAAGCCCAATCGTCCAATCTGACGACGAACCAACCATACAAAACAACCGGTTTGATTTACGTTTTGAATGACCAAATATTCTGTTCAGTCGGTTCGATATGGATTTTTTTCAAAGAAATAAAATTCAAACCAAACCGAAACTAAAATGCTAAATTAAAGAACTTTAATTACTTTCCACCATGATTCTCTTATTAATTTTCTCCAAATTACAAAAAAAAAATATTAGCGGTCATTTAGGAATTATAAAGGCCAATTGTGAAAAAAGGCTCAAATGTCCAAAAATTGGCTAAAACAAGACCGTCAATTCATCCAAACCAATACCTCAAGCTTCATTGAAAACAAATCACTGGACACGAACTGTTCAACTTCGGTTAGGTTTCTTATTTTCTCCCTCACCAATATTGGTCAATTCGGTTTCCGATTAAGCCTTCAAGTTGAACCAAGCGAACCATGGTCACACCTGCCTTTTGTCCCGTTAAATAATCTAATCTTTTTGACTTTATGCTACGTCAAACTAGACCCCTCTTTGAAGTTGATATCTAAATCACATAATAGTCAGCTTTTACCCGCTATGATCTATGTAAAATCTCCACTATTGGTGTCAGAATAATGAGCGGCTTTGAAATATAAGAGCCAGTTAAAACGAGAACAGTCCATAGAATTCTGGACGTTTTAAAAAATTTAAGTCTGTGTTATAGGGGCAGCAACTGAGAGTACTAACTTACCAATCAAACTCTGGAAATTTCTCCAGCTGATAATTTAACTCCTACATGGGCTTGGCCTGTCAAACAATTCCGATTAAAAAATAAGGACTTTGATGCTTAAAACACAAATGAAGACGCTAAAAGTTTAATTCTAGTTGCTTACTTGTTGGCGTTCTGTAAACCATAAAGCATGCCCCAATTACAATGTAGCACAGCAGAAGAACAAATCCTTTCATGTAGTGAGAAGTCCCATCCTGTAAGATTAGCATAAAGGTACTTTAAAAAGAGTTTTTTTCTCTTTTTCGTTGTGTGAATACTATTTCGTCATATAACTTCCTTTCAGGCAATGTTTCGTGCTAAGTTACTATTTGTTCTAAGAGCTTACCATCCGAAACATGTCAAGGTGGCACTCTTACTGTTTGACATGATTAGGGAAATTGCGAAACGATCGTACCTGTAAAGTGAAGCTTGTAACAATAACTGCCAGAGCAAGGGAGCTAGTCTCGAGGAGATTGAAATCAAGATCCATGTCGATACCCAAAATCCAAGCAACAATTACACTTAATGGGACCTGAGTCATTTTCGCAATACTTTAAGTTGTGTTCCAAACATCAGTTAAGGCATCACAGTCTAACACAAAGATTATACATTCTCACCACAAACATCGCAATTTGAGTGGCCGAGCCAAGAGCCACGCCCAATGTTATATCCTGCGTTAACGTTAGTAAACAAAAGAAATTCCCTTCAGCATAGTTTGGATACACGGGCCAGGTTGAAAATAATCGAAATGCATACCAAGAATGTTTAGTCGTAAAAAGAAAGACACATTAAGGAAAGAATGAAACATTTGCGCATTATTACTTACCAACTTGTTCTTGAAAGCAAATATGACTGCTCCAGCGTGTTCTGCTGCATTTCCAACAATTGGTAGCAAAATGATGCTAATGAAGCTGACAGAAATGCCCCAAGATTCCGATGCATCCTGATAGGACAAGGATCGATCGATTTCATTTCTATGACATGCTTAGCCTCCTACTTTAAGAAGCTGATCGCAAGGCGTATTTTCGTTACCTCAATAGTGCCCACCACATATTCAGACAACAATGCTATGATGGCGGTCATCCCGGCTAGCCAAATAAAACCACTCCAAAACCCTATTACTGGTGCTTCTTCTGAGCTCACATCATCGTTGTCATCTTCTGCCTAATGAACGTGCAACGATCAACTTAGGAAAGCTCATTTTTTGAGTTACCACTGAGAATTGCACAAATTATAAAATTACAATGACAATGACAGTTACCTCTTGTGCTTCAAAAAACTGCCTATGGGTCCACAATTGGAAAACAAGGTAAGCAAAGTACCCAATCAGCATTATGATGGAACTCGCTCTCGACAACTGCAGTGTTTCCTTGGCCATCAGGGCATCAGTTTTCCCAACATATCGGAACATCAGAGGTAGCAAGTGGCATAACAGTGCCAGCAACAAAAGGGTCGAGTTGACATCCGCTTGTTTCTGTTATTTCAATGACCAATCACGCAAACAATCAGATACCAGCATACATATAATCTGGAAAGGACGATTGTGTTTTTTGCTGCACCCCAATTGCCGCTAAATATTTTCTTGTAATGCATTAATGACTTTGTTTACCTTATAGCAACAAATGGTGTGGAAGTAAAAAAAGCAACCCTCTTACGTACGGAGACACATTAAAAAGAATAGGGTTATGGGGTTAAAGAGATTGCTAGTTAAGAGTCATACCCTATCAAACTTTTGCTCCCTATTAAGATTAGCAAGGCCACCGCATAAGAGAGAGGTTCCAAGAACCAAAAGAAGGTTTGAAAGTATTGAACCCAAGAGAGAGTACTTCACTACATCCACTTTGTGCTGTATCAGAGCAAGAATTGCTATTATGAGCTCTGTGGCATTTCCGCATGTGGCATTTAGAAGCCCTCCCACTGCAAATTGGTAACAAAAAAGATCACTTGAATGAGCAATGTTCTAGGGGATTTTCAATGCAAATTTTCACCATGACAGCTAAATGAGCCATGCCTAAGCCAATTTGCGCAGTACTGGACCAATTTAGGTTAATATAAGGCGATATTAGCATCATCAATTTTAAGCACTCGAAAAAGTGTAATCTTACCTAAAAACAACTATTTTCCAGTTATAGAGAACTTTCAGCAGTGGCCAGAGATGGGAAAATGTTATTCTTGATCATTATGATTCTACAGTTGTGAGCCATCCATCCTGAATGCCCCATGAATTATTAGAGCACTTGGTATAGACACATATATTGCTCCTTTTAATCGTCTTCCGACTAATAAACCAAATATTTTTCAGTCTATCTCCAAATATGCTAGTTTACCTTATGCATCGATTTTTGTATATGGAGTGCCACTAGCAATTATGGGAGTGCCAATATATAGGGCCATCCCACATTGCTATGCAGAAGAAGCAACGATCGATCCTTTGCAACAGACACAAAGGGATAACTTATCATTCATTTCTTTACCAGCCAAAAATTGTTTAGCGTACAGTTCCTAGTTTTAGAACAAATAGATATTGTTATAGTTTGAACAGAAAAGTTTGTATAGCCTGACTGAACATAGGGTGAGACTCTGCTGCAGCTTCATACCGTGAGGCATATATATGCAGGAATATATGACAAAAACCCTGTTCTAGACATTGTCATCTCAAAACTGAGAAAAATTACCTGTGGGACCAGTGTAGTAAGCAATTTGTCTGCAATATGTGAGAGGGACAACACACTGTTTAGTAGCAGATATAGGAGTCCACATTAACAAATTAGAACTATATGTTCTCCTACAATCCCTTACTCTGTCAGAAAGCTGATGCGTTCGGCAAGCGGCGCGAGTCCAAGTAAGCTCAAGGCGAAAACCCAAGGCTGTTTTCACAGATCATCATAGGGATTAGTGTTATTGAATACATTATCTCGACTCTCTGTGCGTCTGTGTGTTGTGAAGGGTGGTGAAATTAGGAGAAAAGCAGCCAATTGACCACCTTCAAGGGTATCTTTAAGTAAGAACTGCAAAATTATAAAAAAAAGTGCTGAATCCATCTTAGGCAACCAATGAGAAACTTAAATCCACGGTGAACTCATTTGAGTTTTGCTTTTTCTTAGCAAATTTAAGGAACTCAATATTGTAAAAAAAAAAATCCAATGGTTCCATTCATCATACGTGAATCCAACACTAATTTGACGTAAATGTAAGATTGCTTCTTTGTAACTTGGAAGTCAGCTCAAGTTCGGGTGCACACGTCGGAACCTCCCAGTTGTGCCGAGATGGGCACATGCGTAATTTCATCATCCTAACAGTAAACAAATGACTGTTACATTTCAAAAACCCCTCATTAATGAATCTCAGGTTACGGAAGCTTGAATGCGTACATCTGACCATCTACCTTGTGTCCAAAAGGACACATGCGTAATTTCATTAGAGAAATGATATACTATTAGCTCTTCAGTTTTTTACGGTGGAGCTCCACTTCTATCATTTCTTTTTTTAAAATTTTAAACAGGAGAATTTTCATAAATGAAATACGGTAATTTTTCATGGTTATAAGAGTAGTGATGGCTACCTTTTATGAGAGAACAGTGAAAAGAAAAATTAAAACGATTTACAACCCAATTGAACTGAAGTTTTGAAAGACGGGAAGGGGGAATTACAAAAGGGAAAGTACAACAAAAGAGGCATCCGGGAATGCAAGCCAGCAGCCATGGAACAAAAGGTAGGAACGCGGTCTAAAGACAAAAGACTGTTTCATTGCATAACCCTAGTTGACGAATGAGAAGTGAGATATTCATGAAAAACAACTCACCCTTCCAAAGTTGCAATAGTGGACTACAATGGCAAGTGGAATGGCCGGAAACAGAGAGGAAAGCTTCGTGCCAAGAAGGACTTCTTGAAGATTAGCAAGCAACATCCTGACATGTGTGTACCGGACCTTAGAGACGAGGGTCAAATCGGACTTCTTGCGCAGCGACGACGACGACATGTTGTGGGCCGTCCGGCTGGCGTGCCTGCTGATATCCTTGCCCTTGGGATTGCCGCTCTCCATGGCCAAGAGAAGTTCATTTGAAGCCATGCTATAGTTCTTCTTTGGCTTGCCACGACACAAGGCACTTTGCTACAAGACACCTGTTGTGTCAATCAGTTGTGGGTTGTGGTGAAATATGGCTAAAGTAAGCTATTAATGGTGGTGTGAGTTGTAACTGATCTTTGGTTCTGCATGCATATGCTCAAGGACAACAGTTTGCTTATATAGGGAATTATGGGATCAGGATTCCCTGCTGTAACCATAACGGGATCCTGATCCGGAATTATGATATTTCTGACATCTTCCCGGAAGCTTCAACGTACATTTTTTTCTTTCTTTCTAAAGAATGTTTTAGAGATTTTTCGAATTTTTCTGTCATGCATTTAGCAACATAGCTTACTATTTTAAAATAATTGACTTATACTGCGGCTGTCATTTGTATGTCAAGTTTTAATGAATGACATTTGTCAACTCTAATTCATTTCTATAAAGCATTGAATAAATTTCTTTTAGTCTCTTGTACTATATACTCGTCCATGAACTATTTTTTTGCTACCCGCTTTCTCGCCAATTAGTTAGACGAACGATTTGCTGGTCAGTATCGCTGCGGGCCTCCACCAGAGTTTCCTCTCGCTTCGCCCCGGTCAAGCATAGTTCACCATCTTTCGAGTCTCGACATGCATGCTCACACTCGAACCCTTCTCAGAAGATGAAGGTCGCTCGGCGGTTTCCCCCGAGAGGAAGATCTCGCCAATTAGCTTCCTTTTGCCTTGCGGGTTTGATAACATGTCGACTCGCACACATGTCAAAATACTCCTTGGTCTGTGTTTCAAGACAGGCCGAATGGGGGAGCCCGTAGGCCAGTGCCAGGAGCGTGCAGATGCTTAAGCACGCCGCCCTGCCTACATCGATCGGCACGATGGCATTCTGGGGCATATTGACTGCCCTGGTATTTGCCGCCGTGCCAATCCGCACCGGTCCACACCCGAGTCGATCGGCGGACCGACTATCGCCATTCCACCAACAATTTCAAGTACTCTTTGACTCTCTTTTCAAAGTCTTTTTCATCTTTCTCTCGCGGTACTTGTTTACTATCGGTCTCTCGCGGTACTTGTTTACTATCGGTCTCTCGCCAGTATTTAGCCTTGGATAGAATTTAGCGCCCAATTGGATTTATGCTCGGTACGTTTATAAGAAACTTCCATCTGTTTGTTTTTCCTGTTAAGTTAAAGGGTAGATTTGTCACTTGAGACTTTCATGGAAAAAGTGACACATGTCGTGCACGTGACTAAGTTTTACCTTTCTTATGTCATCTGGTGCCCCCCCCGTCATTACCATCCGACCCTAGCTCACACCCATCATCGACCATGGCTGCCACACCAATTACCTTATACTATGCTCAATACACTCGATCAAAATCCTGGCAGAAAAAGGGGCACCACCATTATCGTCAAGAGATCTTGGAGCCCAGGGCGGAGAGAATGGTGGAGATTGTGTTTGAGTGTCGGGGACAGCAGTGGAGATCGATGAAAATAAAGGTAAGGATGTGAGGGGTAGTTGAGTGGAATGGCCAGACTAGTGGAACTTATAATTGTTGACCGGAGATGAGGAAGAAAGAGGAGGATGGATGTCAAATCTTCTAATACCAAATCTACTCTAACGTTTTAACATAAATGGTACCATTTTAGATCGCGATGGAGCACATTTCAATGACAGATATAGAACAAATAGTGTTTCAGAGACTAAAGTGACAAAACACGCATAGTTCAGAAGCCATTGAACATACAAATATATAGCACAAAATATTAATAAGGTTTGGAACCCAAGACTTCAAAGTTATATATCAGTGTAGCTTCCAAAGCTATGTAACTATTTTGCATGAGATGCACCACTCACGGTGTTCATAATATTTTAAACTTTCAAAGTACTAATGGAGTAAAAAACAAAGGGGTAAAATTAGCCTCTTGATATTGGTTTGAGGTTAAGCTGGAATTGGCATGTGCCCAAAGGAACATACAGCTTATAATTTGACACTCGTTTAAGATGGATTCGGAATTGGTTTTTTAAGTTAGAAGTTGAGAAATAATATTCAGCTTATAATTACTTTTAGGGATGATACAAAAGGTAAAGGAGGAAAGATAATATACTACTAAACATAATAAAACTGAGTACAATGAATATTTACTATCGGCACGAAAAAACTATCCTACAAAACAAAAAAGAAAGTCCTAAAGGAATTAGAAGAGCTATATAATATTTTAGACCCATAACAATAGGGAATAGGAATAATATATTAATTTATCTAACATTTCTCATTAAACTCAAAGTGATTGAAAACAAGCTTGAGTTTAAAGTTTAAATCCGGAGCGGTGTCTTGACACTAGCAACATTATGTGAGATCCAAGTTGAGGTCATGGCATTACGGTCCGATGCATAAGATTCCAGATCCAAAGTGAGGCCTAACCAAAAATGATGGAGCCCCAAGGGGCGAAGCTCTGGCGACATGAAGAAGAGATCAAGTAGTCCAGACGCGAAGTCCGACGACCATAAAGGTCTCAGGGCAAGGTTCGGCGACTGAGAAAAATGAGGTCCCAGACTGAGGACATGAGGTCTTTGAAAGCAAGAGATGTCAGGATGGGAAGAAGATGTAAGGAGACCTAACGATAAGAGGTCACGAAGTGGGAGCATGAAGTGCTGAACAAAGACAAAGATATGCGTTTTTATTTTGTTTATTTTTTTGCTAATTAACTAACAACAAGTTGTTGATTATCTTACGCAAAGCATGGAACGAAGTTGCAAAACAATGATCTGGGGGAGGAGATCATGACTATCGTGGAGACAGGAGGTTGGCGTGGCATGACAGATAGAAGACCAACAACAGAGTGAAGAGCAAGGATGTACAAGGAGATAGAGGAAGATGGTGAAGAGCAATAATGTGACGACTAGCTAGGGTGTTGATGATCATTGACGTTAAAATAACCAAAATTCTGAAATGGACCGAAATAAGAAATAACATAACATAATATTCAACCCGAATCTAAGGAAAGAATAACTAAAGTAGAAAAAAAAGAAGGAAAGAAACCAAGAAAACACGAGATGGTCGAGAGAACGGTTATAATTAAGGCCGTCTGCGAGTATTTGTAGAAGCAATTAAGAGACTCTCAAATTAAAATGGTGGGACATGCCGCTCTAATACCATCGTAGAAAAGGTAAAGGAGGAAAGATAAAATATTATTGAGCATAATAAAACTAAGCATGATTGAGCCTTCACATAGATATCGTACAAGAAACGGAAAATAGAACCTCTAAAGATACTAGGAAAGCTCTGGAATATCCTAGACCTACATAAAATAGGAAAATGTACTATTAACACGCGCGCGCTCGTGGTGGGGGGGGGGGGGGGAGGGAGAGAGAGAGAGAGGGTATGGGTATGCTTCTGAGGCTGTTAAATCACCACACCTCACAGTCAGTTGGTCATTTAGTCAGCTCATGTACTTCAGTGTTCACTAGTTGAGAGTTGATTTGTTAAAATCAAACAAGTTATAATTCCTAAACTAAAATTGTCAAAAGAGTTTAAAATCTCTAATTTTCTTATACGACAACCCCAAGTTAGCGTTGTGCTTGGCACTCCTAAAAAACCTTGAATGAACTATATATGAACTTCTAAACATTTCTCGTTCTCATTAGTACATATACGAATATATCTTACCACTCATTTCTTGATCGATTGACAGTTTCGTGTGATTGAGAAATACCTAAGTTATAAATTCATGTAAAAAAACAAGTCTTTTTTTTAGCAAACAGTCAACCTGACTACCATATATGACTCCAAATTTGATTAGAGACTAGCATTTCTGGGTGCCAAGTGATTACAACGGTCCCGAATTTAGACCAGTCACTCTTGCTTTAATTTCTTGGGTGCTCTTACTAGCTCATGATGAATCCAACTTTACACATATAATTAAGGCTAACGTTTCCGAGTTCTAATAGACAAGTACGGCCACTTTGTACCTTTGTTCGAAACTTCCTAGAAATTTCTTGACACGATATATGATATACAAAGGACAAGGCGCGGTTGGGGTTTGTTGTCCTTCAACCACAAAGTACAGCCATATCAGAAGGCAAATGTCACAACAGTCACATATCAATCCAGATTGCAAGCCTTTCCGCCATTTAGTTTGTTTGGTACAAGCAGCCACGTACAAAATAGACAACCCTCTGGCCTTATTAAAGAGGCAAGCCAAAATAAGAAGGTGGCGAGAAGTTTCTCACAAGAGAGTCTGATTAACTCAAAAAGACTCCATGTGTGGCCTATATATTGCGTACCCATGTGGCCACTTGCATCACAAAATTCGGCGACCTCAGGTCCTTTAAAAGATTAGGGCTTATTCCTTTGATGGAGAAGGTTGGTCCACGGAAAATCTATCTTACCTTAGTTTTGATCTATCGTCAGTTCATTTCTACCATTCATCTTGCGTACATTTTGGCAACTATTCGTTGCAATGCAGTTGGCATTAGGTCAGTTATGATTTTTGGTTGGCCCTCCTATAATATTCTCTCCGTCCTACATAATTTGATAAATTTTTCTTTTTAAGTCGTCTCACAAAAATTGCTTATTTTTTTTTTCAAATTAAGAAATATTCTATAGATACTTTTACATGTTTACTCATTTTACACTTTTTTTTATCTCTCTCCACATTTAAATCTTCATCCAACTTATTTTCTCTCTCCTGACTCACTTTCTTATATTATTTATTTATTTATTTCTCTCTTCACACTTAACACTTCAATTTTCTCTTTCCTTACTCACTTTCTTCCCCTCATTTCTCTAAAGGATAGAATGAGAAATATACAATATATATCACTTAAAATCTTTAATTTACGTGTGAAAAAAAGTTCATCAAATTACGTGGGACAGAGATAATATGATTTATGCCGGTCCTCTAGCATATAGTTCAATGCCAAAAAAGAAAAACTAAAAAATTCAACACGACAATGATAGATACGACGCTGCCATTAATGTGCCTAAGATTTTCTCATTTGTTTCCTTGATAACTTGTTTTGCCGTTAGTCATTAGTCTAGCTATAAGACTAGGCCCTAGTTAGAAGTGGTAATTGTTCTGCGTGTTACTCTTTTCGGACCCAGTAAAGCTATGAGGTCGAGCTATGTGTTTGACCTCGTGGAGATACAAAGTTGGGCTCCGAGAACTACTTGAAATTGCTGTCTGAAACATTTTTGCATTTCCTGCTAAAGCAACCGAATTTTACCCTTCTATGGCACACTCGACGTAGATTTGAAATCACTCTTTGCGAGGGATCCATGACTTTGTCAAACTCGAGTAAAAGTGGTAATTTCAAATCTTAATTAGCCGCTAACTCCACATGCATGGTGCCAAAACCTAGCTAGCTTCGGTGAAGCTTCGTTCATCAACTCTACTTGAACGTGTAGGACAGTTACGTACGGAACAGAGGCTGTGATATTTGGAACGTACGACTGAGCAAAATGATAATTACGTGATGCCAATTTTCCGTAAAGATCTCAAAATCAGATCATGCCAAGAGGACGTATGTGTTGCATAACAATGACATGACATTACATGTCATTCATGTCAAGATCGTAGGAGCTGAAGAATAGCCACAAACGGTGCCAACCATGTTCGGCTTGCATCATTTTAAATTGATATTGACTCATAATGCTATGCTTTATACGCTTTCTATTTTTTCAGTTCAAGAAACGAACTATATGTGTTGGCTTGTTGCTTATTTCCATGAACTTGGCTATCATTTTGTATGTTTAACACTTGTGGAAGCATCGCAAGGTGTGTAATCGAGAAATGTTCTTTATTTTTCCTTGATATGAATCAAGAAATATTGTTCTATAGACGTGCCTTTTCTGATCGTTTTCTGCTTTCTTCTAGCTCTTTATATTTATACATCTACCGGAAGAAGAAAATTTCAATTTGATGGTGATAGTGATGACGTGGTGTAATTAACTAAGGGATGTGATAGAGAATAATTAAATTTCAATCTCCTGTTGTCTTAAAATCCTTTCATCTCGTTAGATCTCATACGTCCGATACACCACGTTATCTCTGTCATCGTTATTCTAAAGAATTTTTATTACCAGAGACATAGTAATAGCCAAAGAGTAATCCCTTAGAAGATCTGTCTCATGAGACTGAAGTAAGAGGGTTGAGATGGGCATTTTGGTCTATATAAATAAAGTAAACTTTTTAGCTGTTGTTAGGGTTTGAGCAAACTTCATATATCCAACTCCCCTCGAGGTACCACTTGTCGCCTAACCTCCTTTCTTTTAGCTAAAAGCACGTACAACTAAAATGGTGGTGTTGGGATAATAATCTTGGATATCTACAGGTAAGATTATCTATCAGGGTTCCTTTTTTATTTTCCTGTCGGTTGCTTTGATGGTACTTTTCGCTTTTAAAAGCGTACTCTAAAAAAAAAAAAAGAAGAAGACGTTTTTATAGTTAACAATATTGTTCCAATGGGGCTCTGCACTATTTTTTTTTTTTACCCAATATCACTTTTCAAAACTATTTTGATATTCTCTTAAGGTGTAAAATAGGAGCGATGCTTATCTGTGACTCAAAAAAAAAAAAAGGCAAAGTGCTGCCACTGATTTTTTAGTGGCTTATTTTGTCGCTATAGGGGTTGGACGAAGCCAATTATCTCCCATAGAATATTTTTCGCTGCAACCAAGAGCGACAAATGACAATATTGCTAAATAACATTACTTCACTCTCGACAACAGGTTTTATTAACGGTCTAATCCGTTCCATTCTTGCCATCTTTATAGGTCAAAAAATTTCAATCCAATTTTGGATTCCACTTTTCAACCAACTCAATCAAGGTATGTTTCTCCTTTAGTAGTTGTTAGCTAATAATGAACATCTTTCATGCTAAGACATTCATGTATTTAAGTTGCTACAAGCAGCAGCTGAGGCAGCATGTGGCACCGGTGGGCATGTCCCACCTGCTGGTGTCTTTTGGTCATTTTGCATGTTACACTTATAAAAAAAAATGATATTTGAGCTCTATGTATCACAATTTGAGCTCCAATTTCAACGCTAAAGGCTTTAAAAGTTTCACTATGAAGTCATTTTAACAACAAAAATAAAGCTCAAATAAAGAAAGTACTGTTTGAACTCCATGTTTCACCAATTAAGCTCCACTTTCGACGATAAAGGCCTTAAAGGTGTCACTATGTAGTCACTTTAGCGGTAATTCCTAGAGTTTAAATAACTATAACTAAGGCTCAAGTGTCAATTTTAAGTTGTATCCTTTGATATTTAATGCCTAACTTAAAAATAATTCATAGCTCCGCTGACTGCAAGTGTTGCTTTACTCGTTAACTAAGTGAAGTGTGCACAAAATATATGATAGTTTAAGGGATATAAGTCAAAAAAAAATTGCTACTACTTGGGTTGTAGAAAGAAAGCTACAACCCTTTGTATAATGACAATTATTGGCATTAAACATTTTCAGTAGATTTCCTGCTAATACTCGATCTACTTTTAACAACAACTTTATTAGCGTCACTAAGTAAAAGCTACTAAAATACTAAACGACAAATAATTGTCGCTACATGGTGGTTGTAGCTAGAGCCAAAACTTTTTCCAAACAATTGTGCCCAGAATCTAGGGTTGAAAAAGAATTTCATGGAGGAAAGGAAGTTTTGTTAATCCTCGCCTGCAGTCAGCTCCGGTAGAAAGGGAGTCTTGGTTGAGAAAAGGCTTCATTAGGGAGATGAGAATGTTCTTACAAAGCTTTCAATACACTGCCTAGCATCGTACTCGATGCAGAACTTTATGCACTGCTTGTCGTGACTGTAAGAGTGAACCTCCTTCTGCCGACGCAATCTGACCACAGGCTAGCTCAGGAACTGTTTGAACGCCCTGCAGTCTGCATCTCAGGACACCTGCTGTCTATTTTAGCAGTAAAACTTTCTAGTTGATATACCGTTGTGTCAGCTTCGTTGAAGTGGTTCACAGAGTCGGCTCTAGATAATCACATTGAATGCTAGCTGATCAGAACAAGCTTTTTCTCTCTCTCATTTATGGCTTTGGTGTGCATCATTGTCTCTGATATATCAGCAATGATTTGCAAGTGCTTAGACATTTTCGTTCTGATAAAAATATCTGTTTAACACTTTTGACCTTGTAGTATTCCTTTCAACACGCAGAAGTTTTACAATCCGAGTTATACACTTCCACATTGTGGCTTCCCGTTTGCAAGGTTATTGTAGCGCGTTCCTGCTTATTTCCATTTGCCACTCAAAATTTGTTCGATGCTTGATGTCTGACTCATTTCTGGGGTCCTGTAGCGAACAAGCAATTGGTTTTGCCGCATGCTTCTTTACTACGGATAGTTGATACATTCACTTGTTGCACAACTAACTTACAAAACTTGCAAATAATGATGTTATTGGCTCTTGCAGGGGCAGGTGGACACACAAAAGCCCCCTGAAGTGATATCTGGCAACCTGACTGAAGGTACGTTGCAGTTATTTTGTTTGAAGCAAAGGTTGATTTCGAATGGCTGTGTGATTCGAGTTAAACTCTTTCATTTGTTGCTGCAGCAATTAATGTGTGTATATTCTGCACTGTTCACGAGGTTTGCATGGAGGGTACAACCTCTGAAATATCTACTTCAGGCATGCCATGCCTCAAATGAGGTCGTGCAAATTCATCAACTTTTTGATGGAAAATAAACTTGATTTAGTTTTTTAGAGTGGTAATTAGAGTGCTGATGGACATGGACAGTAGTCATTGAGGGTTAGTGCTTGTACATAGATAGATAGCGGAGTCTGTACATAGAAAGGAAAAGACCTAAGAGGGTCTAATGTGGTTGTAAAATGGAAGAATTGTATATGTGTTGCACTTTAATGAATAAAGAAGGACATTTTGACCCAAAAAATATATATATATATATATATATATATATATATATATATATATATATATATATATATATTAGTGTAACATGTTAGTGGATTATTAAGTTGTGTATTAGCTAGTGGGTGCATAAGTTACAAGGGTATTATTGTTATGTGTTAGTGGAAGTAGCGACTATCATGTCGTTGAAATAGTGGATTAGTGGTAGCTTAATTACGTGTCTAGGAGTTATTTAAAAGCACTATAAAAATGTGTAAGAATGGAGCAAGCTAGTGTAAGAGAAGAAGAAGTAGTATGAGATAAAAAATTTAGTGTTATTATGTGTTCTCTTCAAGTTCTCTCCATGTCATGCTCCTCATATTTGTGAGTGTACGAGTTTAAGTGACCATTGGTCTCCGACACTTTTCCCGTGGGCAAAGAATGAAAGGATTGACAAATGAGGCTGCGATTTCAGTCGACCGATGATTGATCTTTCTGCCGTGAGATAGTATCTTTTCCCTCTTCTTGTTTGAGCTGGTATCGATCTGGTTGTTCTTTGTATCATGTTTATCTTTTCAGGCAGTAACTTAGATCTCTTAAAAGATGCATATCACCAATTACAAAGTACTAGTCCACCATATTCAACTTACACTCCCTAACTATTGCACTCCCAATAAAAAATTTGCTCTCAAACAACGTATTTGTTGTAACAGAACCAGAACATTTATCGATATACATGCTAAACCCTCTAATGCAATAGGTAAATGTGTTATAGCATCAAATCCGAATTTGAATACTGATCCAGGTTAAATTTGAATACGTGCAACCTCTGTAGCATAAGCAAGACACAGATAATGAGCACTCCGTGGCAGCAGAAACCAATCCAATGAAAGAACAGCCAGCAAATATCCAATATGTTCAACCTCCTCCCTTGATCAAAGTGACCCCAAAAAGCCAAAGCCTGAACCAGAATTGCATTATCGTGAGCCACGAACAAAGTTTAGAGTAGTCGGACATGATAGCCAGTAAATCAAAACATACTGTCTAATTTGACAACAATATATACACAAACTATCTAATTGCTAGTACTAATGCTATGTTGGCCTAATGGATTCAATGAGCGTCAATATATAGAAAATTTTACGCAGCACTTAAAGATTTTTCTTTAAACAGGATTAGAAGAGAACCAAGCTACCAATCAAACCAAGAAAATTACCAAATCACAATCTGAAGATTTCAGCCGTTGATGATCTTGTATCCAAATTGACAGCGCCTTGCACTGGCATAGGAAATCACAATTACAGAATAAAAAGTCGTATATCATGAGATGAATTTGTGTAAGTTAAAAAAAAAAACAGAAAGTGAAAAACTATAACAAGTGCATGATTAATTACCAAAGGGTGATCTTGAAACGAAAAAGAACGCCCCAATAACAATGTAGCATAGCACGAGAATCAATCCTTTCATGTAGTGAGAAGACCCATCCTGTGAAATTGCTAAAGCATGATATACATTGTTGGGGTTTAGAGCAAATGGTAACTTAACATGGTATTTGAGCTCTGGTTTGGCAAGGTCTTGGGTTCAATTCTTCCCGCTTGCATATTTGGTCCCCCTTTATTATGGTGCAATTTGCACTCGGTTTATTTGTGCACTTGTTGGTGGTGCACCTCGATTAGTCTCTTCATGTGCAATGTATTAAAGCATGATATACATTATTGGGCCCATACTCTAAATCTTAAGCTTTTAGAGCAGACGGTAACTTAACAGAAATCCAAGTGAAAGATATGTCTTGACTAGTGTCTATGCATCATGAGTTGTAGTAATATCTTTAGGAGCTAGTCTTTTTTCCTTCACTGTAATCTTATACTATAATTAAAATGGAGAGTAACTCGATAATTACCTGTAAAGTGAAGGCTGTAACGAAAATTGACAAAGCCAAAGAGACCGTCTCAAGGAGATGTAGATCAAGATCCATCTTGATACCCATAATCCAAGCTAAAATTACACTCAGTGGAACCTGGAGCATTTACACAGTAATCGAAGGGGTGTATCAAAATTTACTTTTCTCATCAAAAAGTAACTTGGCCTACAACTACTCACCACAAACATAGAAACTTGAGTTGCAGATCCCACAGCAACGCCCAAGCATACATCCTGCATCAATGTTCAAATTGTTTGTGTATACGAGAACAAGAAAAAAAATCTAGGATAAATGCGTGATTTACATTTATTAGATATCAGAATTCTGGAAAAGAAATATAGAATGGGGAGTATACACACATATTAAGGCCTATGCAACACCCACCAATTTGTTCTTGAACGCAAATACGATAGCTCCAGCATGTTCTGCTGCGTTTCCAAAAAACGGTAGCAAGATGATGCTGATGAAGCTGACAGAAAGGCCCCAAGATTCGGATGCATCCTTTAAAACAAAGCCATATCGAGTCAATATTCATCACATTTATTAAATTTTTATGGATTTGAACACTGTGCCTATTGGAAGATGCAGCAATGGCATGTCTGCGGTGGAAAACCTATCTCACTAACCGTTGGAATTAGGTTTTAAACCTATGACGGAGAAGCCATCTTTAACTCAATTTTCAAATGGGTTCCAAACCATAATTTGATTAGGAATAAATTGATTTATGTTGGAGTAGATGATCATAATATATTCACAAGTTTAAAACAAATGAGAGATGAATGAGAAAATTGAAATTGAAGTTGGTGGTTCAACTTGAAGGGAAAAGAGAATCCCACGTCGAAGAAATAAAGTCAATGTTGTATCCTTATAATGCTTAGCCTTGAGCTAAGGGTTGGGCCCCTTGGGGATATCCAAGTTTTTGTAAGGAGGGAGGACCTAATTTGATCCAAGGTCCACCACGTGCACCGCCCGCCCGGTTTGTGGCTTGGGCCCATCAAGTTTTATTCTTTTTGGGACAAATATATTTTAAATAAATAATTATTTATTTATTAATTTTTCTTTACTTTTTCGGAAAGTTGCAACATTTCCAACCAGCTCTGAAGAGTTGCATCCCCCAATAAATATTCACTGTATAAAAACGAGTCAGTTACATAAATTAATTACTTTTAATCCCGAAATTTCTCCTCTATCATATTCTGTCCGTTTTTCCTGTGTCCGAAAGAATGAGTTCTGCCATTGTTTTGGTTCGTCGGGTCTGCAAATTTGGAGGTTAATTTTACGCTACACCCTGTACTTAGGGGTCAGTTGCACCCAGCACCCCAGGGTTTTAAAATTGGCACCCAACACCAAATGACAGTCAAACTGCCTGTTGACTAGACGGCTGTTAGTTTTTCAGGGGCAAAACGGGATTATTGAGCGGTCAGAGCAACTCTTGAGTGGTCAGAGCAATGGCCTCAAAGAACACCGCAATCACCACCTCACTCTGCTCCGTTCCTTCACTCTTTATCTCCCTCTCCCTCGTCTGCACCGTTTCACTCTCCCTCTTCTTCCTCTCCTACAGGCCCCACCCACCTCTTATTTCCCAAAACACCTCTCACTCCCCCACAAATTCCATCAAGGTTTACGTCTCAGACCTGCCCAGATCCCTCAACTACGGCCTCCTCGACAAGTACTGGTCTTTCCAATCCGATTCGAGGCTCGGAAGTGATGCAGACAAAGAAATCCGGTCGGCCCATTTACCCAAAAGGCTCCATTACCCACCTTAGCCCGAGAATCCGTTGATCAAGCAGTACAGTGCGGAGTACTGGATCATGGGCGATCTGATGACGCCTGAAAAATTTAGAACTGGATCGTTTGCGAGGCGGGTTTTCGATGCCAAGGAGGCGGATGTTGTCTTTGTGTCGTTTTTTGCAACACTGAGCGCCGAAATGCAGCTTGGTATGGCCAAGGGGATGTTTGACCGCCAGATCAACCCTCGCCGACATCTGGGTCAAATCGTCGGCGGTCTCGATACCAGTCTTCAGATCGCCACTGGGGTACCCAACAAAAACCGTCTCATTCCCTACCAGACCCGGAACACTTGACCCGTCTGCGAGAACGACATTGGAAGCGGATACCAAGTACTCGTCGTGCTGGAACCCGACAAAGACCCGCCAGGATTTTAGCTCCTCGAGGCCGTTATTGAGCACAGTGAGGGTGGACTCGAACAGGTATGGCTGGGCCTTGGGGTCGGACCTCAGGTCCGGGGGGATCTTGGATCCGGACGTGTGGGCGTAGGAGAGGAAAATGTCGTTGCAGGTGTCGGAGGCCGGGGCCGGAGCCTGGGCCGCTGTCGCGTTCTGGGCCTTCTTCCTAGGTTGTCCATCGTTCTAGCATACTTTATGCAAGAAGGTCCACAGTAGCAGCCATGACATTTTCCCATTTCAGTCATTGAGTTGCTTGATAAGACCTTTTTGCCCCTAAAAAAACTAACAGTCGTTTGGTCAACATATATTTTGACCGTCATTTGGCGATGGAAGTCAAGATTTTTGAATTGTTTGGTGTTGGATGCCAATTTTAAAACCCTGGAGTGCTGGGTGCAACTGACCCCTAAGTACATGGTGTAGCGTAAAATTAACCCCAAATTTGGAGTGCTCCTATTTTCAGACGTAGTTGTTAAGGGAGACTATCGTCAAGAGATCGTTAGCACCGTTGCGGGGACGAATAAAATCTTAAGGACAGTGTATCAAATTCACGCCTCGACCTTTTCATTTGCTGTTCTGTAATTTTGCGGTGAGTTATTACACAGTTCTATTTTCTTGGTTTCGTTACTGCTGTTTTTGGAACGTTAATCTTTGCATGTTAGTAGATTTTCGAAACTGATTTTTTGTACAAGTATACACAAAGAATATATTTCCAATACTAACTATGTAGAAATCCTGTATACCAGCTGATGTTAATTTTAACTGAACTCCTTAGGCATATGCATTGTTGCCTGTCCCAACAGTGCGTACAAATGTTTCATACATATTAGCAGTGCAAGTTACTTGTTTAACCACATGCCAATAGTATAAGAGGCTGGGAAGTTTGATTACCTCGATAGTGCCTACGAGATATTCAGACAACAGTGCAGTGACGGCCGTCATCCCTGCAAGCCAAACTAATCCACTCCAGAATCCTATCACGGATGATTCTTCTGTAACCACGTCGTCATCATCTTCTTCCTGATTAAGCATGCAAAGTAATTAGTGAAACAATTTGTGTTTGAGATTACACACTCATTTTCCTTACCACTGCATTTAAGAAGTTGGCCAGAGAGAGAAATCGATCAGGAAACTCACCTCTTGTGCTTGGAAAAATTGCTTGTGAATCCATAACTGGAAGATAAGATAAGCAGAGTATGCAATTAGCATTATGATGCTATTCACTCTCGACAACTGGAGTGTTGCCTTTGCAGTCACACCCGAAGATTCCCCAGCATATCGAAACATCATTGGTAGTGTGTGGCAAAATAGTGCCAGCAGCAGCAGCAACAAGTTTACATTGGCTTGTTTCTGCCATTCATCCATCGACTAAGTCACATATTGAATACAAGCTTGATAGATAAAGGACTTTTGCAAACTTTCTTCGCTAAGGTACATTGACGAAACATGTTTACAAGTAATTCTTAGATTAAAAAATCCCAACGCTTCGTCCTTGTGGCCAATAAATTATTGGGTTCGTCACCCCAGCAAAACGTGGCATTTATATAAGTATCGTCTACACCTCGGCAGATAATGTTTGCACTCGAGCTAGTCGGCATTCCAATTTTTCTTAGGTGTTGGACCCTCAACATTACTGTGTTTACTCCAATCATGAGTTCTAACCCTATTTTTTGTAAAGATTTGCTTAGGTGTTGGACCCTCAACATGAAGTATAATCCTACTTTTTATAAAGATTTGTAACCTTGAATTCATTGGCTAATTCATACCTTGTCAAAGTTCTGCTCCTTTGTGAGATTGACAAGACCACCACATAGGAGAGAGCAGCCAAGAACCAAAAGAAGTTCTGATAGTATTGAGCCAAGTAGAGAGTACTTCACTATATCTACTTTGTGCTGTATTAGTGCAAAGATTACAATTATGAGTTCTGTGGCATTTCCACAGGTTGCATTTAGAAGTCCACCCACTGCAACATCAAAATAGCCATACATGTCAAGGATATTGAAGGCAGATGATGTTTGCTTGCAAACAACCCACATGCTCACTATAAATTTTCTCTCATTCTGCTCCACACCAACACCATTCCATTTAAACCCAATAATAAACAATTAAAGACTACATTAAGTCCATTTTGGCTTCAGCTACATAAAATATCTTCTATTTCCATATCTACAATGCAAGATCTCAAAAGAGAGGATTATTTCCTGCAGCTAACTAAAATGGCAGGACTTTAAGAACATTAATGAGAACAGTTGTTGTTACAACAAAATAATGTATCCGGTTCTTGAGTTGAAAAGAACTACCTGTAGGACTGGTGAAGTAAGAAATCTGTCTGCATTTATATGACACACAAAAATTGGAAACAGATAAAACATTTGTCAGTTCCAGATTTAAGTGCCAAAGCGAAAATCCAAGCACTTATTGAATCAAAGTTAGAAAATCAAAGTTATGATCATAAAGGAATGTCATGGCTCGCAAGTCAATTCTTGCAATACTTCGTTTCTCAAGAAATCTTATTGAATCGCCAGTGGGTGCAGTTGTAAGTTATGGCATTACGCTATTGAGTGTTGTAGATTAGTGCACGAATCTCTCTTTTTGAACATTTTCCTAAACACGAATGCAGGACGAATGAGAGGAACACAACACTCACCCTTCCAAAGTTATAACATTTGGCTGCAATGGCAAGCGCAACGGCTGGAAAGAGAACGGAAAGCTTTGTCCCCAGAAGCACTTCTTGAAGATTAGCAAGCAACATTCTGAGGTATCTATTCCGGACTTTCGTAACAAGGGTTAGATCCGATTTCTTTCGCAGGGACGAGGACGACATGTTGTGCGGCGTCCGGCCAGCAGCATGCCTATTTTCCTTGCTTAAAGACCCCTTAATAATGCTGTTGTCCATAGAAGCCATGCCAGCGCTTTGGTCTCTGCAGGTTTATGCAGTTAGGAACATTTTTTATATAATGGGTGAGTTGATTATGAAGCTTCCGGGAAGCTTCACTTTTTGTTCTCTCATGGCAGAATTTGCATGGGACATGCAATGTGGCCACACATTTGGGTAATCTCGTTACGGTATAGCATATATAGCTAAGAAACTAACTTGATTTGTGCCAATAAACTTCGAGGTTTTCTAGCTAGTATCAATATGCATGGTCATGCGTTTTAATTAGATTTCATAATCCTTGGGAGAAAAACTTGAGAAAATTTACTGCTCCCGTCTTCAACGTAGCGCTCGTGCTATAACACGAGGCACTAGTCGGATTGACGGTTTACTATACACCAGAGAAGAAAATGTTCAATGTGTGTAGCACGCAAATGATTGTGATAGAAAAGGTGAAGGAAAAGATAATTATATTTATATTAGAGAGGATTAATAAAACTGAGTACAGTGAGACCTTTATAAAGGCAAGAAAAACTATCCTAGTAAAAACAGAAAAGAGAATCATGTACATGTTAGAAGAACTCTAAAATGTTCTAAACACAAGACAATAAAAAAAATATAATTGCTATATTAATATATATCATCTAACATCCCCCGTCAAACATAAGTTGGTAGAGAAGAACAAGCTTAAGTTTGAAGGTTAAGTCCAGAGTGGTTTTTGATACTAGCTGCATTAAGTCAGATCCAAGTTAAGATGAATTCCATGTGTAGAGTCCGGCAATGCAAGAGCAGAGCATGAGTCCCGGGGCAAAGTCCAACAACCATCAAAAGTCTTGGGGTAAGGTCTCGCGACTAAGAATAGATCAGGAGTCCCTGGGCGAAATCTGACGACTATAAAGTCTCGGGGTGAGGTCCGGCAGCTAAGAACAAGGCAGAAGTCCCAGAACGAGGTCCATAGACTAAAAACAGAGCAGGAGTCCCGGAACAAAGTCCGGCGATCATAAAGGTCTCGGGGTTAGGTTCGGCGACTAAGAACAAGGCAGGAGTCCCAAAAAGAGGTCCGACGACTACGGAGCATGAGTCAGAACAAGACAAGAGCAGGATCCATTGCATACGTACACATATATATATATATATATATATATATATATATATATATATATATATACACACGCACACACACACACACACACACATATATGGGAGCTGATCTGTTGATAGCGCTAGCAAGTTGCTAGCGCTGTTTGGCCGTCCGCTACATTATGTAGCGGACGGTTTTTCGTCGTCCGCTACATAATGTAGTGGACGGGTGAAAAAAATACTGGGCGTGGCGCGCGATCTGGCCATCCATTCTCGGCCGTGGACGGACAGATCGCGCTAGCAACTTGGGTTAAGTTGCTAGCGCGGGCAACGGATCAGCTCCCTATATATATAAGAGCATTGGAGCAAACAAATAGCAGGAACATGTTCAGAATGATAAAAAAAAGAGGTGGAAACCTGGAAACTGGTCTAAGTGAACTGAAAAGAGCAAACCGGTTGGAAAATAGGGTCAGGTCGAGTTAGGTTAGGTAGGACCCTGGGTTCCATGTATCAACCCAGACCCTGTCTGGAGAATTGAGCGCGTGGGGCGTGTGGTTTTCTGGTGGCGCGTAGGTTGAAGGCAGAAACTTCGAGCGGCACATGGGGGCTCGTGGGGATGAAGATGGTGGTGTGGTTGGCAGCGTTATGATCGATGGAGGGAACATAATCTTATGGGGATGTTGGATTAGGGTTTGGGCTAAAAGAAATAGACAAAGGTAACTGAAGAAGGAAACAAATTATTATTTTTTGAGCGAAAGAGATAAGCAAGAGTTGATGAATAGTAAGAGTCGGTTGTGGCAAGGGTTTCAGCATAAACGAAGATCACTGTATAGAAAGGGCAGGAAAGAAAGACCAAATTCTGAACTCAAGAAGAAAAGAAGAGTACAAAAAGAAACAAAAGCACATGAATTGGCCGGGCAAACGGCAGAAGGCTGTCCGCCGAAATTTGCGAAAATACTTGAAAGACTCTCATACCGCAGATCGTATGGCTATGATACCATGATAGAAAATGTGAAGGAAAAGATAATTATAATAGAGAGCATTAAAAAATTGAGTATAATTGTTTATATAGGTAAGAGAAAACTATCATACTAGAACAGAAAAGAGAATTCTATATAGGTTAGGAGAACTCTAGAATGTTCTAAACATAGGATAATAAAGAAAATGTTAATTGTTATATTAATATATAGTATATCATTTAACAGATTGTTTGGTGCCTCGCAGATCTCCACTTTAGTTTTCTTTCTCTAGGGGATTTAAAGCCAATTACGGTTCAACCGTAAAAAGTAATTTTTTCCTTTTCTTTTGATTGGGCAAAAAAGTGATACCTGTTAAGTTGAGCCAGAAATATCACAAAAAACTTTTTTCCTGATGAGTCGCATTTCTATATTGAAACTTGATGTAATGACTTGAATATATGGTCCATGCATCAAGTAGACACAAAAATGCACACATAAATATGACTATTCATAATGGCATATCTTCATGCGCATATGGGTGTGTGTGCACGCATTTATTCGGAAAACATATTTTGCACGTTCTTATAATAAATTACTCCGTATTAGTTATTATATTACACGCGATGGGTGTACAAAAATCAGAAGAAAGGAATTGAGATGTGGGAAAAAAAATGGAAGTTATCAAATGCGAAATACGGAGTTAATTATAACTAAAACCAACGCTGCTGGAACTCCTTGAACTAGAGCCCGACCCTCGCTCCCCCCTAGGCATTAAGGAAAAGTTACCAATATGCAATTTTAAAGAAAACCAAACGTAGCCTACATGCATGCATGGCGTGAAAGGTGTGACATTTTCAGAAAATACACATATTGATCATTATATTAGAGTGCTTTGCTTCATATATTCATAAACTACATGTGCATCATTTTTATTACAATGCTCAGAGATACGGCATGGTTCATGTAAGGACTTGCAAAAGAATCATATTACGTTCCCACGGGACTATAATAAGATTTGAATTGCATCACGTCATATTTATCATTATTAAACGTTTTTTTTCTTACTTGTGAACTAGATCGTATAGTTCTTGTGCCTTCTAGTTAGATCTTCTAGCTTTGAAGCTTACATTAGACTGAAGCAGCAAAACATACATCAACATTCCTAACAGAGAACGTACAACAGAACCAAAACTATGTGGTTTCAGGTTGCCAAACGACACCAACCATTAGATTCGGACCGAGACATCTCTTTGGACAGGCCATAAAGGAAGCCAATTAGATTGCAGATTGATTCGCACACAGTCACGCACACATACGTGTAGGAAGTTTAAGGTGCTCGGGACATCTTCTGGATGGAAATTGTGTTGATCAACTTCCACTGTGGTCTATCTCATATCACATCATTGAGAAGTTAAGAATTGTGATTAAGATTGCGAAATGTATGATCTATAGTTGCCTCATAGACACATCATATCTCCAGAAAACACGTTAGGAAAAACACAATTTAGCATCATCATCCAAGTAGGACATGAAGAACGATAATGATACCCATGCACCTAGAAAACGCAAGAGCACATGATTTATGTGGTTCAGCTCGAAGATCGAAGACCGCATTTTTGGTATATACGGCCTATAGTAGTGCTGCTTAAAACTTCATTCTATACTTTCACAGTTGCATGATCAGACGTCTCGTTTAACGGATAAAATTTGCTAGGTTTTTTTTATCACCACTCTGTATTTAGAGATATTTGTAGTAGCCAAAATGGAAGTGGTAAGAAGATGAGTTTCCGATTGAGACCAAATTTTATGTCTTTTCACAAGACCTTTTGGTAGCCTATATATGCATTGCATGTGGCGACCCTAGTTCGTCTATTTTCTATGGGCACTTCCGCATTTGTATACCAAAAAGTGAAGGGTTGCGTTTTCCCTTGGGAGCCATATGTTTTGTTTGGTTCTGGCTTCATGTTGGAAGATGAATTTGGCCGGCATCATGACTAACTCTAATACCAATATGGCAATCATAACCTTCGTTACAAGAATGTATAAACATGATATCCATGTTCTGCTATACATTAGTAAAATTGTTCATCACCTTTGTGTCACTAGTTCATCATCAATTCTGTCCAGCTTCATAACTCCTGCATTATACATGCAATATTATTACCAGCATGCTACTTTTGTTGGTATGTTGGAAATAAATGACTGCAGAGAAACTGAACTGTCTATGAAGAAGTTATTAATAACTAGTAGAGTAATCAAGATTGATCTTGCTGAAGAACCTGGTGACACTTGCATCATGTGTCTTCCCTTAATCTCTTCATGGCTGAAGAAGCCGAGTGAAGCTCAATGATGAACACAAGATAGGACTCGAACTCAAGCTCGAAGAGAGCCGAAGTTTGCCTAAAACAAGCTTGAAATGAAATGCTAAGATTGCCAAGGATACAAGGCCTGACCATGGCTTAATGAGCAGTGCTAGGCTCGTTTGACGACAGTTTTTGGTTGCAAAATAATTTTTAGCAACACAAACATCGAACATCCGACGCAAAATAAATTGAAGAGTGTCAATATATATTTCGCTTAGAATCATGTTTACGTCGTTTGTTGCGTAATAATCTTTAGCGACGAAGGCAACCTAAAATAATGGCGCCGAACAAAATCCGCAAATGTCGATATTTTCTCGCTACAAATCCAGTTTCTAGCCCTAGGTACAGCTTCGCTGAACATGGTTCTCCAACTTGTCATCCGATTATTTGTTGATCACTTGTCGGCGTATGATCAGTACATCGCCCCACATGCATGTGCACCAAACCTAATTAACTGGGGAGCTTCGACGAAGCTTCCTCCGTCAGTTTCAGCACATGGAGACAATTACAGATACAGAACGTATGGAATATGGTTTTCGTCCCCTGCAAATTATTTGAAAGAAGATAAACTTCTTGATTAAAGATCATATTGATGTGAGGCTACGGTCTTATCCCTGTACTGTCAGTTTAACAAGGAGATTATTGTTCTGTAAAGCCTCTGTAAGAAGCTACAAAACCATAGTTACAGTTGCTTGAAGCCAAATCCATGTGATCCGTCGACATCAAGCTTACAGGGACTGCTGAAACAGCAGACACAACTCACGGGTGGTTCCAAATTAAAGAGTTCTTCATATGCAGTTGCGTACAAAAACAATGGTTAGATGTACGTAACTGCATATGAAGAGTGCCGCTGCTATTGTTTTTGTATGATTCAACCATCAAACACCAGGTTAGATGTACGTATGGAACAGATTCAACTTTAATCTGTTCCAAATTAAAGAGTTCTTCATATACAGATTCAACTTGAATCTGTTCCATGCATGACAGGTTAGATGTACGTAAGATTGCAGCTTCCTCACGGCACTTGTTCCGCAAACTTTGAGTTGTTATCTCGGCCGTAAGAAAATAGTTACAACTTTTATATAACGACGATTAACGATCGCTAATTTAATTAGTGGTATTTTTGTGGTAACACCTTCTGTTGAAATTTTTAGCGGCACTTATTTAGTGTGATTGAATAAAAGTTATTAAAATCATTTAACGACGATCAATTATTGCTATATTAGAAGTTGTAATTATCTTCCTACAACTCGGATAACAGTTAAATTTTTCCTGTTTTGCAGTTACAAAATTACCAACAGAAGACCGGGGGAAAACAAGTTTGACAGGGGAGGCAAATATTGATACTAATTTAAGATCAAGTCATCCTCTATTTTTTTTTTTTTTTGTCACTAATGCTGCTTTTAGCACATTTGATCTTGACCAAAACGTACTTACTAGACCCGCCGTGTTGTAGTGTAGTACCCCAAATTTTTTGCTACTTGTGTAAGTAATAATTAAAAAATTATACTAATTTTGAATTAAGTAATGAACCTTACGGAGATTGCTTGGAGTCCTTTCAGTGACGAAATTAATATTTAATAGTATTAGTGGCTAATGTGATTGGATTAGGAAAAAAAAATTGACTTGGATTAGGATTTTACGTTATATTGTGAATACATTTATAATGAGGACTTTAAGTTGTATTATCAAGTTATTATATTCTAAAAAAGTTAGCAAACTATACAAGGAGGATGAAGACATAAGAGTCTTCATATTTTTAGAGGCAAAGAAGAGAAAGAGAAAAGAGTTAGTTCATTTTTTTGGGTATTCAAGCAAAAAGATTGTGATTGATCTAAGATAAAGAGAAGATTTTTGACGTTATATTCGCTACTTTGAGGTAAGAATTCTTATCCAATCTTTTCGATTTATATAAAATAAAATAGGATCAATTGCACATAAAACCTTATAGTTTGAGGGTTTGTGCGCATTTCACCTTGCTATTTCAATTTTAACGCAATTCACCTCACTGTTCATCAATTGGTGCACAATTCACCAATTGACGGTCCGGAGTTCAATTTTTTGAACGCCCGTTAATCTCTTAGGGGTAAAATCGTAAGTTCATTATTTTTTTCACCCTGGCATTAAGTGATCTCAGTTTCTCTCAAAACCTCAGTCTGCAATCCCCTACCTTCTTCCTTACGCACCCATAGAACACCGTCCGCACCCAAGAGTAACCAACCACCCACGCACCCATAGAGCAACCAACCACCCCATTAATCCCTCATTTCTCTCTCTCTCTCTACACAGACAGCAAACCCCAGCCATCGAACCACAACCAATCTTCACTTTGGTTGGACGACTCATCGGTGATGTAGAAGTTTTCAGCGCTGGCAGTGGCTCTGCGGGGGGTTGGACGACTCTGTGATGGAGGAAGACAGGACGACGCTGCGGTGGTGGGGTTTGGACAGCGCTGCAGTGGTGGAGTTTGAACGGTGCTAGTGCTGTTGGGGTTTTGAACGGTTGGCGTTGGGGGGTGTTGGACGAATCTATGATGGAATAGGGTTGGATGGCGCTGCGGTGGTAAGGTTCAGACGACGATGCGGTGGTTTGTTAGGGCGGCGCTGGCGCCGTTCGGGGTTTGGAGGGCTGGCGCCGCTGGGGGTTCGAATGGCAGTGTCTGAACCATGGCCCTTTTCCGTTGGGCTTTGGATTTTGACTGTAAAGAATGTGTTGGGCAGTGGTGATATGGTTTGCACAAGTGAATGGTTTTGATTAGGTCAACATTTTGTGAGGTGAATTTGTGGTTGCCAAGGTGGATCAGAGGATTGAAGTCACGAATTTGCCCTTGAGAAATTGACAGGCATCCAAGAAATTGGACTTCAGCCCGTCAATTGATAAATTGAGCACAAATTAATAAACAGTGAGGTAAATTACGCCAAAATTGAAATATTAAGGTGAAATGCGCACAAACCTTTAAACTATAGGGTTTATGTGTAATTAATCCAATAAAATAAAATAAAAAAGGAAATCCATGCGCTATCATTTGATTTCCAAAATATAATATACTTTGAGCTTATTAGTCATCAAACTTGTTTTGTTGATTCCCTTACGATTTGTAAATTCTCTGAATTTGTTTTCAATGCCACGTGTCTCTTTCATGTTGGTTTTTGACATTATTTTATAATTCTGTTCAATGATGGCACTCTACCCAGATTCGGGTTAAACCGTGTATGCCTCTTACCACGGGTCAAGTTTTCTGTAAATAAGAAAAACTTGACCCGTGGTAAGAGGCATACACGGTTTAACCCGAATCTGGGTAGAGTGCCATCATTGAACATAATTATAAATTTTCGTGCCATTAAGTTTTTACCTATTTTTTTTTTATGATATATCACTCATTTGATATTCGATTGATCTGATTTTTGTCGTTGATTTTGTATTTCGTTCTCTTCAATTTGAGTTTACAATGACTATTTTTGAATTTCAAATAAATATTCGCTGTACTTATCAAATTACTTTGCGTGTGATATTTGTATTTGAAAATCACTTATAATTATGGTGACTTATTTGTGACGCGTCGATTGCAAAATTTGACATGGTATAACCATGATTTGTGATCCTTAATAATAAACAATTGTGTATGTGATCCCCACAAGATCTGGTAAATGTACTTTGATATTCGACTTATTGGTTATGTTATCTCTTTTTCGGTTGATTTGTTATTCGTTTGTGAAATGATATTCGACTTATTGATCATTTTACACCATTTTCAGTAGTTTTTGTTATTCGTTTATGAAATTTGATTGAATTATCTAAATTCCTATTTATTTGCTCTACTCGATAACTCTAAATTTGTAATCTTTTATGGCCCTCTGTGTGTAAGATCTCTTATTGGGCAATTCGCACTCACCCTTTGCTTTTTTGTTTTCATCTCCTTTCAGGCCAAGAGTATCATAAAGGGCGAGATATTCGTACAACGATAAAATCGCTTTTGTGTTTGGTATTGAGAATCGTAAAGGTTTTGATTTCTTTTGGAAGAATTTTGCATTCACTTTGGTTTTAGATTATTTTTGGAGTTAAGTACTTAAGACTTAGATAATTATGTTTTCAGTATTTTAAATACTCTGCTCTACCTTTATAATAATTACGTCATGGACGTGATTGGATTTAGGTTTAAGAACGTACACGGACCCTCAGGTTCCATGTAGCGTCAAGAGAGCTTTTGAGGAGCAGTTCTATGCTGCTGCCACCTTCACCCTTCTCTTTTCATTTGCTAGTAATAAAGAGAGTCCAATATTCTGTTAAGACATGAATTAGCCATTGATACTGGATGCACATTCTTACAAAATTTTCTTGAGAGAGATGCTAATTAAAAAAGATAGAGAAATTGACTGGCTTCCACAGAGCCTAGCTATGGTAGAGGCCATTTTGGTAAGTCAGAAAAGGGCTAATTTAGTCCTAAATCAGTCAAAGAAGTGGCTGCAATTGCCAACACTTGCTCTGTTTCCTTCCAAGATGTTTCTCTAGCCTTGATGCAATATACGCGAGATCCCAGATGTTGAACTTGAAGACCTGCATTTTCGCAGCCAGTGAAAAAGAGTGACTCGTCCTCTTTTCCAATTCGACGCCTCCAACTCATTAAAAAGGCTGGTCTACGCAGTCCGCAACAAGTATCTGTGGAAGAAAATGTTGAAAAGCGAGTTCATCAAGTCATCAACTCTGGTCTCAACTACCTGTTCAAATGGATTACTGAGCACAGAAATTACCATTATACTTGTAATTCCTTCCAGAAAATGCTTCGTTTGCTTTTGGCTTGTAATGTTTGAGGAGAAAGCAGAGAGTCTTAGTTAAGTTCGCGTATTGTTTTACATCTACAGCAGCAACATAAACCAGCTTAGGACACGCACATATAAGCAATGAGGGAGCAAGGGGAATTAAGGTCGCATAATTATTCACATAAACACGGAAGAGAACAACAAAATCATGTTAGAAGGCAACATAAACCAGCTTAGGACACGTACATATAAACAATGAGGGAGGAAGGAGAATTAAGTCCGCAAAAAAATTATGTACGTCTCAAGACATTCAGAATATACTCTCTCAGCTACTCTTATTTATTAACAAAGTGGGGGGCTTATGATATAGCTAAAAATAAACTCTATCATTGGATGACACCTGGCATTCCCAGTCAAACTTGGTCAACTTCGAGAATGGTAATTAACCTATTCCGGATTAGGGCTTCAAAAGAACTCTAACTTAATACAAAAAATAAAGCCCAAGCCCAGCCGTCACTCCTAATTCTCTTGGGGTTATGACCTACACCTATATAAAGGAGATCCTCCCAAGTATTTAGACAACTGAATCCACACAAGCACCACTGTCTTTCTAGCTTATTAAGAGTTCTATCCTGTAGTTATGCTCTAACTTAAGCATTGCAGCGTTCCCCACTGGCCGGCCGGAAGCCCAACTAGCGGTCATTCTTTTTCTGTCTTGTAGGTCATTATTCCAAGCTGTAGTTCCCCATCAATTTTCTAGCAGCAAGACAGCTCAATATAATCTTCTACTAGAAATTCATGCATGGTTGTATATGTTAAACAACAAACTGCAAAGAAGCCAGTCAAGCCACTATACTTGAGAACCTAGCAAATGCAACACTCAGCAGTCTTCCCATGTTCCACCACCTTTAAATAGCTCAGTAAGCTCACCAATTCTCTACACTGTTGTGTTCAGTTGCTCCTAGAATTTCAATCCAATGGGCCGTTATTAATGTTGAGCATAAGAAATAGCAACTAATACCTCCGTATACAAGCCTTGTGGGCCTTTACGCCCATTGCCAATTGGTTTAAAGTTGGCTATTTCCACATGCATCAGGGTGGGTCTATCCAGGCCTAGCAAAAAACGCAAATTAAGTTCATCGCCACCCAATATCATTCATCCACGTCGCTGGCTGTGCTCAAACTAAGTTCACCGCCACCAGATGTCATTCATCCACATGTCTGGCCTGAGTGTTGAGAATAGGAAGGCCACCCGATTTTTCGCTCTAACTTAGACTAATTTACACTCCCAAACAATAGATGGTACAAACTACAAAATACTATAAATCGGTCAGAATTTGTAGTAAACCAGAGAAACTGGTACGACTAGGCACTTACAGAGTAAGATATCGCTAGCAATAACCAGATCCCAATCTGGCTCAGCAGTTGGAAAGGCATCTCCCCATGAGTCTGAAACATCAGCAAACACTCGATTATACAATCATATCAAAACCTAAAAGAATAGTGATAGAAATAATCAACATACAAAGAGAAGATCTAATCTAATTGGCATCACCAATATTCAATGGAATAATTTCTTAGATGTATTACCACATCCCCAAGGGTTGGGCCCACTTTTTACAGGTCAGTGGAATCTTTATGCTCAAAATCCCGATTCGAGTAGTCATTTATTTGGTACCTCCCAAGGAGCAGGAAATGATCATGACCATCTGATCTATGAGACTCTCACCTTCCACTAAAGGAAATCATAGATAATCTACTTTTTAGGGAGGCGATATTATTGCACAGCATCATTTCAGAGCCCAATGCTAAAGCTGCAACCATTAAAAAGGAAGATGAAAAGTGAACTAACGTTTTATGTGGGGAAGGAGGGGGATAACTCCATTAACCCTGCAATTATGAGCTATGTTCTCTTCGATTTCCAAATCATCGTAGTCTGAAGTCGTAATGTCAAGTTGAAACAGTTTGTGCAGAAAAATGGCCAATCCACCTGTTCCACTGCCATGAACTAGAAAGATCAATACAAGGGACATTGTTATCAACATTAAAAAGAACTCACAGCAAGCTAACCTTCTTTATAAACAGAGCCTCACAAAATCACAAGAAACTGAGGGTGAAGAAATCTAGCTGGAATCATAATAAAGGATATTGTAGGGCCCAAGAAGCTTAAACAGAAGAAAAATAGGAGTTTGTGCAATTGATGCAAGGACTATGGAATTTGGATTTCTTAAGTTCCATCAGATACTGAAAAGCATGCATGCATACAAGTTTATTCATACTGCAGTTTAATTGGAAGGAAAAAAGAAATACAAATCTCAGGTGTGCACTTCATAGACTAAACATTAATTGGAAGTTACCGGAAGTGAACCTCAAGAATAAGTTTTATCTTAGCGATTGTTTTTCAGGGTTTTGAATGAATTCTATTGGTGAAATTAAAAAACTCATTTTACAGTTTACACAAATATGACCCTTAGAACCATTACCATTAACAAGAAAAAAGAGACAGTGACACCATATGAAAGTTTTGTTCCCATTTAGAAGATGATGGAATTGTTCTGGATGGAGCACAATATTCTTTCTAAGAAATTGTTATTGTTTCAATCCAACATCCCTCCTCACGTAAAGCTAGCCTCAAAAGAATCAAATCATCAAAACGACCTCCCATATCACCACGTGTTTGAGAATGCAGTAAGTAGCACTTATATATATAGCCTATAAAGTAGAAAAGCAAGCAAACAACTAGCCACGTTAGTAAAGTATACTGCAGCTGGAAATCAAGGAGTACAATATGATGACTCCACGTGCCATCCACACATTTCTAGAGACTAATACAGTTCAAAGAGGCAGCATCATAGCACATAACAAGGGAGTAGTAAGATTATAAGCGGGATACAATAGGCACGATGAACTTTATAATAAGTGAGAAGATATGGGCCGGATGAAACAAATGAATTGATCGGGTGGAACAATAGAAGTGCATAAACAGGACATGCCTGCCCAATTCGATTATGCGCTGTCCTTCTACCCATGACTTGTGCTGAGCTAACCAATCTGCAAATGCAAATGTCCCCGGCCAAAGTAAATTAGCATTCAGCTTGTGAAAAGAGAATTCTCTAATGAGCAATTCCTGCAGACATAGTCAAACATAAAGAACCTTAGGGAATGCTTTTACAACTAGATAAATATATATGTAAAGGGAACTACAGAAATACGATAATTACATTAACTGGATTTATTGTATAACCCATAACATATGGTTGCAGTTAGGTCAAGTGTGCATGTCTTAATAAAGTTCAATACTTTAGGTTTTTAACGCTAGTTCCAGAAGAAATTAAATATATCAAAAACAGCTCAAGAACCTCAAAGAATTTGGTATAGAGTCTCAGGAAGAAGCTCTTATCCGAGCAATCCTTTCATGAGAACTTTCAAACTCAATCATAGATGATGGAATCATCAAAGATTTGACCTTTTTGAACTGTGTCTGTGTTTTATGCCATTTAAATTTGGCAATAGTAACAGTCACACCACACCTGCGCTCCATATTCGCCCGGAGTTCGCTCCCAGAAATATAGCCATCCCTGCATTGCTGGCAAACTATGTGTTTCAGTGGTTCATCCTATTCTCAAACCTTTAGAAGATAACCAACCAGTCTAACTTAACCTGCACGATGACCACTTCCCCAACAAAATCATACAGCCAATATATTATTAACAGCTAAAAGGTCCTTATTAAGTTCACCAAATCATTCAAGAGTCCTACATTATCCCTCCTGCACACAAAATTGTCGCAAAGATAAATCATCTTGATCACACAACATCATTCTGCCTCTGCAATAACCAAACATGAAGAAAATTTGAGAAATGAGTCGCCTAACATGTATTTAGTTCGCGTCCCAGTACGAAACTAAAAAGGAATCTTAATGCCATGAACCCAATTTCACAAAGTAATGTCAGTTCAAGTCATTTGCATTGAAGTGAATATACCTGATCACTATAGAAAGTTAATCAAAATAAAAAGATAGGAAATCAAAAGAGAAATAAGGCAAATTACTCATAAAGATCACATAAGACGAGAAAACTGAAGAGCAGAAGTTAGTTATACAATCAAATGGCAGGTGAAGTCATAAGTTTACTACTACTGCAGATCTTGATAGAATTGAGAACGCAACTGAATTCCCAAGAACATACAAACCGAATATTCACTGTTCTATACATGGGTATTACTCATAGGCTTGATTTTCACTCACCATCTTAGGGAATTGGTGCCTTCTTTCCACGTAGCTTTCTTGGGTCTCAGTCGTTTCCTCATCTGAAATGAACAGCCAACTATGTAAAGATGATAACAGGGAATAAAGAGAGAATATAGGGTGGGGTGGGTGTACCAGTGGAGCTGCCACCATTCTCGTCGGCGAAAAGAGACGAAGGGGAGAAGAGAGCAATGTCCATGGTTAGGCTTCGTTTGACAAAAGAAAAAATTTGTTTTCAGCTTTTAAACAACAGCTTAAATTTTTATATTTTTACAAAAATAAATGAGTGTTTGATAACCCTTTTTTTTTTTTTAACTCTTTTTTTTTTGTGGTTTGCCGTGGCGGTGGTGGGGCGTAGCGGTGGTCAACGGTGATAGTGGCCGGCGGCTCGAGGTAGCTGCCGGCGGCCGAAGGTGACTGCCGGCAGTCGTTGCGCGGTGGTCGCCTGAGGTAGCTGCCGGCGGTGGGAGGGTGGTGGTGATGGTTTCAAAAAAAAAATACCAAAAGTGAAAAAAAAAATTTACTCTTCAATTTAAAAACTGATTTTTTAAATTGGAGAAGGAAAAAAAAAATAATTACCAAACGCATTTTTTTTTTCTAATTTTCAAAAGTAAAAAAAATAGAGCGTCGAACGCACTCTAACTCCTCAGTCCAAACTGAAACAGTGAAACTAGGGAAAGTGAAGCGAGGGAAATGGGAAGAGAAGTCAAAAGTATTTTTTTTCACACGTGCACTATCTATTTGCCAAACCTATCCTTGTCCATATTTGGTTTTTAATATAGGATTTAGTAATATTTTCGTTCGAAATTTTTTTTATCTTAATTTTTATTTTTGTCGCTAGATGTTATAAAAGGCCAAAAAGGAAGAGCTTTTAATTGTTGTGTAGTACTAAATATTGAAGCGATTTGTTTTCAATAGAATAAGTCGTTTCTACCTAAGGTCAAGCTAAATTCATAGATTTTCTTTCTCTAAATACGTACTGTATTTTTTATTAAGCGCCTATGATGTGTCTTTTAGCAACGACTCAAACATGTGCCAGCAGTAGAATTTGCACAGACGGAAACCAAATAGCAAACCGCGGTATCACTTTTCCAATTGTGTATTTTGGACAGACTTATGATGGATTGTGATTAAACCTCACATTTTTATTAAATTCATACACTTTTGTTACCAAACAGTTATCACTAATTTTTTTTATTGTTTTTAGTGACAGAAAGGAAGCGTAAATTATGCCTTATTGGACTTTTTAAAGGGGCACATGCAACGTTTTAGTTGGGCTTAATAACCTTAACCAAGCCTAGCCCAGTCTGTAATAAAGGGGTCTAAAGTCCCATAATTAATCGCACTGGTCTTATTTTGAACATAACTTCATACATATTAGCCTGCAATACATTTTTGGAAATGGTTGGGCTAAAGCCCGAACCTTTCTGCTGAATTTTTTTTTTTTTTGCTACAACCATGGATATAAAGAGAGTATAAAAAATTTCAACTTATTATTAATTAATGGTCACTGAATATTATTAGTAGCTAAATTTTAGTCGCCAGATTTGTCTGTGGAGAAGTCCTAAAAGATGCTACTAATCGTCTTCGCTACAACCATCATAAGTGGCATTATGGTAGTGACGCTAAAAAACGCTACTACGGTATAGTATGTTATTGGGATCAACGTCGGAGAGGGACGTTTACAGCCGAACTAGTCACTCGATTGTTGCCGCTATAAAAATTTTAGCAGCAACTAAAGAAACCACCTTCAAGTTGTAACAGTAGAGGATCATGATTCATGTTGTTAAAGGTGAAGCTATAAAACGATCCCCGATACTCGCTTTGTGAATGGTCATCTCGCGTCATTCAATATCGATTCACAATAGAGATCAACCTCAATTTTACCACTTTTAGAAGCTCCTTAACTAGGGTTTGAATCCACAAGTAAAATTATATAGTATAAAAGTCCGGGCTATGCTCAAAGCAAGCAATGCTTGCTTGATAAATAATGGTATCAGTCAAGCTTGAACAACCATAAGCTCGAATTAGGTCATTTACAACCCCTTCTGGAGGTCTCTTAAAAAGTGTGACCATACTTTCCAACGATTATCTAGCGCTAAATGAAGAATTGTAACCTTTTAGATGCAACCAAAATCATAGCAAAACTTCTTTTAAAAAACAAGAAGAAAGAAGGCTAATAAGAATATTGTGTACTAAAAAACGCTGAAGTTTAAAATTACCGTAGACCAATCAGCTATGTTGTATTTGTTTGTTGTCTAGTCCTAGTCATGGAAAAGTAGTTGTTTTTAATGCGATTATTAATTTGTAAAGCCATATATGTATTAGTTTTTGCATTTCATTTTTTGCTAAAATAATTTAGTCAATGAATTCTAACCTTTTGTCAATATACCATCTAGAATACTTGTGAGAAATTAGTATCATAACCTTTATAGCATGCATCCCATTGACTTCCAACTATTAAAAAGCAATGGGTAAGTCGTCACACTTTGTCGGAATTGTGTGTATAATTTTCTCCTTCTTTTTCCTCTTTTCTTCATCATTTCCTTCGCAATTTTTCATAAATATAAGTCGAGTTTTTTGTTCAACTTCACAGATGAACCATATGAGGGTTTGTTTACTTGTATTCTTCAAACATTAGCAGATGTCTATGAACGTAAACTTTTATTAGTCCGGACCTTGATACGTGACTTCTAATTGCAAAATGAAGGAGAGCGTGAGAGCGATGGACTTCAAACTTACTAGCACAAATGCTAGTACATTAGACCGATCCACATTTTAAGCCTTCGTTCAACAAATTTAAGGATTCATTCAAGCAGTGATTTGCCCACTTTGTGTTTTCAATTTTCTTTTTTACACCATATGTTTTAGCAATGTTAAAAAATATATATTACTTAAAAAATTTGTGAACCTTTGAGCTATGCCCACCTTAGTTTTCGCGATTTTTTTGCATTGAAATTAAATTTGATCCACCAACCTCGTGTTACTATATTCGAGATGATTAATGAACATTATTTTCTTTTTAAAGATGCAATATCCGATCTTCTTATTGTGTACCGAAATAAAAACAAAAAGTTGAAAAGGTCTTAAATAGGTAGTGGGAATGAAGCCATCTTCAAACATATGTGAGCTCCACTCCTCCCCTTTGTTCTAGATGGTATTATACCGTGTATTTTTTGTATTACATTCCCTTCGTCTCAAAAAAGTTCATCATGTTCTTTTTTTGCTAGCCCAAAAAAAATGTTCACTTCTCAAATTAATAAAAATTCTATAAGTGTTTTTTTATATTTATTTTTTTACACTCTATTATTATATTTTTCTCTTCACATTTGACCCTATATGATCAATTTTCTCTCTCATGATCCAGTTTCTTTCTCCCTTCTAAGAAGAATAAGAAATACAAAATATATTACTTATATCTTTAATATATTTGGTAAGTCAAAATAGAATAATATGCTGATAGAATAACATTATTATTACGGTCCCTCCCAAAACAAAAATCTCGCTCAATCGCTTGATAGGCAATAGGGGTGAACACGATTTGGTTTGGTTCGGTTTGGGGTCAAACCGCAAACCGATCTGTTATCCCTCGGTTTGGAAAAATGTGAACCAAATCAAACACTATCGGTTTGGACGGTTCGGTTTATACGATTTTTGATTTGGTCAGTTTAAACAATTTGGGCTCACTTATAGACGTTGTTCCTTTATACACTACTATTTAATCTAATAATAATTAAAATTTGAAGTTATATTTTTTCCTAAATTACATATAATCTTGTTACAATTGATATATAAGTGCTCATTGATGTATGAGAAAGAATGAGTAAGTATAGAATAGGTATTGGTCACGAATTTTTTGTGTTATAAGTGTTCTCATTATTTTATTTTCTTTAACTTTCAAATTTTATTTATTTGAATTTTCTTCGTATCATATATATGTGAAATTACCAATCAATGCTACTAAATATAGATTAACATATCATAGATTGATTTAATTCGGTTTGAAATCGGTTTCAAAAATATAAATCGTAAACCGAACCGAACTAAGGTCGGTTTGAAAAATATGAGAGCGAACCGCTAAGATCATTGGACGGTTCAAATTAAATTGATTCGGTTAGAACGATTCAAATTGATTTAAACGGTTTGATACTCATCATTAATAAGCAACGTCACGTTTACCAAAAGTATCTCTCGATCACCCTCTAATACACGTGGCGGCATCAGGGTTGTAGGTAACCAGCCGACCTCATAGTTCTCTTAGTCACATTAGCTTTCCCTGGCCCTGAAAGCGAAGAAGAGTTGTACCAAAAAAGAAAACGAAGAAGAAGAAGCAGAGAATGTAGTCTCTTTGACTATGCCCTCATATACGCGTATATATAAAAATGCCCATAGATCAGATACCCAGAATTTGTTTGTAAGAGTCGAGAGAGAGAGGGAGGGAGAGGGAGAGAGAGATGGTGGGACCAGTGAGGCCGCAGTTCGTTCTATTTGGATCGTCGATAGTGCAGTTCAGCTTCAGCAACGACGGCTGGGGCGCTACTCTGGCCGATATCTACGCTCGTAAGGTGAGGCGACGCACTTACGATTGGTGTCCCTTGTTGTTGGTATGGATTGTGTTTGCTGTGTTCACCTTTTCCGGTCAATGGTTTGATTTGATTTTGTCTACGGGAGTCCCTTATTTGCTACAATCAACGCAGTGCGCTTTTTAGTGGTAGGGTCTACACTAATGTTCGAATTACTATCCCGTTGAGTTAGTCCTCTTTTTCAGCTATAATCAATAAGAACATGTCACGCGTACGGGTAATTCTCTGTACATGGATGGTGTTAAGTGCTTATAAGTACGGGGAAGTGCCTCTTCTTTTATGTGGGCTCCTCTTTCACGAGCGAGAATCATTAAGAACACGGCGCATAATTATGGGTGTGAGTGGGGCCACATTGTGTTCGTCCCACATCATGTTTACGCACGTTTGTGACCATCATATGGCATTAGACAAGTAATTACGTACGTACTTAGTGTAAACTATGCATGCTAATTCGTACTGGTGATGCCCTCTTAAAATTTTTTTGGTTAGCAAAAAGCAGTCCTGAAGGTAGCGCAAATCACCCCTAAGGCTGCATTTGCACGCCGGATTATTAAGTGGGTAGGACAGGATAAAGACAGATTAGTTAGGATAACATATCATGCTGGATAAGGCTGGATAAGCTACGGATCGTATTGCAGTGGTGTCATAGTTTGTGTTGAACCATTGCCAAGAAGGCTGTAATTATTGTAAAGGCGCTATAATAGAACATCAGTGCTAGCACTGCCCTGCCAAAAGCTACTCTAACTTTGACTGTGACCTGTGAATCTAATATAATCCTGTAGAATTTTTATTGACACCAATCAAGACCATGTAAAGACTATAGAGATGCGTAAGTGCCCAAGGATATAGGAGGCACAATTCGAAGAGTACGGGACGATTGAGATGCACTCCATTTTTGTACATACATTTTCAGGTGGCACCAGTTCCAAAGTTCAACTATGTTTTTCTCTCTATAAATTTGCTGGTGTTCTCAGAAATGCAGATGATATGGTCGTCTATAACAATACTACAATTTGGCTTTAGCAATTGTCTGATAACTACTGCCAACTGTGGTTGGACAGCTTCTCTGTTTTGGATTGACTAGATCGATACATGTGCTTAGAATAGTTATCCATGTCCTTTTGTAACATGTGTAGTTTGATGCTTGGGTCAACTATAGTTGTCTTCATTGTTAGTACATTATTATCATGACCTGGATTGTAATAATTTCCATAGGCAGACATATTTTTGCGTGGGTATGCTGGCTGGAACTCGAGGCGTGCTCTCCAAATTTTGGACCAAGTTTTTCCAAAGGTAAATCTATGTTATTTCCCAAGTAATTGTAGCTATGCTGGAGCTCATAAAAGTTTAATAGGATACGTAGTTCTAAATGTTGATAACTTTGGGGGCTGTTGGGACATTTATAAAAATCTACAAGAGTACAATAGATACCACAAACAATTATGTTGACAGCGAGAACACAAATAAGTGCACTATGCATAAACACAATGCAAACTTTCCTTCAATGTTTATGGTGTTCTGCTTCGGATGTTGGCGTTAGATAGATGGAAACTTGAAACTAATAGGAGGGACCTCCCACGAAAATCACCTGTATATACTGTAGTATGACAATGCAACATAATCATCCTTATCGATTGTAGCTTATTACAAGAAATAGTCTCTAAATTTCTCAAACTTGTCTTTGTGAAAAATCTCTTATCATAACACTGATGTGAGTATTGGTACTCTTCCGTGGATTGCATACTACTTTTAGTACATTGACATACTCCTTCCCCCTTCTTTGTCATAACAAAAATGATAGGATGCAGCTGTGCAGCCTTCTCTGGTGATAGTGTATATCGGTGGTAATGATTCGGTGAACCCTCATCCAAGTGGCCTAGGTCCTCATGTCCCTCTTCCTGAATATGTGGAAAACATAAGGAAGATTGCTATTCACATTAAGGTAATTTGAAAGTGAGCATACGATTTATTGAGAAGCTTTCATTTGATCAGTAGAAATGCACGATCTTGATGAATCAGAAGTATACCCAGGAAAGCCTTCTCACTTCAGTAGCATCACTCTTTGAACAACTGGAGCAATAATTGTCAAACTAACAAGATACAATTCAAAATACACTAGGCCATTGGACCACCTCAAGCAACATGATGTTATTTGTACTTGCTGCGTAGTCTAACAGAAACCTGTTTGCTTATCAGAGTCTTTCGGAGAAGACGCGGGTTATCTTTCTAAGTACTCCTCCTGTGAATGAGGCACAAATGCGGGAAATTTTGGGGTGAATGCAATCTGGATCAGTTTTTTTCTTAGCCTTCTCTGGCGACATTTTATTCTAAATTTACTCTTCTGATGTGTTTTCTCCGTTAAAACAGTGATAAATTTGGTGAACTGGGCCGGACAAATGAGAGGGGTCAAAAATATTCAGAAGCTTGTTTGGAGATGTGCCGTGGGTTGGACGTCAAGGTTATTGATCTTTGGACTGCGCTGCAAACACGAGATGATTGGCTAACCACTTGCTTTACGTAAGTGTCTTTCAATAAAATTTTGCTCTGCCTTTCCACATTGTTAAAAGGCGTAAAGTGGCATACATCAACCCTCCACACCTTGTGAACTGCGGGGAGCTCGTGCACTGCGCTGCCCTTATTGTTCCCAATTATCTATTCTCGTAACTAAAACTCTTAATGATATCTCTATATTCACATTATAGAACAGAGTAGACTCCTTTTGTCAGGGCCTACCGTACAGTTGTAGATATGCTTCATGAAGCAAAGCTTCATAGTTGACGACTCTTCATACCTCAGCATTGACCACATAATTGCTCATAAAATCCTTTTTGCAATTTGTCAAACTGAGTTAATGGGACAAGTTTGGCCAACTCTGAAGCTGGTGTGCACGTTCTAATCGACAAATAGAATACTTCTGTAGGTTTTTAGCTCCGCGACATGTCCAGGTTTGCGGGTGTAAGTTTGTCACTTGGCAAAATGCGCCACATACAAGAAAACGTTGGATCGGTTTCTCTCAGAATAGTGAAACAAAACCAAATATTTGTTTAATTACCCAATAAGTGATGCAATCAGTTAGTTTCATCTAACAAGCTTAGCTAATTGTGTTCTTTTTCCAGGGATGGAATACACTTGTCATCTGAGGGGAGCAAGATTGTTGTTAAGGAGATACTGAAAGTTCTCAAGGAGGCTGATTGGGAACCAAACTTGCACTGGACTGCATTGCCTGCTGAATTTTCTGGGGATTCGCCATATGATTTTGTTGGTCTCGATGGTAAGACCACTGTAAACACATCTGATCTCAATCTTCACTGGGGAAATCAATGGGAATAGATGGAGATCAGAGTTGAGCATTTGTCTCCCATCTGTAAATTAGGATACCAATGTAAAGCCCTCTGGTGCAGAAATGTCTCTCTACGTGACTAAACATTATTGAAATCCAACAAAGAATTTGACTAGTCTTCTGAGGCAATCCCAGGAATAATACATAGGTAAATGGCGTATAGTTTGTGTCTTTGGGTTTACTGTATTAGTCAATGGTATTGTGATCTTTAGATTGGCATCGGACCAGTAAGCTATTAGTGTTGTTAGAAATACAATACAATTGACAATGTTACCTTAAATCTCATAGGTAGCAGGATCTTTAGATTGGCGACGAATCAATAAGCTATTAGTGTTGTTAGAGATACCATTGACAATGTTAACCTGATTCCCATGTTTTAAAAACAAGGATAAAGCATAAAGACTAAAAATAAAAAAAATTCTCATCGAATGACTCATGTATGTACTACTAATAAGAATTGGACCATAACAATTGACATATCCGGACTTTAATCGATGAATATAACCATTACTACCTGTCACCAAAAATTGTCTTCTTTGACCTAGTGCTGTAATGTTTCATGCGAGTTATATGACCAAATAGACTTTATTTAGTTTTTCCTCGGTAGTAGCGATATGTTTTACGTTGCATCCTTTCTAAATAAACTTTGGAATGGATACAGTTGAGTGGCGTTTTATATGCTTCCTTTAACTGCATGAAGAGTCGACCCTCTTATAGTTCACATGTTTGGATATATGAAAAACCTATTGATCACAAGAGTATTCGATATAAGTATTCGATTAGTCACATCTATCTTAAAAAGTGGTTTATTCACGCATTTTCTAGTCATATTTTTAGCCTCGAAAGTGTACTAACAAATTATATCTTACTGGGGGCACCATAACATCCTCACATCGTCTTGAATTATTGTACTCGGAGCATTTTTCTTCATGTGCAGCGTACTTTTTTATTCTGTAATTTTAACATGTGTGTATGGACGATACTTATATTCTTGAGCATATCTAAATATTGCATTTTTTTCCTATCTTATGATTAATGCCTCTACATGATCTTTTCCAAAAACTTATAAGTTTGAATTAATAAAAGTCATTCACTATACGCTAAGTTTGTTTCCCAAGTATTATTAGAAGTTATAACTTATCGGATATTAGTTGCTAGAAGCCAACTACACTTAGTTCTACTCGATTTTAATCTTACAATCTACTCGATTATCTACTTCCGCTTTGTACAAGTTAAATTTATCCAAAACATAATCTTTAGTCCTTAGAAGGTATGTAAGTAAATGCATACGATGAGCAATCACCAGTAAGCGTCATTTACCTTACATTATATATAAGTCCTAATGCACTTTATTAACATGTCCTAGATTTCAAAGAAATAGATATCTACGAGCATGCATCTTATGCTGGAAATACAGTGATATCAGACCATCTGTTTATTATTCCTTCACATGCTTAAATTCATTTCTTTGATCGAACTCCTTAGCATAAACAAAATATACAGTAATATAGGTGCGTAACATAAATTTTGTGACTTTAAATAACTAGGAAATTTATATATTACCAAGCACCATTTGAAAAATAAATAGTTAATATCAATTTCATGACTTTAAAAAACAGGAAATTGTCGTGGTTTCCTTTGTCAGACCCATGTTTTAGAATACAACATGGAAACTCAGAAAAATTCGACTAAAATTTCCAGTACGTAATAAGTTTTCGGTAGTTGGCCTAATTGTTAACATGACCAAAGGTAATGTTTTTCCAAACAAAACCTTTTTTTTATTTTTTATTTTTTCTAAATTAACAACTGCATAGTCATTCAAACTGTCCTTTGTAATTACTTCTTTACTTTACCAATTACTGTCCATGGAGAGATCCACGCACAAGTATTAGTAATGGACAAACTGTTTGTCCATTTCATACTCATCATCATGGATTAGTAAAATGTAGGCACTTGAGGCCTATTCTGGGAGTACCCCGGGTTATGGAAACTTTATTGATAGGCCTTAACTGGATGCATTCCCTTCCATATTCCCATGTTATCTTTCTACTTCCTCACTCTGATTTCCTATCGTAAATGATGACTCGGACTCCATGCGATGTATCTAGTTTTGGTATCATGCCTGTTTTAAGTGTTAGCTGCAACATGTTTCATTCTGTACATATTACCCGAGAAAACGACTGCATTTTGGATCTCGCATCGGCTCTAACTTCTTTTGCATCCTCTTCGGCTGTTGGTACTCGGCAAACCTGGCTTACTCCTGCATAGGTTATGGCTCTGATTGCTGTCGTGGAGTTGATATAGGCTTGGGCTTCCTCTGTGGTATTTTGCTACTGTAGCTAGTTCTGGATGAGCTTGTCATTGTTTTTAGATTTTGTTGTATGTTGGTGAAACGCAAAAAGTGTGAACTTTTATCGAATTAACATGCGTAATTATAAAATGGGTTAGGAGGGTTTGAGATCATATCATAGTAGGTTATCTTCGGTTGAGCTCTTAAATCTATGTATAAAAACTCATATTTTGAACTACAACCACCTGGCGTCACCCGTCCTACACGGACGCTAGCCTCCACCATTACTAGCCACCTCTTTCGGCCACCATGACAACCGACGGATGTCGCCACCAACGGCAACCTCCACCACCAACGTTGCCCAGCCGCCATCACTGTTGCCCGGCGATGACGCCAGCCTTCACTTCCGCTGCCACCACCTCCACTGTTAACATCATTGCCAGCCGCCGACCAACCGCCACCAACTATCTCCACCGTTGTCGACAGTCCATACCAATGCCAGCAGCTACACTGCTGCTGGCAGACGCCATCACCGTTGTCTGTCGCCTCCACCATCGATGGCAGCCACTTCCACAACCGCCGAAAGCCGTCGTTGCCACCATTACCTTCGCCACTGTCGCCACCCCAGACAACCAACGCTACCACTGTTGCCGCCAACCACTGCCGTTGGCAGCCACCAATGTATTTTTTGTTTAAATAATGAAAAAATTCTCTGTTTTGAACCAACCCATTAAAAGCCAAACAGACCCACCTGACCCAATGCAATTGATTCAGTTTCTTTTTTTTAATTTATGTTAAAGCTCATTGGGTTTTTAAAGCACATACGCTTTTTAAAAGTTAGGTACAAACCCAAACCAGACCAACCAAGTTGCATCCCTACGCGAGATTGCTTCAAAAGTTGTTAATATAATCACAGTTCATCTTATGCCTTCCTTGAAGCACTTCTTATTATAGTTGCATCTAAACGAGGATTCTCTATGTTGCAAAATATTGTTCTAAGATTGTTAAAGAAAATTCACAAATGAGGATGGAAAATGCCTACGTCAAAAGCTATACTATGCACTCTTATCTTGAGACAATATGTACCTCTTATATTGTAATGGGTAACCGCAAATCTGCCTCCCAAAATAAAATAGGCGACTAATGGATACTATTTGCAAAAACAACAACCAAAGAGAATTACCTTATGAGAGAGAACGTGAAAATATTTTATTATCAATTAAGGAAAGCCTTGACACTTATTTATATTGCACAAAAAGATGTCTTTGAAGAGGTTTAATGGCATATCTATACTATACATAAAAGAAAAACTATTTTTGATATAATACTCTTTTGATGAGTACATAACTATCCACTTAGTGATGACACACAAAACAAAAGTTTAAATAATAAATATTTACCTATAAAGAAATGTTTGGTTTTCATAACTTAAAATTCATCTTAACAAATGCAAATGTGATAATAAACACTTATACGTGATGCTCGATTTTTTTAACAAAATTCGTATTATTAATTTTATTTTTGTGCGTATCGCGTGTGCCACAACTTTAAAACTAAAAGTCATCATTGAATGTCACAACTTTCTCCCCCCAAAAAAAAAGACAAATAAATAGTCACAACCTTTGAAATTAGACTCATGTGCCAATTATTGAAGATTTCCAACTTCAATCAGCAATACCCTAAAGAGAAAAACATTAATTGAATAAACCTTGTCGAGGAATTTATTATGATGTCTTAAGTATACTTATAACTTTTATGGCACAACTCTAGAAGCACCCCCCCCCCCCCCCCCACAACCCTGTTTGAAGAAGCGAGTGGTATCATCTGACCAAATGATAGAGAACAGTCGGTCATAGGTTTGGTACCTAACCTCGTTATGAGTTTCACCGAGCATATGTCCAAATCTCAATAAGCCTCTATATAGAAAATCATACCCTGATGAAATTGACCAAATGGAGATTCCAAAAAAAAATAAAAATCATCCCCCCTCCACACACACGAGTGCACGCACATGCACACAAACTTTTTATGCCCCTCTTTATGTAGTCCTTGTGCTACAATGTCTTGTATCCTTTTACGGCAAAAAAATGCCAATTCTAGAAGCCCCACCCTACCTGACACAAACTTTTTATGGCAAAATATCACTTATAGAGGCCCCTCTTTTTGTAGTCCTGACTTGTGTTGTTGTTTCTTAACCTTTATATGTCACGCTACATGTACACATGGTGTGACGGGAGTACAATTAGAGACGTATCTCATTCAGTCCTAAGGTGAAGAAGCTAAAAGGTTTTCCAACGACCTTTCATTTGACATGCATGGAGAATTGTAGTTTGCTTTTGTGCCATGATACGCATCTGGGGTGGTTGAATACTATCATCAAAAACCCTTCACTCTTTTTTTTTTTTTTTGGTACATAAAAAAAAAAATTTCACTCTTCATTAGAGTTTATTGCCCATTTGTCAATTCATTAGCAAAAGAGATAAGGAGACCGAAACAAAGGGTGAAATAAGGGTAGAGAATCCTTTTAAGGCTGTTCTACCTTTAAACATTCTTATAACTTAAAAATCCTTCCTTTCCAATTTTCTACATTTTCAATCCTTCCCTAGTAATGAGCTCAAAAAAGAAAGGACGTTTTCGAAAAGTCTAAAAAAACATAATGGAAGGGGTTTGAATCACTTAACAAAATAACATAATATTGGGATTGATCACATAGGACAAGTTAAGAGATTACTCACTTTCAACAAAATTATGAATTTCATTATAACTTTGAACTTAGGTTTAGATGTATTGTTACGTCATATGAGCCGGGCCGATAAATTTATCATCGTTAGTGTTCAAACATAGAGCTTTTTGAGGTACATTGTCATTTTACGACACAAAAAATAATAAAATGAAAAGAATATTAATGTAGCATAAGAAGGATAACTTTGACACATAAAATCTGATTGGGTTCTTTGTGTAACAATGACACTAGGTGCACAGGGGTGTGGGAACGGGTAACTCGACATGTTAGTTTTATAGAAAATTAAGAACGATAAGCTGAATTATCATTCCGAGAAAATTTCTCAAATAATTATATTGCTAAGAAATCCAACCTTAAAAGTACATTGCACATGCTGGTTAAATTTCTATATGAGATGATGATGTTCTCATGTCCACCCATATATCTTTTGCCAAACGCTAGGAGAAGGGGCGTAGTAGTCTGAAAAATAGAATCCATCCAGCTCCACAAGCCAAAAACATCTGCGAAATGGTCCAGAGCCTTCATGATACTGGCACTTATCAGCCCATTGAGTTTCATCGAAAACATTGAAGGACTTGTCATTTGAATTCCACCAAAAGTGACAGAAGAACACAGTTTCTCCAATCAAGTTGGTTTGAAAATTCCAATAAAAATCATCACCAACATGGAGCGTACGAAACCCAAGATCTTTGTCTTTAGATTGGCAATGAATCAGTATGTTGTCGGAGATACCGTTGACAACGTTGACTTGAAAATCGTTCTTAGGTTGAGCATTAACACACGTTTGGGGAACAAGGATAAGCACGAAGACTAAAAAGAAAGAATTTATCATTTTGTAACTCTTGTGTGTACAGCTAATAAGATTAGACTGACATATATAGGCTCGCATGTTGTGGTATAAAATCTCGTAATTTAATTAGAACAATAAACAAAATCTAATTACCATAATCTTCTTTGATTCACGTAATTAACCAAAACTATACTCAAACTTAAAAGGATGGATATAATCATTATTACCTCTCACCAAAAATTGTCTAAGTCACGACTTAATTCAATGTTTCATCTGAGCTATATTGTCAAATAAACTTTAATGAATGTGCATCCTTATAGTAGTGATATGTTTTATGGTATTCTTTTTTGTAGTTATGAGTAATTAAGGCCCGTGTTTATCTGGAAATTTAGCATTAGTATGTGGATAAAATATTAAAGTTGAAAATATCCGGTATACTACCAAAAACAGAAAGTTGAACAATTTTTTTGGTCTCTAAAGATTTAAATGTCATTGAATACATTATAAAGTGTAGTAAAAACTCTTTAGCGATAAAGTGGAGTGCCAGCAACAATAATTTAGACTGGTTAGCGATCTCTTTTCCTTTTTTTTTTTTATCAAAAGCAAAGAAGAATAAAGGGGCTTGGGGTAGAGAAGAAGAATAAGTACATCTCTTTAGTGAAAGTTAAAAGTTTGCCGAAGTTTGTCTCACATCTCTGTAGTCAAAGTTAAAAGTTTGTCTCACATTATGTGCTTTATTTAAAGAACAATAAGTACTAATCTAATGTCGTTCTTCATTTAGCACCTCCACGAAGTTCAATTCCTTTTTGATATTAAATTGAAGAGGATTCGCCTTCAACTTCACGATTCTACAAGTCAAGAATTGTCACACTTGTTTGGAATAAAACCTAAAAACACTCGATCAAGCATGGTTTTAACGATTTTTCAACTATAAAGATTGAAGAAGATAAAGTCCACGTTTCAAGATCAAGTTGTTTAAACCCTTGAATCGTGACCAAATCAGAGATCGAATTAGACGAATTTATATTTATTTTTTGTAAAAATCATAGAATGATGTATCCCTTTAGTTTAAAATCAATAAATTCAATATTGTGCATTATTTCTTATGTTGCAGTTTAGACATGATGGTTGTATGTAAAGACGATACATGTGGATAAGGCGTGACATGAGTAGATTTAGAGACGTATCCATTCAGTCCTGAGCAAAACAAGCTAATTTATTTCCAACAACCTTTAATATGATATACGGAGAGTATATTTTGCTTTTGTTCCATGACGTGTGTTAGGGACTGGAAAGCGAGAGTGAAATAAGGGAGACAAAAAGAGAGAGTGAAATAAGGGAGGATAATCCTTTTAAAGTTATTCTTCCTTTAAACATTCTTAGTATTTAAAAATCCTTCATTTTCAGTTTTTTTTTAATACTTCCGTAAAGGGGCCAAAAAAGAAAGGTTGTTTTCGAAAAGTCTAAAAGAAAATAGTGGAAGGGGTGTGAATCATTTATCAAGATGGTGTACGGTTGGTCGTGAGCACATAGGATAAGCTAAAAGATTACTGTGAATTTTATTATCGGTAATCATATGCATTGTAATTGATAGAAAATGTGAAGGGAAAGATAATTATATTAGAAAGCATAATGAAATTGAGTACAATGAGGCATTTATATAAGGCAATAGAAAACTATCCTACTAGAAATAGAAAAGAGAATCTTATAGAAGTTAGGAGAAGTCTAAAATAATCTAGACATAGGACAATGGGGAAAAGGTAATTGCCATATTAGTATATATAGTCTAACACCCCCCCCCCCCCCCTCCTCAAACTCAAGTTGGTAGAAAAGAACAAGCTTGAGTTTGGAGGTTAAGTCCAGAGCGGTGTCTTGATACTAGCTGCGCTATGCGAGATCCAAGTTGAGATGAATTCCATGTGTAGAGTTCAGCGAGGCAAGAACAGAGCATGAGTCCTGGGGTGAAGTCTGACAACCATCAAGGTCTTGGGGCGATGTCCGGTTACTAAGAACAAATCAGGAGTCCCGGGGTGAGGTCTGACGACCATAAAGTCTCGGGGTGAGGTCTGGCGACTAAGAACAAGGTAGAAGTTTCAGAACGAGGTCCGCAAACTAAGAACAGAGTAGGAGTCTCGGGGCAAGGTCCGACGACCATTCATAAAGGTCTCGGGGTGAGGTTCGGCGACTAGGAACAAGACATGAGTCCTAGAACAAGGTCTAGAGACTAAGAACGAAACAGGAGTCCCGGGACGAGGTCAGACAACCAAAAAGGTCTCGGGGTGAGGTTCGGCGACTAAGAACAGAGCAAGAGTCCCGGGGTGAGTACATTGAGACCTTTATATAGGTAAGAGAAAACTATCCTACCAGAAATAGAAAAGAGATTTCTATAGAAGTTAGGAGAACTCTAAAATAATCTCGACGTAGGACAATAACGAAAAGATAATTGTCATATTAGTATATATAGTCTAACAGTAACTTGTGAGGTACAGTAATCAGCTTCTCAATTAGGTGATTGTGCACTTAGGTCTAGATAATCGTTAAAACATATGAGCTGGGATGATTAATCTATCATTGGTCATGTTCAAGCATAGAGCTTTCCGAGGTGCAATGTCATTTAACACATAAAAACTAATTAAATGGAGAAGACATCAGTGGGAGCATTACAAAGATAACTTTTAAAGGAAAAATCTGATTCGGTTCTTTGGTGTAAAAAAGGACATTAGGAGCACAAGGGCGTGGGAATACAGAGAATTAAGAAGTATAATTTGAATTAACATTTTGAAAGAAAAAGAAAATCTCATATAATTATGTTGCTAAGAAATCCAACTTTAGTTGAAAAAGCACATTGCACATGCTAATTGCATTTCCCAATTCATGGCCACCACCGATACCACGTTACCCAACCGCTAGGAAAAGGGGCCTTGTCATCACCTGAAAAGAAGAATCCTTCTGCCTTCACAAGCCAAAAACATGTGTATACTCCTTTAGATTCGTTCCACTTGCACTTCTTAGCCCAACTCTCTTTATCGAAAACAGTAAAGACGTTTTCCCTTGAATTCCACCAAAAGTGACAGAAGAAGAGAGTTTTTCCAAAGATGTTGGTATTAAAACGCCAAGAAAAGCGATCACCATGGCTGAGTTTATGGTATCCAAAATCGTTGTCTTTAGATTGGCAACGAGCCGTTACTAAGCTATTTCTTTTGTCAGTCATACCATTGACTATGGTAATCTCATACCTATTGTTAAATATAGCACGGCTTTCTGAAACAAGGATAAGCATAAAGACTAAAAAGAGGAAATTTCTCGTGAAATGACTCATGTCTGTACTGCTAATAAGATTTGACTATAACAATTAACATGTACACGCTCACATGTTCATTTGTTATCAGGCATACCCGAACTACATCGAATAAATATAACCATTACTACCTGTCACCATAAAGTCCTCTTTAACTTAGTGCAATGTTTCATGCCAACTTTATGGCCAAATAAACTTCATTTAATGTTGTCTCAGTTGCAGTGATATGCTTTACGTTATTGCCTTGTAGTTACGACTAATTAAGGCATGTGCTTATTTGGAAGTTTAGCATTAATACGTGCCTAACATATGAAATGTCATTGAATGCTTTGTAAAGCGCCATAAAAACTCTTTGGGGACAAAATGGACTGCTAATAACAAGAATTGGGATTTGGGTAGCAATCTTTTTTCCTTTTCAGCCAACTCAATTATGGGAAGATGGACACCCTTTGCATCCTTTTCTAGCTCTATTAACAAACACGAAGGAAGTTGATCTACAATGCAAAGAGAAATCTATTAGCATCTCTACCCCTCTTTGCCAACGTGCCGCACAAGTGAGATGGCCCCCAATATTTCTCATGCAAGTCAAGGGACCTCAATTAGGCTGGAAGGGAATGAAAGAAGTGCAGAAAGCCAGAAAGTGTACTTCAATGCTACCAAGTGCTTTGATGCTGACGCTGCTCTTTAGATACTTTTACGTAAAGGAAAAACGATGGTTCAATCGCCCATGGCTACGTGAGTCCCCTTTTTAGGTTTCATTTGATTTTTTCAACGTGAGTTGTCCCGCTTTACTCCGAAGAAAACACTCCCTTTTTGTACACCAGTGTTCATATTACTTTCCGGTTGAGATATTCTTATGCGGGGTCTTTTTCACAACGAGCGAGAATCGATAAGAACACGTCATGCACGGACCTTTGCATGGCATTACACCAGTAGTACGTGTATGTATAGTGTATACTCTGCAAAAGGGTGTTCCTCTTCTTATTTGGAGTCGTCTTTCACGAGCAGGATTGATGTTCTCCTTGTTGAGTCCTTTGGTTGCTTTGTCAACCCCCGTGTTGAAATCTTCAACCTCTCGATCGCCCTTGAGGAGAACAATTTAAACAAGGTTTTGATGTAATAAAAGCAAAGCGGACACATAATTACTAGCAATCTCAGTTATGCGCAAGTTTAACAAGAAATTGCATTAGTCTTATAAGCAAGCAGTGATACTCTAAGAGAAGAACATTAAATCGAATTAATCTGGTTTAGAAATGTGTTACGACCTTTTTTTTTTATTTTAGAGTAATCAGAAATATATACCATCAAAAAATAAAACGAGGATAATATTCCTAACCTCTGGGATTACATATTCATACAATGCTAATAATTGATAACAACCTCATCCTATAGATAGCACCAAAAAAGAAAGAGAAATAAAACACAGAATTAAAGCAGACAAAAGATAATTTTTTTTAAGGAGATACAGTAAACAACTAAGAGGCCGTTTGTAATTTATTCTTAAAAGTAGATTTTGATTAAATCAGAATCAATTTCTAAAATCAGCTTTAATCCATTTTAAACATCATAGATTAAAAGTTGTTGAAAGTGTTTTGGTAAAAAAGGATTAAAGTAGGTTTAGGGTAACAAAATTACCATATAGTGTGTTTAAACTGAAATTGAGCATTTAATGTCTTTTTAAAAGTAAGGATATTTTGGTAAATCTTTTGGTCAAACCTGATTCTCCAAAACTGATTAAATCTTAATCGAAGGAAATGAGGATTATGGATTTAATCAGTTTTGAGCACATTGGAGCAGAATTAATCAGTTTACTTTCTTTTGTCAAACACTTCAAAACTGATTTAATCTGAATTTAATCAAGTTTGACCAATTTAGAATCAATCACAAACACCCTCTAAACCTACAAACAAATAAACCACTTTTCTTTTTTGGGATAGTGATCACTCATGTATCTTAGCCATTTGAAATGCCCTAATCTTGACAACTTCTTATTGTGGAGAATCGAGATGCTTGGGCTCATTGAAAGCCGAGATATGCAGGGCTTTCTCTATGTTGAGTATGAGAGATGCCCAGGGCGACAATTTTTCAGGCCGAAAACACTGCTACAAATGGACGTAAGAAGTGCAAAACCCAACTTTTGTAGAATGAAGTCAATTTGATCGTCTCCGTAGTGGGTGGATACTAGACACGTTATCTGTTGGAAGTTGGTCTACAGTGGAAGGTTGGGGCTGCGATGGTAGCTGCGCTGGCTTGTGACAATGGAAGGTGGAACGGTGAGTGTGTTGCTGTTACGGTGGGAGGTTGGGGCGTTGATGGGTGACGGTGGGTGTAATGCTGTTGTGGCAGGAGGTTGCGACAGGAATGGCTATTTACGGCGGTGGGCGGTGGCTGCGATTGGTGGTCTATGGTGGCTTATGGTTGTCTACGGTGGAAGGTTGGGGCGTTGATGGGTGACGGTGGGTGTGTTGCTGTTGCGGCAGGAGGTTTCTATTTACCGCCAACCAAACGCAGCGACAGAGAAGACGGGGATGAGATGAGAGGAAAACAGGGGAAGGGAGAAAGAGAGAGACAGAAAAAGAGACAGACAGGAAAACAAGGCATTTTGGTCCTAAAAAATCAGGTTTTGGGCACCATATGGTTCCCTCCAAAAAAACACAGCTAGTTTGGATGTTTTCCGTTAACTGTGCGCATTTTCTTAAACTGTGAGGAGGTTTAGTGCTTAAGTTTAAAGTGGAGGGGGGCAAATCACACAGCGTGTAAAGTAGAGGGGGTCATTCCCTACTTTCCCCTTTCAAAATAGTTCAAGACTAGTAGCGCCGTCATTGGACAATAGTCAATTACTTGGGGCCACCTGTATCAGAGGTGACAAAACTCTAACTCTGCTGCCTTACGAGCAAGATTTGAGTCTGCACCAATCTCCTGGGTAAGCCCAATCAAACGAAGTGGAAAAAAAAAGAAAGAAAGAAAGAAAGAAAGAGTATCGCAACAAGTCTTGAATTGAGCGCAATTTGTAAACACTGAAAATATTTTGCTGGTCAATAATGTGTGATTTTGTTGGCTAATCAAATATTTTACATCGTTGAAAATGCAGGCCAAAGTGTTTACTTGGAGTCAAATAAAATGACAGATTAAAACCAAGGTTAAATTTAAAAAAATTGTCTAAATAAAATTACTTGGTCGATGGGTCTACCCTATGTGTTTAGTATTGTTGTTGTAAAGTCATATATGTCAACTTTAACTAAAGAAAAGTATTTCCAATTCAATGGGAATAATAATATATCCAATTAAGAAATTCTAATTGTATTAAAGAGGACAAAATCTCTTTGATTACGAAGTCAAAGACCAAATTATGAGTTTTTGAAAATTAAGCTTACCATCTTGCCTATAAATAAAGGGATTTGGGGATAGAGAAGAAGAATAAGTGCAAGTTCTCTGTAATCAAAGTTAAAACTCTGCCAAAGCTCTATTGTCTCACATTATGTGCTTTATTTGAAGAACAATAAGTACTAATCTAATGTCGTTCTTCAATTTAGCATCTCCACGAAGTTCGATTCCTTTTTGATATTAAATTGAAGAGGATTCGCCTTCAACTTCATGATTCTACAAGTCAAGGATAGCCACACTTGTTTGGAATAAAGCCTTAAAACCCTCGATCGAGTATCGTTTCAACAATCTTTCAACTATAAAGATTGAAGAACTTAATGTCCACGTTTCAAGATCAAGTTGTTTCAGCCATTGGATCGTGATCAAATCAGAGATCGAGTTAGACGAATTTACATCTAGTTTTTGTAAAAATCATAGAATGATGTATCCCTCTAGTTTAAAATCAATAAATTCAATATTGTGCATTATTTCTTATGCTACAGTTTAGACATGATGGTTGTATGTAAAGTCACGCTACATGTGGATAAGGCGTGACATGAGATTTAGGGACATATCCATTCAGTCCTGAGCGAAACAAGCTAATTTTTTTCCAGCAAGCTTTAATTTGATATACAAAGAGTATATTTTGCTTTTGTGCCATGACGTGCATTATGGGCCAGATGAGTACTGCCATCGAGAACTCTTTAAGGAGACAGAAAGAGAGACTGGAATAAGGGTGGATATCTTTCTTTAAAAAGTCTTCGAATTAGAAAAATCCTTCCTTTTCAAAATTTTATTTTCTTTTGTAGTTCCTTAAAAGGGCCAAAAAAGAAAGTTCGTTTTCGAAAAGTCGAAACCAACGTAATGGAAGGGGTGTGAATCATTTATCAGAATGGTGTATGCACATAGGATAAGCTAAAAGTTACTCTTTTTCAACGAAACTATGAACTTTATTATGGGTAATCCTATGCATTGTAACTTGCAGCAATCAGCTTCTCAATTAGGTGATTGTGCACTTAGGTTTAGATAATCGTTAAAACATATGAGCTGGGTTGATTAATTTTTCATTGGTCATGTCCAAGCATACAGCTTTCCGAGGTACAATGTCATATAACACATGAAAGCTAGTTAAATGGAGAGAAGACATCAGTGGAGCATTACAAAGATAAATTTTACAGGAAAAATCTGATTAGGTTGTTCGGTGTGAAAAAGGACATTAGGAGCACAAGGGCATGGGAACGGATAATTTGACACGTGCGTGGGAACGGGTAATTTGACACGTTAGTTTGATAGAGAATTAAGAACAATAGTTTGAATTAACATTTCGAGAAGAATTCTCGATGTTGCTATGAAATCCAAACTTTGTTGAAAAAGCACACTGCACATGCTAGTTGCATTTCCAATTCATGACTACCATTTGTACCACTCTTCCCATCCTCTAGGAAAAGGGCGTCGTAATCACCTGATAAGTAGATTGAACATCCTTCTTTTTCAATTTTATACTGTTCTTATTGTAGTTCCTCAATGATGGGCTCAAAAAAGAAAGGTTGCTTTTGAAAAGTCTAAAAAACTTAGTGGAAGGGGTTTGAATCACTCAAAATGACGTAGAATTGGGATTGATCACATAGGACAGGTTAAAAGATTACTCACTTTGAACAAAATTATGAATTCTATTATGGGTAATAAGCGAAAAGATTATTCTCTTTCAATCTTTTGCATTATAACTTTGAATAATTAGTGTCTCAATTAGGTGATTGCGCACTTAGGTTTAGATGTATTGTTACATCATATGATCCGGGCTGATAAATCTATCATCGTTAGTGTTCAAACATAGAGCTTTTCGAGGTACATTGTCATTTTACTATACAAAAAAAAATAAAAATGAAAAGAACATTAGTGTAGCATAAGAAGGATAACTTTTGTCAAATAAAATCTGATTGGGTTCTGTGTGTAACTAGGTGCACAGGGGTGTGAGAACGGGTAACTCGACATGTTAGTTTTTCATAAAATTAAGAACGATAAGCTAAATATTCATTTCGAAAAAAAATTCTCAAATAATTATATTGCTAAATGAGATGATGATGTTCTCATGTCCACCCATATATCTTTTCCCAACCGCTAGGAAAAGGGGCGTAGTAGGTTGAAAAATAGAATCCATCCGGCTCCACAAGCCAAAAACATTTGCGAAATAGTCCAGAGCCTTCATGATACTGGCACTTATCAGCCCATTTTGTTTCATCGAAAACATTAAAGGACTTGTCCTTTGAATTCCACCAAAAGTAACAGAAGAACACAGTTTCTCCAATCAACTTGGTTTGAAAATTCCAATAAAAATCATCACCAACATGGAGCGTATGAAGCCCAAGATCTTTGTCTTTAGATTGACAATGAGTCAGTATGTTGTCGGAGATACCATTGACAACGTTTACCTGAAACTCGCTCTTAGGATAAGCTTTAACACATGTTTGGGGAACAAGAATAAGCACGAAGACTAAAAAGAAAATTTTTATCATGGCGTAACTCATGACTAAAAAGTTAATAAGATTAGACAGTAACAACTGACATATATAAGCTCACATGTTTTGGTATAAAATTTCGTAATTTACTTAGAACAATAAACAAAATCTAATTACCATAATCTTCTTTGATTCACGTAATTAACCAAAAGTATACTCAAACTTAAAAGGATGGATACAATCATTATTACCTCTCACCAAAAATTGTCTACTTCGACTTAATCCAATGTTTCATCTGAGCTATATGGTCAACTAAACTTTAATGATTTTGCATCCTTATAGTAGTGCGATGGTTTATGGTATTCGTTTTTATAGTTATTAGTAATTAAGGCCCGTGTTTATCTGGAAATTTAGCATTAGTATGTGGATAAAATATGAAAGTTGGCAATATTCGGTATACTTTCAAAAGCAGAGAGTTGAACAATTTTTTTGGTCTCTAAAGAATTGAATGTCATTGAATACATTATAAGGTGCAGTAAAAATTCTTTAGCGATAAAGTGGAGTGCCAGCAACAACAATTTAAAGTGTTTAGCGATCTTTTTTTTTCCTTTGGTTTTTTTTTTTTTATCAAAAGCAAATCAAGAAAAGTTTACACGCCAACAAAAGCAAAAGCAAATCATGACGTGCATTAGGGGCCGGACAAGTACTGCCAACAAGAACCCTTTTAAGGAGACAGAAAGAGAGAGTGAAATAAGGGTGGATAATCCTTTTAAAGTTATTCTTCCTTTAAACATTCTTAGTATTTAAAAACCCTTCATATATTTTCAGTTTTCATTTTATTTTTTTGTACTTCCTTAAAGGGGCTGAAAAAGAAAGGTTGTTTTTGAAAAGTCTAAAAGCACTTCTTATTATAGCAGCATCTAAACGAGGATTCCTCGCCATTTCTTTTTTCTTTTGAGCATTCTCTATGTTGCGAAATATTGTTCTAAGATTGTTGAAGAAAATTCACAAATGAGGATGCAAAATGCATGAGTGGAAAGCTATACTATGCACTCTTATCCTAAGACAATATGTGCCTCCTATATTGTAATGGGTTACCGCAAATCTGACTTCCAAGATAAAATAGGCGACTAATGGATATTACTTGCAAAACAATAACCAAAAAGAATTACCTTATGAGAGAGAACGTAAAAATATTTTATTATCAATTAAGGAAAGCCTTGACACTTGTGCACAAAATGGTGTCTTTGAAGAGGTTTAATGGCTTATCTATATTATATATAAGAGAAAAACTATTTTTGATGTAACACTCTTTTGGTGAGTACATAACTACCCACTTAATGATGACATTCTATAGTTTTTTTCCCTAAAAATGACACAAAACAAAAGTTTAAATAGTAAATATTTACCTATAAAGACATGTTTGGTTTTCATAACTTAAAATTCATCTTAACAAATGTGATAATAAATATTTATACATGATGCTCGATTTTTTTAACAAAATTCATATTATTAAAAAAAAATTATGTATCGCGTGCCACAAATGTTGCAACTTTCTCCCAAAAAAAAAGACAAATAAATAATCACAACCTTTACAATTAGACTCATGTGCCAATTATTGAAGATTTCCAACTTCAAACAGCAATACTCTAAAGAGAAAAATATTCACAACCTTTACAATTAGACTCATGTGCCAATTATTGAAGATTTCCAACTTCAATCAGCAGTACTCTAAAGAGAAAAACATTAACTGAATAAACCTTGTCGAGGAATTTGTTGTTATGTCTTAATTATACCTTTTATGGCTAACTCTAGAAGCCCCCCCCCCGCGCCAAATCCGACCAAATGATAGAGAACAGTCGGGTCATAGCTTTGGGACCTAACCTCGATGTGAGTCTCACCAAGTAGGTGTAAGACAAGGGTACATGCTTATCAATATAGACCTCTATATAAAAAATCATACCCTGATGAAATTGACCAAATGGAGATTCCAAAAAAAAAAAAAAAACCATCCCCCCCCCCCCCCCCCTCCACACACGCACGTGCGTGCATGCACACAGACTTTTTATGCCCCTCTTTATGTAGTCCTTTTGTTACAATGTCTAGTACCCTTTTACAGCAAAAAATGCCAATTCTAGAAGCCCCACCCTACCCGACAAAAACTTTTTATGGCAAAATATCATTATAGAGGCCCCTCTTTTCTGGCTTGTGTTGTCGTTTCTTAACCTTTATACGTCACACTACATATACATATGGTGTGACGGGAGTAGAATCAGAGACGTATCTCATATAGTCCTGAGGTGAAGAAGCTAATAGTGTTTCAACGACCTTTAATTTGACATGCAGGGAGAATTGTAGTTTGCTTTTGTGCCATGATACGCATCTGGGGCCGGTTGAATACTGTCATAAAAAAGCCTTCACTCTTCATCAGAGTTTATTGCCAATTTGTCAATTCATTAGCAAAAGAGATAAGGAGACCGAAACAGAGGGTGCAGAGGGTGAAATAAGGGTAGAGAATCCTTTTAAGGTTGTTCTATCTTTAAACATTCTTAGAACTTTAAAATCCTTCCTTTTCAATTTTCTACTTTTTCTTATTGTAGTTCCTTAATAATGAGCTCAAAAAAGAAAGGCCATTTTCGAAAAAGTCTAAAAAAAAACTTAGTGGAAGGGGTTTGAATCACTTAACAAAATAACGTAGTATTGGTATTGATCACATAGGATAAGTTAAAAGATTACTCACTTTCAACAAAATTATGAATTTTATTATGGGTAATAAGCAAAAAGATTACTCTCTTTCAATCTTTTGCATTATAACTTCGAACAATTAGTGTCTCAATTAGGTGATTGTGCACTTAGGTTTAGATGTATTGTTACATCATATGAGCCGGGCTGATAAATCTATCATCGTTAGTGTTCAAACATAGAGCTCTTCGAGGTACATTGTCATTTTACTACACACAAAAAATAATAAAATGAAAAGAATATTAGTGTAGCACAAGAAGGATAACTTTGACACGTAAAATCTGACTGGGTTCTTTGTGTAACAATGACACTAGGTGCATAGGGGTGTGGGAATGGGTAACTCGACATGTTAGTTTTATAGAATATTAAGAACGATAAGCTGAATTATCATTTCGAGAAAAATTCTCAAATAATTATATTGCTAAGAAATCCAACCTCAAAAGTACATTGCACATGCTGGTTAAATTTCTAAATGAGATGATGATGTTCTCATGTCCACCCATATATCTTTTCCCAACCAGTAGGAAAAGGGCCGTTGTAGTTTGAAAAATAGAATCCGTCAGGCTTCACAAGCCAAAAACATTTGCGAAATGGTCCAGAGCCTTCATGATACTGGCACTTGTCTTCCCATTGAGTTTCATCGAAAACATTAAAGGACTTGTCCTTTGAATTCCACCAAAAGTGACAGAAGAAGAGAGTTCCTCCAATCAAGTTGGTTTGAAAATGCCAAGAAAAATCATCACCAACATGGAGCGTATGAAACCCAAGATCATTGTCTTTAGATTGGCAACGAATCAGTATGTTGTCGGAGATACCATTGACGACGTTAACCTGAAACTCGTTCTTAGGACGAGCTTTAACACATGTTTCAGGAACAAGGATAAGCACGAAGACTAAAAAGAAAGAATTTCTCATAGTGTAACTCGTGTGTACAACTAATGAGATTAGACAGTAACAACTGACATATATAGGCTCACATGTTTTGGTATAAAATCTCGTAATTTACTTAGAACAATAAACAAATTTTAATTACCATAATCTTCTTTGATTCACGTCATTAACCAAAACTTTACCCAAACTTAAAAGGATGGATATAATCATTATTACCTCTCACCAAAAATTGTTTACTTCGACTTAATCCAACGTTTCATCTGAGCTATATTGTCAAATAAACTTTAATGAATGTGCATCCTTATAGTAGTGATATGTTTTATGGTATTCTTTTTTGCAGTTATGAGTAATTAAGGCCCGTGTTTATCTGGAGATTTAGCATTATTATGTGGATAAAATATTAAAGTTGGCAATATTCGGTATACTTCCAAAAACAGAAAGTTGAACAATTTTTTTGGTATCTAAAGATTTAAATGCCATTGAATACATTATAAGGTGCAGTAAAAACTCTTTAGCGATAAAGTGGAGTGCCAGCAACAACAATTTAGAGTGGTTAGCGATCTCTTTTTTTTCCTTTTTATTTTTTATCAAAAGCAAAATCAAGAAAAGTTTACAGGCTACCAATAAGGGGGAAATAAACACCCTTTGCATTCTTTTATAGCTCTATAAACAAACACGAGGGAGGTTCATATAAAATGCAAAGAGAAATTAATGCCTTTCGAAATAGCAAAAAGTTCAAGACCAGTAGCCGGCTATCAATGAACAATAGTAAATTACTTGGGGCCATCTGTATCAGAGGTGACAAAACTCTAATTAAGACTTTGCTGCCTTATGTCTGCACCAATCTCGTGGGTAAGCCTAATCAAACGAAGAGCTTTAAGGGGAAAAAGAAAGAAAAAAGAGTATCGCAAGAGGTCTTGAATTGAGGGCAATTTGTAAACACTGAAAATATTTTGCTGGTCAATAATTAATGTGTGATTTTGTTGGCTAGTTAAATAGTTTGATATCGTCGAAAATGCAGGTCAAAGTGCTTACTTGGAATCAAATAAAATGACGGATTCAAGCCAAGGTTAAATTAAAAGAAATTGTCCAAATAAAATTACCTGGTTGATGGGTCTATCCTGAGTGTTTAGTATTGCTGTTGTAAAGTCATATACGTCAATTTTAACTAAAGAAAAGTATTTCCGATTCAATGGGAATAATAATATATCCAATTAAGAAATTATGATTGTATTAAAGAGGACAAAATCTCTTTGGTTACAAAGTCAAAGACGAAATTATGGATTTTTCAAAATTAAGCTTACCATCTTGCTTATAAATAAAGGGGCTTGGGGTAGAGAAGAAAGATAAGTACAGGGTCTCTGCAGTCAAAGCCAAAGTTCTGCTTAAATTCTGTTGTCTCACACTTTATGCTTTATTTGGAGAACAATAGGCACTAATCTATTGTCGTTCTTCAATCAAGCACCTCCAAAATACGAAGTTTAATTCCTTTTTGATCTTAAATCAAAGAGAATTCGCCTTCAATTTCATGATTCTAAAAGTCAAGAATCGCCATACTTTTTCGAGATAAAGCCTTAAAGCCCTCAATCGAGCATCATTTCAATGACCTTTCAACTACAAAGATTGAAAAAGTCAAAGTCTATGTTTCAAGATGAAGTTGTTTCATCTCTTGGATTGTGACCAAATCAGAGATCGAATTAGACAAATTTACATTTATTTTTTGTACAAATTATAGAATGATGTATCCCTTTAGTTTAAAATAGAAAAATTCAATATTGTGCATTACTTCTTATATTGCAGTTTAGACATGATGGTTGTATGTAAAGTCACGCTACATGTGGATAAGGCGTGACATGAATAGATTTAGAGACGTATTTATTCAGTCCTGAGCGAAATAAGCTAATTTTTTTTCTGACAACCTTTAATTTGATATACAGAGAGTATATTTTGCTTTTGTGCCATGACATGCATTAGGGCCAGATGAGTGCTGCCATCAAGAACTCTTTAAGGAGAGAGAAAGAGAGAGTGTAATAAGGGTAGATAATCCTTTTAAAGTTGTTCTTCCTTTAAACATTCTTAGAACTTGAAAATCCTTCCTTTTCAATTTTTAATTTTCTTTGTAGTTTCTTAAAAGGGCCGAAAAAGAAAGGTAGTCTTCAAAAAGTCTAAACAAACATAGTGGAAGGGGTGTGAATCATTTATCAGAATGGTGTACGATTGGTCGTGAGCACATAGGATAAGCTAAAAGATTACTCGCTTTCAACGAAATTATGAATTTTGTTATGGGTAATCCTATGCAATGTGTTCTCAACCTACTTTGGTCGCATCCAAAGGCTCATTAGGGGTCTCATTTTGGTGACACGTTGACACAGGCAACAGTTAATATTCAACACTTCCAACCGGTCAAAACATGTACGCTCAAGTCACGTGCATTTTTTTACTTTTTCTACGTTACTTCGTCACTAAGAAATTTATTTTTGTGCAACTTACGGCAACACCTCATCGCACTTCAACCGTCAGACATCACCCGTCAGCGCGCCTTGGCACTTGCCCAAGGAGGTCCCCTTGGGGTCGGCTTCGGCCTCGGCCTTCCCATTGGGGTCGGCTTCGGCCTCGGCCTTCCCATTGGGGTTTGCCCGGCCTCAGCCTTCCCCTTGGGGTCGGCCTGGGCTTTCCCCCAAGGGTTAGCCTGGGCCTTCCCCCAAGAGGTTGGCCTTTGGCCTTCCCCTTAGCACATTCATTTCTCTTCAAGGGACCATGCATCCTCTGCGACACCCATCATCCGTGTGCCGTCTCTGCGACACCCATCACCCCTTGCCTGCGCGCCGACTCCGCGATCCCCGTCGCACGCGCCCTCGCACCAACTCCACGACACTTGTCGCCCGCGCCCGCTCATCGACTCCGCGACACCCCTCGCCCGCAACCCTCGTCACCCGTGTGCCATTTCCGCGACACCCGTCGCCTACACTCCATCTCCGTGACACCCATCTCGGCGACACCCATCACCCAGCGCCCGCGCACCGTCTTCACAACCCCCGTCACCTGCACGCCGTCTCTAGGACACTCCGTTGCGCCCATGCAACGCACCGCTGATATAGTCGCACCCCTTAGCTCTCTGTCATACTACCGAGCCCTCGGCACCATACACACTCTGCCGCACCCCATGCGTTGTGCTGCTTATACAGTCGCCCCCCATGGTATCCAGTCACACTACCATGCTCCTTGCACTGGTCCATCCTTTCACCACACCATACGCAACTTGCCTTGGTCGTGGAACATGCTTCGACCCACTCTCTGAAGTGTGCAACATCCCGCGGGGATAGGTTACTCCTTCGGGACACTATCAGAGATCAAGTTGTTTCAGTCCTTGGATCGTGACCAAATCAGAGATCGAATTAGACGAATTTACAATTATTTTTTGTAAAAATCATAGAATGATGTATCCCTTTAGTTTAAAATCGATAAATTACATATTGTGCATTATTTCTTATGTTGCAATTTAGACATGATGGTTGTAGTACAGTCACGCTACATGTGGATAAGGCGTGACATGAGTAGATTTAGAGACATATCCATTCAGTCCTGAGCGAAACAAGTTAAATTTTTTCCAGCAATCTTTAATTTGATATATAGAGAGTATATTTTGCTTTTGTGCCATAACGGGCATTAGGGGCCGGACGAATACTGCCAACAAGAACCCTTTTAAGGAGATAGAAAGAGAGAGTGAAATAAGGGTGGTTAATCCTTTTAAAGTTGTTCTTCCTTTAAACATTCTTAGTATTTAAAAATCCTTCATATATTTTCAGTTTTTTTTTTTTTTTTTGTACTTCCTTAAGGGGGCCGAAAAAGAAAGGTTGTTTTCGAAAAGTCTAAAAGAAAATAGTGGAAGGGGTGTGAATCATTTAGAAAGATGGTGTACGGTTGGTCGTGAGCACATAGGAGAAGCTAAAAGATTACTCTCTTTCAACGAAACTATGAATTTTATTATGGGTAATCCTATGCATTGTAACTTGCAACAATCAGCTTCTCAATTAGGTGATTGTGCATTTAGGTTTAGATAATCGTTAAAACATATGAACTGGGATGATTAATCTTTCATTGGTGATGTCCAAGCATAGAGCTTTCCGAGGCACAATGTCATATAACACATAAAAACTAATTAAATGGAGAAGACATCAGTGGAGCATTACAAAGATAACTTTTACAGGAAAAATCTGATTAAGTTCTTCGGTGTGAAAAAGGACATTAGGAGCACAAGGGCGTGAGAACGGGAAATTTGACACGTTAGTTTGATAGAGAATTAAGAACAATAATTTGAATTAACATTTCGAGAAAAATTCTCAAATAATCATGTTGCTAACCAATCCAACCTTAGTTGAAAGAGCACATTATACATGCTAGTTGCATTTCCCAATTCATGACGACGACCAAGAATACCACCCAAACCAACCGTTAGGAAAAGGGGCGCTCAAAGCACCTGAAAAGTAGAATCCATCAGACCTCAAACGCCAAATACATGTGTATGCTTTTTTAGGTCCGTCCCACTGGCACTGCTTAGCCCAACGCCCTTGATCGAAAACATCAAAGACTCTTTGTTTTGAATTCCACCAAAAGTGGCAGAAGAACAGAGTTGTTCCAAAGACGCTGCTTCGAAAACGCCAAGAAAAGCGATCACCATGACGGAGCTTCTGGTATCCAAAATCATTGTCTTTAGATTGGCAATGGACCGTTACTAAGGTATTTTTCGCGTCAATGATATCATTGTCAATGATAACCTCATACAGAGCGCTAACTAAAGCATGGTTTTCAGAAACAAGGATAATCATAAAGACTAAAGAGAGAAAATTTCTCATGAAATGACTCATGTCTGTACTGCTAATAAGATTGAACTATAGCAATTGACATGCACACGCTCACACGTTCATTTGTTATCAAGCATACCCAAACTTCAACGAATAAATATAACCATTACTGCCTGTCACCATTAATTGCCTTCTTGTAATTTAGTGCAATGTTTCATGCCAATTATGTAGTGATACGTTATTGCTTTGGAGTTATGACTAATTAAGGCATGTGATTGTTTGGAAGTTTAGCATTGGTACGCGCCTAACATATTAAATGTCATTGAATGCGTTATAAAGCGCCATAAAAACTCTTTAGTGACAAAATGGTGAGCTAGTAACAAGAATTGAGTGTGGGTAGCAACCTTTTTTTCCTTTTCAGCTCACCCAATTATGGGGAGATGGACACCCTTTGCATCCTTTTCTAGCTCTATTAACAAACACGAAGGAAGCTGATCTAAAATGCAAAGGGAAATCTCAGCATCTCTACTTCTCTTTGCCAACGTGCCGCACAGTGAGATGGCCCCCAATATTTCTCATGCGAGTCGAGGGAACCCAGCACTTTGCTCATGTAGTTGTTCCATGGAAGAACCATTCAAATAAATTAGGCTGGAATGGAATGGAAAAGTGCAGAAAGTGTACTTCATTTTTACCAAGTGCATGGATGCTGAAGCTGCTCTTTGTATACTCTTACGTAGAGGCAAGGCAATGGTTCAATCGCCCATGAATACGTGTTAGATTACCCGGTTAAGTTATTAGAGAATGCATCCGACAATGTTATCATGCTTAACACTCCCTCTCGTGTGCACCCTCGATTGCACGTGAAGTGACATATCAAGGTGCATCACCACCAAATATACAATTAAATAAATTACAAATTGCACTGGGGATCAAATATGCAAGTATGAAGAATTGAACCCAAGATCTTACTAAACCAAAACTCTGATACCTTAAGTATCAATTTACTCTAAAAGTTTAAGTTGTTAGAAAATGAGCCTAACAATATTATCATACTTAACACTCTCCCTCACGTGCAAGCTCTCGATTGCACGTGAAGAGACAAATCAAGTCACAAATAGACTGAGTGCAAATCGCACTATAAGAATAGTAGATCGGGTCTGTGTTATTTCTTGGGTATCTCTCAGTGGGATCCTTGCAATGATCTGCTTTGTATTATGATATTATGTTAGGTTAACGGTTTCTCTAATAGCTTAAATTATTAGAAAATGTGTCCAACAATATTATCATGTTTAACACTACTTGAGTCTCTTTTTATGTTTCATTTGATTTGTCTACGAGTAGTCCCATTTTACTCCGAAGAACACACTCGTAGTGGGCTCTACACTAATGTTCAAGTTATTATCCGGCTTTCTAGATATTCTTACGCGGGTCTTCTTCATGACGAGCGAGAATTAATAAGAACACGCCGCTTACAAACCTTTAGACCAGGTTTTCCATACACGTATGGCGTAAACTATACATAAGAGTGTTCCTCTTCTTATGCAGGGTCTTATTTCACTAGCGAGAATCAACAAGAAGACGCCGCATGAGTGCGTCTAAATAGGGCCACACTGTGCTTAACCCAACCCTGTTTACACATATGTGACGAGCAGGATTGATGTTCCCCTTGTTGAGTCCTTTGGTTGCTTTGTCAGCCCGTGTTGAAATCTTCAACCTCTTGATCGCCCTTGAGCAGAATAATTTAGACAAGGTTTTGATGTAGTAAAAGCAAAGTGGACACAATAAGCTCAAGATTACTCACTTTCAATCTATTGAATTATAGCTTGCAACAATCAGTTGATAGAAAAGGCGAAGGAAAAGATAATTATATTAGAGAGCCTTAGAGAGTATTAATAAAACTGAGTACAATGAAGCCTTAGAGTATTGCACTTAGGTTTAGATATATTGTCACGTCATATGAGCTGGGATCAATCTATTATTTTCATGTTCAAACATAGAGCTTTTTGAGGTATAGCGTCATTTAACCACATGAAAAATAATATAAAATGAAGAAATTAAAACAGCAGTGTAGTATAATAGGATATCTTTGACGCGTAAAATCTCATTAGGTTCTTTGTGTAATAATGGCATTAGGAGCACGGGGTTGTGGGAACGGGTAATTTGACATGTTAATTTGATAGAGAATTAAGAACTGCAAACCGAAATATCATTTCGAGAATTTTTTTTAAATAATTATATTGCTTGGAAATCCAACCTCAGTTGAAAAAGTTTGCAATTCGAAATGAGATGACGTTGCTCTCACGTCCACCCATATATCTTTTGCCAGCCGCTAGGAAAAGAGTCGTTATAGCCTGCAAAATAGAATCCATCAGGCTTCACTACCCAAAAGCATTTGCTGAATTTTTCAGATCCTTCATGGTTCCGACACTTATGAGCCCAGTGAGTTTCATCAAAAACTGTGAAGACATTCTGCTTTGAATTCCACCAAAAGTGGCAGAAGAACAGAGTTCTTATTTGTAAGATGGTCTTAAAATGCCAAGAAAAGTCACCACCAGCATGGAGAGTATGAAACCCAAGATCGTTGTCTTTTGATTGGCAACGAATCAGTAAGCTGTTGGTGTTGTCAGATATACCATTGATAATGTTAACCTGAAACTCATTGTTAGGAAGAGCTTTAGCACATATCGGTGAAACAAGGATAAGCAAGAAGACTAAAGAGAAAAAAATTCTCATGGAGTAACTCATGTGTGTACTTCTAATAAGATTGGACCGTAACAATGAACATATATAGGCTCACATGTTCTGGTATAAGAATATCGTAGTTTACTTAAAATCATAGACCAAATCTGGTTGCTATAATCTTCTTTGATTCATGTTATTGACTTAAAATCATTGACCAAATCTGGTTGCTATAATCTTCTTTGATACATGTAATTGACCAAAAGCATACTGTCATCATAAACAGTCTTCTTTGACTCAGTCCAATGTTCCATGCGAGCTATATGACCAAATAAACTTTAATGATTATGTATTCTTATTGCACCAAAAAAAAAAAAAATATGTATTCTTATTGCAGTCTTAATGGTACCCTTTTTTTCGATATAGTTATGAGTATTAACGCCTCTGTTTATTTGGAAGTTTAGCAATAGTACGTGCATAAAATATTGAACTAGATAATATATGGTATACTTGCAAGGAAAGAAAGAAGAAGAATTTTTTGGTCTCAAAAGATTTAAATGTCATTGAATGCATTACGAAGTGCCTGAAACCTCTTTAGCGATAAAGTGGAGTGCTGGTAACGAAAATTGAGACCAGTAACAATCGCTTTTTCTCTTCTTTTGTCAAAAGCGAATCAAGAAAAAGTTACATCCTACCCAATTAGGGGGAGATGGACACACTTTGCATCCTTTTCTAGCTCTGTTATTAAACATGAGGGAGGTTCATCTAAAATGCTAAGAGAAATTTGGGTTATCTCTTGTCGCTACCCTTCTTTGACAGCAAATAAACACAAGCCTAAATTCCCACTATCGGTGAAGAATGATCCTTAATACAATACTTTTCTGGTGTGGCTTTTAGACACAGCCTGAATTGCCTCAAGCTCATCGGACTCCAAAATCAATGTATCCGTTTCTAGGCAGGACGCATCTAATATATATATGCGAAACTGTGAAAATCGAAACTGTGAAAGTCGAAACTGACAGAATGTTGCCACGTCATCTCCTATGTGGACCTTCTCTCCTTTCGTCACATAGATTTTATTTAATGTTAAATAAAATCAATTTTAATTACTTACAATAATCACTTTCTACATTTGAATTCAGTTCTCTCTCACCATTCAGTTAAATTTAGGAATAATATCAATTATATCCTTGAGTTTAGGGATAAATTACGGTCAAAGACGTAGGTTTCAAAATTTTGCACTTATATCCAAAATGTGAAAATTTGGTATCAAATGTGCCCACCATTAGGGTTCTGTGACCCTAACTAACGGTTTCCGCTGACGTGGCAATACCGTATTTTAAATATGACAATACTAATCTCTCATTCTTCCTATTTCCTCTATCCTCTCTCACAACCACTGTACCACCCTAACATCACAACCACTGCAGAACCAGTCAATTTGTTCTAAAAATTCCACCCTAATATTTGTACATAGATTCACAAACACGCGCATACACAGCCCCCGACTCGTCGCTATCACCAATATCACGGCAAGCAATCTGTCTTCACCACCCCACTGCTCCATCATACTCAAAGTAGCCACATCACAGTTCAACTCATCACCAGTTTTCACCAACAACTATCCCAATCAAACAAATTTAGGAAGAATTTTAAATTGGCAGCAGTTCTGATGGTGCCGAACCTCACGATGAGAGGCCTAGTCATGACGTCTTTAAGGAGAATGCTAGTGGCACCACCAAAGGCATAGGTAAGCTTACATCCGCTGTTGGTGCTGGCCAGCAAATTGCGGTCGTGGCCATGGGGACAGAATATTCCCTGCCCTCAAGGAACAGCAGTCCGGCGATGCCCACAGGGATCTAAATGTAACCAACGGGCAACTTGCAGCACTACCCCAGAATGGAATCGTAATTGAAGCCATCCAAAGGCAGCCCATCGAGGGACTTGTTGGTGATCCTCTGCAAGGCCTCCTTCCTGACAGCGTCGGCACGGCGGCAATCACAGAGCTTAGATTCAACGGAGTAAGAGGGAGTGGTCCCGGTGACGACGGCCCTGACAACCTCCTCGTCTTCCTACTGGACAGAGGGCCTGACTCGACCACCGGGTCAACGACCTTCTTGGGTTTGGGAGAGGGTGCAGCGACACAGAGAGCCGAGCGGGTGTCCTCCTTTCATATGAGATCGTCAATGTCTTCCTCGCCATCCACGGCAGATTTTTGACGTGAGATTTAATCTCATTCTGATTTAGCTCCTATGTGGTGATTTAATCCATAAATTGTGGTGGTCATGGTTATTCAATGTGGAAATGGGTTTGAGATGATGGTAGAAGGTGAATGACCAGTGGTGGTTCAATCAGTTTGAGAAGGAATAGAAAAAGAGAATGGGAAGAAAGAGAGAAAAGTGGTTTGTTCTAGAGGACGATTTTGTCATTTTAAATGAAAATTTAACACCATCTGTAGTCCGTCTGGTCAATGGACATAACTGATATAAACCCTAAACTGAGGGATATAAGTGATATTATCCCTTAAATTTATCTCATCGGTTTAAATTTTAAAAGTCGTTTGCAATTAAAGCACCTCAATCAAGTGTCCATAATTATTATTTCCTCATTAATCTAATCAAAATTTGATTCCAGAAATATTTCCAAAGTATTTGCACATAATCAAACTTAATTGTATCTCTATATTTGTCACGTAGATTAAACATATATAGTTAGTCATTGAACACTTCGCCCTTTTTGTCACATGCTTCAAGCCAATTCGTTTTCCCCCTCTCACTCGTTACAATTTTCTTGCTCTGAATGATGTTCTCTCTCTGTCTCTCTCCCTCACCCTCTCTCAAATAGGCAGACTCGTCTCTTTTCCCTCCCTCTCTCACGCACAGACAAACTTAAATCCCTAATTAGACCATCAATTTCGGGATTTAATTACCCACTTTCTTCCTCTTTCTTCCTCTTGCTAAGCGAGAAAGCCCTCAAATCTTGCCCCTCAATAAAATCTTGCCTTATTACCTTAATTTTCTCTCTTTCATTCCCAGCTTCTCTATCTGTCCCTGAAATCTTGCCTTAACTCAATCTTCAACCATGATTATCTTCACACATTTTTTCTCTTGATATATTTAATCTAATTTATATCATTAATTGCAACTCTATCTAAGATCTTAAAATCAGTGTAAATATTTTTTCAAGATCAATTATTAGAGTGGTTATTTTGTAAATTAATATATTCATTGTAAAACCAAACTTAGAAAAAGTTGTCAACTAGGCTTTTGCTTGGATTCTCTTCCTTCTAAATCTGTGTATATGGATACCCTCTTTATTTTAAGTTTCTTACAATAGCCTTTATTATGTCATTATTATATGTTGATATTACAATATCCTTTTTAGAAAAATGTCTCTATCCAAATTTCAAATTAAGATGAATCCACATCTTTTAAAGCCTAAACTTTAGCATCTGCTACTAAATTTAAATGTGAACTATGATATTATAGTTTGTATCCCTAACTATTTCATATTTATAACATTGTTAAGCTTATAATATAGGAGTTCATAAATATGAAATTATATAAGAGAAATTGTTAAGCCTAATCTATCTTTCCATTATATAATTTCAAAAAAAAAATTATATATCTTCATTATACACCGTCACAATGTCAAATGTTTCCTCTTTTAAATTCATCATCATTACAACGTTTTCTCTTTTATTAGATTTTAAATTCTCATGCTTATGACCTAACATCTCTCTCACAACTCTCTCGCCTTTCTGACATAAATCCCACGTGCTCCATACTTTTTGTTGGACATGTCATGATAAGTTCATCAAGCACTTATATGTTATTCATATACATTTCGATATTTACAATCTTTTTATATTTCACCCGGCTATTTTTCATGAAAGTTTTCGTTCTTTGCATGTAGAAGACATTAAATGTTTAGATTTTTATTTGCAACATGGAAACTTTCTATTTTGTGTATACAGATATGGGATCGTGTTTTGTCTATTTTTATGTTGTTATGTTAAATGTTAATGGTCTTTACCCCATTATTGTTCCATGTCATCCTTTAAATATTTTTTCTTGATTAGTTCGTACCCAATAGATTGGTGTTTTCTTTTTAGGGTAAGTAGGTTTCTCTTTTTCCTTTTAATTGTTCCTTTTGACGATGTATATTTTCACGGTAATTTCTTTCCTTCTTTTTAGGTAAATAATTCTCACTCATTACCATTTTTCTCACAGTTTGACCCGAATATTCTCGAATAGTGGAATTCTTCAAGGCTTTGAGTACATAATGACCCGTTGCAACGTACGGGTATCAAACTCGTGTAACTATTATTCTAGAAGAATATCCTCTAATTGAGGTGTCTTACCCTAAGTGCTGTAACACCATGTCTATATACAGAGTGAATCGTCTCTCTTTCCCCACAGTTCGGAGGAAAAAAACTAATTTCTCTAATTTTTTTCATGGTATCGAAGCTTGGGGTGCGACTTAAATTTTATACTTTTCCATGTCAACAACATAGAACTTCTATACATACCTAACATCGTTATTACTCCCTCCGTCCCTAATTAATTGATCGTGTTTGACTTGTAAATTTATTTAGAATATGAGTCATATTCCCAAGAGAGAGAGGAGGAAAAAAGTGGGACATAAGAGATAAAGTGAGTTGGTAGAAGATTAAATATGGAGAGAGAAAATAGAGTAAAATACGTGTAAAAAGGTTGAAGATGGAAAAAACACGTTCATAATCTATGAATGGCAATGGAGCGGGTCGAATGCGGATCTTATAAGATTCGTATCCATCCGGGTGCCCAAGTACGCGACTCCGACTCTGACCCGCCCTGTCGTCAGTTCAAGGGATGGGAATACGATCTCCAATCCGACGGACTAAAAAGAATCCCGACCCCACCCCGAGATCTGCTCTGAGTAAATCACCCTCAAACAATCAAACCCCACCAGTACGCAACCACTCACCAAACCACCAAAAAGCTCAAAAACATGCCACCCAAAAAGCTCGACGAATCCGATACACCGCCACAGCAATCAGAGGCGAAAGAGCTTCAGCGGCGGACTGGAGATTTCACGTGGTGGAGATAGGTAAGTGACTGGCCGAGATGAGTGTGGTGATCGTGCAACGCAGATAAGAGGTGACCGTGAGGTGGTTGGTCACTTGAGGCCATGATTGTACGACATACTGGCATAGAGAGAATTGAGAAGACGGGGCGGTTGAAGAGAGAAGGGAGGAAGAGAAAGAGAATGTGTTGGTAAGGCTTTTGTTCAATAATTTATACTATGGAGATGGACGACTGGGATTGTACAGATTTAGGATTAAGATAAAAATTAGATATAAAACACATACGGGGCAGGGCGGTTAGACTAAATACCAAACCCGACATGTCCCCGCTGCGGGTTTAAATTTTAAATATTATATCCGCCCCATAACTCGGTCAAAATATATAAATAAATAAATAAACACACACCACACTCCTATAGGATCAGGGTGGGTCGGATATCCACCGGTTGCGGATCAAATTGTCATCCTTAACAGAATCTTTCTTAATTTAGAAAGTTATCAAATTTTTTAGGACAACCAAAAAAAAAAAACCATGATCAATTTTACAGGAACAGAGGGAGAACTTGTTATGGAGAACCCAAATACTAACGCTTTTTAAAAGTCAAACATGCGAGACTTTCTCAATGAGGAGTAAACGATGCTCAATGTGACCAACTTTTAGCCGAAACGCTGCTGCAATTGGACATAATGAAGTGCAAAACCCAACTTTTGTAGCATGGGGGTGAGTTGATCGTCTCCTTCGTGGGTTGATTACAGACACATCATCGAAGGAAGCGTTCAGCCCCGTTGTTGGACGACACGAGATGTTTGGAGAATCATAGAAGAAGCATTAGCACAGAACTTCCAAGAGAGGGAATTTTCTTTGCTTAAGCACTGTTCAGGCTTAACAAAGGTACTAAGGATGTTCAAAGCCTTGTGTGAATCTTAGCAGAAATGCTGAAACCTTATGTTCCTTCCTACAACGATGCTATTGATCTCCTTGAAAACCATGAAGCGGGAAATGAACTGCGTGACTGAGGGAAATTATAACTTAATTGAAGTTGCATTTTATGGCCAGAAATATAATTCCACCCATAACAAATAGAAGTGGAATGTGCATCAACAGTTTTACCTCAAACAGAAAAAGATTTTGGTCAAGCAAATTACTCTGATTGCAACCAAATTGAGCGGTGGTTCTCAGTTAGTTTAATACAAAAAAATATTTTGACACGTAAAATTTTGATCGGGTTCTGACATCAGGAGCACAAGGGCGTAGGAATGGGTAATTTTACAATCAAAAATCTCATATATTTATACAACAAAGAGATCCGACCTTAGTTGAAAAAGTATACTGCACATGCTAGTTGCATTCACAAATGAGATGATGTTGTTCTCATGTCCACCCATATACCTTTTGCCAACCGCTAGGAAAAGGGGCATCGTAGCCTGTAATATAGAATCCATCAGGCTTCACAAGCCAAAAACATTGGCGATACTTTCCAAAATTCGCCATGGTGCCTGCACTTAGTTGCCCAATTACTTTCATTGAAAACTGTAAAGATCTTGTCCTTTGAATTCCACCAAAAGTGGCAGAAGAACAGAGTTCTTCCAAAGAAGTAGGGCTGAAAATGCCAAGAAAAGTCATCACCAAACATGGAGGGTATGAAATCGAAGATCATTGTCTTTAGATTGACAATGAATCAATAAGCTATTAGTGTTGTCAGATATATATATATACCATTGACAATGTTAAGGAACTCATCGATAAGAACAGGTTGAGCACTTGTTTTACAAACAAGGATAAGCATGAAGACTGAAAACAAAACAAAAACTCATGGGGTAACTCATATATATACTGCTAAAAAGATTGGACCGTAAGATTGACATATATAGGCTCACGTGTTCTGGTATAAGATCCTCCTAGTTGCTTAAAACCATAAACAAAATCTGATTGCTATAATCTTGTTTCATTCACGTAATTAACCAAAAGCATACCCAAACTTTGAAGGATAGATACAATCATGACTAACTGTCACCAAATATTATCTTCACTTTAATAAGCATGTATACTTGTAGTAGTGATATGTTGTCTTTTTGTAGCTATGAGTAATGAAGGTCTGTGTTTATTTGAAAATGGGATAATTGTAAAAAAACACCCTTGTGGTTTGTGGGTTTTGCAAAAAGCCACCTCGAATTGCAAAGGTGTTGCATCATAAGATTTCCATAACAGAATAATTGAAATGTCTAAATTGCCCCTTTATTAAATCGAAAAAAGTCAAAACCCAACCCCATTTCCATCAGAACTTTCATCAGAAATTATTTTAAAAACCCAACCCTTTTAATCAGAAAACATCAGATTGAATCAATCAGTAGGTATCAGAAATTATTCACAAGATTTTCATTTTCATTGCTCTGGTGAATCAATTTGTGATTAGGGTATTTTGTTTGAATGGTGGACAGGGCTAGGATTGTGGTGGGTGATTGGGGTTGGTGGCGGTGGCACAAGTGTCGGAGCTCAATGGCGGGTACTGCGACGAAGCAAGTCGAGATTGATGGGGCTGGCAGCACACGATAACGGCGCAAGTCGAGATTGATGGGGCTGGCAACACACGATAACGGCGCAAGTGGAGGTTGGTGGGCTGGCGGCGCAAGTTTGTTGGCGATGAAGGGGTTTTTGCCGACAGCGCACGGTAGCGGGGCTGGCGACATCGTAGGCGCACGCTGGCGGAGCAAGTGGTGGTTGAAGGGCTAGCGGTGCAAATGTGTTCCGGCGATGAAGAAGCTTATGCTGGTGGTGCACGGTAATGGGGCTGACGGCACCGAAGGGGACGAGGCTGGGTGGTTGCAGACAGGCAGTGGTGGTGGGGGTAGCAGCTAGGGTTTTGGTTGGCGAGGATAGCGGCTAGGGTTAGGTTTTGGTGGAATTGGACAAGAAATTAGGGCTTTTCTAGGAGAGATAAAAAAGGAGGGTATTTTAGTCTTTCTAATGTATTAATTTTTACTAAATAGAGATTGAATAGCACGCACCGTTAATTTAGACAATTTTTCCAACAGTTGCAACAAAATAAGCACGGCAGGTGTCCCTTTGCAACTTTTGTAATTCGAGGTGGTTTTTTGCAAAAGCCTCAAACCACTAGTGTTTCTTGCAATTATTCCTTTGAAAATTTAGTATTAGCCCGTGCATAAGATATTAAAGTAGACAATATTTGGTGGAACAAACTTTGGCTGCTATCCCGGTTGTAGGAATCTTCCTTCAACCTCACATATAGTGACAATTAATAGTCACTAAATGTCTCTAGTGGCTTTTCTGTTAACACTTTCCTATTTGGTGTACTTCGAGGAAAAGAAAGATAAAAAGAAATTGGTCCGAAAAAGTTTAAACGACACAGAATGCATTTTAAAGTGCCATAAAAACTCTTTAGAATCAAAGTGCATTAAAAGATAAACGTGTCATGTCTGAAACTAAAAAACAGAAAGTCACTGATAATCCAGACCACTGTGTCTGCAATGTCCTCAGCTTGCTTGAAACATGTCATAACTCAGTTCACTAAATATACCCTTTTTGTCATTTGGATGTGAAATATAGCTACTATATCTGACGATTTATTCGGAATATAATCTCTTTCTGGGTGCGGATAAAATTCATTCTTTAGCTTCACCCGAAACATAGGAAAACAAAAGAAACACTTAAAAAGAATGTCACACTGCGCATTGAACACACATTCCAGTGGCAACCCAAGAACACAGATATGACAGAACTTCGATCCACTAAAGCTTATGCACATAAAAATGAAATTGGACACCAAGTTCTGTTGTGATCATCGGCTCTATATTACATCAGGGGAAGATCCAAAGCAGTCCCCACATGAACTGAAGATATTACAATCCCAAGCCAGTGTACAACACAAACAAGGAACAAATACATACAAAAGATGGGGAATCGAAGCAGAAAAAGCAGCAGCCGCCACTCGCTGCAGCAATCAAATTTCACTCGGATGGTCTCTGCCAGCTTCTCCAGACAAGATATATTGAACAAAACTAGGCTATTCTCGTCCTCGAATATCAGAAACACTCGATATAAATGATTAAGACTGTAAACTCCAAAAGATCCTGTTAGAGATATTCTTCAAAGCAATACATTGTTTATGACGACAGTTGGAACCTGCCGCTGGGCTTTTTTCTTCTCCATCCCTGAAAAAGTACAAGAATGTTCATAATCTACGACCTTAGTTTGGACAGAGAGGCAGAGAAAAAAGATAAAGAAAAACTTACGAAGGCCGCATAGTAGACAAATGTTAGCCCGGCTAGAACAATAAATGCAATTTGAAACACATTGTACCTGTAACAGAATTGCAAGTTTTAAAACATGGTGATATATGAGTCTCACCAAATGAATCACAAAACAAGGATAAGTTTGAGACTGACTTGTACAAATACTTAATTCCGCGAAGAGACTGCAACGTGTGACTAAATATCTCTTGTGCAGCAGTAGCTTGAGCATAGTATGCAAATGCAGTTGAGCAGAACTGAATCACACTGAAAGCAGAAAAGACCGATCAGTACCAGAGAGAGGAAATCCAACCCGCAGGAAGGATGAATACGCAAAGAAGATGAGTTTTACTTAAAACAAGATGCTAATATAAGGGGACACTAGGCTGTAGCTTGATAGAACATGCATTCCAAAATACCAAACCAGCATAAGAGTTTTCACAACCAAAAGAATAGGTGCAATGCCAAAACAGTGTTCAAGCAAAAATATGAACTTGTAAAGCAGACAAGCTTCAACAGTCTAAACATGCAACTAAAAATCCATTTTTCCCGAGTTCCGTGGGACCCAAATGGTAATAAAAAAATTAGTTAAATATGAAGCAATGACTCCCAAATCCTAAGCTTTCATGAAACAGAAGCCTAAAATAAGTTAAGAAGTCAACCTGATCGAGCTAAGAAGAATGAGTCCCACATTAAACAGAAAGGAATTCATGAGTGTGGCTCCCCACCTGTACCAGGTTCACTTGTTAGCCAAACACTACAAATAACTAGATAGGAAATTTCTTAAGGTAAATCTGTATACTACATGGGCAGCAGGAAGATCGTTACTTCATTGGGTGAATAGTAATGAAAACGAGTCTTAAGCCAAGCATCATTGCCCCAGCAACCACAGCAAGCAGAAGGTAGAAGCAGAAGAAGGCAAATGCTGCTGTACCCAGAAGGCCTGGTGAAGTATAATATACCACATCAATATTAAGGACCAATCAAGATTAAAAAATACTGAGAGAGGGAGTTATCGTGAACGAGGAGAAAGAGGGAGAAGGGGGCAGGGGGATAAAACAGATGTAAAATAGTACCCCAGAGGTCGTCCAACTTGATGAAAACCTCATTCAAAAATGGAGAAAAAGGAGGATCTATCAATAGATAGATTACAATATGTGCAACCCAAGCGACAGATACGATCAACCTGTTAAGAAAATAATTTGGGGAAAAAAGGGTCAACCCTGATTGTTAACATGCTTCTACAGACCGCAGACAGATGCACAGACACGGCATTTTGTCAAAAAAAAGAGGTAGAATAGAACATGCGGGACACCTACATCATAAGCAGATACCTAAAGTTTGGAATATTCAACCATCTCGATTTCGTTTTTGTAAAGCCCCGATCATCCATATCATCAGAAGCGCCAAACTACAACTATTTATGAAACATAATTTTACTGCAACTAAAAAGCCTTACCAGCCAAATTTTGTTATAAAATTTCAAGTAATTAACCATGTCATTTCCTAGATTTACGGTAATAATTCTTCGGTGTATACAATAAGTTCAGTGTCAAAATTTCAAGACCACAAAGCATAATAAAGTAGGCTCTTCTTAGTCAAAACTCAAAACACTAAAGACAAACATGCAAAGAATCGACTTGTACAGAAGTGAGACGGACATCTCAATAGTGGCTCAACGAACTAGCAAGAGCCACCATCCTCCATTGTATACAAGTGAAATGAACATATCACCGGTGGACATCTCACTACTTCGTTAATAATAATCTCAATCTCTTCTCATTGTACAAACAAATGCAACTGTAGGAGGCCCTTCCTTCTAAAACATTTGACCTTCAACAAATGTCGCCGTGTTCCTGAATTTCAACCCAAAGATGAAGAAGAAGAAGAAGAAGGAAGAAAGGTTTTTCGTATTTCACACATCAACCAGCACGTCCCTTGCCAAGAGAATGAGTTCAGACATGCATCCATAAGAAGTGTCAGCTACATCCAGTTCCTTACAATCAACATTTCCTCAACATAGTTGTACATAAACAGGCACAAAACACCAAGTCATGCATAGTGCCACTTACCCTAAAACGCCCAACACAAGTTTGGCCAAGTAGCCAAGAATAGTCATGGCCCAGGTAGTCTCAGCCTAAATAGGTTGGGAAGAGGAATTAGTATGCAGACAAGAGAAACTCCAACCAAAACATGAGCACATTTAGAAATTAATTATAGATCATTCCATCACCTTTTCACCTTGAGGGTACATCTCTTCTAAAGCATTCACATCTTCTTCCAGAAGAAGTAACTCCTGCCGGTAAAGGAAGGCACATATAACTAACCCATAATGATAAGAATAATAATTTGGCTCGCCGAAGCTATCTAAACACAATAAATGTGGAAGAAATAGTAAAATGTGAAATGGTTGAAATTCTTAGTTAGAGCATCCATCCAAGAGTTGACATATTGAACATGAGAAATTAAACTAAATTCATACTCAATAACCAAATGTTAACTGTTACCATATACCTTTTCCACTGCCTTCATATTTTTACGCCATTTTCTTCCCTTAGAGCCACTCCTTTCTTCCTGATGTAGTGCATCAGCTGCTTTCTTTAACTCTCTTGCTTTTTTACCTAGTTCGGTTGCTTCCTATGTCATAAGAAAGTCAGCTATCATAAGCCACTTAAATTTACAACCAACTGTCTATATCAATGTATGGCATACCTTGATATATTGTGAACGAGTGATAACAGCCTTTGGACGCCTGATGAATGAAAATATAAGCCCCAATGGTAGACAAGCGATGCCAACACCGCCAAATATCTGAATAGTTTAAGGAAGGCCAACACATTAGATTAATAAACAGAAAGAGAACAACAACAGAGTTATATTTATTTTTTAAACAGCAAGTACGTTTCAGATTACACAGGAACCATCAGACAGTTACAAAAATTATTTTCGTTTTATATTGCTTGGATATAGCCTTATATTTACCACTGGAATCTCACAATATTTTCATAGAACGGAAGGAATGCCATTGATTTGCAAGAACCTAGGAAAACATGAAGAAAAAAAAATCCAGAAAACACTATTTCCGTAGATGAACTTACAGAAAAAAGTACAGAACCAGCAATGGTTGCCAGAGCAACAACATATTCTGGGAAGGTTGCGCGCATAGTCCAAGTTGTCTCTGATGAAGGACTAGCAGAGTATGCAGAACACTGTACAATGAGAGGAAATAGAGAAATGAGAAATAATAGCGACGAGTAATGTTGAGAATGCTAATCAAAATAAACAAGGAACAGAAAGAATCAACTGAATGCAATAATCTATGTTCCTTGACCTGGTGTACACCACTTCCTCCAATACATTGTACGCTACTAGAAAAGTCCCAAGAACTTGGAAAGGATGTAGTGGCTGAAGAGAGGTGCCTAACAGTGAAGTCCACCTTTCCAACAAGTCCTAGTACCATCAACGAGATCATATAAGAGCAGCAGCCAATAAGTATGACCAAAATTAAGAGCGATACTCCACAGGATCATAGAAGTGCAATGTATAGTTGAGAGTAAGGAAAGCTGTATTAAAACGGAAAACGACCTCCAAGAAAATAAAGTGCGTAGATAACCAATATATCCCCTGCCCGAGCTACACCTCCTTATGCCAAAATAAAAGAAGCCATGTCACCGAGTAATGTACTTATGAGTTCAGCCCTCATAAGCTTCCTATTTTCCACATCAGAAGCACCAATAAGAATAAGAAATTGTGTTCCATCAGTTTTCATGCCTCTACCGCTCGCATAGTTTTCCAACAACTCAAGAACTGCACTACGCCACTACTGACCTTGGCATAGCCCAAGAAATAGCAAACAAGAAGAATGTCCAAATGTATGAAGATCAACGGTCTCCGCAGCATAATGGCATTCACTTCTCAGTCACCAGAGCTTTATACAAAATCAAGAATCCAAGCCGCTATAACTCCAATAAGCAATGGACAACAAGAATAAAATAATCTAGATATATATATAAACCCAGTTCAAAACGCAAAAATCAACTCTGTTAAATCGAGATTAAGACTATGTACATCCAACTCCCCAGAAACTTAATAATGATGGAGCTTCATGCATTGAGATGCCTTATATAAACCATCCTCTAGGTCTCTTCACAATCTTAAACTGGAAACACAGCCTTGCCATAGTATCTTCATCTTCCATCACATAACTCTTCATCTGCCCCAAAGAATTCCCCTGCAAAAGTTACCCATTTCTTTTGGCAACCCCAAAGTTCGGACCCAATTATGCCATCAATAATATAATAAAAGTCTCCCTTCAAAGCCCAAATTATTTTCGATATGATTTATTTTGCTTCCTCGTTCTAAGAAAACCTAGACTTAATAAGGCGAAAAAATCCTACTCATATGCAACACACGAACACCTCAGACCGTCATCTTCATCCCGGACTTTGTGACGGCCAGGATAAATAAATTATACTCTGCAAACACGATACTTAAGAACCCAATTTCCTCCTTACAACATTCATCGTCCAGCTCAAAGCCTACCCATCAATATCATAATTCTCCTCATCTGCAAAGTAAATCAAAGGCTTTCCTCATGATATCCTCCAAAGGGAACTTCCCGAGTTGCTTCTGGCCATTCCCTCAACATATCCAGCTTTCGCTACCATGAGCACAGATCTCAGAGAAACTGCCCCAGAGTGGGATTCTTATCCACCATAGCACTTTAACATATACCTAACTCTTCTTCCAATTCTCTCTCCTTTACACCATCTCCTCCACCACCCTTTCAACGGATCGAATCACATCGCAAGACGAGGATTGAATCAACTCATCCGAGCCTAAGCACTTGATTGGAGGGGAGATACTCACCCAAAGAAACACGCAGAGTGTCTAGAGAAACTTGCAATATCAATAGTAACAATCTTGAGAAAGGATTACAGATGCTTATATAGAAAAGATCTAAAAACCCTAACCTAGAGCTAGATACTAAAACACCCCTAAATATAGGAACTTCTAAAATATTCTAAACGTTAATACCCTAAGCAACATCTAACCCAATTTACCCCTAAGCAAACTAAAATACAATGATCTAACCCAATTTAACCCTAAAAATCAAAGACATAAAATCTAAATAATAACTTTGTAGAAATCTTGGGCTTCTACCTATTCCAACTGCATTACTTTATGTACCTAGAAAATACCCCCTTCTTCCAATTTCAGTCTTTTTTCACGATATGCGATATGCTGACAGATTGCCTTAGAAACCCCAAATAGGATGCAACCAAGCTACTTGGAACATTCAGGTAGGAGAAAATAAATACTAACTGGATATAGACAACCAGTAAAATTTGCAAGGAATGAAAGCATCGAATATGCCCCCTGTTGCTTGTATATGCACTAGCTGCATGGTTTGCTGAAGTACAGTGTAGATTCTCAATCCCTAGAAGTGCAGCAATAAGATTTCCAAACGTAACTGCCCCAATTTCACAGCTATTACTTCCTGTGTTTCTTTAAGTTTTGCCCCCGTTCAACTTTTTGCCGATTTGTGGATTTCCTTTTTGAGCATCTAAACATTAAATCTAACTCAAATGGTAAATATGGATCACATAAGTATTGTTTAACAAGCCAACTAGGCACAAACAACGAGTTAAGACAGCGTTAACATGCTCAAATTCGATCCTAACAATTCGCAAAATTAGTATATCTCAACTCAAGAGCACAAAACTGACCATATAGAATCCCGAGCACGAGTGCACAAACGATAGCCGTAGTTATCACCCACAACAATGCACTTTTAATCCTTTTACCAACACTCCTGCAATAGAAAAGCAACGTGCACGTGTTAGTACATAGACAAAGACATATATGTGATTGAAACTGAATACTACTACCTCTGCCTCCATTAGATTTTCCCCAACTTTTGGGATTTAAATATCGAATTAAACTCAAACAGAAATCATAGACTAAATAAGTATCATTTGGCAAAATCAAGCTATGAATACATATGCAATAAATCTAGCTATCATAGGAAATAGCAAAAAGTCAAATGTAGAAAATCAAATGGAATGGAGGGAGTAATCAACGAATCAAAACCCTAATGAAGTGCACTGACTTGTCCTGGTCGCCTTCGTAGAAGAACATAGCAAACGGAATCACGAAGAACACCAGAATCGCGTCCAAAATGTAGATGGCGAGCCACAGATCCTTCATCGGCAGGGTGAGGTTGCACGCGCCGTTGTAAATCGCGTGGCGACAGGCCTGCCGGTTGGCCACGTCGGCCGGCAGCATCAATATTGAAATTGAGGCGATGGAGAGGCCCAAAACGACGACGAACTTGGGGAAATAGGCCTGGTTCTTGTCGTCGGGGTGCTGGTAGTTGACCAGGAGGTACACATTGAAGATGCAGACCAGAACACAGACGACAATGGCGACGATTACTAGGGCGAGGTTGAAATCCCCCATTGTTTTCGATTCGAATCAATTACGACTCGAACCGATTTGGATGGTTTGGATCAATTAGGGTTTTGAATTTTGACGAGCTTCAAGATCTGGTTATGGTGAGGTACTTTTTTCCGGAAAAAAAATATATACAGATGAGAGAGAAAGGGTGGGGGAGTGGGTTCCGGTGGCGGTTTGATTGTACCGGATAGTGGCCGAATAGCGTCAGGTTCCACGCGTGGGGCTGTAACTACCGTTTTGCCCCCGGAGGAATTGAGGTGATTGCCAGGTTGGATTCCAGCTCACCGATTCCTTTGCCAGGTTGGATTCCAGCTCATCGATTCCTCGTAAAATGGTCAACGCTCCCGCTCCCGCTCCCGCTCCCGCTCTCGCATTTGTGTCTTTCTCTTTTGTGCTTTTGTTATTGAATTTGTGATGATTGATTGGTTTGCCGGAATTGAGGTGATTGTTAAGTTAAATTCTAGTTTTCTTTTCAAATTGGTCGACGCTCTTATTCTTATTTTTACTTTTACGTCTTTTATTTTTGTGCTTTTGTTATTTAATTTTTGGTGCTAAGTCTTCTGTTTGCTCTTGTACTAGAACACGCTTGCTAACGAGAAGCGAAGTTTTGTTTATCTCTTTGCAACTTTTTTGAGACATGGTTATATATTTCCCGTGCATTGTTTGATGCAGCTGGCGACGTCATATCGTAAAAGAAATTTGGATTTTGGATCGGCCTTTGTCTGATAAATGGATAAACCTGTTTTTTGTCCTTTAATGCATTTTTCATGTATTAACTTTCCTAAAAAAATTGAATGAAAAAATACCAAAAAAAAATCCCACTTTTTGTTAATTGAATTAGATCATTACGGTTAAACGTATAGCGAACCAAATTGTTTAGTACGATGGTTGAAGGCTGATTTTTCTTATCAAATTTGGAAGGATGTTTAACAAGGTGATTGAAAGCTTGTTCGCCTTGTTAAACATGGCTTTTTTTTAAAAAAAATCCCAATTGGGAAACATGGCTTTAAGGCAAAGCTTTAGCCTTGCAATAAATGAACTGCCACTTAGAGAAAAAAATTCCAATTCCTTGTTAAGATACTGGTCCCGCGTATATAAGGGATAAAAGCAGATATATGTCGATTCATTTAGCAGCCAAACTTTTGCTATTCTTAAGAGCTCAATGTTGCATATAGCCCTTTAGAGGAAAAACAACAGGAGCTTGATGGACTATTACTAGACCATTACACCGTTGGATTGCAAAGCTTGAAACCATCAGGCAATCTGGCTTCTCCGCGCCTCATTTACGATCCTCTATGATAGAAATATGCATGCCAAATAAGAAGTTTTGTGCTGTGTGAGCCAGAATTTGGGACAATCGAAGTCTAAAGCATCTCATAAGAAAATACAGTCTAGTTTATGTAAGTTTACTAAATCATGGTGGTAGGAAAGAAACCAAAGATAATTTAGTATTTACAATTCAATATTCACTTGTTATCTCATACATGGCGATGCTTTTTCGTTTTTCGACTCTCTTCAGGTATGACAGATGAATACTGTCGGCGGAGAGTAGGCGTCGGCGTGAGATGATGCAAGAGGGACGACGGGGCAAGGGGCTGTTGCGGAGCTCGGAGGCGGGGGGAGAGAAGAAGAAGGAAGAAAAGGGGTCGGCGTCATTGACGGGGCACTGCAGGGCGCTGGTGTGACATGCTGAAGGAATGGTGGCGAGGCAAGGGGCTGTTGCGGCCATGGGTGGCAGGGGGAGAGAATAAGAAGGAAGAAAGAGGGGGAGTCGGCGTCGCCGACAGGGGGAAGGGGCGGTGCCGACGGAGGGTGGGGCGCCGACGCAAGGGGGTTGACAGCGCAGGGGTGATAGAAATTAGGGTTTCTGTTGGGATGATAGAGATTAGGTTTTCATTCACTTGATTTTCCAGAAATGCCCCCCTAAGTTTAACTGATTAATTATTTTTGTCCGGAATTTGGACAGAGGGTATTGGGAGCCACACTTATGAAAGTTTGGGGTGGCATATAGCTAAAAATAACTTTGTGGTGCAGAGCGCTACTGCGTGAGAATTTGAGGGTGCCTAATGCAATTGGCCCTAAGTAAATCACTATGGATAGTGAAATTGTATGATTAGTAGTCAAATTGAGCAATTTATTTTGTATTTAATCTATCTAATTGTGATGCGAATTCTTATATGTTAGCAATAAATTTTTATTATGCCTTTTCAGCACCTCTAATTAGACTTGTTGAATCCGTCCCTGCTCTCTTTCTCTAAGTCTCACCACTCTATTCTCTTTTTTTGTAACAATACTCGATTCCAACCTGTCAGCTTTGTTCTAAAACTAGAGTCATTTTTCCAGAAAACGGGTTAGCCACCTCCCTCTTTGGAGGAACCCCAACGTGACGTTAGTTTGGTGATATGCACCAACAGATGTAAGGACCTTGGGAAAATCCTTGACATTAAGGAACTCTGACAGCTTGTTTGCGAGTTTTTTTTATGAGAGAAAATAGAGGAAAAGAAATGAAATTGGCTCCTTTCTTTCCTTTTCTCTACTTTGTGAATTTTTTTTAGGAAAGAAAAGAAGAGAAAGGTGAGGAAAGTTTGGGCTTCTTTTGTCTCTAAATCTTTCCTCCCAAAATTAGGAAGAAAACGGAGAGAAAGGAAACTCTCGTAAGTAATATTTTAAAACTATCTGTATTACCCTTGAAATAATGAAGACTAAAATTTTAAGGACTTTTAGATTTTAGGGTTCCTTTCAAGAACTTCTCATTTTACTTACAAACAAATTATTATTTTATATGTTAGAGTTGACTCATGACTGATTGTTTTGCTCTTAGTGTGACATTAATCAGATATGGATGTTAGAATGTTTGTAGTCAACTCATGACTAATTCTGAGTATTTTTTTCTATTGTGACATTAACCAGTGATGTAATGCTTATTACATTTATATAATATGAACTTTGTATGATATCATTGATGACTAATTTATTTTCCCGTTAAAATCATATATTTTTTTAATATCATACATCATGGTCTTTGTTAGAATTATGACGATATAGTTTAAGGGTATATATGTAACCGGATGTCTTTTCTTTTCTTTTCTACTGAACTCACAAACAAGAGAAATAAATGATATTTTCTTTTTTCTCTTAAACTCACGAACAAGAGGAAGGAAAATTCTCTTCCATTCTCTTCTCTTCTTTTCTCTTCTCTCATCTCAAAAGTCACAAACACGCTATAAAAGCAATGATAGAGGTGTCCTTTTGGGGTTACACAATAGCAAGGATATTTAGAAGCAAAAGACTATAAACGTTGTGATTGTAAATAGATTGTCGCTTATTTATAGTGACGAGTTCAGTTTCAAGACACTAAATGCTTCATTCGCTGCTCTTGTCGGTCAACATCCCAGTAATAGCACGGGTCACGATCACAGACTAACTTCTTACAAGTTTTTGCAAATTCCCCACTTACTAGAATGACTAACCCAGTTTTTTAGATTTGTTAACTTAATCAAATCACTCTTCTTTTCTTTTGTCCGTCGGAAGCCAATAAGATTGCATTTCCCCTCCTTAATTGGATTTAAGCTTTTAAAGCAAGAACTCTACAATGTAAGCAATGCCTTAACATTCCTTTACATGCAATCCCTGGTTATGAGCCCTAAAATATATGTCGTGCTTTAACATTTGCTAGTACAAGTAAGTCTCGATTACATATTGGGAGGCAAATCAAGAGCCAAAGAAAAACATTAAGACGGGGTCAAATGCGAGGAAGTGAAAACCCAATCCTTGCAACCGCAAGCTCTGCTATCATATTGTCATACAAGTATTGAAACTTTTATAGCAACTGCTAGCTTACCCATGGTATCAAAGCTCATGGTCGTGTGAGATTTTTGGTTCACCCTCTAGCTTAAATTGTATCCCATTAATACATTTATCGTTGATTCATCACTTACTAACTTTGCATGTGCACTTGAAAATAATATACCCTATTCATGTTTTACCAATTTGTCTTCACGTGTAATCGGAAACTTTCAGGTTGAAGGAAGTAAAAAATAAAGTAATCTCTTCAGGTGACATGTTGTTTTAGTTTCCATGTCTAAAAGTCTTTTAGAGTCGAGCTATTGAAAATTGCTCCAACAATGTTTGAGCATTTCAAACACAGATTTATAAATTTTAACCCGCCACAAACGTGGTCTCGGATTGAAGAACAAAATTATATCTCAATTTCGTTGAATCCTTTACTTTATGAACAACTTCAAAATAAATTTACTAACATGTAAATATCGAATTGAACCGAAATAGAACTCACGAGTTAATCAATTATTATTATCTTTTTGACAAACAGAGCAGGGCCACGTATTGAAGCCAATTATTTATAATTTCCTGCTCCTTTAATTCGTGACGTTGACTCTCATGTTACAAGTTGACCAATCAGGCCTCTGCGGCTCAAAATGCCATCCACTTTGTTTGTTAGGCAGAATATTATAAATGATGAATTCCACTAACCGTCGCTCAGCTGTGTCACAACTACCAGCCCGACGGAAGCAGTTGATCGAAACGACTGACGGGTGAACGAAACCTTCAGTTATCTCTCTCATGGATCCTTCACAACCTAAAGAACTCCAAGGTAACGTTATAATCGCGACCTTCGACAGCTCCCCTAGGGTTTCCATTGAATTCGATCTCCATTTCAATTCCCTCGCGTTTAATTATCCCTCTCTCTCTACCATATCAGGATGGATGAACGGGATCGGAGTGGTGATCCATCGACGTCGACGGCGGAGGAGCGATACCGCCACCGCCGCCAGGCGGAGGAGGAGGAGGAGGAGGAGGAAGTGGAGGTTTACGGCGATCGGCGTCACTCGCGGCTGGTTGGGCAACAAACCGGCGTGTCTTACAACGCGCAGTTTTCGACGCCTGATAACGAGGGGATGACGTTCATCAGGGACGACACGTGGTCTTGCATCATCGTCGTGCTCACCTTTTGGTTCTTCGGTGAGTGTCGCTCTCACATTGACCTGTTACTGTTTAGGATTTGTGCGGAAAGAATTTGAACATGTTAGCGTAGATTTTGTTCTAGTTTGATTTGTTATGCAGCTTATTGCTTCGAGTACTAATCATTCGTCACTTGGAAGTGATGGAATTTATGTGATAGCGACCAATGTGTAGCTTCGGCAACAACCAATGGAGCTGCTCCTCTCCTCTGCAGTAGAGGGGACGCAGTTCCGTCATTATGCTCCCACCTTTTCATAAAATTTTGCAGTATTTGACTTTTGTCAATTTGTAGGATTTGGGAAACGTATGCATCAAATTTGCCCATTGTTTGACCTAGTTTGACTCTATCTAACTATACTTATTTGATCAGTTATTGCTGTTTGAGTTCAATTTAATGCTTAAAAGTCAAAGGACGTTGTAAACTAGGAAACAGATGGAGTATTTACGTGGTCATTGAATTATTTGTTGGTTAGGTCTTACTGTTTTAGACATTGGCTAAATATTTGTTTTTATGTCGCGTTTCAGTATCTATGACTCTTATTTTGGGCGTCTATGGGTCTGTGAATTTACGACTTGGTCCGAATACCTCCCTTCTAATTGAATCCAACCCCTTACTTGTGGATTATCTAAAGGTAGTCTGACAATGAGGTTGAATTTCCAGCTAGTGGTTCTTTCTAGTTGTTGATTATTTATTGATTTGGTTTATACGGTTCCACCAGGTGCAACAAGTGGATAACAATATGGATGGGCCAACATTGTATGGGTTTTATGAAGTTCCACCTCTTGATGTTGTAACTATTTGGTCCGAAACTCTTATCTTCTCTCTCCAGGGTGATTCTGACAAGGCAAGTTGTTTCTATGCGTGCTTGAAGCCTTAGACATGTTCATGTTTACTTATTGGCAGCAGAGTTACTTTTTTCTCTCACTCTACAGGATTGGATATTTTACTTGAATCGTGGATCTAAAATAGATATTTCGTACAGTGTGAATTCCTCAAGCTCATCTTCTTTAATCCTAGTGATAGCCCAAGGTATGTCCAAACTTCTCAAGCAGAGATTGTTTTTGTGAACTTAGGGGGCATCCTCTTTAGATAGGAAGAAGTAACAATTCCTTCTACATGTTATATTTGATCACCTACCATTTTTTAACCGATAAAAAGCAAGTGTTTGTGCATATCTAACAACTTTTAGTTGTTTTAGAATTTATTGTTAGCGTAAATTGTGATTTCTCTTGAAAAGTTGGAAATTCCAAATGATCATACCTCGTTTCTTCTTCTTTTGCATGGGAAGTTTAGAACAATTTTGAGAGTGAGCCTTGGCACAAAGTGAAGTTCTTAGTACATCCAGCCCTCCCGACCTTGCGACATGCGTGCAATAAGCATAGTGGGGGAGCCTCGTGCACTAGGCCTACCTTTTTTTCCCTCAAATTACAATAATATTGACCATTTATTACTCCCAGTAGTTAGAATGCAATAGCCACCAGTAGTTTTAACCCATATTAACAGCAACGCCAACGGTTCTCATTTACTCTCTGAAGCACGGACACCTCTCCTAGGTGGAGGTATGGTGTCCTAAACGGACGGACACCCCGACACCCTCCGGACACCGCCCGACACGTGTCGGACACGGCTCACCGGTGTCGGAAATTTATTTATTTATTTTTTAATTTCCGACACCGTGTCGGACACTTCATCGACGAGTGTCGGACACGGCGTAGAGCAGTGTCTTACCGTTTGGGGCCAATTTCAACAGATCTGGCGTTGCCGGAGCTAGTCGACGGAGATACCGAAGCCAAAGCCAACGGATCTGGGTTACAGTCGCCGAAGGAGAGAAGCTAGCCGCTGTCGCCCGTCGTCGTCGCCGGAGGTCTCGCCATCGTCGCTGGAGCTCCTCCGCCGCCGTCGCTGACCCACAGGTTGCGGCGGTGCTGGAGCTCCTTTCCGTCACTCCCTCTCTCCCGTCCTTCTCTTTTTTTCTTTTCTCCCTTTTGTTCTCCCGTTTCTGTCCTTCTCTTCTTTTTTTCTCCCTTTTGTCCTCCTCTTTTTTCTTTTCTCCCTTCTTTGTCCTCTCGTGTCTGTCCCTTTCCTTTTTCTTTTCTTCCTTTGTCCTCCCATTTCTTTCTTTTCTTTTCTTTTCTTTTCTTTTCTTTTCTCCCTTTATTGTTGCATTTCCAGTATATTAACTAAATAAATATTGATCAAATAAATTATAACTTATAGTTTTTCATTATTGTTTGTTATTTTAGATTGTGGAATATATTTGATATTTATTAAATATATATATATAATATATTTGATATTTATTAAAAAAATATATATAATATAAAATATATTTAAAAAATAGCGGTGTCCTGCGGTGTCCAAAATCTGATTTTTTTGAAATAGCGGTGTCCGGTGTCGGTGTCGGTGTCGGACACCGACACCGTGTCCGTGTCCGTGCTACCTAGCATTTACTTTATTTACCCTAGCCATGCCTTCTAATTTTGTTAAATAGAGTCACTTACTTGTATTGATAATCCATTGGTTCTTACTCTTGAGATAAACATATCTAATCAGTCAATCTCTAAGGCCTATACTTTCATATTTTCAATTACAAGAAAACACTAGCACTTGCACAGGTGAAAGGAAATCAGAAATTGATCTCTATGCTGTAATTAGCATTACTCGAACAAATTTGTGCTTAATAACCCCTTATATTTTGTAGTCGTCTATCTTCTTTTCCCAAGATAGAACTGCTAATTTTCATGCAACCAGAGAACCCTCATCTGACATTATTTAACAACCATGTACCTTGAGTTCTACCTGTTAGAAATGATATTTCAGTACTTTGGCTGTTGAATTCTCTCCTGCTACCTTGAGTTCGACCTCATAGAAGTGATAGCTCCAGTACATTGGTGGTTGAATTTTCACCTGCTGTGTTTGACGTATAGGCTGCTTTCTTTTCCTGACTTGACCTTGTGAGCCAAAAGACGTCGGCATGGACTTTTACCTTGACCTTTGTGGTTATTTGGTGTGCTTCGTCCAGAAAATACGTTGCCAAAGTCTGTTTCGGGAATATTTTTGGCAACAGGGCAGTGTTCGTCGTCCTGTTCTTTCTATTCTCCTTGTTCCTATGAGAAATACTAGTTAGTTTAAAGACAAGAACTTTCATACACAGGAAACACTTTTCGACATATAGCCCTGTGTAAGGTGGAGGTCTGACTTTTTAAGGAATATCAAAGCAGTTGCAAGCCTATCAATCTTGTTCTTTTCTATCTATTACCAAGGTTGTTTAATAATCTTATTCAGGTCTTGCGAGTTATGTCTTATGCTTCAACATAGTTGTGCTCTCTACCAACAACCATCTTACAAATCTTGGATGTGGCAGGGAATGAAGGTCTTGCTCAGTGGCTTGATGATCCGTCATATCCAAACACCACCTTATCATGGAACCTCATTTATGGTGCGATGAGAAAGCAGGAAATCTTTTTTTCAGTGGTAACTGGTAACTAGGTCTGTACTAACTTACCAAACTGTTCTTGCCAGGAAATGGCCTGATCCAGCAGGATATATCTAAGTCCTCCAGTTACTACATTGCAGTGGGCAATCTGAACTTAGAGACAGTGGAGGTAACTTGTTAAAATCCATTCTGCTGTTGGCTTTTGGAATGTTTAAACTTGACTGAGGAGGGATTTATTGCTCTTAGTTACAAAGGTCAGAATTTATATCTTTTGATTGTTGTTTCTCGAGTTGGATCAATCAGTTATTTTCCTGGCCGATCCAGCCTTTGCATTACATGCTCAGCAGTCAACATGAGGGGACAACTTAAATAGGCAGACAACTGCTTAATATATTCTTCTTCCAGCTCCTTGCGGGTGAGGGCTGGCGGTGGGGGATGGGGCCAATCAAACATCAATGCATGTGATAGTTCCTACGACTTCCATTGTAATAGATGTAAATTATCTGGACACCGTCATTGGTAGGGGTAAAACATAGAGGCCTTATGAATTTTAGCTTTGATTTAAGAAATCATTTACTTTTTAAGGATGTTCACTTTCTTTACAATCCAGTCCTCGACTCCCAACCTTCGTTCAACGCTGGTCACTTTGATGAAGGACTGCACTTGATTTGGCATTCTCTGGTAAAATGATCAAGGAGACGTCATCTGCCCGTCTCTCATGACCTCATAGTTGATCCTTACACAGCATTTTGATGTTTGATTCCCTACTTGTTGTTGTTTTTTTTTTTTTGGGGGGGGGGTCTAGATAGTTTAAAATTTTTCTTCATACTCGGTTTTAGTTAGAAAAGACTAAAAATGATCTTGTACCAACAAACTTAGTTGAAGTTCTGTTTTTTCTAGGTCCACTGAAATGCATGCTACTCATTGTGTTAGATTGTTCTCAACTGGCATTTTGTTAAACAGGTGCAATTGAACCTAACAATAAGGGCTCTTCAGTACAATACAACATCAGCTTATTTTAACTGTAATTTGGCTCGTGGTCAATGTACTTTGAAGTCGATTTTCCCAAATGGAAATGCAGCTGTTTTAGCGACTCCAACTCCAAAACAGGCTAGTCCCTTGTCTCTCAAGTTTCTTCCCCATGTTTTGAGGAAAATATTGTTAAAAAGCAGTGGAGTCACTTGTTTCCTTCTGGTTTCTTTGCCACTATGTTTAGACCTGTATAACCCTTTCTCTGCATTCGGTTATTGTAACTTGAGAAGTTTTGACAGCACATGTACACAAACCTTTAGTTATTGATGGAAAAATCATACACACACTCATCCTCCCCCCTTTTCACACCATTTGTGATGCATGGATTTATGTGTGGACGGGGAACTGGGTTTCAAAACGCAATGAAACCCAAGGTCGTCACAAGACAAATTGAATAGGCCATCACAACTTTTGACAGCACATGTACACAAACCTTTAGTAATTAATGCAGTCATATGCTTATAACCAATAGTTGTACCTTTAAATAATTATCAGAAGGTATGCTGAGTTGCTTGCAGTGGTGATCCAGCTAACTAATTGAATAGACCATCAATTAGCCGGCCTGTCCGTCATGTGATGTAACCATTAATTTTAGGATGCAGCCAGATCTTTCCTGTCTTCCCTTTGGACTGGATACGTTCACGGTTTTCTCAATGGATTTTGTACCATCTTCCTAGTTTCAACAGTAAATTAAGGCTGCTTTTTTTTTTTTTGTTGCTTAGGGTACATCTGGTGATGAATGGTATGTAAAAGTGTCATACGGGCCTCGATGGATCACCTACCTTGTTGGCATAGGTAATACTTTCCTCTTCATGTCCTTTTTTTCAACAATGTTTCCTCTTAATACAGTTCCTAATATATCCTTGGTGTCCTCTGTGTAGGTGGATTGACTCTACTTATGTTATTGGCCTTCCACTTCTTAAACAATTTCCGATGTACCCGTGATGATCGACTTGGAGCTCAATTTGGGGAGATGGGATCTGCAAGAACCCCCCTGCTTTCCCAGAAAGACGATGATCTGTTAAGTTGGGGTTCGTCTTATGATTCTGTTTCTCAAGATGAGGAGGAATCTGAAGATGGATTTATAGCAGGTTCACTTGATGGTGAATACAATAATAATACCCGACGCCTATGTGCTATATGCTTTGATGCTCCGAGGGACTGTTTCTTCCTCCCATGCGGGCACTGTGTGGCATGTTATTCATGCGGAACAAGGTAACTACTTTTGACTCTACTTTTAAGTCTTGATTCTTCGCTCCTGCTTGCAAAGGTAAGGTTGCTCCTGGATGTGACAATATGGCAGGAGCCTTGAGCAACCGCTGGGGCTGCCATATTGTCTTTCAAAATGCGTCTATAGTTGCCTTGTTAGGTAAAATCAGGGACATAATGGAGCTGCGCTAAATAAACTATGACCTGTTTTCAGTTACTGTACCCCCAACACCAGGAGGGATTTAAATGCGGTTGATTCCTTCTGGCAACAAAACACAAAACTTGTGGCCAAAAGATGAGATATGAAGCTGTTGATGCAAATGCGTGTTGTTAAATGACCTTTTAAGACTTGTCCTCACAGTTAATTTCTAAGAAGTCAGAATCCCTAACTACTGGACCCTTTCCACCTTGGAGGTCTGCGGACTCACTGTAAATGGGTTTCGCCCCCTCCAGGCTTCTCCTAAAAATATACTGGTAAAAACAATGAAAGTCTGTTTACTATTGGCACGAAGAGGGAAATTCTTCCATATCTTTTGCAATATAGGAACTCATGAAACGTGTCTAATGACTCAGGATGCTGTATATATTCTCCCTTCCCAAGTTGCAAATCAAATTGCTTTTTCCTATATAAACTGGTCAAATAAGTACCACAATGATGCAGTTTGAGGACAAGATTTTGATTCGAAGGCCATTACATTTAGTTATTTGGGACTTTGCAGGATTGCAGAGGCAGCTGGCACTTGCCCTATCTGCCGTAGGAACATGAAGAAGGTTAGGAGGATATTTACAGTTTGAACACATACAGAATTTTGTTTCATGGATTGTTATACGACGGTTACCATCAAGTGAACAGCTCACAAGGTACATACATCTGGCTGGAAAAAAAGCACCTACTGAGAAATCGATGCAGAGAGAGAGTAGTTTCAGATATTAGAATGCGAAGCCTCTTGTTTTTTTGCCGTTGGTCTTCTGCCCTGTATTGCTACCTTTGGTATTGCAATTCCAGTTCATATGTGTCCGTTTGTAATTTTTCCCCTTTAAGGCGGCTGTAATACGCATTTGTGTGTGGATAGTTTCTATAATTGCCAGTTCGGATGTTCGGATTGTGGTGCCCCGGTGCTCATTGGTAACTGACTAGCAGTTGGATTTGTATAAATGTTGATTTAGTATTTTAGTGGCACTGAGAATTGGTTCTTAGATATTTTAGGCGATTGCGGATAATATAGCAGTAAGTACGTTCCCCCTCCTTTCAACGTATTTAGCCACTTTGGAAGTAAAGATGATCTCGATTTTTTTCTTATCTACCACAGAAAACACATTCAACATCCTGCCCAACACCTATGTTCCGCTCATCTATCTTTAGTGCTCAGCCTATTCTTGTAAGTTAACCCTAGAATGAAAGCGCATTTAGGGATATCCTCTTTACTCCAAACAATGTGTTGCCATGCCACTCAACGTCAGTTGTTGTTTGAGGACTTCAACTGCTGGACTTATGGAAAACTTTCCTTGTTTTGATGGAGGTCAGACCAGTTTATCTTCTTAACCTTCCTTAGTAGTACTTTCAAAAATTGCTCGTTGAAAGCCACAATATCATCGGATCTAGGATCTGGAAAGGTGCCCAAGCATAATTTGCATGTTCTGAACTAGCTGCAGGTGGATGATTCTAGTACCAAACACTTCCTCCAGAGGTGACTAAAGGATGCCAATTATGAATCCACATTCTGGTGGTTTGGCCATTTCCAGTAATGCATTTGACATGACCTTTAGAGCATTTCAGTTGGAACAATTTCATAATTGTTCATTCCTACAACATTGTCGCCGCATTGTTTCGTTCTTATTGACGTAATTTTAATTACCAAAGACTTTGTTTCCTATTTTTGTTCCTTCTTCCTCCTGTTTGTAACAGACGACTTACTGGCGACTGCGTGATGTTCTTTAGTCCTTCAGGCACACGGCCTTGCTCTGCCTCATTAAAGAGCTTGTGGTAACTGCTTTTGATAGTTGATTGAAGGTTAGCACATACTGTTTGGCCTGAACTTTGTGTGATTAGTGCTACCCTGCTCCTTTGTACTTTCTTTATGACCAAAAGGGAGAGAAAACAATGTCATTTCAGTCATCTGATCACTACTTGTTTGTGACTACTGCTTGTGAAACACCCACTTTCGCTTCCCTCCACTGCTAGTAGTTTGATACATTGGCGGTCAAACTCTTAAAGCCTAATTTTTCTTTTCATTCTTTATGGACCACTAAAAAGCCACAAACTTTTAGCGGCACTCGAACCGACATCATCTTGTGCCGCTCCAAGATGATGTCAGTTTGGGTGTACCGTTAGCGCTGGACAACTTGCGATTTTACTTTTTGGTAAAAAATTGAAGGCTAGAATTGTCCTGCCGTAGTTTTGCAAGAACATCTATTGGTCTCGCATATTTCTTTAAGCAAACATAAACCAAATCTGATGAAATTAAGTTAAAAATCTGGGAGATCGAAGGTATTGACGACATATTTGTGAGAAGTAAACAATGGGTGGTTGGGAGTCGTGAGATCAACAGCGGTGGAAATCGGCATCGTCGACATGGATCGATGTTTTCAGGGTGGTGGTGTATGGTTGTTGAGGCGGCGACAGTTGCGGTGGTGGTGCTTGTTGGTGAAGATGGTGGTGGTGGTGCATGGTGGTCAAGGCGGCGGCCACGACAGTTGTGGTGGTGGGAACAATATGTTTAGTGGTGACGATTGGTATCACTGAATTTCTGATATGTTAATTTGTTCTAATCAAGAAATTGTGATGTGAAAATAATTGGGGATGACGATGTGAAAATCGTCATGGAGGTTTTGGTGTTGGGTGGTGGCGGCAGGGCGGTGGTGATAGATAGAGGCTACCCGTTGTGTTGCAGTGTAGTGGTGGCTGTTGAATGATTGAACTAGAGTTAAGAAAAATATTGTCTGATTTTGCTTCTAATAAATGTTGAAGGTGGATGTCAAAATAAAACCCAAAACTGAAATTGAAAACTCCAAATTGGAGTATTCAGAAATAGTCCCATTTTAAAAACTTGTTTACAAAACTACAGGGAAAAAAAATAAAAATTATATGTCAAACATGTTTTTTCTTTCTAGTTTTTAAAACCGAACAGAAAACTGAAAACAATAATTCTGTCAAATGCTACCTTTATTGTGGGTTAGCAGTGGGCTTGTCGGTGTTCGCTATGTCTTCTTTTTTAAATAGTAAATTGCATTAATAAGAAAGATAAACACATAATCTAATTTTATGACTCATATAAAATAAGATAAAGAATGGTCGTAAAACTTAAGAATAAACAAAATTAACTCCTTCCTTTTTTTTTTAATAGCAACCCAAAGGAAGAAAGTATGAATCAAAGAGAAAAGAGGCGTTTGTAGCAATGTCATAAAGTCGTTATTTTTTATCAAAAGAAGATCTATCTAGCTGACATGATATATTGGCAATAATTCTTACTTTTTAAAAATTCCTCTACACATGAATAGATATTAAATTTATGTTAGCGATGTCAAGCCTCACCAATGGGCAAGTTCACTGGAACCTTAATTCATGCCTCACCAATCGATGCCTTCATGTCCTCGTCGAAGTTTTTAGAATCGGTTTTATATTTTATCAAGTACTAATATTACCGATACATTGTATAAGCGCCTAATACAGTGGCACATACAAGATTTAGGCGTTAAATTACATAACAAAAATTGAGGTTTAATACCATAACTTTATATATCGGATTTTTACATGATTTCGACGGGTCCGACGGGTCTATCTTTAAAAAGGCATTAAGCTTCAATTTAATGTTTTCTTTTTCGTGAAAAAAAAAATAGACTTTCTCGGGATTAGTGTCATGTACCGGAGAAAGTTCATGAATATATGTCTTTTTGACATTTTTGAAGTGTCAAGGGTCCTACCTAGAAACCATGTGATTTACGTTCTTCTATGTGGTTGTCCTCCCCCAATGAGACACGTGTATTGCAAAGATTCGACAGTTACCAATCATGTCTCACATTTATACTATAAAAAAAAAAAAAGTATCTTAAAGGAGGACCTTTTATTTCCCAAAAAAAAAAAAAAGGGACCTTTGAGCTGTGAGCAAAATAGTGTTTGTCATCACTCATCAGGAAGCAGTAAAGCAAATCCAGCATGATTTTTCGACTTGATAAGCCCTGTTAAAGCTTTTTTTTTTTTTTGGCTGAATTTCAGCTTGTATTTTTTTAGCATATTCGAGTATGTATCACAATTTAAAGGAAGAAGTACGGCTTGATGGTCCAAGTTTTGTGTGTTTGTGTTTTATTTTTATTTTGGCGTTTTTTGTTTAAGTTTTGTCTCTGTTTGATTTTTACTTTGGTGCTTGTATTTTGTGTAGGGATGGCAATTTAAATCCGACCCGCGGATATCCGCCCCGCCTCGCTCCGTTAGGAGCGGGTTATTTTGACTTTGACCGGGTTACGGGGCAGGTATGGTAATTTTTTAAAAAAACCGCAGCGGGTTAGGATCGGGTATGGTTTACCATCTAACCCACCCCGGTATCCGACCCGTACCCGCCCCGGTATAAAACCCTAAATCATATATATAGCCTTACTTTATATATATATCAGACATCAACCAATCTCAGCCGTCCATCTAACATTTATATATATAGCTGCCCAAAGATGGAAAAAAAACCCTAGAAGCAGTCGTTCTTTCTTCTGCCGACTTTGCGCCGCTGCCTCTACTTCCCACCCACCATCAGTGATCGGCCCACTACCTCGACCAAACGGCGCACCAATACCTCCGCCGTCCGTCCACATCCACCCTGCCACCAACAAATAGAGCCATCGATCGAATAAGATACTGGCGACTGTGCAACAGCAGAGCCATGGCGGTCCAGATTGCCAAGTGCGACTGCTGCGGCTATGTCGCGTCCGTGAGATCTACAAGGGGTGCTTAACCTGTGGCCTCTACGACGAGGCGGTGAATGACAAGCTGGTGCGATCGGAGTGGCGAATCGTCCTTGAGATCTACATATGGGCTTTTTTTAATTCTTTTATTTTTTTGTGTGTTGAATTCTATCTTTTTATTTGTTGGTGATGGGTGATAATGTTGAGTTTGTGCCGGCTGTGCCGTGGATAGGGGATGCCGGCGGGATGCCGGCGGTGCATAGAGTATTGTTGTGCGTTCTTCTTCTATGGCTCAGGCTGTGGCCGCGAGTAATGAGAGAGCGGGGCGGATCGGGGCGGGGTCGGGGTTCCTAAAGTACCTTATGATCGGGGATGGTAATTTATTCTTTTGACCCGATGCCGGGGCGGGGCGGGGCGGAGTGGCGTTTCTGAATGAGCGGGGCGGGTTCGGATTTAATAAAACCCGCATCTGACCCGCCCCATTGCCATCCCTAATTTTGTGTGCATGGGTCTTCAGCGTTTTTGTTTATCTGCCTTGTATGTTTTTATATTCATTTGCAATATAATCTCTAAGGTCAGAGATGTTGACCTCGCCCTTTTTTTTTTGGGATAAAAGGTCCCATGTATATATTATTCCAATATCAAATTTCATATGTACATGAATAGAGATACAACCTTCCCTCTATACTTCACTCTTCTTTCCTGATGCATTGCCTTATGTATTTACAAGAAAACGGTTTTATCTATCTCCCAAGTCTCACAAAGAACATTATTCACATGAGTAGCAGGAGCTTTCTTCCGGCTATAAGCCTTATGTCTCACCCACTGCTAGATCACCTCAAAGCAGCCTTGGACAGAGGCTGCTTGCTACCTGAAAATTCTATTGTTTCGTTTTTGCCAAATTCCATTCACTGTGAGAGTCCACAGTAATTTACACAACCTTGCAAAACTTTTACCTCTGAAGTTTTGGCATGCATACTGTAAGGTTTGATCCCAGGATGTAAATGGACCATCTACCTGTAGTTTCCTCAAGATTAATCCCCACAATTCCTTTGAGTAAGAACATTGCACCAATAAATGATTGATGGTCTCTGGTTGTTCTTGACAAAGTTCACAAATGTCTTCTTGAATCAAATTCCAATCCTTCAACCTTGTCTTAGTCCTTAGTCCCTTATGACAGACCATCCATACCAACACTGAACACCTGGGAATATGCCCAGGAAACCATAACAATTTCCACCAGGGGGGCTATAGCAGCCTTTGTTCTGAGACCTTCCTATGCAGATTTGATTGTAAACTGTCCATTTGCATTTAAAGTCCACAAGATCTCATATTTTGTAAGAGCATATGGTCTTGGTATGCCTGTAAGTATAGTGTTCACTGCCCTAAGAGCCTGTGATCTGATTGTAGGTAAATTCCAATTACCATCTTGTATTATTTCTTGAACCTTGGCACTCATGCTTGATCCAACATCATATACAATCCTCTGGCCATAGACCTCTGTCAATATTCCATTTGGAAGCCAGTTATCCAACCATAGCTAGGTGGTTTCCCCGTTACCAACCTTATATCTCACATATTGCTTGAAAAACTCTCTGATCTTTATCAATTTACACCATCACCATGACAATACAACTGGGGGTTTAAAATTCCATAGGTGTCTATCTTTTATAATGAAGATATGACACCATTTAACTCACAAAGAGTCATTCTTATGTGCCAAGTCCTATAAATGTTGACCTCATTCTTACTATCATTTTCGATCTTGAATTTGAACTACTGATGCATCTCTCTCAAATTTCTCTCTAAACGTAGATAATTGAACGTAACCCTTCTTTGTTTCATCACCACCCACCAGTTACCATGGCGACCACCACCATTACAAACAGTCAAACAACAAGGTACCCACCACCTCCGCCATCATACACACCACCGTTCACGACTTACCAGGAACGTACTGACCACCACCTTCGCAACGCCGTCATCACCAACACCCATCACCCACCACATGTCATTATCTGATTCACCACATCAATTGATCAAAGCCCAACACAATTAGTTGCAAGAAAAATTAATTAGATTTAACTGTCAAGGGAGAAAAAAATAAAGCATAAAAAGGTAAAAGATTAGATTAACAGGGTTGAGGTTGATGATAGGCGATGGTGGCGGTGGGATCTGATGGCGGAAGCCTTCACTGTCGGCCGCTGCCACTTAAAGGATGACACGGCGTCGGTGCCCACACCTAGAGGCGATGCAGGTGCCACCATCGCCCTTGGTAAAGTCGCCGCTGCCATTCGCTAACACTGCCGTCACCACCTCGTGAGCGTCATCGTCACCACACCAGATATGCCAAGAGATCTATTTGCATTACCTTTTTTTTTCTTTTATCAGATCTGTCAATGGTGGAGATTGGTTGTATATTGATTGTGTGGGTATGGTGGCGTTTACCATGGGTGCGGTGGTGGTTGGCCGGAGCAGTAGTTGCTGGTTGCATGGATGATTATGGCGGGTGGCCGTGGGTAAAGTTATGGTGGCTATAGGTGTGATGGTGGTGGGTGAGGTAAAGAGAGGTTGAAAAGGAGAATATAGAGAGTCGAATGAATGAGAGGAGAAACATATATGTGAGGAGGGCCAAAATCGGGCCAATACTGGGCCAGTTTTGGGCCAACTCGTTTTTTAGGGCTCGCCCGGGCTAGATAAAATTGGAGAAAAAATAAGGCTGGCCCAAGGCCCTAAGGGTTAAGGCCGGCACTGTTCACATTGCGGGCCGGGTCAGCCCGGGCCAATTTAGGGTCGGGCTAGCCAATAGGGATGGCAATCCAACCCATAACCGGCGGATCCCCGCCCCGCCCCGGTCCGATAGGAGCGGGTCATTTTGACTTTGACCGGATCACGAGGCGGGTATGGTTTTTTTTTAAAATCACAGCGGGTTAGGGTCGGGTGTGGTATTTCATCTGGCCCGCCCCGGTATCCGACTCGCCCCGCTATTTTAACCATTAACTTGATTTAATCCTAGCCGTCTATCCTTACCTATATATATATACATCATATAAACCCTAAAAGTTCCACCTTCTCTCACTCAGTCCCTCACTCCCTCTGCCGACTGCCAAAACCATTTTCATTTCATGTCCCTTAGTTCACCTCTCCCCGTTTCAAGACTTCCACTCTCTGCCTCATTCCCAATCACATCGTCAGCCGCCAGCTTCTTCCCGCTCTCTTTGCGAATCTGCCGATTTATCCCGCCGGCCGTCGCTGCCTCCTCCTCCTCTCCCTCTCCCCCGCACAGATCCTTGTTAGAATGTAGTTAACTTGCCAATTCCACCGATGAGCGAATCAGCCAGGAACCTGGACGAGAGCGTAATTAGCGCTTCGTTAGTGGCGTCTCACAGGCAATATCGGGGACGACTTAAGACGTTGGACTAGGGTTTGCATTTTCGCTTTTTTATGGGCTATAGTTTGAGAGGGGAGGCATGTGAAGTACCTGTGGGCGTAGGGACGACATCACGTTGCGTGGCTTGCCGCGCCTGTGCTTCGTGTGAACGGGAATTGAGAAGTGACCGGAATTAGGGCTAGAGAAAGGATTAGGGTCAGGGTGGCGTGGTAAATGGATGGTGCATTGCGAAGGGTTTTGGTCTTTGGATGAGAGAAATTCTCATAATTCGAAGAACTGTGGGTGGCTTCAAGTGAATGGCAGGGGCGGGGCGGGTGCGGGTTTTCTGCATTTGCTTAGGATCAGTTTTAGTATTCCACTTAGATGACCCGGTGCCGGGGCGGGGCAAGGTTCTAGGGCTACCGGGGCGGGTTCGGATTTTATAAGATCTGCATCCGACCCGCCCCATTGCCATCCCTACTAGCCAACGGGCGGCCGGCTCGTTTGACATCTCTAGATAGAGGCTACCTATTGTGTTGTAGTGTAGTGGTGGCTGTTGAATGATTGAACTGTAGTTGAGAAAAATATTGTCTGATTTTGCTTCTAATAAATGTTGAAAGATGGATGACAAAATAAAATTGAAAATTGAAAACTCCAAATTGAAGTATTCAGAAACAGTCCCATTTTAAAAACTTATTTACAAAACTACAAGAAAAAAAATAAAAACTTTCTGTCAAACATGTTTTTTCTTTCTACTTTTTAAAACCGCACAAAAAATTGAAAACAAAAACTCTGTCAAATGCTACCTTTATTGTGAGTTAGTAGTGGGCTCGTCGGTGTTAGCTATGTCTTCTTTTTTAAATAGTAAATTGCATTAATATGAAGGATAAACACATAATCTAATTTTATGACTCATATAAAATAAGATAAAGAATGGCCGTAAAACTTAAGAACAAACAAAATTAACTTCTTCCTTTTTTTTTTAATAGCAACCCAAAGGAAGAAAGTATGAATCAAAGAGAAAAGCTGTGTTTGTAGCAAAGTCATAAAGTCGTTATTCTTGAATAAAAGAAAATCTATCTAACTGACATGTCAAGCCTCGCCAACGGGCAAGTTAAGTGGAAGCTTAATTCATGCCTCAGCAATCAATGCCTTCATGTCATCGTCGAAATTTTTAGAATATGTTTTATATTTTATCATGTACTAATATCACCGATATATTGTATAATTGCCTAGTACAGTGGTGCATACAAGATTTAGGCGATGAATTACATAACGAAATTAATGTTTAATTGCGTAACTTAGGCTATGTTTGACACACTTTTTTTTTCCTCTTTTTTTTCAGTTTTGAAAATTGGAAAAAAAAAAGTGCGTTTGGTAACCATTTTTTTTTTCCTTCTCCAATTTAAAAAACTGACGAGTAAAAAAAAAAAACTCCAAAAACTGGTTTTTTTTTTTCACTTTTGGTTTTTTTTTTTAGACCACCACCACCACCCTCCCACCGCCGGCAGCCACCTCAGGCGACCACCGCCGGCAGCCACCTCCGGCCTCCACCACCGTCGACCACCGCTACGGCCCACCACCGCCACCGCAAACCATCAAAAAAAAAAAGGGTTACCAAACACCCAAAAAAAAAATAGAGTTATCAAACACCCACCTATTTTTGTAAAAAAAAAAAATTAAACTGTTCTTTAAAAACTAAAAACCAAAAAAAGTTTTGTCTTAATATATCAGACTTTTACGTGACTTCGACACTTCGACAAGTCTACTTTTAAAAAGGTACCAAGCTTCAATTCAATGTTTTCTTTTTCGGGAAAAAAAATGGACTTTCGTCGGCATTAGCGTCATGTACCGGATAAAGTTCATGAATATATTTCCTTTTGACATTTTTGAAGTGTCAAGGGTCCCACCTAGAAACCATGTGATTTAACGTTATTCTATTCTATGTGGTTGTCCTCCTCAATGAGACACGTGCATTGCAAAGATTCGACGGTTACCATTCATATCTCACATTTATACCAAAAAAAAAAAAAGGGACCTTTGAGCTGTCATCTGGAAGTAGTAAAGCAAATCCAGCATGAATTTTCAACTTGACAAGCCCTGTTAAAGCTTCTTCTTCTTCTTTTTTTTTGGACTGAATTTCAGCTTGTATTTTTTTTTAGCATATTCGAGGATGTATCACAATTTAAAGGAAGAAGTACGGCTTGATGGTCTAAGTTTTGTGTTTTATTTTGGTGTTTGTTTAAGTTTTGCCTCTGTTTTATTTTTACTTTGGTGCTTGTATTTTGTGTGCTTGGGTCTTCCGTTTTTGTTTATCTGCCTTGTATGTTTTATGTTCATTTGCAATATAATCTCCAAGGTTAGAGATGTTGACCTCACTCTAACTATCATTTTTCATATTTAAAAAAAAAAATAAGAAGAAATTTTATTCATGACATGTTGCGACAAGTGTCTCTGAAGATAACATTCTTTTTTTAAAAAAAAAAATGCGAGTATATGTCACACATACAATAGCCTTTAACAACAATCGACGTATTGGAAACTAACTTGTCACGAACTGTCAAAACGGATATCATTTTTGTCGTGCAAGAGATGGCTGATACTCGCGATTTTGTCTAACCTCCCGTGATACAGCATCCTATGGTACAACCTGACTATCATTTCAAACAATGATGATATCTCGACTCCTCTTTTGTGTGACAAAATTCGGTAATATCTTGAGCTGAGACAGTGAGAAGTGCTTGAACAGGGCCACGAGCCACGCAATATAAAATTAAGAAAAACTGAAGTGACCATCATAGTATTTAATTAGTTCCAGTGAGACAGGGCAGTCCCACTCCCCACAATATTAATTGCTAATGAGCAACATTAGGTAGGCTCTTCATAACCATAACAGCGCAGTTGGATACAGCCATTCATCTTCTCTACATAACCACATCACCTTTTTGAAAGAGCTGTCACTCTGCTCACAATCATTCATCTTCTCCACAAGCTTCCTCATGTCTTCCAAACAAAGTTACAGAGTCTGCTGCTTCTTCCGGCGGAGGTTCAAGCTCGCCGTGGCGGAGGCTCCGGCAGAGATCAAAGCCTTGTTTGACACGTACTCGGATAATGGGATCATGGCGGCTGACCACCTTCAGGCCTTCATGATGGAGGTTCAGGGAGAAGACAAGGTGACCAAGGAAGATGCAGAGGCTGTAATGGAGGCTACTCTTAGGGAACATAAGCACCTTAAGATCTTCCATCGCAATGGTTTTGATCTTGAAGCCTTCTTCCGGTACCTCTTTAGTGACATTAATTCTCCTCTCCCCTCTTCTCCAAAGGTAACTTTTAGTCTTCACAGTGTATTACAACTGTTTTTGTATGAAGTCCCGAGGTTGATAATATTAACAGTTCAATGCCACATATCTTATTAACCATTGGTTTTAACGATAAAATGATGTACGAACAAGCATATGAAAACGTGAAAATGGATTTTTGTAATAACTGCATATCGAATCAACAATTAAGCTTCTGTCGTCGTTATCGTAAGAGGAGGACTCGAACTCAAACTTTCCGATGATGAGACCCAACTCTTATGATTTCTGGGCCTACTTAATCATTCATATGTTTGGCCATCACCCACACTCTAAACTCTTTGAGCAGTAATTGTGACAAATCGGTTCTGGCTTTTACTGTATTTTAGTTTACTATGTTTCATTAATGAATTGCAATGACTCGACAGAGCATTTTTTTAATTTTTGGTTGACCCTTCACTCTTGGTTTCATCACTCTCTCAATTAGTTTACTGCGCATATGTCATATAGATTAGTTTACTATAAGATTCTCATGAGTCGTGACAAAGAAGCATAGTTAATAGGCTAAATCTTGTTATCACTTTTGTTTTTTTTAAGGAGAATTCCGGATAATCTTGAGAAGATTACAGATGCCAATTTAAGTAAAAATTTGCTTAGTTTAATGACAGTAAGAGTTAAAGCTTTGATTGAATAATCTTCGAACTAACAACCCTTTGTCGCTCTAGTTTCTAAATTTTATTGTGACTCAATTTAGTCCTTCAACTAATGGATCAAGTCTTTGAATAGTGACATCTGGTATGGAAATGGAATTTGTTTCTGTAGATGCACCTTTAGCCCAGAAAGGTGTCGCTAAAGGCTACTAAAAGGTGCCTTCATTAACTTAAGTGTTAACAACAAGACATTCATAACTTGTTTAAAAAGTTTCCCAATGTTGACGAGCACTCATCAGGAAAACATTCATACTACATCAGAGGAGCCATTTGTCATATAAAACTTCATGGGTTTATAGTACTGCAATTATGATCATGGCTATGGTGTCATTAATTACTTCACCAGTGTTTGTTATGCTTGAAGTTCCCTCTACTACGAATACATCTTGAGACTTCTTTTTGCGCATTCCAGGTGCATCAAGATATGAATGCTCCTTTGTCCCAGTATTTTGTCTACACAGGTCACAATTCCTATCTAACTGGGAATCAACTGAATAGTCATTCTAGCGACATCCCAATCATAGAAGCACTACACAAAGGAGTAAGGGTGATTGAACTGGATATGTGGCCAAATTCCACGAAAGACGACGTTGATGTTGTTCATGGAGGGTATGATTTAGGTTGCTTTAGTTGCATCAGATCATGCTTGATATAAAAGCTGCTTCTATGTTGATATTGTTCATGGAGGGTACGGATTTAGGTTGCTCTAGTTTGCATGAGTTGCAGACCACTTCTCCACTCCAGATTTATGATCAGGATGTAGATACAATGCTACTGAAGAACTACAGTGAATTAGATTGAAAAGGGTTGTATCTTACATATATGGATAAGACATAGCGCTTGCACCAGTCTACAGTTTGACTATACAGCTACATTAGAAAGCAACAATAGTCCCTCCTTAAGGAGCCCTTCCATTTTCCTTACTAATTTCACATCTACTTTTTCTCTGGTAACATATGTGCTTTTATCATTGTCGTTTTTTGTTTCCAAGATTCACTCTGATCAATAACAGCTTATGTCAAAGGCCAAACTTTTCTACTCTGCGAGTAAACAGACTTGAAATCTATTCAAAAACAGCCAAAATTTTGCCTTGGGCATTTATGAAAGTGAGAAGCTAATACCAGGTGTCAGAAAACAACTGCTCTTATGTAATACTGAAGGTTTAAGGCATAATTCTTGATCTCTTGATCTATAGTGAGTTTTGTTTTATGCATACAGGACACTGACAACTCCAGTGGAACTCATCAAATGTTTAAGATCTATCAAGGAACATGCTTTTGTAGCATCGGAATATCCAGTAGTATTAACTCTGGAAGACCATCTTACTCCAGATCTTCAGGCTAAAGTAGCCAAGGTAAGGTCATGATCTATTCCATTAAAAACACAAATGTTAATCGTGGTTTAAGCTTTACTCTCCTCTGTGACTGCATGTAATTACATCTTTAGATGGTTACTACAACGCTTGGGGACGCACTGTTTTCCTGTGGGTCAGAATGCTTGGTGGAGTTCCCTTCCCCAGAATCTTTGAAGAGAAAAATTATCATCTCAACCAAACCACCAAAAGATTATTTGGAAAGTAAGAGTATAACCGAGAAAGACAATGGCACACACAAAGTGAAGGATTCATCTGATGAAGGAGCATGGGGGAAGGAAGTTTCAAATCTTAAAGATAAATATGAAGCCTTTGATGAGGTATACTTGTCAAAAATGCTGTCTGGCACAAATTTAATATTTTCATAGCCTAGTGCATCGAGTGCTGTCCTATATTTTCTGAAGCGAACTACATTAGTACACTGAACAGAATGCGCCAGACTATGGAGAGCTTCAGGACGAGGAAGATTTTAAAGATGAGGATCACAACTTGCAGAAAGATGCCCCACCTGAGTATAAGCATTTGATTGCGATCCAAGCCAGGAAGCGAAAAGGTGGAATTAAAGAGTGGTTTCATGTGGATCCTAGTAAGGTGACACGTATTAGCTTGAGAGAACAACAGCTTGAAAAAGCCGTCAGAACTAATGGAACAGATATTATCAGGTGATTTGATCTTTTAAAAGGTTACTTTGGGCAGCTTTGTATGTGTTTCAGATCTTCTGCTCCATAACATAATCAACAAGAAACTTCATGTTTATCACATGCATTCCAAGTACCATGGTAGTGCACTTCATCAGCTGTTTATACTTTAGAGTACTCAAATTAGTGGGACAAGACCATAGCCTCCTATCAGATGTTTCTCGCACACAAAAATTTGAACAAGATCCACGAATTCTTTCTGCATTTACAGCTTTTGAGGCTCAATTGAGCATACAAGTGTAACTGGTTCATATCTTCTTGATTTGTAGTTTTATCATTAAACCTTTCCACAAGCAATTTATTTTCTGCTTGTTCAATGTATATTCTTTCTTGGTACGTTTTAATTTCACTCGTCAACTCTTTGATATGTGACTTCTCCAGGTTTACGCAGAGGAATCTGCTGAGGATATTTCCGAAAGGGACGAGGTATGACTCATCAAACTACAACCCACTTATTGGGTGGAGACATGGAGCTCAGATGGTTGCATTTAACATGCAGGTCAGCTACCTCTTTTTTTTACAAAGCTTAATGTTTTATATGTTAAAGATATTGTCCTTAGGACTGAAATACATACCCCAACTTTGCTTCAAGCTTCACAACATTTTGGTTTATTGCATACGTGTTCTGATGTACAACTAGAGTTATCATGTGGTTACCATAACTCAGGGCAATGCCATTATTCATGACTTCAGCTTAGAGAAGCAACTTCTTGGTAAGTTTAAATAAGCCAAATACTCTGGCAGGGCTATGGTAGGCCACTTTGGTTGATGCAGGGGATGTTCAGAGCCAATGGTGGGTGTGGTTATGTCAAAAAACCAGATTTCTTACTGAAGGCTGACCCTGTCTTTGATCCTAACCAGATTCTACCAGTGAAGAAGATTCTAAAGGTGTGCGAAATATCACAGTGGCCTTGTTTCACTGTTTTATATCACTCCTCGGCACAACCCTGAATGGTTTTTTCGGTTTGTTTAGATCATTGAAGTGTTCTTGATATAAGATTTATGTCTACCATGCAGGTAAAAGTATACATGGGAGAAGGTTGGTATTTGGATTTTCATCACACACATTTCGATGTATATTCCCCACCAGACTTCTATGCAAAGGTAGATTGTTGAAATGATTTTGCTGCTAAGAGTTGATATTTGGCGTGCTTATTTTAAGTGTAGTTGTCCTGAGGTAGTGCACATTTAGAGGTCAGGAGATTATCACTCGAAAGAAGTGTGACAAGTAGTTTTGTGACACGTGAATTGGTATGCAGGTCGGTATTGCTGGAGTCCCTGCTGATTCAATAATGAAGAGCACAAAGACAATAGAAGACAATTGGATACCAACATGGGATGAGGAGTTTGAGTACCTATTGACCGTCCCAGAGCTGGCATTACTTCGAATTGAAGTTCATGAGTATGATGTAACCGGGAAGGATGATTTTGGAGGACAAACATGTATTCCTGTTTCGGAGTTGAGAAAAGGAATTCGTGCTGTTCCCCTTCATGACAATAAGGGAGGGAGATACAAATCTGTGAAGCTCCTTATGCGCTTTGAATTTGTTTGACCTAGGTCTCTATGTATATGGCCTTTAGCTTCTTTTGTCTATATGTTTCTTTAGCAAACATCCACGGCATGCTATGAGAGTTACGTTTTCCTGCAGTAACCGTTTGATTGAGCATATACAAGTCTGTGTATCAGTTATATGTCTGTATATTCAACAAAATCGTTTGACGTGTATGTGCTGTACTCTAGAGTTGGTTGAATAATAACATAGTTTAATCTTGCTAGCTATGCATTTACAAGCGATGTTTCCTATCATTTCAAGCTATGTGTTATTATCTCCTGCAACATCTGATAAACCGGAAGCTTGTAAACTAACTAATGTTTGGCAGCTTTACAGGCAAGCGAACAGATGAAATTCATGGAAATTCATTACTACTGTAACTGTTATACTCGAGAGGCAATATTTTCATCTCAAATTTCTTAACTAAATAAGCAGAGATTTAGAAGGAGCTCAGTTTACCTGTCAACTATTCTTTTCCAACTGCTTGTAACAAATTGACCAATTTTAGGAAGAAGTACGATGCACTGCCTATTGTGGCATACTGCAGCATTTCAGGCCCTTCGACTGCTGAAAAATCACCCTAAACTGCATGGTTGAATCCTCCGGCCAACCATCCCAAGCTCGTGTATCCTCTTCCATTTAGTTTTGATACAGCCATCATGGATCTGCAGTTGTAACAACAGTTCAAACCGCAGATTAGCCTCAATGCTCATGATAGCATTGCATTCCTGCCTGCTAGTATTAATGTCTTATAGTTTCCATTGCTTTTGTCACTTTCACAACTGCATGCGCGAAGCAATGGCATATTATGCAGCATTAATTCGACTCAATTTGGTACTTATCTAGTTTATTAGAAAGAGCTTTGCTACAAGCCCGAGTCACTTCTGTAATGGCTTAAGCATTTAATTAAAGCAAGCGACGATCTGCCAACATGTGAAAGGTTTATTTCTCTTCAACGTCGCTTTCAAGCCGCTCTCGCTTTTGCTCAGCTTCATGTGGTTTGGAGGGTGCTTGGGATGGTCAAACTAGTTCACAACTAGAATTCACTTGTTTGGCAAAAGTACTAAAAGTACTAAACACAGCCTGCAAAAGCTTAGAAGGCGTTATATCATGAGGTCTGGAGACCTGGCATATGCATACATGGTTTGGGCAATAGCAAAAGGCTTTAGATCATGCGATCGGAACCGTGGCGTGTGAATTTATTGGAGCATATCATCCGGCCAACACCAAGTCAAACACATGTGCAACAAAATCAATTTCAGACTCATTAAAAGATAGAATAGTTTAAAGATTGTAATCACTTACCTATCTTCACTTCCTTATCTAGTTAGTTACATGCATAGGTTACCATACGAAGCCACAGAATGAGAAATGAGAATGAACAAAAATTGTCCTATGTTATTTCGTGGTACCAGAGCCCTCTCAAACAACAATTTTTTCATGGCTTCCTCCTCCCAAACCAACCCTACCACACCCATTGTCTTCCCTCTCAACCATATTCAACATCTCATTTCTGTCAAGCTTACCACTGAAAATTATCTTCTCTAGAAAAGTCAGTTCCTTCCTCTTCTTCGTGGCTATGACCTCCTGGGATGTTGATGGAACTCACCCATGCCCTCCAAAATTTCCTGGTGACACAACGACACCCACCTCGGATATCACTACTTTCTCTCTCAGTGATGACTCGTGTATCGAGAACCCGGCCTATAGCAAAAACAAGACCAACTCCTCCTTAGTTGGCTATTCTCGTCTCTTACTGAACTTGTGTTAGAACAGATCCTTGGCCTGCACACCTCCACGACAGTTTGTCTCTCCTTTAAACTCCTCTCAATCTAAAGCCAAGATCTTCAATTTACGCTATGATCTTCATCATCTCACTAAAGATGATCGCAGCATGACAGAATACTTTCAAAAGGGCAAAGCCATTCGTGACACCTTAGCTGCTATTGGCCAGCCCATTCCTGACAAAGATCTTGTCAATGCTCTCCTTGCTAGACTTGGCTCCGACTATCAATCGTTTGTCACCTCCATCACCACCCGTGCTGCTTAGTTAAAACATGAAGCATATTAGTTAATTTAAAATTTCTAGTAGTAGAACTGAACATAGAGTCGCTAGTATGAGAGATGGACAGACCTCTGTCATCATCAATGCGAACTTGATTAGTACCCGTGCTGATACAATATCCATGTTTTGACTCTTGAAAAATCTTTTATCGATTCGTCAATTTACCGTTGACAATGATGTATATTTTGAATTTTACTCTGATATTGTCTTTATTATGCACCGCATTTTCGAGATGCCTCTGCTCTAAGGTCACCTTAAAAATGGCCTCTACCAGTTTCTGCCCTCCGTTGTATCTTCACAGTCATTGCCCACTAGCCGTGCTCCTTCGGCTCTCCTTGGTGTCCGTGTTCCTTTATCTCTAGCATCAACACGTTGGCCATCCATCGTTTCGTACTGTCTCTCAAGTAGTTCATAGTTTTTCACTTCCCACTGCATCAAATAAATGTAATGCTATAACTTGTGAGGCCTGTTGTCTTGGCAAAAGTAAGGTTGGACTAAAATAAGTACAGAATTAACCCTCAAGTTCAATACTTCATTCAAAACATCCAAACTCGTTAGTCATTTTTTGCTCTTTTTAACCAAAAACTTCCATATGCGTGTTTAAATCAAATTTAGTCAAATGCAAATAACGTTGATTTGAATTTTATTTCAAATTTGTTTTGAGAAGGAAACACCTATTTTCACGCCCTTTAGCACTTCTCCATCCCTTATTTAATCGCTAAATTTTTTTACTGCTCATAACTAATGCATTTCTTATGACAAATGAAAGTAGAGAAAAGCAGAATGCTGCGTAAATGTTCCTACGATGATGACCTGGTTGACTTGGTACTCAACTTTAGTGCAAATTTAATACTCAACTATCCCCAAATTTCAGCAAAATATTCAAACTTAGTCATTTTGTCAAATACAATTGTTTTGAGTTCTTTTTAACCAAAGAAGCTTTCAACCCAATTTTGAAGCAAATTTTGTGAGACCATAACTGAAAACTGATTCAAGAATTTCAAATTTGTTTTTGAGAAGAAAATGCTGATTTCTACGCTCTTAGGTGCTTGTCCACAGTTAATTATTCGCTAAAAAAATTAAGTGTTCGTCACTAATAGATAAAGGCAAAAAAAAGGTATAATGGAGCGATTCTATTCGTTGTTCCTAAGATGATGTGGTTGACTTAGTACTCAACTGTAGTGCAAACTTGTAGGCGGTAAAGCGTAATTTACCAATTCTATCGATTAAGTATAAAATGAGTACCCTTTTTCGTGTAATACCACTTTTAGTGTTAAATAACTACCTACTTAGAGTGTTAACACTTAGCATTCATGTCCCTGGAGTTAGGATGAAATTACACGCGCATCCATTATTTTGGAAAATGGGCACTTATGTTTGTTGAACGAACGGAAATACAAAATACATAATGGTTTGGGTAAAATGACCAAAATGCCTAATGTATAAAGATTTGATGAAACCCTAAGATGGAAAATTAGAGTTTTAAACCCTAATTTGTGATTAGGGTTTGAAACCCTAATTCCCAAATTAGGGATTCAAACCTTTATTCTCTTTCTCCAAATTAGGGTCCTTCTCTCGTCCCCCCAACACGTTGCTGCCCTTTCACTCCGCCCCACCCCACTGTCGCCCTTCACTCCACCCACCTAGTCCCTGCTTCCTTCCCTCCCTCCCCCCCCCCACCCCGGCTGCCTTCTCTATCTTCCCCCCATTACACCATCAGACACACAGTCCACACACACCACTGCAACCCGGTTCACGCTGCACCGCCACCTCAACCACTTATGGCCCCTCTTTCACCGCGAGCCACTGCACCAACCTTATCGCATCACTATCGCACCACTGTCGCACCATAAGCCCACCATCGTCACACCCCAACACCACCTAAACATGTGCCGCCACGAGCCATTGATGCGATACGCCGCTCTCGATCCCTCCTCCCTTGACTTTCCCTTCATCATCACGGCCAAGATTAACTCTCCCAGTAGTACAATCCATCTTTAAAGGTGGTGCACGACATGGTTGGGGGGGGCGGGGGGGGAGGGGGTGGCGACATGGTAGGGGGAAGAAGGGGTGGTTGGGTTGGTGAGAATTAGGGTTAAAACCGTAATTTGGAAAACAAAGATGTTTGAGTTTTTATATAGTATATAGTTTGTATATACAAAAGGATGGTAGTATTGTCATATAAAAAATACATAACGATGATATAAGTAAAGCAAATATATTTTTTTTAAGGAGCAATGATGAAAGGATACGGATATAATCTTTTGAAACTTTGTGTCCTTGAATTTTCAATCTAACCAGAGACACGAATGTAATTAACTTTAAGAATTTTTTTAAGTAACATAAAACGTAATATTTGAATATTAAATAAATAGGTAAGGTGACATGTTTGGTTCTTAAAACTTGAAAATTATTTAAAAAAATATAGTCAAAATACATCTAAAAGACCATGTTTGTTATTATATAAAATAATTTCATTTTTACACACAAGGCACGTGTGTCACGATAAATAGCTCAAGAGTTTAAATAGTAAATAAGTACTAATGATACATTTAGGTCCCGTTTGACACTCTTTTTTTCCAGTTTTGAAAACTGGAAAAAATAAACGCGTTTGGTAATCAGTTTTCGTTTTTTTTTTTTCAGTTTAAAAAATCAGTTTTAAAACCAAGGTTGTTTTTGAAAACTCAAAAAATGAGTTTCGATTTTTTTTTTTTTTAGACCACCACCACTCTCCCACCGCCGGCAGCCACCATCGGCGGCGACTGCCGGCCGTTGGCCACCACCAACCACTGCGGGCCACCACCACTGTCGGCCATTGCTACGCCCCACCACCGCCATTGCAAACCACCACAAAATAAAATTTGAGTTACAAAACACTCACTTGTTTTTGTAAAAAAAAAAATATTTTAAACTACTCTTAATTTTTTGTTTTTTAGAAACTGAAAACTAAAACTAAAAGTGTTGTCAAACAGAGCTTTAATTTTCATAGTTTAAAATTTATTTTATCGAATGCGATAAATATACTTATATTTATTGCATGCGATAATTTTGCGGAGATGCCTCTCCAATCAGCAATGGTGCGTGTCTGTCCAGCAGATGACACGTGCGGTATGGATCCCATACTCGTAAACGATACTTTGTCCCAAAGTGCCGAGTACCATGTAACAGAGGATTGGACTTTAGAGGTTTAGCACCAGCCCATGCCCATGCCCATGCCCATGCCTTAGCCCAAGCTCAGCCCCATAAGAAAAGAACTTCAACCCGTAAATAAATTGTGCAAAGCCTAAGGTCATTTCTGGCATTTAAGAAAACCCAAACCCTCTTAGATATAAATAGCTTAACTAACGAGAAAAAAAAAAACGCACACACTCGCACTGCAGGTGTGTTGATTCTCCGAAACCCTAGTTTTGTCTCTTTCCCTCTCTGCATGTTCATGATTCAACATGTAAACCCTTTTTAATGTGCGTTTGATCTTGCAGGTGAATCAGAGATTCAGAGCTACAAAAATGGCTGCTGCAGTTGCTGCTACCACCATCAACAAGGACGACCAGGATAAGATCCACACTGATGTGCTCCTCTTCAATAGCTGGTCATACGACGATGTTCAGGTCTCTGTTATTTATTTTCACTGGATCTGAATTAGTTGTTGCTTAGTTGGTATTCTCTGTGCTTATTTGTCACTCTTCATAGAACAGATTCAGAACATTTAAATATTTTATGCTAACTTGACTTGCCAATCGATATTTATTTACCCATTCAATGTTTACATGCGCTAAAAAACTATCTTAGGAATTTGCAAAAAATGGAAAGGGTGGAGTTTATTCTTCAATTGTGTCGCATAATAATAATTTTGGGTGATCTGTGGCCGGGAAAAATGAAATGTGAAATTAAGCATTTTGAAATATTACATGGGGTGATGTTATTTTATCTTAAACCACCCCAAATTGCTTCTATGTGTAAGTTATCTGACATTTCAATTGACGAGCATTAGCAGTCGAAGCTTGGCACTAGCCGGTAGGCTAGCAGTCAGCTTGCCTGCAGCAAAGAGCTTATCAAGCACAAAGGAAGGGCCTTCGTTTTATGGGGGGAACTTGCACATGCGGTTCAGTTGTTGACAAAATTTATTTTTACTCAGTTGTTGATCTTTCAGTAAATTTTTTATATGTAAATGTTTTTCTTGCCCTGAGTTAACAATTCCATTTCGGATGAATAGCTTGATTTTTTGATGCCTAAGTTAGATTTGTGATGTTTACTCTAATCATGTCATCTAGCTGTTTAGTCCTTCACATTGTATAAATACTTTTTTCTTTATGTTTATTGTCGTAACATTAGATGCATTGTAATGCCAGTTAACAACCTTTTCAGTACATATCACGAGTTAGTGTCGGTCTTGATTTTTGGAATCGGATATTTAGGCTAATTGATGTAGTGCTAGCACTTGTTGTTAGAGTCTTCATTTCAGTAAAAGATGCTTTAACCCCATGCATTCCCCATTCTGGCGTGGCAGAACAAGGACCTGTTTTCATTTTTTTAGTATTTCTTAGATGGTGGCGTAGATTACTTGAAAAAAGAAAGCTCTACTCTTGTCATGTTTGTTATGGAACTTTCTATTATTTACTCCCTATATTAATATGCTTCCCTCCTTTTTGACTTTTGGGGAATTACTAGTATTTATACAGTACATGTAAACGTTAACTTAACTCATTGTTTTGACCGAGCTCAACTTGCGAAACAATACTTATATGACCTGTAATTGGTATTTGAGTTTGATTGAATGTTTTACATGTACTAAGTCTATCCTTGGAACTCAAATGAAGTCAAAGGGAAAAATTCAATGCAACTGAGAGAGTAATATAATAAGAGCTCGTAACGCTTTGCCATCAGGGTCAGTTCCATCAGAAAGCCACGGAATATCTAGGGAACTAATATTCTTTGTTCTAACCTCCCATTTGCTACAGTCAGTCTGCGAGAACAGCTTTAATTTGAATTTCAAATCTGGTCCGCTTGAGTTGTTAACTTCACACGTGGTTCTATCCATTGAATCATTCTCTGCCGTCTTGTACAGGTCGGTGATATATCTGTGGAGGACTACATTACTGCTACTGCTGCCAAGCATCCAACCTATATGCCTCACACAGCTGGGAGGTATCAAGCTAAGAGGTTCAGGAAGGCCCAGTGCCCAATTGTTGAGAGGCTTACCAACTCTCTTATGATGCATGGACGCAACAATGGGAAAAAGCTCATGGCAGTGCGCATTGTTAAGCATGCCATGGAGATTATCCATTTGCTCACTGACTTGAATCCAATTCAAGTCATTGTTGATGCTGTTATCAACAGGTATTGATGCTAGCTACTAGTCATATACTTCCTTCAAAGTAAAATTTTCCCAACAACATGATATATTTTAGTGAGGCTAATGGAATTGCATGCTAGTAAGAGTAAGAATACAGTCGGTATCGGGTGCAACCATTCTTTTTGTAATGTCCCATGTGTTTTTTGTCTTACAAGTCCTCATGTGATAAATTTTGCATTTTCTGAAACACAGTGGACCAAGAGAAGATGCTACTCGGATTGGTTCTGCTGGTGTAGTGAGGCGTCAGGCTGTGGATATTTCTCCACTTCGACGTGTCAACCAAGCGATTTATCTTCTCACTACAGGTGCTCGTGAGAGCGCTTTCAGGAACATCAAGACCATAGCCGAGTGCCTCGCTGATGAACTCGTCAATGCTGCCAAGGGCTCTTCCAACAGGTAAAAACGAAGCATTTAGTCATCTTTGTACTTCTATATACTTTACATTTACGTTGTTGTCTCTGTTTCGTTTTTCCCTATTTGGAAAGGTGCTATTTATGTGTTCAGTGAGTGACCACTCCCGTGTCTGTATGCAGCTATGCCATCAAGAAGAAGGACGAGATCGAGAGGGTTGCCAAAGCCAATCGTTGATGAATATCTGAAATCTTGTTGGGGAATGTGGTCGTTTCCCTTAGGCGTGTTCTGAATTTTGCAATGAGATTCTTGGATCCATGGGTTTAATTCCTTGTTCACCTAATGGAGTTCATTATTTCTTTTGGTTAAAAGGGAGTATCCACTACACTTTGTGGGAGAAAAACTCCCGTACAAATGTACAGTTACTAATATAGGCCACTATATATCGATGTTGGCCTTCGAATATGTTAACGAAGAATGGAAAATCTACCACGAAGTTCCTCTATAGTTTCTTCAATCATAAAAACTTTCGAAAATTAAAAAATCCCTACGAAAGATGCAAAACAACTGGAATGGTTTGATTATGTATAGGCGGATGTTCCTTTTTCTTTGACTGATGCTGAAGCTTTGTGAGCTCGCCCTCTGGATTTTTGTGGCTTTCTTGATCTGTAGCTTTGTTTTGATTTTTTTTTTTTTTTTGCCATGACCTATGTTGTGTGTGTGGAGTTGTGATCCTCTTTTAGTTGTTTATTTTGTTTTATTAAATTACTTTCAGTTTAGCTGATCTATGTTGTAATGCACAGTAGTTGGCGATGTTTTGTATTTTTCTGCTAATGGTATATATTTCTCAAAGTTTCCCAAGAAAAAAAACTTTTTTTTGCCAACATTGTTAAATCTGATAATTATAGTGCATACTCCTGTAATTGATAGATATGAAAGATGAGATAGTAATTAATTAGGCGATACATTATTTTTACTCGTTATTATGTGCTAATCTACCTCTGGATTTAAAGATTGACATTTGTTACTATTAGAGTTTGACTTCAATGGCAAGTGATGTGTGGAAAAATATATAAAGGCATGAAAATATGATTTTTTTTTAACTTAAACCCTACTTTTGTGGTTTTATTTCATCTTTCTTATTTGTTTTATTGGATTTTGTCGATAATTAAGTTTATTATTATTATGGGGTTTAGGCATATTAATATAATGATTCTAATCTAGTTAATTATGCTCAATAAGTGGTCCAATCTAGCTCAATTAGAGTCCAGTCCAGTTGGTTGAATCAACACAAGCTAAGACCAAGAGATTGTGATTGATTAGATGATTTAAAATATTGTTACATGTGATTAATCATTTATTTATATGGGATTTATTTATATGGGATACGAAGATAATGTTGGAATCTGGTTCATTCCATTTGATTGCATCAGAGATAATTAAGGAATTGGGGATAGATAATGTCAAAAAATTTGGAAAAAAATTAAGGGATGAACCAGCCGATTCGTTAACTTTTTTTTCAAGTTCACAATTTTTATCAAATATTCTGCTCTATCATTAAATCATATACTGGGATAGTCATCTTTATCATTTCTGGCTCCCAAACATTTACAAATAACGTATTTGGGTTACAATTTCAGGAGAGCTTTTTTCTCTTTAGAGCTTTTATACAATTTCTTCCTTAGAAGTGATTGATCATCTCTAAGGAGAATTTAGTACTTCATTTTCGTTTCTAAATAATCTTGAGTCACTTGCATCGTGGATTCGTTACAAAGCATTTTCAAGTCTTCTCGGCAAGCGCTTCTCGAGGTATATTTACTGCTATCTAAGTTCGCCGTCAAATACCAGGGCTCAACCCTGGACATGGCTGTGGAAACTACCAAGCTAGAGTACGGTAAGGGCATAGGGAATTTTCGGTAGAGCAGTGAAAAGCATAGAGGTCAGAAAGAACACCAACGTTGAAAGCACTCTGCTAGGCCAACGCAAGAGCTTCGAGCCAATAAAGACTAAGAAGATTGGCTCAACAACAAATTTTATTCTGAGCTCCATTGTATAATTTAGACCTGACCATTAACTACGAAGCAATGAGAACAAACTTGTGAATCCAAAAGATTCTATTGAAAACGAATTCTAATGATTCATTGATCGGGATGGCGGAACGAACCGGAAACCAATTCATCTATTCAAAAAAGTCATGAGGTAACCCTACAACTGAAATAGAGATTGAAAGAGTAAATAGTCACCCGCAAAAAAATTAATTGATATTCTTCAAATTATAATAGTCTAGAATGTTTTCCCACCCCGCGATCACATTTTCATTATACAAACTATCAAAAAGAATATCTCTTTTCATTTCTTAGTTTGAATCTAAGACTAAAGTATAGGTTGCTTCACGTAGGACCAGAGTCGAACGGTGATGATTTTGATTCTAGTTAGTCTAACTAGATATGTAGGCCATTCGACCCTTGATAGTGAATTCAAACCAATAATATACAAATAATATGGTATACGTTATTGTATGTTTATGTGTAAAAAAGGCCAAAAAGCAATATAAATGAAGTAGAGACCGAAAGGTTATGGCAGGTGCCAAACATATTTATGTTGTATAATTTAGTCCTCGAATTCATTTCTTCGTGTTTAATAGATTAGTGGTCATTTGGATCTTTTTAGAGTCATTTTTAAAAAAATTCTTATTTTTCACTGTTTAATTAAATAAGATAGCGACTTTTAAAGTCTTTAGGGATTTTTTGTGAGGCGGCTCAATACAGCTTGCATTAGGACAGCGCCAACACCACTGTTACTTGCATCTGTTTCCAATTCAAAGGGATGAGAAGAATTGGGTAGTGGTAAGACTGGGGTAGAGGCCATGGCTTGTTTAAGGTGAGTAAAGGTCCTCTCCACCACGGTGTTCCACTCGAACGTATCCTTTTTTAGCAAAGCTGTTAGAGCCTGCCGATGGCTCCATTGTGGGCCACAATTTTCCTGTAATACCCTGTTAAACCCAAGAACCCTCTTAGGTCCTTCACAAATTGAAGCAAAGGCCATTGAAGCATAGCATCAATATTGATAATGTCTGCAAACATCCACTAGCTGACATTGTGTGTTCCACACAATCCACTTGGTTTTGGGCAAAGGTACATTTACTCTTCTTAGCATAAAGTTGATTGTCGCTGAGGACATGTAAAACTATTCCATCCAAATGACTTGCCATGTCCTTCCTATAAACTAATATATCATCCAAAAAAAAAAAACAGGGACAAATTTCCTAAGGTATGCCCTGCCTAAATACATTACTCATTGATGCCAAGGAAAGTGGGTTCTTACTTACGTGGAGGTGCCACAAAGGCTGCAGTCCGAGTCAGCTTCCAAGTATGTTGATGTGAGACACAACAAGGGTGGAACAAGGGCAGAGACCAAGGGCTTCCCAGACAGAGCTTGAGGGTGGCAGTGCTGCGAGGGCGATAGCGCAGGATGAATATACGATGACAGTCACAGTCCGATGCTTAGGTCCAGAGTCAGGGTGCTGTATGTTTCTCTCTCTAGAATTCTAGAGTGAGAAAGTGAAAATGTTATGAAAATGTCCAAATGTTATCCCCTTCTCCCAAATGAATTCTCAAGACCTCTATTTATAGAGATTGAGATGATGATGTCATTAACCGACACGTGGCGCTCCCCGGGAGTGACACGTCACCGGGGGGTCTACGAGTGTCGGTGCTCCATGGACTGTCAGATCGCATATTCAACCGGCCTGCTCCTCACAGCGTCGCTCTGTCTGTCTGGAAAGACTGGCTCCCACCGCATCGGTGTGGCCAGAGAACCCCCTTGATCTAGCCTCCAATCCAAGCCCTTGCGGAGTCCCACAGGCCTGGCAGCGGTGGGGAAGACCCGACGCCCAACTGCCAGGTGAACTAGGCGCGATGCCCTCCGAAGACCTGCTCCCGTCTCGGAGTGACCCGGGGGTCATAGTCCCTAGGGGTGCCGACGCAAGCCCCCAGTGCCGGAGCACGTAGGCCAGTCACGCAGGCACCCTGACGGAGATAGTGTCCCGGAGGAGTCGTCTATTCCGCAGGCCAAGGTAGCATCCCGGAGGAGCCGTCTACCTGGCGGAAGGGGAGTTGAAGAGCTCCCTGGCAGAGATAGTGTCCCGGAGGAGTCGTCTATTCCGCAGGCCAAGGTAGCATCCCGGAGGAGCCGTCTACCCGGCCGGCCAAGGTAGCATCCCGGAGGAGCCGTCTACCTGGCGGAAGGGGAGTTGAAGAGCTCCCTGGCAGAGATAGTGTCCCGGAGGAGTCGCCTATCCCCGCGGGTGAGTCCTTATGCCGGAGCACTTGGAGCGAGTCAAGGTAGCATCCCGGAGGAGCCGTCTACCCGACTGGCCGAGGTAGCATCCCGGAGGAGCCGTCTACCTGGCGGAAGGGGAGTTGAAGAGCTCCCTGGCAGAGATAGTGTCCCGGAGGAGTCGCCTATCCCCGCGGGTGAGTCCTTATGCCGGAGCACTCGGAGCATGTCAAGGTAGCATCCCGGAGGAGCCGTCTACCCGACTGGCCGAGGTAGCATCCCGGAGGAGCCGTCTACCTGGCGGAAGGGGAGTTGAAGAGCTCCCTGGCAGAGATAGTGTCCCGGAGGAGTCGCCTATCCCCGCGGGTGAGTCCTTGTGCCGGAGCACTCGGAGCATGTCAAGGTAGCATCCCGGAGGAGCCGTCTACCCGACTGGCCGAGGTAGCATCCCGGAGGAGCCGTCTACCTGGCGGAAGGGGAGTTGAAGAGCTCCCTGGCAGAGATAGTGTCCCGGAGGAGTCGCCTATCCCCGCGGATGATGTACACTCCGGAGAGTGGGTTGAAGCATGTTCCATGACCAAGGCAAGGTGCGCATGGTGTGATGAATGAGTGTGGTGCCCGGGGGCATGATGACATGATTGTGGCGCATGGGCGCGATGAAGTGAGTAAGGTGCCAGGAGCACGTCTATGTCAATGGCGCGGCGCATGGGCGCGACGGAATGCGTAAGGTGCCGGGGGCATGTTTGTGTCAATGGTGGCGCATGGGCGCGACATAGTGCGTAAGGTGCCGGGGGCACGTTGGTGTCAATGGTGGCGTATGGGCGCGACAAAGTGCTTATGGTGCCGGGGGCACGGTAGTGTGACAGAGAGCCTGGAGGCACGGCTGTATCAGCGGCGCGGCGCACGGGCGCGGCGGAGTATTGAAGTGTGACGCCCAAACACCGGCGACGGGGTCGCAGAGTTGTGTCCGGGCATGGGGGTCGCGGAGTTGTGTCCGGGCGACGGGGTCGCGGAGTTGTGTCCGGGCGACGGGGGTCGCGGAGTTGTGTCCGGGCACGGGGTCGCGAAGTAATACTTGGTGCCGGGGGCACGTATCATGACGATGGCGCGAGGGCGCGGCGACGAACGTCGCGGAGCAATACTTGGTGCCGGGGGCACGTATCATGACGATGGCGCGAGGGCGCGGTGACGAACGTCGCGGAACAATACTTGGTGCCGGACACGTATCATGCCGAAAATGGGTTTGCGCGGAGGGGTGAACCACCGGGGGAAAATGGCCGAGGCCAAGCCATCCAGGAGGCCGAGGCCGACCCCCATGGCCTGGGGAAGGCCGAGGCCGACCCCCTGGGGTTGGCCAAGGCCAAATGGTTGTCTTCAATTTTCGGAGCCCAAGGTCACTTCTCCTTTTGCGAACTTTGGGTGCGCCGTCGGTAGGTGTTTTGATAAGCAATGATGAATCCGGAAGTTACGTTATGACGAGTACGTTGCCAAGAACCATACCCACATAGCGGACGACGTGCCAAGGTTACGTGCAAAGCGTACGAAGTGAAAAAGTGCGAAAAGGGGTTTGCGCAGAGGGGTGAACCACCGGGGGAAAATGGCCGAGGCCAAGCCCTCCAGGAGGCCGAGGCCGACCCCCATGGCCTGGGGAAGGCCGAGGCCGACCCCCTGGGGTTGGCCAAGGTCATTTGGCCATCTTCCATTTTTCGGAGCCCAAGGCCACTTCTCCTTTTGCGAACTTTGGGTGCGCCGTCGGTAGGTGTTTTGATAAGCAATGACGAATCCGGAAGTTGTGTTATGACGAGCACGTTGCAAAGAATCATACCCACGTAGCGATCAAGGTGTCAAGGTTACGTACAAAATGTACGAGGGGAAAGAAGTACGAAAGGGGTATGCGGGAAAGGGGTGAACCACCGGGGGAAAGTGGCCAAGGCCAAGCCCCCCAGGAGGCCGAGGCCGACCCCTATGGCCTGGGGAAGGCCGAGGCCGACCCCCTGGGGTTGGCCAAGGCCATTTTTCCCCTAGACCTCGTTTCTCCAAATGCGCCGTCTGCCGATATTTTTGATGAAAAGGTGTTCGGATGGTCTTGGCGTGACGATCGTGTTATCGTGAGCGACGTTAACGTGAAGTAATCGGCACCTAAGCCACGTGCAAAACGAGAAATATAAGCGGCTTGGGAGCGCGCATTTTGACCGGTTCGATGCGTTGGAAAAATAACTGTTGAAGAAGCCGACGTGTGCGCGTGAAGCGGGACCCCTAGTGGGCCCTTAGGTGCGACCAGAATAAGTTGGGAACACTCATTATATTCTAAAATATAGCAGGGGCATTAAAGTCCAAACGGCATCACCCTGAACTCATAATGACCACTGTGAGTCCTAAAGGCTGTTTTATAAGTGTCTTCTTCCGCCCACCCTAATCTGGTGGTCAACCATTCCTGATATCCAACATGGAGTAGGCACTGGATCCAACGTGGAGTAGGCACCGGAACCATGCAATTCATTTGGTAGTAACTCATCTATGATGAAAATTGATACCTGACCTTCAAGGTGAACTTATTTAATTCTCTATAATCCAAACAAAATCTCTAGGTGCCGTCTTTTTTCTTTACCAACAAAACAGGAGAAGCCAATGAGCAGTTGCTAGGTTGTATCACCCTTGTTGCCAAGAGCTCATAGATGATATTCTCTATTTTCTTCTTCTATACATAAGACACTCGATCTGTAGGGCCTGATGTTAATAGGCTGTGCCCTTTCAGTTTTAATATTATTTTGAGATCTTAAGGCCTATTAGGAGGTAAATTCGTAAGTTCTTAAAAAACATCAGCCAATTCAGTCACCAAGGACTCCACTTGTGTTGAAGGAGTCCCAGACTGAGGTCAGTACACTGCAAAGACTTGACTATAAAGGTTTCCTGTGTTGTTGCCCAACAGCTTGGTCATGGCCAGGCTAGAGATCATTTTGATGGAAACTCCTGGCACACTACCTCTAGTGAATCTCACTTTCTTCCCCTCAGTCAATGGTTTGTTTCGCAAAGTTAAAGTTAACACTTCTCAATTCCTTGAGCCATTGTATTCCCTGCACACAATCACACCCTCCCAGTGGTAATTTTTCTATCAGAGTTAAAATTTTGCTCCCCTATTGTCTATTCAAAGCCTAAACACACAACAGTGCTTTCTTTCTTAGCTCCACTGGGCACTGCCACTGTAAAAGGTTAAATAGGTGTTAAGTGACAACCCAATCGGTCAACTGATTTTGGGACCAAAAATTTTTCAGTTGACCTATGTCAACTGAATGGAGTAGGGCAAACTTTTAGATTACTTGCTGCCAAATGAAAGAAATACGAAGTCTTTGAGAGTTTGTGTGATGTCAATTTTAAGATTACGTGGTTTACATATTGTCAATATTAAAATTCTCACTCCTTGCTTGGTACGACCCATCCTAGCCCAAACTCTGATACAACATGTCACGATCTTAAAGACTTCACTAAGCCAAATGTGTCGCACTTAGCCAATTCAAGGCCTTAATTAAGACTTAACAAAGCCAAGCGTGCAACACTTAGCCGATCCAAGCCCCTGCTAGAATGCTAAGTCAACCTTTCCCCTTGGGCCGGGCAACTAAGAAACTATAGACTTAGAGAATGCCTTGGATCTCTAGGATGCTTTGGCCAAGTGATGGCCTTGCCCATTAATACTTGTCCATCTCCTCTACAGACAGTAGAGATCTACTTGATCCTATGGCCTGTATCGTGTCTAGAATCTTCTTTAATAATATCTAGATATTTACATGATTCTCTAACTTACTTTCTAGAGTTTGTACAAAAATTATTGTTTAGAGAGCACCCAAGAAACACCTGTGTGGCATAACCACTAAAATTGATCTTCTTCCATGCGCTGCGGTTCATTATGCTTTTTAAGGTAACGCAAGATTAGCACAAGTAAAACTGTTGAAGTAAGAGTGAATTCTTACCTTAGGCCTTCTCCACATGCTACAAGAACTTTAGTGTCTTTGTCAAGAACCTACATCTCCACTTGTGGAATAAAATTTTCATTAATCATGGTAAAGTTTTGGCCGGTCCAAGCACCAATATACCCAAAGTGAACCCACTTTGTTAGCAGAGTTATGGGGCTGCATGGACAAAAAGTGGCACGTGCAGTGACACTGAAACACGTGCCTTCTCTCTCTCCCCCTCTCTGGTCTGATGTCCAGTAGTGTGTAGCCTTCTGCCTTCATGGCTGTTGCTGCTTCCTTAGGCAGAATGGGTCAGACTTACGAGTCGCCTGGCCGGTTCGCCTGAAAGTGCATTGACTTGATTCCCGGACCCCTGGCTAGTTTAAGAAAAGTCATTTGAATTTCACTAATTCAAAAGCCTACGACGACTGTTTAGTGATTTTAGCAAACACATAGTTCAGAAGGTAAAATGTGGAACTCAAATATAACCTTCTTGCATTTGATGCTTCGACACTCTTGCTGCAATTGATGACCCCGAATGGATGAGCATTTATTGAAGGGTGGAAGCTCACACTTTGATCACAACGACCATCTACAATAACAACATAAAAAAGTTGATCAAGTTCTATAAATGTGATTGCTTTTTGTCTACGTACCAGTCGTAAATTATGATGATTAATTAACATTGTATGTACGATCGGTCAACACCTAGAAAATATCAATGAAAAAGAGTATTAATTGATAAAATTAAGCAATCAAGCTACCTTTATGAATCGGATTCCTAGCATTCAATACGCTCATCCTTGATACCAAATTACATAAGAACATACGAATCGGATTACCTTTATGAGAGTAACCTTTGAATAGCATGAGAACATACGAATTTGTGATTTATTCCAGAAAAATGCTGGAAGAACGAATATAAATAACACTTGAGAGTAACCTTTCAATGCCATGAGAGCATGCTCCAAACACTTGTATCTTTTCTTTGTCCAATTGCATTGCAGATACTGGCTTGAAGTAGACACTAACCTGCCTGTAATGTAATTGTCAAAACACTGAATGAACAGCAAACAAGCCAATGCTTTTCAAGAAGAAAACATATCTGTTGTCTAAATCATGTTTATTCATATTCATATTCATATTCATATTCATAATAATAATCTATCTATTCTATATATACAGAGGGAAATCTTCTTACGGTGTAACACCTCTTTGGTATTACCAACTACTTATCTAGAATAGTGGCAAGTGACATTCTAAGAATTTTTTTAAAAAATAACACAAAATACAAATCTTAAATAAATAACTACTCATAAAGGTGTTTGATACTCACAACAGAGGTGTTTGATATTCACAAGTTTGACTAATCTCCCGTAATACAGCCTGATTATCGTTTTGACATTTCATAAACGATTGGATCAGTGTGGATGGTATCTTGCCTCCTCTCTTGTTTGACGCGAATCATTAATATCAAATTGAGAAGTGCTCTTTTAGGGCCATGTGCTATGCAATATAAAAATTAAAGCTACCATCATACCTAAAACCCCCATTCCCACTGGACCCAACATTATTTAATTTGCTAATGCGTACCATAAGGCTGGCGCTGCATAACCATAACAACACTGGTCAACAATACAACCAACATTTTCCATTGAAACTCCCCTTCAGAAACTTCCCCATGTCTTCCATGCAAAGTTACACCGTCTGCTGCTTCTTCCGGCGGAGGTTCAAGCTTTCCGCGGCGGAGGCTCCGGCCGAGATCAAAGCCTTGTTCGACACTTACTCGGAGAATGGATTCATGGCGGCTGGTCGCCTTCAAGCATTCATGACGGAAGTTCAGGGAGAAGACAAGGTGACCAAGGAAGATGCAGAGGCTGTAATGGAGGCTACTCTCAAGAAACATAAGCACAATGGTTTTGATCTTGAAGCCTTCTTTCGGTACCTCTTTGGTGACGCTAATTCTCCTCTCCCCTCTTCTCCGAAGGTAACTTCAGTGTAGCTACAAATCTTTTGGTTTCAAAAATATATTAGCAGTTCATGCCACTCTGTGGGTGAAAAAGAGAGTCTCTGCTATACTTTTTAACACTTTCATTTGTCCCTTAGAAATGCACAAGTCAACAAGGGTTGATTCAGCGGTCCCTAAAATCCCAATCCAGGTTTTCCACCTGGGTTCGAATCCTGCCCACCGCACTTGTTGGTGGCAAACTTACGTCCTCGTCCTGTGTGTGCTCCACACACGGATCCTTGTACGTTTCGGCCCCGACATAGGTGCGGGAATCGGGGGCTCAAATGTATGTAGCGGCCTTGTAGGTCCCCGAGGCGCAATACTCCCTGCCGGTTGGATTAGAGCCTTACAGTCCAACCTTTCTGGCAACAACAAAAATAATAAAAAAAAAAGTGCACAAGAGGTGAACAGCTAAACTTTTTAATGACAAATGAGACGTGAACAAACATATAATTAAGAGTGTAAACTCCCAATGAAAAAGTAGTAAGTGTATATCAAAATTTGATGGGCGAATATCATATTAAGCTTCCATGTCGCTGTTACCGGACGATGGTACAGCCAACTCTAAACTCTGGGATTTCTGGGCCTACTTAATCATTCAAATGATTTGGCCATCACCCACTCTCTAAACTCTTTGAGCAGGAACCCCTTGACAAAGCGTTTCTGGCTTTTACTAAGTTTTGGTTGAGTATGTTTCACAATGAATTGCAATGACTCGACAAAAGATTTTTCAATTTTTGGTAGACCCTTCACTCTTATTTGTTTACTGCTTATATGCCATATAGATTACTTAATTGTATGGTTCTCCTGAGTCGTGACAAAGGAGCAAAGTTTGTGGACTAAATAATGTTCTCACTTTAGCTTTTTCTTTTGACATATTTGGGATAATCTTGAGAAGATTAAAAAAGGCCAATTTAGAATAAAAAATTTCTTAGTTAAATGAGAGTAAAAAGTAGAATTTTTATGGAATAGTCTTTCAACTAACAACTTTTTTTATTGCTCTAGTTTCTAAGCTTTATTTTGACTAAATTTAGTCCTTCAATCAATCGATGAAGTCCTTGAATCGTGATACCTCGTGTGAAAGTGATAAATGCTTTTGTAGATGCACCTTTAGCCCTGAAACGTATTGCTAAACGCTGCTAAAAGGTGCATTCATAAACTTTAACTGTTAAATACACAACCTTGTATCTTGTTTACCTGAGTTTATCTAAAATGGTGAACCAATGTTGACGAGCATTCATCAGAAAAACATTCATATATACATCAGAGGAGCCATTTGTCATATGAAACTTCATGCTGACTTGTGAACAAGCTGGTTTTCTAGTACTGCAATTATGGTCATAGCTATGGTGTCATTAATTGCTTCACCAGTGTTTGTTATGCTTGAAGTTCCCTCTACTAGCTACAAATGCATCCTGAGACTCTCTTTTTGCGCATTCCAGGTGCATCATGATATGAATGCTCCTTTGTCCCAGTATTTCATCTACACAGGTCACAATTCCTATCTAACTGGGAATCAACTGAGTAGTAATTCTAGCGACATCCCAATCATAGAAGCGCTACACAAAGGAGTAAGAGTGATTGAACTGGATATGTGGCCAAATTCCACGAAAGACGACGTTGATGTTGTTCATGGAGGGTATGATTTAGGTTGGCTACTTGCATGAGTTACATTCCACTCTTCAACTCCAGTTATATCATCAGAATTTAGATACAATGCTAATGAGAAACTATGAGTTAGATAAAAAAATGGGGTCGAATGTTACTAGATATATGGATAAGACATACCGCTTGCACCAGCCTACAATTTGACTTGTACAACTTAGCTAGAAAGCAACAATGAAGAACATGAGTCCCGTTTAGGCAACCCTTTATCTTCCTTACTACTTTCTCATCTACTTTTTCTCTGGTAAAGTGCTTTTATCAGTTTTTTGATTCCAAGATTCACTCTGACGAAAAGCAGCTTTTGTCAAAGGCCAAACTTTTATACTTTGTGACTAAACAGACTTGAAATCTATTAAAAAACAGTCATAATTTTGCCTTGGGGAAATATGAAAATGATAAGCTAATACCAGGACTAAGAAAAAAACTGTTCTTGTGTAATTCTGAGGGTTTGGGGCATAATTCTTCATCTCTTGACGGATAGTGAGTTTGTTTACGTATATAGGACACTGACAACTCCAGTGGAACTCATCAAATGTTTAAGATCTATCAAGGAACATGCTTTTGTAGCATCTGAATATCCAGTAGTATTAACTCTAGAAGACCATCTTACTCCAGATCTTCAGGCTAAAGTGGCCAAGGTAAGGTCATGATCCTTTCCATTACAAATACGAACGTTATATCGTGGTTTTAAGCTTTACTCTGACTCTGTGACTGCATCTAAGTCCATTTTTAGATGGTTACTACAACGCTTGGAGACGCACTGTTTTACTGTGGGTCAGAATGCTTGGTGGAGTTTCCTTCCCCAGAATCTTTGAAGAGAAAAATTATCATCTCAACCAAACCACCAAAAGATTATCTGGAAACTAAGAGTATAACCGAGAAAGACAATGGCACACAGAAAATGAAGGATTCATCTGAGGAAGAAGCATGGGGGAAGGAAGTTTGGAATCTTAAAGATAAATTTCAAGCCTTTGATGAGGTATACTTGTCAAAAGGCTGTCTGGCACAAATTTAATATTTTCATAGCCTATTAGTGGATCGAGTGCTGTCCTATAATTTCTGAAGCAAACTACATGGTTAACACTAAGCAGAATGCGCCAAACTATGGAGAGTTTCAGGACGAGGAAGATTTTAGAGATGAGGATCACAACTTGCGGAAAGATGCCCCATCTGAGTATAAGCATTTGATTGCGATCCACGCCAGGAAGCGAAAAGGTGGAATTAAAAAGTGGTTACATGTGGATCCTAGTAAGGTCACACGTATTAGCTTGAGAGAACAACATCTTGAAAAAGCCGTCACAACAAATAGAACAGATATTATCAGGTGATTTGATGTTTTAAAAGGTTACTTTGGGCAGCATTGTATACGTTTCACATCTTCTGCTCCATACCATAATCGGCAAGAAAATTCTTGTATATCACATGTATTAATCCAAGTGCCATGGTAGTACACTTCATCAGCTGTTTATACTTTCAGATGTTTCTAGCTCCCAAAATTTTGAATAAGGTCCACGATTTATTTCTGTATTAACGCAGCTTTTGTGGCTAAATTGAGCATACAAGTATAACTGGTTCACTCTTGATTTTGTAATTTTATTGTACCATGCTTAAACCTTTCCACATGCATTTATTTTCTGATTGTCCAAATTCTTTCTTGGTACGTCTCAATTCACTAATCAATTCTTTGATATGTGGCTTCTCCAGGTTTACACATAGGAATCTGCTGAGGATATTTCCAAAAGGGACGCGGTTTGACTCATCAAATTACAATCCAATTATTGGGTGGATACATGGAGCTCAGATGGTTGCATTTAACATGCAGGTCAGGTACCTCTATTGTTCAAAGCTTAATGTTTTATCTGTTAAATATATTGTCTTTAGGACTGAAATACATACCCGATCTTGCTCTAAGCTTCACAGCATGTTGCTTTCTTCTATACGTGTTCTGATGTACAACTAGAGTTGTGATGTGATTACCATAACTCAAGGCAATGCCATTATTCATGACTTCTGCATAGAAAAGCAACTTTGTCATAAGTTTAAATAAGCCAAATACTCTGGCAGGGCTATGGTAGGCCACTCTGGTTGATGCAAGGGATGTTCAGAGCCAATGGTGGGTGTGGTTATGTCAAAAAACCAGATATCTTACTGAAGGCTGACCCTGTCTTTGATCCTAACCAGATTCTATCAGTGAAAAAGATTCTCAAGGTGAGCCAAAATTTACAAGACAATATTCTATGTGTTTCACTGTCTCATATCACTCTTCAGTACAACCCTGGATGGGTTTTTTGGTTTGTTTATATCATTGAAGTGCTCTTAAGATAAGATTTATGTTTGTCCTGCAGGTAAAAGTATACATGGGAGAAGGCTGGTCTTTGGATTTCGATCACACATATTTTGATGTGTATTCCCCGCCAGACTTCTATGCAAAGGTAGATTGTTGTCATGATTTTGCTGATAAGAGTTGATACTGGGCTTGCTTTTTCTAGTGTAGTTGTCATGAGGTAGTGCGCATTTGGTGGAGTACGCGAGGTTAGGGGATTATCACTCAAAAGAAGTGTGACAATTTAGATTTGTGACACGTTAATCCTTATGCAGGTCGGAATTGCTGGAGTCCCTGCTGATTCAGTAATGAAAAACACAAAGTCAATAGAAGACAATTGGATACCAACATGGAATGAGGAGTTTGAGTACCCATTGACCGTCCCAGAGCTGGCATTACTTCGAATTGAAGTTCATGAGTATGATATAACCGGGAAGGACAATTTTGGAGGACAAACATGTATTCCTGTTTCGGAATTGAGAACAGGAATTCGAGCTGTTCCCCTCCACGACAAGAAGGGAGAGAAATACAAATCTGTGAAGCTCCTTATGCACTTTGAATTTGTTTGATTTCGGTCTCTTCATATCCATCGCCTTTAGCTTCTTTAGTCTTTAGCCAACATCCACAGCATGCTACGCGAGTTTAACGCTTGCCTGCACTAATTGATGATAGATATATGAATAGTGGATTGGATTTTCATGGGTGTGTTCCATTTTAGTATAGAGCATATAAAAGTTTGTGTATCAACTATATGTCTCTATATTCGACAAAATCCTTTGACATGTATGTGTTGTACACTATAGTTGGTTAATAACATGATTTTTCTTAGGTGGTAGCCTTCTATCTTCTGCGTGTGTGCATGTGCTTTATTCTCACTTTTTACGTTCGTTTTTCTTACCAATTATCTCCTGCAGCATCTGATAAATCGGAAGCTTGTAAACTTGGTGCTTGGCAGCTTTACAAACAAGCGTACAGATGAAACTCGGAGAAATTTCATTACCACTTTAACTGTAATACTCAAAAGGCAATATTCTCATCTCAAATTTCTTCACCAAAAAAAGCACAGATTTAGAAGGAGCTAAGCACTTGAATTTACTTATCAACTATTCTTTTCCAACAGCTTGTAAAAAATTAATCAATTGTAGGAAGAAGTAGGATGCACCGCCTATAGTGGCATACTGCAACTTTTCAGGCCCTTCAACTGTTGAAAAATCACCCTCAACAGCACGATTGAATCCTCCAGCCAACCATCCCAAGTTCGTGTATCCTCTTCCATGTAGTTTTGATACAGCCATCATGGATCTGCAGGTGTAACAACAGTTCAAACCGCAGATTAGCCTCAATGCTCGTGATAGCATTGCATTCCTGCCTTCTAGGATTAATGTCTTAATGTTTCCACAGCTTTTGCTACTTTCACAACTTCATGCGCGAAGTACTTGGCATATTATTCAGCATTAATTCGACTAATTTGGTATTTATGTGTATATAAGTACTTATCAGCTACCGCCCTGGGTCACTTCTAAAACAACTTAAGCATTTAAAGCAAGCAACGATCTGCCAATACTGGGACTCTTGTTTTGTAAGGTTGTGAGTTTGTTGTGTGAATACAGCTAGCCACAAGCAGCACCTTGGTTTAAAACCACGACGTACATGGGTGTACGCTCGCTAATTTTCTAGTCATTTGACAGCTTAAGCTTTTAAAGTAACGCAAGATTAGCACAAGTAGAAGTGTAGAAGTAAGAGTAAATTCTTACCTTAAACCTTCTCCACATGCTACAAGGAGTTTGGTGTCTTTATCAGGAACCTCCATCTCCACTTGTGGAAGAAAATCAGCATTAATCATGGTGAAGTTTTGGCCAGTCCAAGCACCAATGTACCCAAAGTGAACCCACTTCTTCAGCAGAGTTATGGGGCTGTTGTCCATGTCCTGGACAAACAGTGGCACGTGCAGTGACCCCGAAACACGTGCCTTCTCCCTCTCCCACTCTGGTCTGATGTCCAGTAATGTGTAGCCTTCTGCCTTCATGGCTGCTGCTGCTTCCTTGGGCAAAATGGGTCGGACTGTGCCGGATTCTATGAGTTGCCTGGCCGGTTTGCCTGAAACTGCATTGACTTGTAGAGCTGCCAAACGGTGAGATGAAGGGGAGAGGGATGGTCTAAGGTGCTTATTTTCATGCTTCAAGAAGGATTTGTGAAGCTGCTTCAGCTGAATTGCCATCTCCAGCTTTGCTCTCTCCTTATCCTCTTGTTTGGGACATCTATCAACCTTTATTTACCTTTGGCTCATCTTGATTCCGGGCCCCTGGCTAGTTTTAATACACACTAGTTGTTGACAAATGAGCTTTAAAAAAGTCATTTCAATTTCACGGCTTATTACGACTAAAGTTACAGTGGTTTTAGCGGACGTGGTAAATTTGAAGCTCAAATATTATCTCCCTTCAGTTTAACGCTTTGCACTCTTGTGATGGTTGATGACACTGGATGGGCAGGGGCGGATCCAGGAAGTCCACCCGGGGGGGGGGGGGGGCGACCAAAATGTCATGAAAAAAAATTAACGGCTAACATAAGAGAATTTGTGTCACGTGTGAATACGTTAAATGCAAAATCGATTGCTCAATTTGACTAATAATCATATAATTTCACTATTCATAGTTTTTTTTTTAACTTACAAAGTTAGTCAACAACAAACTATTAATCTTTAATGAAAGAAACTTAACTCTTATTGTATATATGTATTATTAGTGTGATTATCAATTGTATGATGACAATAATTACGTATGAGTTAACACACTATAAGAATTTGAATTGAAAAAAATGAGCTAACCTTGATATATTAGTATTTTCTTTAAAATCTAGAGATTTAGAATTTGAAAGAATGAAGATTGACAAGGGAACGAAAAAAGATAAAGACTACGACAGCCGGTGGCATAAAAAGTAAAAAACATAACAAAATGAAATCTAATACATTAATATATAATATGGTGGCATTTTAATATATATTTTAAACATAACTACTCATTTTCTAAAACAACTAAAAAAAGATTCTCAAACTTTTTTTTGGGGGGGAGGGGGGGGGGTGCCATGGCCCCCCTGGCCATGCTTGTGTTCCGCCTCTGTGGATGGGTGAGTTTCTAATGGAACCGTTCGATCACGACGACCATCTACACCAACGATATTAAAAGACTTGATCGAGTTCCATAGATATGGGTGCTGTGGCTGTGGCTGTGGCTGTGGCAAAGACAAAGATGATGGGTTGGGGAAGAGAGCCCATTGGCAAAGAAGGTCGGTGGCGGCGGCGATGGGTGATGTGGCTCGCCGGTGGTACGCTCCTCTTCTCCTTGGCCCGTCAATCTTTTCGCTCAAAAGGCGCTGAATAAATTTAATACCACCCCCTCCCCTATAGTATAGAATTATCCCAGTCAAAGTGGGATAAAATAAGTCCGATGGATTTCTTATCCGGACCTTATGTGCGTAACTAAATGCCGGATATAATTATTCTATCCTCCCTGAAAATCTTATCTTGCGCGCCAAATATAGCCTGAGAGCATGTTGCAAACACTCATATCTTTTCTTTGTCCAATTGCATTGCAGATACTGACTTGATGTAGGCACCAAACTGCTTGTAATGTAATGAGTTCCGGGCTTTAGCAACAATCAACCCAACGCTTTTCAAGAAGATAACATGTATGATCTTGAAATCATGTACTACATGTATATATAATAATTAATATATGAAGTTTAACTTTTTTCTGCTAGTTACTAGTTACTAGTTAGATCCTTACGCGCTCCACGCCTCGCTCGTGGGCATTTTCCTGAAGCTAAAAAAGAGATCAAAGAGGAAAAGAAAAGGAACAAATTTGTTGTGAGATATTTTCTATAACAATTATTTTAAATGTACATCGATAAACATTAACTATAGGTTGTTATAGTTTTTTGGGATAATTGCGTAAAATACCCATGTGGTTTGGGGTAGTTGTAAAAAGATCACTCCCGTTACAAAAATTACAATAAGACACTTAAGATTTAAAAAGTGTTACACCCGTCAATAAAACCGTCTATTTTAACCGCGTTTGTGGTAAACGTGCCTGGAGAGCAAGTGTCACTGCTAAATAATTATTGGAAACCCGTTTTTGCCTCGAGATACCTCTCTTGCAGCCAAGCCCTAATTAGGGTCGGCGCAAGAAAACAACAGGAAAGCGGGGAAAGGGAGGAGAAGGGAAGGGGGAAAGGAAAGGGACCAGGGGAAGGGGAGATGAGGGGAGGGGGAGCCACGGTTGTCACCGGCGATGGCCGTGACAGCGCCGGGGAGAAGAACCGAAGGCCAAACCGGAGGTGGACGGGGCTTGAAAATGGTGGCAGAAACGGGCGGTGGTAGAAATGGGGTGGTCGATGGGGCCTGACGAGGGTAGCGGCTAGGTTTTGGGCTTGAGGGGCTGCGGCGATTTGGCGGAGTAGATGGCGACGGCGGTGGCGATCGTACTGAGGCGGCGGTGGGATTTAGGGCTTAGGAATGGGAAAGAAGAAGACAGAATCTGTAAATCTGAAGGGAAGGGGGAAGGGCAAGGGACCAGGGGAAGGGGAGGGGGAGCCGCGGTTGTCACCGGCGACGGCAGTGACAGCGCCGGGGAGAAGAACCGAAGTCCAAACCGGAAACCGGCAAAGAAGACGGCCGAAAAACCAGAAAAAAGTGGCAAAACGAAGGTTGGTCGGTGACGGGACCTCGATAAATCTGTAAATCCGAAGCTTAGGCTGGGGTAGTTTAGGAAATTCGTTAATTCTGTAACGGGAGTTGACGGGTGTAACACTTTTTAAATCTTAGGTGTCTTCTTGCAATTTTTGTAACGTGATGAGTTTTTTTGCAACTACCTCAAACCACATGGGTATTTTACACAATTATCCCTAATTTTTTTTATAGTGAGTTAATAGTTCTCACAAACACCCCTGAATGCATATTCAACAGTAAAAAATGGAGGCGTACGACTACAAAGGAAGTTGAAAAAGGCTCAACTGTAGTTTCAACGGTTAGAACGCAAATTTTATTTTTTATGTCTCCACTGTCGGACTTCACAAATTAGGGTTCACTCACCGCAATGGTCGGAACGATGACGGCAGTTTCGAAGGGAAATCTCGCCGGAATCATAAACTCGGCCAAGTTCGCCGTCAACACACCTTCGAAGCTCGACCACTTGCGCCGCCTGCGCGACGAGCTTTCTCTCGCCGGCGACTCGGCCTTGCTGCCGGAGTTCCTCCCTCTTGTTGTCGACCTCCACTCCGATCGCTCTAGCCCCGCTCGCAAGTTCGTCATAGAGTATGCACCGTGACCCTACATATACGCACACATCACGCGCCTTACTACATGTGATTGTATTTTAGACCTTCAATTGTGTTCAGTAAGTCTTGTTATTATGTTACTGCAATTGCTTGCACGTTTCACTCTAGCCTCGTTAGCAAGTTCGTTACGGGTATGCACTATTAACATACATACACAGGCACATCACACATGTTACAATATTAATTGTTTTTAGAACGTAATTCTGCTAAATTTATCTTTTTTATTATGTTACTGCCATTGCTTGTGCATATGCTTTCTGGACCTTCGTGCTGATTGCTCTAGGTCCAGTCACAAGCTTGTTTTCGAGTATGCGCTGTTAACCTACATACACATGCACGTTACAGACATTGCCATGTCTAATTGTGTTTTAGAACTTCAATTGTGCTCAATTTATCTAGCTATTATGTTACTGCAATTGCTTGAGCATGTACATTCTCGGCCTTCACGCCGACTGCTCTAACCCCGCTTGCAAGTTTGTTGTAGATTATGCACTGATAATCTAAATACACATACAATACTAGGTGTAATCCTGTTTTAGAACTGTGATTGTGTTGAACTTATCATATTGTTATGTTACTGCTATTGCTTGAGCATATGAATTCTTAACCTCCATGCCGATTGCTCCAGCCGCATTGGCAAGTGCGTCACAGAGTATGCAGGGGGAACCTACATATATGCACACACTACACGCATATCTGCTTAGTTGTGTTTTAGAAGTTTAAATTGCACTTTGATTAGTTTATGTTCATTTGGTCTGCTTATTATGTTATTTCAATTGCTTGCCTATGTACATCTGTTCACAAGTTTCTTCTAGAGCATGCAGTGTTTAATGTCGTATACACGCACTACACATGTATCTATGTGCAATTCTTCTTAGAATTTCTACTTCTCGTGGGCTTACTTGTCTATTATATTGATGCTATTGCTTGTTTACATCGGGTTTAGAAGTTTACTTTGCACGTTATACACATATATCTGTGTAACTATGACTAGAAGTTCAATTTGCACTATGATCATTTTAAGTTAAATTTGTTTCTTATTATGTCACGACAAATACTTGCCTATGTACATTTCATCATGCTCCCTCCGATTCATAGTTTTTGTCCCATTTGAAGTTTTGTTGCTAAAATTTTAGAACAGAATTCTAATATCTAGGCATCGAATTCTGGATGAAATTATGAAGGGATGTTGGATCAGTATTATTTAAGTGACAACTTTTGCTTTTGGTGTTCGCTTATATAGTGAGTGCTCCTAACCCTAGTTGACTAGTAAATTTTGAAAGTATAATAGTGCTTTTTAGGAATATTGCTCTGTTATACTTCTAGATAACATTCCTGCAACATTCCATGGTTATACTATCTAGAGGCCGAAGTTCTCTGCTATTCATAGCCACGAGGAGAATAAAGTGATTCAGAGCTCTCAGGAAGCTTTTGTTGTCTAACTAAGAAGCTTACATGTAAAGAAAATTATAGGCCCTGCTTGTATCCTAATTAGCTTTCATTTGCATAATGCTTTGTAACACTTTTCAACTGTACCTCCCTCCCTCTCTTTTTACTGTTCCTGTCATTACGCATATTGGAGAACAGTTTGTTGTTGGCCTTACATGTGGCTTTAAGTCTTTTTTGTGCATCTATTGGTGAAGTTTCTAAAAACTAGCTTGCAAACTTAATGACCTGAAATTACACTTGGACAGAACAGTAGAAACAACAAATTGGCATTTTTTTTTTTGAAATTAATCTCAATAGAACATTCTTCTTAAGATAGCCCCTTTATTGATTTGGTACGTGTAGCTAACATTTTAATTGAGCTACATAATGTGCTATGAGATCGTCAAACTGAAAGTGTGTGCTAAACCGTTCTTGGTACACGAAATTGAAAGTGTAATATACTACGTCTATTTACCATAATAAATAATATCTTGGATGTCTTGTGTCCTTTGGTGTCCTGCATTTTTATCTGGGTCCTTTATTAGGTTGACGCTTGGCGGCTGGAGCCTGGGATATTAGACGGTGTGAATTTTGGGTTTAAAATTTACACCGAAGAATGGCATGCTAATTAGAAAAGGGAATACTCTTTGCACCTCGATAAATCGTCAAAATTTGTGTGATAAAACAAGCTTTTGCATTCTTTGTTAAGTTGTTATGTATGGTTTGTGAAGTTGAGAAAAGGGATTTAGGGTCTAACGAATGATGGAAACTCATACGAAGCAATGTAGATCACTCAAAGCAGTTGTCATTTATAATATGCCAGGCTCTTGAGGCACGAAAAGAGTAGAAGACCTTTTCTTACCAATATGGGGATCAGTTACCTGCATATTAGGATTGACTATTGCTTTCATTAATTGGTGCAGGATGATTGGTGCTATTGGGTTGAAGCATACAGAGTTTTTACCTGAAATCATACCTGTGTTAATAGCCATACTGAAAGATGACACACCAGCGGTTGCTCGTCAAGCCATCAGATGCGGGGTTGATATATTTCGTCATAGTCTCGTAAAAGTTGCAATCCAGGTAAGTTTGTTTCCAAAACTATTACACACATGGTTTTTAGTAGAAAACTATGACATCAAATTTGAATAATCTTCAATCTCTACTGACCAGAGTATGCTCATGTAATGTAGTTATTTGCAAGCTGTCAGTGTCTATAATACTCATTCATGTTGTTAGCTTGGAATATTTTGAACAGTAATTTACGCCAAAAAAAAGTATAAGCGTTTTGAAGTGACATGGGACACCTGCAGCGTGATTTGGGCCGTTGGCCTTCCTCTTTTATTTTTGTGTAAAAATTTCTTTTTTGGGTCATATATTTTAGAAGTCCTTAGCCTCTTGAAAAGTGTAGGTACAGGCTCTCAAACCTAGCCCTTCCAGCTGCAGAATAAGAATGATAAGATTTGTTGACATGGGCACCCTCTATTAGCGGATTTGCCTCTCTAATAAATAAAAGAAAAGCTCAAAAAATTTCTCTCTAAGGTGTATAAGATGCAATGGCCTAATATGGGTGTCCGGACTTGCAGCTTTTCCTCATGCGAAATGTTAGTGTTAGTCTTCTTTGTACTAAAGATACACCTAATGATACACAGTCATCTATTGCCAAGTTATATGCTATCTAGTCAGTTTGGAATATAGTAGCAAGTAAATGACAGGGTGTGTGCCACAATACATTGAAACTACTTCTTTTCTTTAGTCTAGCTCTACATCCACGAGATATGCTCTCACAACTATACGGTTTTACAAGTATTTTTCACTCTTTCTCAGGGTTTGTACTCCAGTGAGTTGGAGAGTTCACTCGAGTCGTCATGGGAATGGGTCTTGAAGTTAAAGGATGAAATATACTCAATAGCTTTTAAAGTAAGGAGATTTTTCACCAATGGATACACTTGTTGTTTCTAAATGTGGTCTAACTCTTTGAAAATTGGCGCATTTGCAAGCCGGGAAGTGATGGTAGACGGTTGCTCGCGTTGAAGTTTGTTGAAAAAATTATTCTTCTTTGCACACCTGATCCTGGTGGCTCTTCTGAACCGCCTGCTGATCAAACCCCCGATGGTAATGCTACTTAGCCAGTTTGGGTGTAAGAATGTCATATTTGGTTGTAGTGTACTTCACTGAGTTGTTTATGCTTATAGAACGCTTATCTACTTGTCAGAGATTCTTGAAGATTTTAACATATCATGGCTTCGTGGTGGTCATCCCGTACTTAATGTTGGAGACTTATCAGTTGAAGCAAGTCAAAGTTTGGGTATGCTGCTTGATCAGCTAAGGTTTCCAACAGTAAAATCACTCAGTAACATGACGGTCATCGTTCTTATTAAAAGGTTTGTGGTTCTATAATTTTGTCACAGTTAAACGTTGTTCGTCTGTTTGGTTTATCATGGCATGCCTCTGTAGTCTCATTCTTGTATCGATGCCGTTATGCCCTTGATGCTCAGAAAATTAATGTATACTACCACCAACCCAATTATTGTTCCATGACATACTAAGATGGGTGGCCACCTGTTTTCTCATATAATTTTTGGCATTCCTCAAGATTTTCTTGGTGAGAAATCCTTGATGATTCATTATCAGAGTCTATTGTTCATTTGCCATTGGAGGAACAGCTGCTTGGATCTACTAATGTTGGAAGTATATGTGCTGCGCCCATGTTTGAAAAGATATGTTGCATTTGAACCTGAGAGCTCTACTTTTTAAAAAATAAAGCCAAAGGTTACGTCTAAGGATTACTCCGTTTTTGGTGGCCTACTCCAGTTATGGCCTCCATATCTTTATTGTATAAGTCTGTGAAAAGAGGTTGGTTTTACGCTCCCTCAGCTTGACAGAAGGCGTCCACTTATAAACCAATGCTCTTTATTTTTCTTGAATTCTGAGTGTGAGTCCTTCTATTTGTGTCCCCTACCAGACAGCTGATTCTTTGACATACAAACATTACATCAACTTAAAGGTCTTTTATTATGTTTGTTAAACCTTCCAAGTTGGGAGGGCGCCAGAGAACTGCCTCGCACTTCACACAGGATGCCTTCATAGTCACAATTTCAAGTGCGTGCAGTTTTGCTATTCGAAATTTTTGATTTGGATAATTATTTAAAACGTACTGATTTTAGGCGATAAATGTGTCTCGGTATGAAATTTCGTTGTATTATCAACAGTTGCTGTAAAATGATGGCACCAGACCATATTAAAAGATCCTTAGATTCAAATCTTGCATAAAACCTTCCATTTCTCTAGTCAAGGGGAACATACTCTCAAACTTCTCCCTCTCTCTCTCTCTCTCTCTCTCTGATGAGTGAAACTGAGTACCCAGGATGTACACAAATCGAAAGCAGAAACCCCAACCTCCAAAAGCCATACAAAATCTTCCTAAAAGTTAAACAAAGAAGTAGGAACCACTTGTGGATACATACATTCAATTACAAGGAAATATGACAAGTTCTTGCTTCCTCTCTCTCTCGGCCCCCTCCCCCCGCCGCTCTCTCTCCCTCCGCTCTGCACAAGTGTATACCCTGATATTCAATTCCATTGTCACTTTCCCTGAATATGGGGCATGCTGAACACGTGGATATCGATGAAGAGGTATTTGAAAGTGCCACCTGCTAGTCGACCTATTAGACATATCTTCAAGATTTTTTTTTTCATGATGGCTTTTCTCTTTAGTATTCGCTCTAAGAATTGCTTGTTTTGGAGATTGACATCTTTAAGCATTAGTCTCTATTTAGGATAACTCGATAGTTAGAAGATCTTGCCATGAAGGCAGGCACATTCGAAATAGATGTCGTTCTTTAGTTATAGAAATTACTGTACGATTATAGGTTTTCTTCTACTTTTCACTTTATGCTTCAGTGGTCAATAATTTCAAATCTTTAAGTACGATTTAGTTTCTACATTGAGCGAAAAGTGAAACAGGATCCTAAGTTTTTTTATTTTCAATACAAGATGTCTAGTTGCGACTTTAATGACAACTATATTCTGCAAAAGTTGACTGATATCATGATAACAGGTATCAGTTATTCAGTACATATTCTGGAAGACTGTCTTGACCTTTGGGCTTTTGTTTGGCAAACCCTGAATTACTTTTTTTTTTTCATTCCAATGCTAGTTGTTTTCTTCATGAAGCTTCTTGTATTCTTTGATCCTTATACGATTCTTTTCTATTTTACCAGTCTTTCAGCAATTGCGAAGCAAAGGCCCGCCTTCTATGGTCGCATTCTTCCCGTTTTACTTGGCCTGGATCGTTCAAGTTCTGTTAGCATGGGGGTGTATATTTCTGGGGTGCATCACGGTTTAAAAAATGCCTTTCTCTCCTGCTTGAAATGTACACATCCCGGTGCTGCACCGGTAACTAGTTCACTTTTGTTTCTTGGTTGTCTATTTTCCTTTGGTATCTAGCTTGCTGAATTAGGTATCTAGAAAAAAGATATAAAAAACTTACTTTGCTCTTGTAGCTTATGCATGATCTGCTCGTGCTTGCTGAATCATGCATTTTCGCCATTATGTTTTAGTTTTTTTTTTCTTTCAAAAAATAGGTATTTTATTGAATTATACCTATTAATATCTTCGGGTTAATATATTCTGGTTGAATTCTTATCTTCCTTTGTTGCTCTTGTGGCATATGAATGATCTGCTTGTATTTGGTGTATCATCATTTTGGCTGTTATGTTTCACTTTTTTTACTAAATTCATCAGGTTAAATCATTTGAATGGTGCACTTTGTTCTGTAATTTTTCTCATAAGTGAGGCTCAGAAGACTAGTATAACTTGTCCTTTGTTTTAGTATAATTTGATTTGGTTATTGCTTGTCATCTACAAATGGTCCTCCTATTATGCTTAGAGGAATATTGATATTTTAGGTCGCTGAATCTTCATATTACCATGGATTGACTCTTTTTATAAAATCATAAAAATAGGTGAGCGTGCTTTGGACTTGAACAAGTGATTGAAGAGTTGGTGTGACTATGTAGTTCAATGAATATGATTGTATAACAAGTGAAGATTAAATAATGTTCTGGTAGCTCATCCATGTGGTGCCAAAACAAGTTCAATAGCCTGTTGGTGACTGGGTGCCTTTGGGTGGGTTGGGGTGCCAGGGGTTTTGTAGTGTAAAAATAATTACTCCACCAAACTCCACATAGTGATCTCCTATGAAGCACCGACACGGGTGCTGTTGTGGATACGATATGGGTGCGGATATGCGGATACGGCTTATTTGAAAATTTTAAGATTTGGGTGCGGCGGGGATACGGAAAATTTTGTATATATTTTTTGAACTATGGACATTTAGTATTGAATTTCTAAACAAACCAGGGACCATGTTAATCATAAGAACGTGCATAAAAGGATGTGTAGGGCAATTTAATTTAACCATTCTTCAAAAGTTCTATTAGTTAATACACTGCTTGAAAGTGAAAAAAAAAAAATGAAACTGAAACTCATAAAAAACACTGAAACACTCGTACAGATACTGAAAGTCTAAAACAGGGCAAGTAGAGTCCAATGGTCAACCTCTCCACTTGCAGTCCTAAGGTTATAATCAATATTTTGATTTCTTTCTGTCTGTGAGGCAGTTGAAGTTTTTATTTTTATTTGAGGAGTCCAGGCGCAGACCAGTTTGTAAGGGAAACTACTACCGATGGAGAATCAAAGGGAGTAGATTACGACAGTTCAGAAGAAAGCCTATTGGCAAGAAAACTTGAATCAGAAGACTTATGAGGTCTTCGGTGGTCGCCGCTGCTCCCCCTCCCCCCCCCCCACCACCACCACCAACAAACACACACACAACTTTAATGATCTTCCGGAGGTGAGAGGCCTTGATATTCCATATTAAATGTGGGATGATTTGTGATCGGCCTTATAAGACTTGGACATGAACTCATAAGTACCTACTTGGCTATCCCTTTTGAGGGAGGCATTGCCCTGTGGTGGGGCCATGAACCGGGTCATTGCAGATGGTATCGGATCCGACTCTCGAAAGCTCATGCTGGCCTATCCAGTCGGGTTGTCGATAGTTGGGGGAAAGGAAGGCAAGCTCAGGTATATCCCACATCAAGAGAATGGTTGGGGCAACGAAGGGTGAGTCGGGTATATCCCACATTGGCTAGAGAGGAAGATACTGGGTTATGATCAAGCCTTAGCGAGGACGTTAAGGCATAAGGTGGGGAGATTGTGATATCTCACATCGGATGTGGGATGATTTGTGATTCTGCCTTATAAGACCCTGCCCATGAACTTATAAGTACTTACTTGACTAGTCCTTTTGAGGAAGGCATTGCCTTGTGGTGGGGCCGTGGACCGGGTCGTTACAAGGGCTGTCGTCGCCGGTGGTCGTGAGTGGTCGCCGGTGGTCTTCGATGGTCTCCGTTGTTCCCTCTCTTGGTCTATCCCCTCTTCAAAGATCTGCCGGAGGTGAGGCCCGTCGTCACCGGCGGTCGCCAGAGTCGCCGGTGGTCTACCTCGTGGCCGCCGCCGCCACTCTCTCTCTCTCAGTCTTTCCCCTGTTCACAGGAGACTACCCATTCATTTCATTGGGTAGGTATAAGTATTACGTTTTGACCCTCGAAATTTCTTTTGAAAATTATGTTTTCACCCCCATAAGTATCCGATACGCACTGGACTCATATCCGAACCGCACCAGATTTCCTGGAAGTTTAAAAATAAAATAAAATAAAGGACTGGATATGCACACCAACCCGCACTCGAACCGCAACTGACCTCAGTGCTTCACCCATTTCGAAGCACTCATGCTTCAGAGGTGATCTCGTTATGCCACTTCTTGACTCATGAATGGTTTGTCCTTGCTATAGGCATACTCAACAAGGAATTACTGCATTTGATCTATTATATTTGATTTACTTCTTACTGTAGTAGTAGCTATGTGGCACAGATTAAGAAAAGGGAGAGAAGGGAAGAAAGTGATCTGTGTAACCTTTTGTTTTTGCAGTGGCGGGATCGTCTAGTTGGTGCACTGAGAGAAATGAAAGCCGGAGAGTTGGCAGAAGAAGCTCTTCACCAATTCTGCCAGGTCAATGGAAGTGTAGACTGGAAGGATGACTCATCAATGGCTCAGGTATTATCCTTTTTGTTCTCTCTTTTTCATTTAGTTTCGATGTCGAGGTACATGCTTTTACGTATTGCCTGTCCACATATATCATTGAACTTCTATTTGGATTATCATGACTAAAAGCTCTTGAATTTTGCTGAATTTTTTTTTGTAGGAGGAAAAACCATCGGTTAAAATATGTGATGCTGACAATAGTCCTGGCAGGAAAAGATCAGTAATACAGGACAATAATATGGTTGAAGATGATCGCGTGTCTGTAAAACGTGCCAGACCATCACCTAATCTCTCAGAGGGATCAGCACATGAGTTATCATGTAGGGATCAGGATGAAGTTTCTTCTAGTGGACGGAAAACAGCCAAAGGAAATGAAGATAATGGGCCTGTGCAACAGCTTGTTGCTATGTTTGGTGCATTGGTTGCTCAAGGTGAAAAAGCTGTTGGATCATTAGAGATCCTTATTTCTAGTATCTCCGCTGACTTGCTAGCTGAAGTAGTAATGGCTAATATGCGACACCTTCCTCCAAGTCGCCCTAAAGCTGAGGGAGATGAAGAGCTTTTGCTTGATAAGGGATCCCATCCAAGTATAGCTGGTGGTGATACCCGATTCAGACATCTATCTTCGCTTTTGACAGACATCCTTTCAATGCCCAGAACATCTGCAGAGACAGATGCCATGCTAGATGCTCAGCAGTCGCCAGCCAGTGATATAGAGGTGCAGTTACATTCTCAAATGATGCTTCTGATATCTTTGGTGGTGTTTTCTGTCTAATAGATTATCAGCATATTGTTTGACGAAATAATCTTCTCTAACCCCTTTCTTGGGTTTAACTAATCTAGCGTTAGTTCTGAGCATTAGTTATGATTTGACTTTCGGCATACTAAACGGTGCAAGCTCCCTGAAATTTGCAGAAACCTGAAGAAGTGGGGAAACATGCTACGGTTACTCCAAGTAATAATGATGCAGCATATGGTGACCTAAATTCTGCAATTGTTCAACCGGTAGAGCCTACAGTTCTACCTGTTTCTTCTGTAACGGATGGTTATTTAGCTATCCCATCTGAAATCGCTGATATCGGGGATCTTGACAATGAGATACCTGGTCTAGATTCATCTACTCGCAGTGATGGATTGGAAGAAACACTGGCTGTTTCCTCGTTGATTTCAACTGGTGTAGAAGATACTAGTCAGGAACAAGTTACTAGTTTGGACAGGTCATCAATGGAAATAATACCGTCAATGTCAACAGATAGGTCCGAGGAGCTTAGCCCAAAAGCAGTCTCTGCAGATGCAACCAGCACCAACGCTTTAACGGAAAATTCTGGGTTATCTTTTCAAATGGTTCTGCCGAAGATGTCAGCACCTGTTATTAGCCTTACCGATGATCAGAAGGACGATTTACAAAAAACGGCTTTTATTCACATCATTGAGGCTTACAAGCAGATAGCAGTTGCTGGAGGTTCACAAGTCCGATTTTCGTTACTTGCCTATTTAGGAGTTGAGGTATGACTCAATATCTCTAAATGCCTGTGAAGCACTATATCCATGCCCCCCCCCACCCCAACACACCCACAAAAAAAAAAAACCCCACCCTCTCTCTTTCGCTCCCCAATCTTCATGGTATCACATTGTTTTGTAATGAAATATCTTCTTGGAGGGTACATTAATGAGTTCTTCTATAGGAGGTAAGAGCTAAACTACAAGTTAAGATTTATCTAGTAGTTTTAATCAAACAAAAATGTTCCATTAACATGAGGAGAAAAGTAGACAAAGCTTAGACACTTCGGATAACTGTCAAACCATTGATGGCATTTGTTTGTTTGTCTAAATGCTTGGCATCATATGATGGGTGCGAAACATTGCCGGCTTTGGGCACGAGGGTGCATTTGAGGAGGTTGGATGCATGCAGAGAGCCCTATTCTAGCAGGCTCTCGTCATGGCTGCCCTATTTTTCGGTGTCAACCTGATTTCAAACTTCGAACCTCGTGATGGAGCAACCTCACCAAAGTTTGCCTAAATTGACATTATGTGGGCATTGTTATAGTATACTGGATTCTGCTCGGGCCCAATGTGGTCTCGCTGCACTTGTAACTACTGCAAGTCTGGTTGATTTATTGGAAATCGGTCCGTAATCTGTTGATTACTTTGCATAAGCATTCAGATCTCGGCCCTTTCTTCAGACTGCACAAAACTTGTGCAGCTGCTCTGAACCAGGATTATGTGCGCTTTCAGCAAACTCGTCAAAACTTGTTCAGCCGCTCTTTTTTTTCCTTAGTTATTTTGGGTTGTTTTATCCTAACTATGTTTTTGTGCAGTTTACTAGCAGCCTCATGATTCTTATTTTCTCACCCTCACCCGGATTCCTTACTATGTTTTGGCTAGTTGGTTTCATATTCCAAACTGCATGCATGGTTTTGTCATATGCACCCAGATATGGTCATCTATAAAATTTTATGTTTAAAACATGTGCTAGTGACGCATACTCTGTGTTGCAGTTTCCGTTGGAGTTGGACCCTTGGAAATTGCTACAAAAACATATATTGTCAGATTACATGAATCACGAGGTAATCTAACATTCTTGGTACAACTTCATATCTTTTTTGGCTCTACTGACATGAAATTGGTATTATTGCCATTAATTCCGACTTCCTAGACCATTAAGCTTTGTGATATCATAAAATGATGATCATTTAGCTTCTTTCACTCTGTTCATGTTTGTTTAGCTGTCTTTACGTGCGGGGCATGCTATGTAGCAACTTTAGGCATAGTGAAGTCCTTGAAGGACAACTGCAATATAGGCAACAGTGTTGTAATGCCTTTTGGACCTGCTGGTGCGTTTTATTGCGTAGACCACCTTGTGCTGCACATAATTTAAGCTCGTCGGTTGAAGGTCTCTAAGTATACAGCAACATCTGAGCTTCTTGTAACTGGCGATGAACTGTTTCTTCTACAGTCTCACGAGCTATAGAGCAGTTGTGTATAAAATCTGACCTGCTAATGGTTCGGAGAAGCTTTTCTGGCTTTTGCATAACTTGCTCGGGTTCTGCTTTTACTCTCTGCAGTAGAGTTCTATTCGATGTTTAGCTAGAGCCTACTAATGTGAACAGAGTTGTCTGTACTTATGCCTTCATATTTGTTATTAAAATCATACAAGCTGACAGCAATTACTGGGTATCTACAGGGGCACGACTTGACACTGCGTGTCCTTTACAGGTTATTTGCGGAGGCAGAGGCGGACCGGGATTTCTTCTCTTCAACTACTGCTACATCTGTGTATGAAATGTTTCTTCTTGCAGTGGTGAGTAAACTACACCCTCATGCCAATTTGGTTATCCTCCAGTGAGTGAAATGCTTAGGAAACACTCCCAATCTCTTCCCCCCTAACCCCCAAAAAACTCTCCCACAATTGCAGGCAGAAACGCTTCGAGATTCTTTTCCAGCTTCTGACAAATCATTAAGTCGTTTGCTTGGTGAAGTTCCTTACTTGCCAAAGTCAGTTCTTAAGTTGCTGGAGTGCCTGTGTTGTCCTGGGAACAGTGATAAAGATGAGAAGGAGATGCAAAATGGAGACCGAGTTACACAAGGTCTTAGTGCTGTGTGGAGCCTCATTTTGCTGAGACCACCCACTCGAGATGTCTGCCTCGGAATTGCTTTGCAGGTATCTTTCTATATTCTGACTTAAGGGCAAAGTTTATGTTTCCTCACTAAATCACAAAGACAACCAGATGCAGGTTTTGACAATCATTTGGGCCACGTACTTTTTTTTTGAATTCTGCAGCGACCATCTTAAACTATCATCCTTGAGATAGTGGATGAGTGAAGCTTGCTTTGATTATTATGGAAAATAAGTCACTATCATCCTTGAGATTCCAAAGTTTAGTTATGCTCCCTGTTTCTAGGATTATAAGGAGTGGGCTGAAGGTGGTATGCCTCCAAGTCCATTCTCCTTTGCGCATTCTACAATAATCAAATTTGATCCAATAGTTGTCAAGGTGGTATCCTTCCTGTGTTTTGAATCTGGGAGTATGCATTAGAATGATGAAGATGCATGTTGCATTAATGAGCATGCCAATACAAGCTTACCACGTACCAAGTAATTGATTACAGACTTTTGCCACTTTGACGACTACTCACCGGAGTCTTCGCTGCCATAAAAATTCTCTGTTGTGGTAAGCGTGTAGTACCTTGCTATGAAGTTATCAGCTAAATGTTTGACATCTGTGGTTTGATTTCGTGATCCTTAGGCTATGATTACTTCTTTTTTGTGTCTCAGTCTTGTCAATAGTATAAATATTCATGAGATTCCTGGTTATTGTTCAACTGCTTCAACAACACCCCCCCCCACCCCCGCGCGCGCGCGCGCCCCCCCACACACATTCACACAGAGTTCCGAGATATAGTTGTAACGTTAAACACTAATGTCCTGACATTCATCTTCTTTTTACTTCTGAGAAGAGTGCAGTTTATCACTTGGAGGAAGTGCGTATGAAGGCAATACGTCTGGTATTACAGAATTATTGGTTTTGCTGGATATAATTTATCTCTTGTATTACATTCTCAAGTTAACTTGCTGTAACCTTGCACAGGTGGCGAACAAGCTTTATCCATTATCATCAATCTCTCAACAAATTGAAGATTTTGCAAAGAAAATGCTATTGTCCGTACCAATGGTCGATCAAAATGTTGAGGGCAGAGATGCTAATGGATCTAATTCTGAATTAGAGAAGGTACAAACTTATGTTCTGAAGACGGAAAATTTTCTTTATGGCTTCTATGCTTCTTTATTTGCTTAAGGTTCTGTTTCCACTTTAACTGGGAATAATCTGATTTGCAGTAAACGAGTGAAAGATAGTGCCTCAGAACGTGTTAGGGAAACCCCGTTTAATGCCTGTCATCCTTCATCTTGAGAAATTATACTTGACTGTGCAAAAATTAAAAGGTTGAGGGTTCACAAAATTGTAGGTGTTTTGGGTTCTCTGTAACAGTACCTGAAAACGGGTTACTTATTGTTGATTAGTTTGCAATAATTTGTTTAGGCTTGGTTACTACGAGGGTTTCAGGGAAAGCAATTTTGTTCAGATCTGGTGGGTGGCTTAATTAGGAAAAGAAGTGCAGGAAAGTTAAGGTAGCATAAGACGAGACACTCAGTTTATGGGATGACTCCTCGGCAACAGTGATTCTTCGTGATGCCATTTGGGTTGGCCGGTCGGCCAATTTATGACTAAATCCTTTTTTACAAGTGGGAATGTATCAAGAATGAACCACCAAGAGGGGGTGAACTGGAGTTCACTGGAAGTGTACAAGCAGAACCTCAATCTCTAAATGCTAGAAAAACTCGTCCAGAATATTTAAGAGACCACTCCTAGATGTATTAAAGGGCCAAATATGGATTCAGGAATTAATTTGGATAATTAGTTAAGCTTTTAATTCGGACCACGAAATAATGCCCAACTGAATTCCTAATTTCTTTTCTATCTTGGAATATAGAGTTTACTGGTATCAACCTTCATGTGGATTGAGGCAACACATCTTTTCTTTGGTTCTGGCCTTATGAGACTGTTGAACTTCCAATCGGAAATTTAGAGAACTGCCATAAGTTTTCCAATAAAACTTGTAATACATCTTTATTATTTATTGCTCATAGACTATAGTGCTTTCAATATTGAAATTATATATACACGTGGTTATGCACTTGACTTATTTGGAAGGAAAAAAAATACTTTTGGATTACAGTAATAATGACTAAATATATTAGTTAAGGATATGTACTACTATAACTACCTTCTCCTTGTGAGTCAATTACTATGCTTTAATAGCTTTTTACGACCTACTTGAAATCGGCTGCTCTAAACTTAGATCCAGCTGTTCACTTGTTCCAAATATATGATAATTAACTACTTGAACTTCACTTTTTACTTTTTGTACCGTTTGATCTTTATCAAGTGTGTAACATTGCCTTACCTAGGATCCGAATTTGGGAAAGCCTCCAAATGAACGTCCATCAGTAAGTGCCATCACAAAAGATATATCGTCTGACACTGGTCAGTCGTACATATCTGAAAGCCCATCAACATCTTCTGTTACTGAGGTGCAGCGTTGCATGTCGCTGTATTTTGCACTGTGTACAAAGGTATTATCTAATGTTGCTTCTTATTTTCTTGCAAGCGTTCTATGCTTACATACTCAAATTTGATGGTTTGTACTGATGCACAGAAACACTCCCTCTTTCGCGAAGTACTTGTTATCTATAATGGCATGTCAAAAGCGGCAAAGCAGGTTTGGTCAATTCACATACTAATACGAGCTTACACTTGAATTAGCAGAAATTAAAATCCTGCTGTCAGCTTGTTATTTTACGTGGCTATTTGTTGCAGGCTGTTCATTGGCAAATCCCGATACTAGTTCGCACTATTGGCCCATCATCTCAGCTGCTTGAAATTATTTCGGATCCACCAACTGGTAGCGGGGATCTTCTGATGCAGGTTCCTTCTTGGTTTGTTAGCTGCGTGCATTTATATCTAACTCTTGTGCATGAGAGAAGGAATTAATATCATTCATGCTGTATTCTCCACAACAGGTTCTGCAAACACTCACAGATGGTACCATTCCTTCTCCAGAGTTGATATTTACCATAAGGAAGCTATATGACACAAAAGTAAAGGTATGTCATGCTTCTTTCTGCAGATTTCGTGCAGCTCAATTATGTTGGCTAATCTACTTCGGCTGTCTTCTTGCAGGATGCAGAGATTCTAATTCCAGTATTGCCGTTTCTACAAAAAGATGAGGTTTTCATCTTCTCTGACTTTTTCAACTTTGATAATTCTCAAGTACTTCTATAAGTCTTCTTTCTGAGCTTCACATGTCTTCGTACAACGTTTTGTCGTATACATATCTACCTACAAATGTAAAAACGTTTAGTGTGCAGATGTGGTTCGAACTTGACGTTTAGTTATACTTGGCCCTGACTACTAGGCCACGACATCAGTTGTGCCGGTTTTATAGATTTCAGAGCAACAGGAACTTTATTAGAACATATTATACTCATAGCTAACATTATATCTTTTCCTTTTTGACTGATAGCTAGTTTAATTTTCAAGCGTTGGTATTCCAGGTTGTCTTAGTTACATGGGCAATTACTTTTCTTGTAGATGCACTAGTACAACATGTGTGTTACACACAAGAAAAAGTTTGTTCGAGAAACTTGTTATTTATCAGTTTTATGTTTCCCTTCTGATTCCTGGTGTGCTTCTAGTTTCATTGTTTTCTATATTTTGGTGCATTGAGTGCTTTTTTTCCTTTTGTTTTGGCAGGCTTTACAAATTTTTCCACATTTTGTTAATCTTCCGCTGGATAAGTTCCAAGCTGCACTTGCTCGTGCTGTACAAGTATATTTCTTCCACATAATCCTTGATATGGTTACTGTTGGCATAATTCTGTGCATCCTTTTAGGACCATCAATAGACAATATTTTGTGACTGCGACATGTTCTTTCTGATTGTCTTTGCTCATTTTTTTTCCCTTTATATCCAATAGTAGGCTTAGACGATGACAATCTATAGTAATAAATGAACCAGCCTGCCCCTGCCCCCCCTTTCCCTATTCTCATTCTCTCTGTATTCTGCAAGTTGCCATTAGTGTAACTTTTCTCACTAATATCCAGGGATCATCTCAATCAGGCCCAGTCCTCACTCCAGCCGAAGTATTAATCGCTATCCATGGGATTGATCCAGATAGAGACGGAATCCCCTTGAAGAAGGCAACTATTTCTGTCTTTATTGCATTTCCCTGTTTTATTCTGCATCAACTTGTGCATCTAAGAAATTTATTTGATAAATCAGATTACAGATGCGTGCAATGCTTGTTTTGAGCAACGTCAAATATTCACCCAGCAAGTTCTTGCAAAGGTCTTGAATCAGCTGGTATGTACAATCTTTAACATGTAGCTTCATTTAGCTATGATTCTCCTACCGCTAGGCATTACTAATATCGATATCTCCATGCAGGTTGAGCATATTCCTCTACCATTATTGTTCATGCGCACAGTATTACAGGCTATAGGTGCTTTTCCATCCCTGGTAAGATTTCAAATAGCTGATGTACTTCCGACTTAATAATGGCAAAGCCACTTGGTAAACACGCATGTAGTGTTGATGGTCTGTCTACATTCTCATGCACATCTATTTACACATTTGTACTTTTGACCTATTGGACAACTTGTTTCTTGGAGCATATCATTTGTCTTTTTTCTACTCATATTGCCTGGATAACACAACCCTTTATCATGGTTTATGAATAATGTTCACTGTTTTTGCCTATATATGACTACCACGGTGCTAAGTAGATGCTAAATTTGTATTCTTGTGAACTCTCTGCCAAAACATGGAATGGACTGAATTTTATTTTGACCCTGGTATGCATTGTACCAGGGTTTTTACATGTCAACTTTTTTATGAGCCTTCCAAAGATCCGTGCTAAGTGCCATTGACGCGTGATCACGTACATATTTTAATCAAATTTTGGTCTACTTGTTGATACAATTATTTAGTCTATAATTTCAGTCGAAACAACAAGACTTATAGTGTATTGCCTTTTGCACAAGGCACTTGAATTGCTTAAACTGTGTTTCCATCAGGATGCTCCATAAAATGGAAGCAGGATTTTATTCTTAACTTCCATTTATAAAAACTCTCAACTGTATTACAAACTTTTATTCTCCCCTACATGTTTTAAATCCCAAAACTAGGTCTCCATTACTTCGCAAGATATTCATTGTGGACAATTGGCGATATTGGATCTGATGCTGCTGTATAAGTTTTGCATTGATACACCAGTGTTTCTAACGCATTTACACCAGTCAAGCAATCTCAGATGATCCATCTCATTGGGAAAGATTCATCTTGATAAATGCTTCCTGTCAATTTTGAAGAGGATGCACAATTAGCCCATTTTTCCAATTTGCTATCTTGGGCAATTTGTTAAAAGAGTAGCGGTTTACTGTCTTGCAGGTGGACTTCATAATGGAAATCCTGTCTCGCCTTGTAAATAAGCAGGTAACTGAGAATTACACACACAATGTTCTGTATGTCATTTATAAGTCGAGACATGTTTAAAATGAACTTACTATGCAGATCTGGAAGCATCCAAAGTTGTGGGTAGGATTTTTGAAGTGTGCTCTGTTAACCAAGCCTCAGTCTTTCGGCGTGTTACTTCAGGTATGACTTTACGAGCTCGTAGCGGATTGTTTTCTGTAATTGGTCTTTGATTCCCGAAACTTCTCTTGTACCTTTCTATTGTAATTTTTGGACTATTTGATATTTTATGAATTTGCATTCGGCTGTCTATTTTCCCCTTCAGCTACCTCCAGCACAGCTTGAAAATGCATTGAATAGAACACCAGCACTCAAGGCTCCATTAATTGCACACGCTAACCAGCCAAATATAAGACCTTCACTTCCAAGGTTCACTCTGACACCTCTTTGTCAAACTGCCTCCTGTCTTTCTATTTCTGATTTAGCAATTGCATTGGTGTACTTTTTCAGGTCTGTATTGGTGGTTCTCGGAATCGCTTCAGATTCTCAGAGTGCAAGTCAGGTGCAATCTCAAAGTGCAAGTCACGCACAAACCACTCATGATCAGACTGGAGATGCAGTCAATTCAGAGAAAGAGATGACTGAAAAATCCAAAGAATCATCTGGCGCCAGCTAACATAGGGCTTCTCTTCGGCTGTGTGCGATCCTTGTAGGACAAACTTGAAATTACCGAGAGTACCATTAAGAGGATTTACTCATTCTAGAAAATAGAAGTGCAACTTCCGGCCTTTGAAGCCTTCTTGGTATGTGCTCACTTGTGCCCCTTTTCCACCTGCTCCTCCTGATCAAGCCCACACACATCCAGCCTTAAAAGATTCCGATTAACCTGGCCTAGACAGAAGAGGTTTCCTCTCCCACCTATTCTAGTTCTTCGGACGAGCTGTTAGTGTTGTCAACTATTGTATTGAGCTCCTTAGCTGACATAGGTCGACTGCCATCTCCAAAGAAGTTGCTGCTCGTCCTGGGAAGTTTTGCAGTCTTCAGAGTTTAGCAGCTGTAGAAGCTCCATTGTCGAAATTTTGTAAGATTATCGCCATACAGTGTAAAGTTCCTTGTATTTTACATATGATTTCCCGTCTTTGAACGAATTAAGGATTGAGGTGAAAATAGCAAAGGATTCTTGTCAGGGAGGTGCAAGGTACACTATATAAGCAAAGGATATTACATTGCAAAGTGGTATTCGCTGTACATTAGCGACGAGAAGGGTGGTGATCATACAAGTTATGCATTAACCTCAAGAGCTCATTAGGTATATACAAGGAGGAAAGAAGAAGAAAAGAGAATTCAATTTTCCTTTACAACAATTCTTCTCTCCCTTTACCAGTGCAGATCATGGACTTACTGCTTATTTTCCTTTCAATCAGCCAAACAACACCCCAAAAAGATGCATTTTGAGCATATAAAAAATAGTGAGTTGGTGTGGCACTTTTTATCTACTCTAGCAAACAAGGTCTTATTAGCATATAAAGCCATTCTAGCAAAAATATTTCTCGTCTGAACTATATGTTGTTGTCGTCAAACCCGAATGGAGAACATTACGTAAGCAAAATCCTTACGTGTCATCGCAATGAAATAATATTCACTACAAAAACTATAGATATGCTTAAGTCGGCGTGCAATATGGAGACCAGAGAGTTAATTTGAGCTTGAGTACTCTATTGCTTGCAAGTGCTATATTAAGTTCGTATTCCGTCGATCCGCTAAAGTCTGAACACTATCACTTGCAATAATTCTTTTCAAGTGTTGTTTAGTTTCGTATTCTATCGGTCCGTTCCAAACCGGGCATTTATCCGTATACTCCGATACGATAGATGAGAGTGATTTGATTTAATTTTGAAGCGAGATTTTCTAAAACTGTATTTTGACGTCTTTTCTACAGATTTCGTCAATCTGAACCCGAAGTTAAAAACAGATTTTGGGCCGTGAATATTTATTTATACCATCAACCCGCCGCAGGCCTCCCTAAAACATTTTCCGAAAAGGCCCATTTCAGCCCCCCCCCCCCCCCCAAACACCCACACCCTTTCGCCGCTGACTCATCACCCATCACCAGTAGTAAGCAAAAAACAGGCTCCCGAACAGACATGAATTACTCGACTCATCAACACACAGCCAAGAAGCTAAAACAATCGCACGCCAAGCAGCACAGGCCTCCTCCTCACTCCACGCGCGCACCACCTCCACCAGCCGCAGCGCCACCGCCTCCGGCCATGGGCGTCGACTACTATAAGGTGCTCCAGGTAGACCGGTCCGCCAAGGACGACGACCTCAAGAAGGCCTACCGCAAGCTCGCCATGAAGTGGCACCCCGACAAGAACCCTAACAACAAGAAAGACGCCGAGGCGAAGTTCAAGCAAATCTCCGAGGCCTACGACGTAAAACCCTAAATTTTGCTAGCTGCGCGTCTGTTCAATCGAATCAGACCATCGATCAGAACTCGATTTGACTGTCCCTTTTTGGTTTTCTTTGTTTTTTTTCTAGGTTTTGAGCGATCCACAGAAGAGGCAGGTATACGATGTGTACGGCGAGGAGGGACTGAAGGGACAGGTGCAGCCGCCTGGGGCCGGCGGATTTTCCGGGATGTCGGGGGACGGTGGTGGCGGTGGCGGGACGGCGTCGTACAGGTTTAATCCTAGGAGCGCGGACGATATTTTCTCGGAGTTTTTTGGGCACTCGAGCCCGTTCGGGGGGATGGGGGGGTTGGGGGGTATGGGAGGGATGGGGGAGCGTGGGGGCTCGGGATTCCCCAGGGGTATATTTGGCGAGGACATTTTCGGGTCGTTTAGGAACAGCACTGCCGGGGAGGGGTCGGGGAATGCGCCGCGCAAGGGGACGGCGATCGAGCGGACATTGCCCTGTAGCTTGGAGGATTTGTACAAGGGGACGACGAAGAAGATGAAGATTTCGCGGGATGTTATTGAATCTAGTGGGTAAGCTTCGAGTTCTAAAATTTTTAAGTTACTTTATCTAGTAGCGCTTTTGCATGGCTGGATTTAGATAGGCTTAAATTGTTTTTGTGTTGTGGAATGGCATTTCTATTATACTTGTTTAGGATATAAATAGTTAAGATGTGATATCTAGGGTATCTAAATCTAGCAATCTTTGACGTGTCTCATGCTTTTGAAGTCTACTTCATATGTGGTATGGATCAAGTTAGTATCTTTTTGCGGATCTAAGCAATAGATTTTCATTATGTATATACGTTCACACACATACCAGACCGATTTGGTAACCAGCGTTTTGTTTGCATATATACGTGGAGCTATAGTTTGGAGGAGATTTTCTGAAAGTTTCTGCCTTGGTCTACTTCGTGGTTGCGTGTAGAACAAGGTTACTATCTTCGTGCTGATCCTATCATTTATGCCAATCGTTGTTATTCCGTTGTCGCTTTTGCATTAATACATGTCTGAATAAACTTCTAATTCGGCGGTTCTTTTAGGCAATGCTATTTTGCTTCGGGACCTTTGTTTCACAGATACTTACATTGATATAGGTTGACAAGTTTTAAGGCAAACTTGGAATTGTAAATAATTTAAAGATTTTCTTGGAGATTTATTTGTCAAATTGGTACTCTATTCTACTAGTATGCATGACACGCGTCACACATATGGACTACCAGTGGTATATGTTTTGAGAGGGTGCAGCTGCTTTATCTTTTAGCTTACTTGTTGGTCTATCTGCTATATTGAGAGTTACTATTTGAAGGGAATAACTAGATCGTCTTTCACTATGGACGCATAGAAATAAATGCATCACGTTGTATGGACAGTGTGTGTTTCCATACACGTCTATAAAATAGGATTGTGTGTTGACAGTACATAGTTGACCAGTTGGTAGTTTATAGCAGAGAGGTTGATGACTGTACAAGGGTGGTCATCTTCTTGTTTTTATACGCCACAACATTTTAACTCACTGCTCCTGGCTCTCATTCCTAGTTTGTTTAGCCAATTTTCACCGATGACGTTAGAATTTCTCGAGAGACTAGTGGGCTAGTTCTTTGCAAAGTTATGCTCAATTTCATTTGTGGCGATTCCGGCAAGATCTATTGTTTGGTTGGGTGAGTAAGGCCCTGTGAATCCCCAAATCAGCTCCTGTCCCAACGGTGCAATGTATGTTATCAAAAACCAGAATTTCCAGTGTCTAAGTTCTTATATGGTTTTATGCAGAAATACTATTTGCTAGGCTAGGCTAGATATGTTGGATTGTGTTCTCGGTTTATATATTCCCTGATGAATATGGAAAATAATATCCGAACTTGCCACATGCTAGTATATTTTGTGCAGGTCTACATTAAGATGTTTTTTGAATGTGCATTTCTACATCTAATGATATTTCAGAAATGATCGGTGGACCTTGGAAAGAATCTTTCTTAAGATGATTCTTAGGGACACTGTCATTATTGAGGAGGTGGAAAATTTATTTGTACAAAGGTAATTAATAACTGCACATTTACTATCTCTAATACTTTTAAGCTTACCCCAAGGGCCCTTGGTTCACTAACTCAATAGCCATGAAAGAAACTTCCTTATTCTGTTTGAATTCCTTCAGGCAACTGGGATGAGCTCGATTTTTCTTTTGTGAACCCTTCCCCCTGACCCCAAATGCGCACACCCTTGCAAATAAAGAAGATCAAAGAGAAGATGGTTGTCCAATGTTAAATGCAAAATAGACTTGCAAAAGTATATAACAAGCAACATGTAAAAAGTTACAGTGCATTTACCATTGAACTAATGAAAGTTGACAAACTTGATTACCGAGGCATGTCCTCTAAGAAAGATGCATTTTGGCTTTAGGATTTTTCAGATACTCTTCGTCACGTCCACATTTCATAATTGATCAACAGGGAAAACGGGTTTATGCAGTACCTGTATTATAGTGCGTAGAGATGTTCAATCCATAGTGGTGGTTACTGGTTGTGCTCATTAGTGATGTAGGCATCCGAGCATGCCATAATTCAGTTATTTTCTAGCCAATTTCTACCTTGCGGGGTGGTATCAGTCAAGGTTTTAGAGGATTGAGGATTAGTGATAGAAGCAGATGATATGGAAGTGGTTGGTTAGGAAATCTTATCTATCTGGTGTTTGATAGCTACAGAAAAGATAAGTTGGCATTTTGGCCTTGTCGTATGTGGACGCTTAAATGTGCGTAATTTTGTGCTCTTGCGCACGTGTGCCAGTATCAAGGATGTGCTATTCCTTGGTTTGATTTGAGTAAGTCAAGTCATATATATAGCTTGGTATAGAACATGAAGCGCATAAAGTTCAAGAAATTTTATGAGGTATGGGGACATTGAATAGCTATGATGCCCATTAAAAAACTATTGGTATTGGAGATCCTTACTATTGTCAAATTAGTTTTGATCTAAGATGATCGAGTATAATAAGTGGCTATATGGGGTGCGTGAAACGCATTGAAGAAGCTTTCCTTAGCTGTCAATTACGAGAAGGGTACAATGAGAAGGGGGTCATTTGTTAGTAGGGTAGAATGCATTGAATTTGCTAGTATTATAGTTTGAGGATGTCATTTGGGGGTACGTGGTTGGCCGGGGTTTTTGAGCAATTTTCCTCTTTTGTCTGGCCTTTGAGGACTAGCTTTTGTTCAGTTTGTAGTTAAATTTCTCCTTGATTTCGGGTCATAGTTCCACATAACGTAAATTATTTAAAGATAGTTTTACCGTTTCCATTGTAACTTTTAGATTGCATGATGCATCTTTGCTCGAGTATCTACCTCAGTAGGGAACTAGTGCTGGCCTTCAGGAGCTTCATGCATTAAAATGGTGATGCTCGTGCTCACCCAAAAAATGTGTGCAGTTTGGTGTTTATTCTTGAGATAGTTGCTGAACTGCAGATGGCTTGCTTTGGTTTTATATTTATGTCGTGTATTGATATGTATATGCATTTTAGAAAGTATAGATTTGACATGATTGCTGAACTGATGGAATTTGTGACTGAAATTGGAGAGAATCGCTAATACCTGTAGACCAGGAGTGTGCTGCAATATATTTGGAATGAGTGAAGGTCGACGTGTTTAGTCCATAAAGACCAATTCTTGTTTTCAATAGCTGGTGATTCCTGTCATTTTCTACTAGACTGGTGTACAGAGCTTGATAAGCTTGCGTACAGAATTGGACCTTTTTTGCTGGAGCTTTTATCTCTTTTGTTGATCCCATTGGCTTTTGGGGATGAGTTTTCTTGTTTGTGACCCGTGTACCAGAACATGGCAAAATGTACATGAAAGTTAATGACTTAGGGGAGCTAGAAAAGGAGTAACTCGGACGCTATTTTAGTTGTTTGTGCGTATAATTACTTTTCTTTTGTTAGGAGGCCCACCACAGTGGAGGAAATTCTTACAATCGAGATCAAGCCGGGTTGGAAGAAGGGAACAAAAATTACTTTTCCAGAGAAGGGGAATGAACAAAGAGGTGTTATACCTGCGGACCTTGTGTTCATTATTGATGAAAAGCCTCACAGTGTCTTCAAGAGGGACGGCAATGATCTCATTGTGACCCAGAAGCTCTCGCTGGCAGAAGCCCTGACAGGTTACACCGCCCAGGTGACAACCCTTGATGGGCGGAATTTGACCATACCCATTAGCTCCGTCATTAGTCCCACCTATGAAGAAGTTGTGAAAGGGGAAGGGATGCCCATACCAAAGGAACCTGCTAGAAGAGGGAACTTGAAAATGAAGTTCAACATTAAGTTTCCAGCCAGACTTACTGCAGAGCAGAAAACTGGCGTCAAGCGGTATTTGACATCTTGAGAGCTTTCTACCAAACTCATGTAAGATAACATTTGTTTTCTCGGGTATCTTGTGGAGAGGAAATTCATGCCTTGCTAGATTTGGGATTTGATCAAAGCAGTTGTTTAGGAGGTTTACATTATTTTCAATGTGTTTTTACCAAAACAGTACAGTAATATTTTTGATGTAACAGCTATTTATTCTGTTTTCTGGTGTGGCACGAGACTTGAGTTTTTCGAATGGAAAACGATTGCAAGTGCCCTTGGGGCACTGGTACAGAAGCTGGTTACCTGAATTTGTGGAACGGGTCATTTGCAGAAACACTTGCGGAATGTGTGATGCTGAGATTGACCAAGAGAGCGGAAGTTTACCTAGGCTGGGTAATCGTTACTGCCCTTCTGTTTGAAACTTTGGACGTGATTCAAGTTGGCATGCAGGAGAAGGTGAGTGTTCCTTCCTGCATCGGCGAGAAAGCCAGTTTGCAAAAAGGTGCACATTGCTTGGCAGGGATCTGGATTCTGTAACACTGAGCTTTTTATATACCGTGCAGTTGTTGTGTTACACCTCTTTTAACACCAGGAATCAGACATTTGGAAGTCAGTATGCTGCCGCGGCACGAAAAAGAAATTCGAGAACAAGAATATCAATTTCGGATCCGATTTGATTACACATTTGAGCTGGGAATTTGGGTCACATTTAGAATCAGGCACTAAAATTCGTAGTAGTTCTGCTGTTTGGACAAGGAATCGGAATCTCAATTCTGGTCCGTTTTTATGAAAATTTATTTTACGCTGTCGCTATCTTGGCCCAATTGTAATTCCTAGGGTCTATAGCTAAAAATCTCTAATCCAACACAGATCGAACCTAATCGACCAATGTGGGGTCCCATAGCCTGCTGCCAGACTACTTTGCCTGATCATCGCAAGACTGCCTGGTTATCACGAGACAAGCATCGATGTTGTTGGAGTTTCATTTTCGATAACCGGAAAAGTCGTTGCTGGGTGACTTTTTTCTGTGCACCTTACTTCCAACTAAATGTTAGATCAAAGTTTAATTTCAAAATTCTCAAGAACGACGTCCAAACAATGAAGCCATACTGTTTCCTCAATTTCAAATCTCGTAGAATTGGTACCGGAATACGATTCAAAACCTTAATTCCATTTTCATGTACGAGTCGGATCCTAATATTTGGTGAATCGTGAATTTTGATTTTCACTTATAGTTTGGAATAAGATATTCTCTGTTAAAGACGAATGGTAGTTCCAGTTTGTCACCTTCTGAAGAAATACAGAAAATGAGCATTTTAACAGCGTAGATCACCGTGTCTTTTGAAGCATCCACGTCTGCTGCCTGCCAGCAAATATCTCTCTCAAAATGTTGCTCAAGCTTTTGCTTTTATTCGACAATCTCCTTCAGTTTGTTTTCGCGCTTTCGTTCTTCCTCTCATTCAATGAACTAAATCGGTATTCATAACTATAGTTCTTATCCTCAAAAAATGACTTCACGTGGTAAAGCAAGATAAAAAAAAGTTTCAAGGCAAATTGCATATATACGTCCACAAAAACTGAAAAAAAAAAAAAAAAAAAAGTTAGACTCCGTTTGGTAACGTTTATTTTTTCAGTTTATTTTTTCTAGTTTTGTAAACTCGAGAAAATAAATGTGTTTGACATACAGTTTTCGTTTTTTTTTTTCTTCAGTTTCTAAAACATGACTGTTTTTGAAAACTCCAAAAATGAGTTTTTGGTTTTCAGTTTTTGGTTTTCAGTTTTAGTTTTTATTTTGAGACCACCACCCTCCCATCGCCGGTAGCCACCGCAAATCATTACCAAAGAAAAAACTCAAAATAAAAACTGGATAATCAAATATCAATTTGTTTTTGTAAAAAAAAAATAAAAATAAACTGATTTTGGTTTTTTTGAAACAGAAAATCAAAACTGGAAGTATTACCGAACGCTACCTAGATCAGGAAAAATCAAATTTACAAACTCCTGTATTTGCTTGTAACGCACCAGAATTGACCTCACCCCACACCACCAGTCACGATGAGGTGGGGCGCAAGGCGCAAGCAGTAAAAGCAAGAGTGGAAACAGTAATATCACACTCCTCCGGAGTTAAAAGATAGCGTCAATTACACATCCCCCTCTTTTCCGTCCTCTCCCCTCTTCTTTTTTTTTGGGTGCAAACCCCCCTTCTTTTGATTCTCACGTTTAATCTCTCTCTCTCTCTCTCTAACACACACTCAAACGCTCTCTCGATCTGTACATCGCGCGCACACACACAGACACACAGTGAGTCAATTTGAAAAGTTGTAGATCTAATAATTAGCATGGAGATGGCCTCAATCTCTTCGAGTCCACGGACGGTGGAGGAGATCTACAAGGATTACGGCGGCCGCCGCACCGGGATAGTTCGCGCTTTGACTTACGGTACTGTTTGACCGTTTTTTTTTTACCATACGACTTTTTTAATTCTTGTTTTTTACTCTCTGACAAACGGTACGGCTGCTTTTACTCAGATGTCGATGAGTTTTATGGACTTTGTGATCCAGGTGAGTTCTTCAGTTTTCGATAGTTTTGTTTTCATAGTAGCAGATCTTGTTTGACGTAATTAAATTTGCTTATCTTACGGTGATTGTAAAGGTACATGCAGGATTCCTTTCGACGGATTGTTGTAGAGGGATCGTTATTGTTAACTTGTCTAGTGTGAAAGGTTGGGGGTTTCTGAGTTGAAAAGTTGGGGTTCTTTTAGTCCGAAATTTGGGGACGTCTTGTTCTGTTTGTGTGTGTAATTATTCTGTTTGTGCGTGTTTTTTGTGTACATCTTCCAAGCGTTTGTAAAGATAAATGCAGGATCCTTCCAGTTGTTAGGAGGAACATCTATTGATAACTTGTATAATGTGGAAGAAGGAAATTTTGGGGGTTCTAAGTTGAAAGTTGGAGTCTTTTAGTCCGAAATTTGGAGACGTCTTAGTTCGGACCCAAGTCACAGACACAAATTTTGTAGTGACAGCATGAAAGGGAAAGCGGGAGCAAGAGAGAATTGAGAGCGTGAGCGTTGACCATATTAGAAGGATTTGGTGACCTAGTTTCGGATCACTTACAGGGGAAATTAGAGATAGTATGTTTTAAATCCTCCTATTTCTTTCTGGATAGTATCTCAAAACCACAAGCATTTTTGGGGATTAGCATCCTTCCTGGGTCTGTAATTAGAGCAGTCTCTTGCGAATCTTTTAATGAACAAACAGCCTTGTCTGTTTGGAAGATATTGGAGAATTACACGTCGTGGTTATTTTTGCTAAACAAGTGTTTATTCTTGTTTGCTTCACTGGATTAGAAAGGAAATTCCTCTCGATAGTTTTCTACTCTTTTGTGTCTTGTATAGATTTACATTAGTGCGCTTGCTTCTTGTTGTTTTTGGTTTTTTGATCATATCACCTTTTGGTTTTAGAGAAGGAAAACTTGTGTCTTTATGGACATACAAATGAGACTTGGGAAGTAACTCTTCCTGCGGAGGAAGTACCACCTGAGCTTCCTGAGCCTGCACTTGGGATCAATTTTGCCAGAGATGGCATGAACCGCAAAGACTGGCTCTCACTGGTTGCTGTGCACAGCGATTGTTGGCTGCTCTCTGTGGCTTTCTATCTTGGAGCCCGGCTTAATCGAAACGAAAGGTACTTACTTTGGTGTGTTGTTGGTTCTAAAAATGATAGTTTAGCTCTGTGTTTGATGCCTTTCTTTTTTCCATCTCATGCAACAATGTTACGTGGGCAGATTATTAGTGGCTGGTGGAATTGAGCTTATAGTTAGTTTTGGGGGAAACTTTTTAGCAAGAGAATAGCCTTAATAGTCATTGCACAAATCACTGAGTGCATCAATTGGGTGATGGAATTTGTTTTTCATTTGATGGCTGCTGTACACTATTGAATGGATGATTTTTAATTGCGACTGGGTCTATCTTGTGGAAAACACCTAAATGTGGCATTACCAGTTCATCAATTTCAGGGATGGCTTGGTTGGCTAGTTTACATGATTCATGCAATTCTTAGGTTTTTTGAAGCACAAGTGCCGCAAAGCATTCGCAAGTAGGTGGTTGTAGCACCATGAAAACTGGGACAAAGGCTTGACATGGTTTCACTAGTAGGTTGTTGTAGCACCAATTAGCTTGGGACAAAGGCTTCATTGAGTTGACTAGGCTGCACGAAGACACTGTTTGTTGTCTCAAACCCAGGGGCACACTATTTGTTGAAGTCAGCTTTATTATGAGATAAAGCCAACAAATCTGCTTACAGGTAGATCCTGTGGTCCCGTGACTCTTAACCATTTTCTCCTTTTATAAAGCACAAGCTTAAGTTAAGCGCAAAAGGGTCCTTGGAGCCAAGGCGTAAAGCACGAAGCGTAATCAAAGTTAATCACGGCTTAGTGTCAATATTAAAACGCAGTTAAACTTTACCAAAACCAACAATCGCTCTATATATCCATGAACATAACATTTCGGAGCAAAGGTGTAGCTAATCATTAGTCCAAATTCAGCCATTTCCAATCATCATTTGGCACAACTAAGGACAAAGCATAGGAGAAAGATAGAGGGGAAGCCTGCTACTCCTTCTTTGCGCAGACTACAGTGAGAAGAAACTGCAGAGGGGCTGACTTGGTTCGATTTGCTCTTGATGCGTTTCCATTAGGTTTTAGGGCAGGTGAATTGTTTTATTTGTTTATACAATACAGTTATAGTTGTGGTCAAGTTAGTCAGCATTGACTTGAAAAAGGTCACTTACAGTAAGTTCAAATTGTCATTAATAATGAAAAAGGTCGCGTTAAAAGGCTTGGGGTTGAAGTGCACAAAGTGTTGGCTTCTTTGATGGGGATTCACCTAAACCATGCGAAGTGCCAAGGGCTTTCCGCCTAGGAGCGCTTTTAATAACTTAGGCGAAAAGGAGCTGTCATGAGTTTCACTACTTGGATGACCCAGAGAACCCATATTTCCAGACTATTTCATTCTTTATTAGTTTTGGAATCTCTTCTTGGATCTTGTCAGATATCAATTGCATGGAAATATAGGTGGATTATTATTATAGGTATTCTATATGTTTTGATGTTAGGTAGGAATTTGACAAAAAATTAACTACTTCGAAGCTAATTGTATGAAGTACACTCATCCTCACAGTTTCAAGTTTTTTGGTTTTGTCTTAGTTGTTTCCTGTGCAATCAACTGAAATTTGCGTGTGAAGTCGAGGTACTTATAGATTGCTGGAGTGGTATATAGATGTTGATCCGTTTATTTAGTCGGATGTGAATAAAGTTCAGCAACTTGTGGAGAACATGTAATTATATACTTTAATCGAATTTAAAGTCCAAGAAATAAAGTCATGGTGCAACTTAGTATTGGGATTCTTGCTAGTGAGACTTCAAAGGTTGTATATAGGTTCATCCTAGATTACATAATCAAATTCAGAAAGTTGAAGTGTCTTTTCTACGGGAAAGCGGCTAGAAGTGTGGCGCTGATGGGGGACAATTTAAGAAGGAAGAAGATTTACCTTAATTGCTGTAGAAGTGCAAGCAGCTTGGGCTACCTGGAAGGTCTATTAACGTTTTAGAAGGGATTTGCAGGAATGGGAGTTGGATTCAGTTTCCTTACTACTTCGATCAGTAGTGCAGATGAGGCAAGATGGTCTAGTGGGGAAGATTGCCGTTTTCCATGGAACTCTATTAGGTCCCAAAGACGGTTTGGCAAGCAGATATAGGAGCTATCTTGATAATGGTTCGATATTTTGCCGATATTTCAAAAGTCGGTGTATCGGTTCGGTATCGCCTCTTGCTGAACGGAGACTGATACCCGAGACGACCATGTGTACTTGTTACCTGTATTGCCGAGATTTTTTGAAATATTGACGAGTTATTCGGGCAACAATAAAAACACAGAGAAATAATGGCCGATATTTGCGCAATGACGCTGTTACAGGGAGACCCCTAACATTATTATAGCTCACATTCTCCACTTGCCTCTTCTTCTCCGATGTGCTGGTACAGGTTCTTGTGAAGAAGAACATAAGAATTATATCAGAAGAAGAATAAGAAAGGCACCTGATCTGGCTTTGAATCTCGGGTTTTCCTAGTTGAGCTAACCATCACTTCTTTTTAACGGAGAGTGTGTCATCGCTGGTTGCTTGAAAGTTGCCATGGTTCTCCCTTCAATGGCAGTCTGTTCAAGATGTACACATTGCATCTACTTTGGTGGAGTAATTCCTCTGCTATTTGTTCATTTACTTCTTCGGTAAATTATGCTTTTAGTAGTTCCAGGCTCTTTGACTTTATTTTTTTGGGTAATTGACTTTTTTACTTTTTAATAAACTGTAATGGATTAAAAAAGCATTTTCCGGAGAACTATATCACAATTTAGACAACACCATGTTCATTTCAAATAGAAGTTCGTTTTCTAGTCGATTCAACCTATTTTTTCTATTATTTTGAAATACTCTAGGATGTTTAATAACAAGTCAGGGCCTCTAACTAGTCTGAAGCTGTGAATTGCCTGCTACCGATATGGGTACCGCCAAAACCGAAACCAGTACCGCTCTGAAAATCATGTCTGCAACCGAGCCTTTGAACCATGATCTTGACAGGTGGTGATCTCATGATATGTAAGGATTTACGTAGATCTTGAACGGTTATACAAGCATCAATCGGATCTTATCCACTTCTTTATTTCTGCCTTTTGTTGTTGTTGTTGTTGTTGTTGGTCTGAAGGCCAGGCCATTTGATTAGGTTCATTCTTGATGCTTTGCATGGATTATGCCAGTTGGTCTTCAGAAAGAAGAATATATCGTGTCTGCCCTGTGATTTTTTGGTGCATTTGCTGTGAAGCAAGTATTTGAGCTTTTGAGGGGCTATGTTTGCTGTCGTTGATTTTGGACTGTTGATTATATTCTACACTTAACTCGGTGGCCTCTTTCTAGATACTTGGTTGATACGGGATGAGCTTATTCTACATGATTGCAAAATCAGTAGAGTGCGCATAATTTTAAAATGAGGATTCATGTAGTTTTTCTCCTGCAGAGTGTGTGTGTGTGCAGAAAGCTTTTCTTGTGCTATTTACTTCGTCACCAATGGAATGACTTAAGTGGGGATAAACTTAGAATTTAACCTTCGAGGAAGGGTCACTTGTTGCTTCTTGTCGTGGTCATAGATCATTAAAAGTTGACGTAGTGTGTCTTTTGTTCATCTTTGGTAGCAGGATATCAATTCTGTACAATGCTTGGCAGATGTGAGGTTTAAAAGCTGAAGTTAGTAGTTAGTACACGTGTGGGCAGAGTAACATGGTAGATAACAGAACTATCTTCTACACCATCCTTTCCCCTTGGCACTCTAGTTTTCATTATCGTAAAGGCTGCCAGTCTATCCACAGTCCAGACCTTGTGTAGGCCTGTAATCCCGATGAGGCCACCAACAAGATATAGAAAAGCATTTGCTATAAGCATGTTTGTTTCTACAGTCGTGCCACTGCAGGACTTGCTTACATGCATTTTGTGCATCCTAGTATGCCTTTTCTGGTATTTTAGAAAGTTGGAAGCAAGTATGACTTTTGCTTTTTTCTTTTTCTAAATTCTTGTATTTGTTTTTTGTGATAGAGGGACACGTTCTTATAGCATGTTTCCTTGTACATTTGTGTATGACCAAATGAAGGTTCCGTTGAAGATTATTTCCTTTTTTTGGCTGAACAGGAAGCGTCTGTTTAGCTTGATCAATGAGCACCCTACTGTCTTCGAGGTTGTGACGGAAAGGAAGCCTGTGAAAGAGAAGCTCATTGCAGATAGCGGAAGCAAATCACGGATTAGCACCAAGGTGAGATGGATAAAAGTCGACTGCATGTTTTCATCATATAGTCTTTCTTATAGGCTTCTGCTTGTATGGGTAACATATAATAGTGGAACGAGAAGCCTACCAAAAAGATTAGATCTATCGAATGTGCCACTTTGATGTGCTATTTATGTCTGTTATTACCAAGTAATGCAAAGTTTGGGATAAATGAGGCTTGGATGATGAGCCTTAATCCTGAATTCAAACTCCTTCAAGGAGGATATATATCCTGTGTTTACTTTTTTCCAGATACCTGGTTTATGTTGATAACTTGCGACCCTTTTATCTGTAGAGATCAAGTGATGGACAGGTGAAAGTCATCCCAAAGACGACAGATGAAATTTATGAGGAAGAGGAAGATGAACATAGTGAAACTTTGTGTGGTAGTTGTGGTGGAAATTACAATGCAGATGAGTTTTGGATTGGCTGCGACATATGTGAGAGGTGGTTCCATGGGAAGTGCGTGAAGATAACACCTGCCAAAGCCGAGAGCATAAAACAATACAAATGCCCATCATGCAGCACAAAGAGGAGCAGGCAGTAGTAGTCACTTGAACCAACTGCGGGCAATTAGCATTGATTTGGTGGCTGACAAAGTAGTATAGCTATATCCCCTTCAAATGCCTGTAATGAAATGTTGTTGTGATCTTAGTTTGTAACAGATGCTCTCAAGTTTGGGCTTCTTCCCCGCTGAATCGTTTTTCAGTGCTTTCTTATATATAAGGATCTCTTGATTTATTCAGATTCCTGCTGCTCTTTGCATGGTGAGCTATTGTTTAGATATAGCGGTTTTTTAAAGCTATTGTTATTGGGTGCATCTCCATGTGATGGAACTGGCGGACTTCTCAGCCACGGGTGATTTATAAGGCTGTTCAATCCCCGTAAAATACCGCCCTCTGCAACTCGGGACCAAATAATCCTGTAACTGGGATTTCGATCTAACATTTGTATAACGACTCATCATAAACCAACAATTTGGGCCTGGGATTTCGATTTAACGCGTGATCTATGAGCTAAAACTGAAAAAGGATTTAATGCACCAAGTTGGAACTTCAATTTTGGGGTTATAGATCGCTTACTTCTTAGTGAGTACCAATATTGATGGCGTTTGACAGAATATAGATCGCTTCCTTCCTCCTTGCGGGAGGTGGGAGCGGGGGTGGGGGGAGGGGAGGGGCGAGAGGTGAAGGTGCAGGGGTTGAGAGGACTGGAACTTCAATTTTGGGGTTATAGATCGCTTACTTGTTAGTGAGTACCAATATTGATGGCGTTTGACAGATCATAAATCGCTTCCTTCCTCCTTACGGGAGGTCGGAGCGGGGGTGGGGGGAGGGGAGGAGAAGGAGGTGGAGGTGCAGGGGTTGAGAGGACTGGTACGGTTGTACTCTTGTAACTCGGTAGAGATCCATTTCGGGTCGTAATCCTAGGTTTCTTCGTCCCATGATATGAACTAGAGAAAAATATAGGCCAAGAATTGAGGTTGAGAAGTTTCGGACTCTTTGTTTGCTTGGTTTTTTCCGACATTTGCAGACATTTTACGGCATCTCCCACCAAACCTTAGTGCCCATCGCCAGCCTTCCTTTTTGTAGCTGACAGCTGTTGTCGCATTGTTCCCATCTCTATAACCCTCCTAACTGGCTCATCACTCACGCAATGCTTATTCCTAGGAGGGTTGTGTGATCGGCGGTCGTGTATTTCCGACATGGGTTCGAGCCGGTCCGATCCCTCGGGAAAAGAGCGGTTGAAATGGACTCAGGATTTACATGATCTGTTTGAAAAGGCAGTCAACAAGCTTGGAGGTCCAGAGAGTAAGCGCCTAGTCCATGAACTTAGCTGTTACTTCCATCTTTTTTTTAGTACGTGCATGCTTAATTATAGACTTGTTGTGGGTGATCTTACTGCTTTCAGGAGCAACACCAAAGGGTATCTTGAAGGCTATGGGCATTCCAGGGCTTACAATCTACCATGTTAAGAGCCACTTGCAGGTTCTCTCTCTTTCTCTGTGTATGTGTGTGTGCGCGCGCGGCTACTGTGGCGCCTGCGAAGTTGTAATTGTGAGTGTCTATGGGAGCCGATTCACCACTAAAACTATGTAGCCACCCCGCCTCAGCAAAATGGACTATAACGAATTTATGGCGTGAACGCTAAAAGTGACTATACTCGACCCATTCCTTGGGCAAACTCTATGCCTTGAGCATCAGAAATGGATGGCTCCAGTCTCCATATATATGCTCCTTATCTACGAATCATGAAACGGAGAATCCGGCCATACACGTTTTAGTATTTTTAAACGATAAGCTAGTTGTTTAGTTAGAGTTCGGATTTTAAAAGGTTTAAAGCCAGGGACCAAGTTTAACTCTTGGCCTAACCTATGCCTCTACAATTAGACATGTCATTTTCTCATGGATTCTTACCTTGTACAGTTGTACATAGTGATCCTTTGTTGAAGAATCTTCCTAAATATTGTGCTTTCTTTGATTACATGACTGTGGTTACTGGAAACACACTGACAATAGTTTCTTAACAGTACCTATAGAGGTATTCTTGAACAGTTCCAAAAACACACCATTACTCGAAATATGCGTGTTAAATTTGTTTTCCCATTTCTCCTTTTTCCAGAAATACAGGATGTCAAAGTTCATTCCAGAATCCTCCACTAGTAAGTGTGACGAGGTTTCCTTGTATTGAGATCTTCAGTTATGATTTTACGCCTATGGCTGTTAACAGACTTGTTTGTAATATGCAGGGGGCAAGTTTGAGAGGAGAAGCATTTCAGAAATATTGCCCAACTTCAGCACAACATCGTGAGTTGCTGCTTCTTTCTTGATCGGTGTCCAGGTTTTCAAATAAGAAATGTACTTCGTCGTCCCACAATTTGAGTCCTCTTTGACTTGCTAGTCTTATTTCTTGAGATGTAAGCTAAAACATTGGAATCTGTTTCCAAAACTGAAAAGTCAAAGGCTACATGAGGATTGGAATGGAAAGACTAAACTGGTGATTTCGATCAGTCCGTTTTAACCTGGCAGTGCATATTTGTGTAGGGGTGCTCAGCTCAGTGAAGCATTACAACTGCAAATGGAAGCACAAAGGCGACTGAGCGATCAACTTGAGGTACCACCATGGGTTTTTGGTTTTGAGCCCAAACAAAGGGAAAAAATGAAGATTTCTCTAATTACTATTTGGTCTTTTTTTAAAGGTTCAAAGGAATTTGAAGGTTAAACTTGAAGCACAGGGAAGATTTCTTGAAAGAATCGCGGAGGACTATAAACACCGGGCAACCGTTCGAAAACCTAGCAAGCCTTTCTCCCCTATATCACTTCCATCCCTCTGCGAGGAATCCGAGTCTAACACGAAGGAGTTTGACTCCGATTCTGAAGTTGATAAGAACGAAATAAGGTCGTTTGAAGAAGAATACCGAGCTCCAAAGAGGCAAAGAGTCGAGGAAAACGTTTTAACGCAGAGATACAAATGCGCATCAGAATCATACAATCAGAGCATACTTGTTCCAAGAGGTGGCATTTCATTAATCCCACCCCAAGAGAACAGCTTCCCATGGAGTTTTGGATTCTGCCAGTCGCCTCTAATGCCAGCGAATTCCTACAATTCTTTCGACTAGAGAAGGTAGTTTCCAGTAATCATGAGGCGATGATAATAAGAATAATAAGGTTGCAGTATTATGGCATAGCATGAATGCAGGCACACTGTGTGCAAAAGGACTGAGTGTCTATAAATAAAATGTGTCAATCTTGATTACTAAACACGGATAGTTAGACCGTCCGTTGTTGTATGTATTGTATGTATTTAGTCATCAAGATGGGATTGCTTTGTACTTCATACGATCTTCAGTGATCACATCTTCATTCCCCTCTGTAATAACATGAATCTTGATCAGAAGCATATTGTGTTTTGGTGTACAATAATGAGACTAACACATCCTATGCCATTAGTCTTTCCTTTGCACCAAAGAAGTCATTCGCGTTCTATTGAGGATTAAGGGTCGGAATAACGAGGCTATGTGCTGTGTTATCTGTTGTCTTTATCTCTGAGGTCCCTACGACGTTACTTTTCCTTGTATTATTTCCCTTTTATCCACGAAGGTCTTGAACCTTTACTTCAAAAACAAAAAACAAAAAAAAGAATCTCTCTCTCTCTCTCTCTCTTTGATGCGACACGCTGATCTCTAGTTTATCTCCTCGAGTAAAGATGCAATTTAGATGGATGAAATTGAACTCTGCATTGGAAACACGAGCCTTCCAAGTTTGGTTCGCGCTTGAAATCATTTAGTAGGATGGATTTTAAGGATGGAAAAGATTGAATTAAAATATGGTGGCGTGGAAGAATCTTAATTCGTTTGGTACGAGGGAAGAAGGTAAGGTAAAGTGAGATGTTCAAAATTTTGTTCTAAACCAAACATATTCTTTCTGCCCAAGAGTGAGCAGAAACGGGAGAAAAAGAGTGTAACTTACTCATTTGACTTCCTTTATCATCTTAAATATCGGCATTCAATGCATTTAACACAGCAATACGATAAAGTAGTAACATTAATGTCTTTCCTTCCTCCAATTTTCCTTTTAATCAATTGGATAAAGATTTTCTACTAATGAACATCTCTGCTGTAACGGTTTTAGTGATAAAATTATAACTAAAAGTGTTTTAGGACTATTGGTAAAATCTTTTGTCGTTAAATGTACTTAGCGACATATTTCTATCGCAACATATTTACTGTATAGCAGAAGATCATGATTCACGAAAAATCAAAAGTGAAAGGTATTCTCTCCTTTTCTTATGGATGAATAATTGGAGGGATGAGAAAATGGGATGGGACCAAACAAGCAGGTCACCAAAAAGGTTATGATGACTTAGCATTTTATTAGTAATATCAATAGCTTTCTATTGTCGTTGAATCACACTCGTGCCCTCGAAAGTGGAAATGTCAAAGATTCTGCATATTGTCTTATCAAGTGATACAGATTCAATTCCACAACAAACGAAGAGTTCAACGCAATATTGATCTTCAGCACCATTAAATTTTAGTTCTTTACCGCTAAAGCGGATACCGACGATCAGGAGTTGGCCAACTAAAGAGCATAATATGGATAAGAATCTTACGGTTTACCGTTATACATATCTGTTGTAAGAGTTTCAGAAAATAAACATTGCACTACTAAATACTTGATTTGATTTGATTGAAATTCATTTTGTACCTTCAGCTCGTTTCTTCTGCCACTTTTGCTTAATTTTTTTGAAAGCGTACGTGACTTTACAATAAGCAATCTCCCAACAGTATCTAAATTAACAATGATGAGGGTACCCTCACGGAACTCACTGCAAAGCTGCGAATAGGGAAACACTTAGCATATGCTAAATTCACCATACATTGACAATTGTCGCACATAATCAAGTTTTGAACTACAAGGAGTCCTTTGAAGACGACGGTAAAAGACCTTTATTTGAAGATGACGGTCAAATTCGACGCCTTTATATACTTTTGTCTGCAGAGAAAGATCATAGATATACCTCACACATGTTACACATAGACATACCTAGCTGTGAAAACGTCTAAACCAGTTACCCCAAACCAGATTAGTCCCATACTTAACCGAGTCTAACTATGTTCAACTTAAACTACCAATACCCAAAAGACCCACAAAGAAACCTGTAGACAAACTTAAATGTCAAAAACAACCATCCTACAATACCCAGCCCCTTCAAGAAAACCCTCAGACTCATGTCATCGCAATCTATAAGCCCTTATCTTTGCTGTCGTAATACCAATGCATGTGGGGTGCAATAGTCTCATAAGGCGTGCAATAGCTGACTAGGGTCCTTGTACCATAAGCCAGATATTTTATGCAGGTTTTGATTGGGCGAGGCCTTTCGACTGTAATGCCATCTGATGTTGTTTGTTTTATGTTAGGACCAACGTGGATCCTCTTATGCATTGTACGATTTGTTTCCCCCAAAAAAAGGTACAAGGAGAATAATGAAAGATGATACCATTCAAAGCAACTCGTTTAAAGTGCATGCATAAAGGCCAGGGTACCATTGTGAATTCATGAAATACAAATTGAGAACACGTTCCAATTCCCGTACCAACGGGCCAATTAAATACAGTTATGTCCTTAACAAGAAAATAACTTAAACAGACGTTTATCGAGGGGATTTGAGCGCTTCCACTTGTGATTTGCCACAAGGACCCCTTGTCCTGATGAAGACTCGGTATTCATTGAAGGTCATGGGAGGATATAGCGCCGGTCGGTCCTCTGTGACCAGCTCTTTAGCAGGCTCGATGGGGATTTCACCTTTTGGGTTGTAGAAGAAGGCAAGAGACACCCTCTCTTGATCTGAATTCACGATCACCCGGTGCTCCACGCTCTTGTAATTTGCATTGGTTAGTACCTTCATAGCCGACAACTAAATTAGTTGTGCAAAGTTACCAAGAATAGATAATTGCATTAGATAAAAAAAAAATTCTAATCAATTGCATTAGATAATTAATATGGCAAGGCATCTCCTATTGTCGCAAAAATGGTTAAAAAGGGCACTTAAGTTGATTTTAAGTTGATTATGAGATGATCAAATCTGATTTATTCTGGATTAAATCACGTAGATAACCTTTGGCAAAGGCTCAAAGTAGATCAAATCAGCCGGTAAGAGGCTAAAAAGCTAATTAATTCATGATTAATCAACAATCCATCAACAAGGATTGTTGATTAATCATTATTTTATAATCAGGTTTGACCAAATAAAATTACCAAAACATCCTTACTAATTACAAAGAAGTATATTTTATTCAAACACTAAACTTCTTGGCTATTTTACTGCGTAAAAACTGTTTTTTAGTTCTTTTATCTAAAAAAATATCCATAGTTTTAAATTAATTTTGCCTCATAATGATGAACACTTTCACTGTTTTAATTTTGCTCAAGTGTGTGGTCACAAATGCAACGGAAATGTACGTATATTTGGCCGGACCGTACTCCCACGTTGAACGCATGGCAAAGGAGAGAGGTGGGAAACCTGAAGTTGATCGCCAATGTTGACAATGAAAGCATTCTTGACCGGCTTAACGGTGACCCAGCTATCGCCTCGACGGACCTGGAGGCCGGAGACGTTCTCGTCGGGGAGGAGAAGCGTCATGCCGCCGGGGTCCGAGTGCGGCGAGAGGCCGAGCGCGAGGTCTGGTTGCGGGCACTTTGGGTAGAAATTGACCCTCAGGCAAGACCCAATATCCTCGCCTCCAAAAGCTTGCTGAAGGCAGTCCTCCTCCAATCCGAGGTCGATGGAGAAGATCTTCATCAATTTCCCAGCAAGCTTGACAACTTCTTCAGAATAATCAGCTATCTTCTGCCTGCAAACATGGAGACGGGTCAAAGATCAGATATCTCACATGTTTTGCATGGGAATTGGTACTGTTTGCATGAATAAAAGATGTGGTAGTACTGGCATGTTGGCCAACGTTGAAGGACTATGCATATTCACGTACTTTCTTGTTGCTTTTAGACTGTGTAAAGGCAAGTTTGAAACAACTTTACTGGGGTTGAATTTCAAGACTCGTGTATAACGTTAAGGTAAAGAAAAAAGAAGTACTTCATTTTCTTCCTTCTACAGGTTTTGTCGGTAAAATTGTCATAAAGGGCGTACCAAACTGCCGCTGAAGATATTTGACAAAAAATAAAGAAAAACAATACTGCTTTTCCAAAAAAAAATGGTATCTTCCAAACTGAAGTGTGTACGTAAAGCTGTAAAAGGGGAGTGAATAAATGCTAGGTAGAATTTTTAATGGGGAATTTAATAATGGCACTTTATTTTTAACCATTTAAACTTCGCTTTCATCGCTCTCTGTATGAAAAGGTGTCACTAAAGATCTTCATCGCTGTATATAACAAAGAATAAAGCAAAATTGTGTTCGAAGAAAGCACCTTCCAAATTGAAGTGTTTAAAACCATTAAGAGTGTGTGAGTGTGTTTGGATGAAGTAATTGAAGTGGATATTTCAGTTTTATCAAGGATTTGAAAATGTATCATACCAAATTCCTTGTTTTGATTATGATGAGATGGATTTACCAAATTTTAGAAGGGATTTGAAAAGAAAATTTGGTTTGCCAAAAATATCCTGTAAAAATAACTAGTCCAGACTAGTTAATTATTTGACAAATTCTTTCCACGAATATAGAAATAAAGTGACTCTTTTTTGTCTCCATAATGTTAGACACCTTCTTCCATTAAAAAGGGAAACTATGTCTCATTAGTTTGTATTCATACACCATTAAATTATTTTGGTTCAATTTTTTAAATGTAGAGCCACAAATAAAATACTCGCTTCTAGAAAACCGTCCAAACACTAACTTTGCGAGTTTAAATAAACACTAGATAGAATTTTTAATAGAGATTAACACCGACAATTTTCTTTTACCATTTATACTTCACTTTCATCAATACTATGATCTTGGAAAGAATAAGTTTTATATTCAAGTCAAATTAGAGTAAAACTAACGTGTACAGAGGGAATTTCAAGGAAAAATTTTGGCTGCTACCCCAGTTGAAGGAATCTCCCTCCTACCCCCTATATAGCGACAATCAATCGTCTCTAAATATTTCTAGTGACTTTGCTCAATCAATCGTTTCTAAATATTTCTAGTGACTTTGCTGCTAATAATTGTCGCTGAAAGTGTTACAAGAAAAGTCACTAAAAACAGTTAGTGACATTTAATTGTCATTATATAAGGAGTTAAAGGAATATTCCTACAGGTCAAAATTTGTCGGGAATTTTAATACTATATAATAAAATAGTGGAGTCTGGCCGGAGTTCTTGTCTACTCACTTTTTCGTTTCCCAAACAGAAAAGCCCATAGTTGGCATGCATACTAATCACGTGCGCTTAAATTAAAACCCACTTTACAAAAGATACGCGCAGTACAGAGCGTGCAGGCGCGTGTAATGATACCTGCACGACGGTGGAAGGCTAGGCCACTTCTTCTCATCCCTCAACGAAGCAGGGAGGTAGTTGAGGAAGAAGTAGTCGCTCCAGTCCAGCTTGGCGCCCTTCTCCACCCCCAGCCGGCTGCCGTACCCCTCGTACGTGCTCGGCGAGTTCGCGTACCCCTGCTTCGCCTCGAGCGGCAGGTGGAAGAACTCCCGCCACACCTCCCGCGCCGCCTCCATCAGCTCGTGACTCACGCCGTGGTTCACCACCTGGAGGAACCCCCACTCGCGGCACGCGGACGAGACGCGCGCGAGGGCCTTCTCGCGGATGGTGCGGTCGGCCGAGTAGAGCTCCCCGAGGTCAATCACTGGTATGTTGTCACCGCCGCCGCTGCTGCAGAGGGACGGGGAAGGAACCTCCGAGGAGCGCTTGATGTAGCGGTCGGGGATCACGCGCATGCCGCTATCGGACAGTGACTGGACTCGGACGACCGGCTCTGGCCAGCTCTGTAAGCAGTTCATGGTGGTATAATGGTGGCCGTACGGTGGTGATCGAGCGACTAAGTTTGCTTTGTTAGAGTGAAATGGACGTAAACTCAGATCGACATGTATGGTGGTTTTGGAATATTCAGAGGAAGAAGATGGGCGCTCCTGCTATGTCTAAGCTCTGTGAAGCACTCACTGGTTGATTGCAGGTGGAGATGGGAGTGAGATATTGTTGAGGGTTCGAGACATATTTATACACAGAGGGATTGGGGAGTGAAGTGATTACGGCGCCGTGATGACGTTGGCTTAGTCGAATGAGTAAAAGGTGCGATAAAAACGGTACATTCAGCAGCAAACGAGGAATGCAAAAATGATACGCCATATGAATGTACCTATGGATGAATTGTTTATGCGCATCTTGGAATCAGGAGCGGAATCTGGAGGGGTACTTAACATATTTTATATTACAGTACAAAAAAGTTTAGTTGCAAGTGTTGTACAAAAAAAAAAGATGTATTTGATCCATAATAAATGGAAGAAGCATTGGTTATACGTTTTTTTTTTTAATATTATGAAGAGAGATAATTTAAGGAGGTCAAAATCATGACAAGAATCAAAATTAGAGTTAGTTTGGGATTGACCGATCAAATTTGGATTAAATCATAATCGTAGGCATTTGGCAAAAATATAAAACTGATTAAACTAGCTTTTAAAAGCTAAAAGACCGATTAACTTTTAATTAAAAAAATGAATTAGTCACTTTTAAATAATTAAGTATGAGTATGACCAAGTAATGAACCAAAATATCCATATCAATTACAAAGATCTTTAGCCATAGTATACTGAAATACTATTTTATTTGTCATTTTGTAATATTGAAACTAATTTTAGAACGCTTCATTTAAATACCATTCATAACTTCAAATTAATTTTGTTAATTTATGATTTAATTTTAAAAATCAATCGGAACAACCATGCTAAACATGCAAGGACATGAAATGAAAAGTGTAAACTCCTGATCGTAAAGTACTGAGGTTGTCACGTAGGAATGATAGGTTGACAATACTGAGGTTGTCATGTAGGAATGATAGGTTGACAAGGAAAGGCTTTTTTTTTTTTTTTTTTGGAGAAACTTAAAAATATATACCAAGTAAAAAATATTTACAAAAATTTGATAATTACAGCGTGAGCAATAAAAGATTAAAAATGAAAGTTAAGAGGGTTTTTGGGATTGATTTTAGAATGGTCAAACCTGATTAAATTCAAATTAAATTAAGTTTGAAGTATTTGATAAAAAAAATATAAACTGATTAAAAAAAAATTAAGAACTGATTTTGATTTGATCAAAATTTATTTTTAAGAATTAATTTTAAAACGACCACGTGAATGCATGATTTTACACACACAAATTCTAGGCTAGTTGGAAGGGGCGGGCCCCAGTTAGCCCCCCTGTAATTAAGGCCGGTGGTTCAGACAATGTGCTTCTTTGGGTAATCTTGGAAGAACGTTTTAAATGATGATAATGATAATATGAATTGACAGAATTATGTCAATACACATTATCTGAAGATAACAGTATGTGAATTACCAAAATGAGTGACTCTGGTTAATTAGTTTACATATCCCTTCCCAAAACAATAAGGGTCTCTCGGTAAAAGTGAAAATTTATCACAAGTCTTTCGATACGACGTGCAAGACTCTCTGAGTACACTTGCGAAAAATATTCAGAGTCACCATCTCGAACATGTGCGCCAGCTCAACACGTGGTAAGATGTCACACTAGTCGTTGTACACGAATTATTCAGGATATTCTATTTAATCTTCATATTTTTATTGATTTACGCAATGATTATTTGAAGTTACTAAACTGTCACTACAACCTGTTAGAATCGTTACATAAATGTGAATTAGAGTTCCAGTAACTTTTTTGTGAGCTCTCTACTTTCATATATTTGCACTTAGGTTATATAAGGGATGATATTACTAAACTTCTTGAGCATAGGAGTAAATCGTAGTCAAAGAGTGGTTTTAATAAGATAGGCACACCCCCCCCCCCCCTCCTCTCTCACTGACGGATGTTTACTGAACCAAGTTGAAAGTGGACATAATCTTGACTAACGTGATCATTTATATTTTGAAAATCTTTCATTTATATTTTGAAAATTAATTAGAGTTATATTTTGAAAATCTTTCATAACCAAGAACCAAGTTGTATCAGATTCTTCTTGCGTTAAAGTTCTGTAACATCAATTAACGATTTGATTTTGACTAATGTGATCATTTATATTTTGAAAATCTTTCATGCACATGCACATAATCTTTACATATGTAATACTTCGATTGCCCCATCTTCCCTTCACTCAGTGATGGAGGTCTACTGAACCAAGTTGAAAGTGGATGGGCTGCTCGGAGAAACAGAGAGTATTGGGCAATTCCTCCCCCTCACTCACTCACCTCATCAGTTCCTTCTCTCCGTTTGATCTCTGAAAACCCTAAAAAGCCTAATGGACTCTTCATTATTTCGTCATTTACAACCTTAATTGTTCCCATTTCTTCGGATCAGATCGATATTGCACCCTCTTTAACCCACGGTTCTCACCATCGAAAACCCCAAGCACGAATCCCACCAACTTCTCTTCTTCCTGTACCCCTAAAATCATAACCCCGTTTACCTAAGAATTGAAGATAAAAAGAACAAGGCCTTTGTCTATATGCTTTTGCTATTTTTTCAGGTGTATTTGGTGGTACATTTACCATTGCGAACAGATGCGACTACACTGTATGGCCGGGCATTCCTGCAGGCAGATTCCTGGGGGATTTTTGGGGCAGATAGTGGTGCCGGAGTCAGCTGTGCGGTTGTTGTTGGTGCCGTGGTGGTGGGTGGAGTGGAGTTGAAGGGAGAGAACGAGACGGTGGTATGTGGCGTTCTACGAGAGAGAATCGGTAGAAAAAAAAAACCGGAGAGTAATCATATCTTTTTGTACAAATATTAAACGTCTTCGTCATTTTGTTTAATCAACTGATACAAGTGAATATAGTTTTCAGCTATAATATATACTTAAACTCAATAATTATAGCGATATTATCCATATAGTTAAACTGGCATCACCCCGCCCCACACCCAACTCACTCACGGGCACGTACAGGAATTGTCGACATAATCAACAGGGGTGTGATCGATAATTGAGGCTGCCTTTGGATGCATACATCTATCATGGAAGAGAGAACGTCGGCCCCCAAAAAGGAAAGTTCTCGTACTGCAAATGGCAACACAGTCCACTAGTTGTCGGTGAGATTTGACATGTATCAATCTATTAAAGTTTGGGCCATTTAGGCATTGTTTTCATTTGGAACCCAAAGGGTAAACCAGACCGAGTCAACAAGGAAACTATAGATCGACCATCTGTTTATGCAGTGTGTCCTTATACTAGACCTGTGGAGATTGATCTTTGGTAAGCTGAATGCTACAATGCCTTTAATCTCATGAAATCAGTTTTTCCATCATGTAACTCATCATTTTCGAGGCAAGAGCTTTAAGGCCAAGCTCTGCAAACTCGTTATAGTAGTTACAGTATATGGCATTTGAAAAGAAATGTTAAGATTTTTGAACAGAAACAAGCTACTCTTCAAGGGTGCCTACATGTTTTCCAATACTGACTGCATTTTGGAGTTAGCAGCCGAAACAAAATCCCTCCTACAATACAGAATAGAAACAAGGTGCTTAGACCTTTAGCTGCTGATTGTGTAGTGGTTGCTGTAAAGGGTGTTTTGTTTTGGCTTTTTGAGCTGATGTTATAGTTCTGAAATTGTGTACTTGATTTGAGTTTAATACAGTGCAAGGACACTTGACAAAAAAAAAATGTATATATTAGACCGGCCCACCATTGTATTATTAGAGTAACGGCCAATTGTCGGTCACTTGGGCATTGGTTAAGCAACGGATGGACCAATTTTATTGGCTAGAAGCATGCACAAGTTCCATTGGTCCAAAGTGTATGGACATGGACAAATGCCTCTTTATAAACATGTATTCATATGCTCTTTAAGAAGAAAAAGCCTTTCATAGGCTCTTTTTCAAACTACATGTATTCTAGAAGGTATAAGCAATCACACGCGTACTTTAAAGTGTATAAACAATCACACGTATACTTTAGCGACATTAGAAGATGTGAAAAAGCACTGTACACTTTAAAATAAGATGTCGTCAACTATTTTAGACTTCTCTCGATGCAGTATCTCGGATCTGTTCTCACGTTTCTAATAACATTGATATGAAAATCATCTCGACCGTAAGTTATCTCGCCTCTTCGTACACAAAACACAAGATGGTGTACATGACTGGTAGTTTATTGTCTGAGTATACATCTAAAGGTCGTAAACTGGAACTTTTTTTCCTTTCTTTTCGGTCTGGGTCTCAATACCCACAAGAACAACAATTTGGGTTCCAAAATCGCAAGGATAATTTAGAACTCTTTTTAATACTTAGCATGGGAATCTCAACTTGTTGTACGCGACTTCTTCAATCTAGATAAAATCGACATAAACTTATCTCGCTCCCTCGTCTCGATGGCGCTGTGCCACCAGCATTCCGATCCAACGATTTAGTGATACAAACGTTCTCGACTATACATATACGTGTAGACGTCGTGCATCTAAATGGTGTAGTGTAGCTTGTCCCCCCAAAAGAACAGGTCCCGTGCCGGAAGGGATTTTGCAGCAGATAAAATGTAATGTCAAAATGGTGGTGGTGGTACTAATCCACCGTGACTCACCAAGTCCACCGTGATCTCTGGCCGACAGCCTTGGAAATCAACCAAACTGGCTTTTCAGATTTTCATCACGTGTCAAACATTGTGACCGAAAGCAAAGTTGGATTAGAGCAGCACGTGGATTTATAAAAGTCAGAGTCAGACCAACCCATCCAGCGGAGGATCCAATAATGTTGTAATCGCGATGCTGCTATGTGTCGGGCACACGCAACGCGTGTAAATCAAATACGTAAATTTTTAAAAAAAATTATTCTCGTAAATATGTGATTTTGTTATCTTTTTTTCTAGCAATAATAATTACAGTCCTCGTAAAAACTGTACAATCTCAAATTTTATTTTTTCAAATTATCTACAAAGATGAATCGCAAACTATCGATGTTCAATGAAACAAGAACTTAAAAAAAATTGAGAAATTGCAAATAAGTATTCTCCTATTTTTAGAATTTGTCATTTTCTCTGAATCCTTGAAAGAAAGATGGCAGAATTGCAAATTGTTGGATTTAGGAAGATAGTTTTCTTTCTATCTCTCAACTTTTTCTCCTCTTTTTTCTATTTGAATTTATCTTTTAATGCCACATGAAAAAAATTTAGATAGGAAGTTGTGTAACACTAAAAGTGATGTTACACCAAATGAAGTATTCTCTTTGTATATAGTATAGATAGATAGATCTATTTTGTGGTACATTCAGGTTTACATATTTAAAATACTGAATTTTCTTTTGTTCGTTTCTGACCATAGATACGGCATTTCAGTGTTTTTAAATTGCCTTACGCCACGATATGAAAATTTGAGAATCCTAATGTCATATTTATCTCGTATCCTATTATATACAGTACGATTCAACAAAATCTAACAATGAAAAAATGACAATTCAATTGAAAAACTATGAACATCGCAACCAAATCTATCGACAAAAAATATCGGCGCAATAGAGGAATATAAACATGGAGAGGGTCATTTCAGTCGCAAAATGAGCATTGATATCACAAGAAAACAAAATATGACGGGTAGATGAAATTTAAAAAGAAAAAAAGCAATAACTTTCTGTAACGAGAAATTACTTAAGAAGAACATCAACAGCTAACCATAAAAGTTAAATTGATTTAGTAGTTTAATGCATAAAAACAGATATATAACAAATGGGAGAGGAAGATGGCGTCATAGACATCAAGGTTTTGAAAGAGGAGATGAAGTTAAAGAGAAAGAAAAATGGAGAAAATTAATTTTAATATTCCTTAATGATGAGAGAGATATAAGTTGATGATTACATGAATAATGAAAAAGATAGAATATGAAGAGCTAAGGAGTAACACCATAATCATTGCCTAAGAAATAAAAAAGATTAAGAGAAATAAAAAAGATTAAGTGTAACAGCCGATTTTGAATTAGAATGCAATCGTGATTTAGATGCACAAATATTGGGCTTAATTGTGGAAAATTTAGGAATTATTTTGGTTGAAATAGAAAGATATGTATAATCAATTAATCATAAATCCTAATTAGCTAAATAAAAGATAGATCAGTGATTTGTGATATATATATATATATATATATATATATATATATATATATATATATATATATATATATATATATATATATATATATATATATAATTGGTTGATAGCGCTAGAAAAATAGAAGATTTGCCAACCTGATCTGGCCGTCCATCCAGGATGGACGGCCCCAGATCTTTTTTTTTTTTTCAAAAGCTGTCAGATATCCGCGACACAGTGTCGCGGACGAGATTTTTTACCAGATTGCCCTTCCCATCTCGTCCGCGACACAATGTAGCGGACAACTTTTTGACCCTGACAAAAAGTTGTCCACTACACTATGTAGAGACGACTGACACACGTCAGTTTATTTCTGTACATGTCAGAGCTGTCCCTAACACTGTCCGCCGTACAGTATAGCGGACGATTTGCACCTATACCCAAAAGTAACATAATTCTCAGCTCTTTTTGCATTTTCATCTCCTTGAGATTCACTTACTTCCATTTTCAGCTCCCTTCAAGTTTCGAGTAACACTTGCTTCAAGCTTCACTCAAGCAAGGTAAGTTTGTGAACGGTGAAGTTTTCTTTATGAATTGAATGATAAAGAATAATTTTTTTCTAGAATGAATATATAGATATTTTTGGGTTTATGTTTGTTGGGATTTATCACTCTATTTATCAAAGTAATTTTAATTTGTGATGTTCAAGAAATTAATTTGTTAACTTCAAACAAATTTATAATAGTTAAATTCGAAAAAATTGAGATTCGTTAACTTCAAAAAAAAATTAAATAGTTAAATTTGAATTTTTGGAGATTATGTTTGTTGTATTTTGGCATGAAGAATTTGTCTATTTATCTTAGTCATTTTAATTTGTTTCCTTCAATAAATTAATAATTTTTAAATTAGAGACACTTTTGAGATTATGTTTGGTATATTTGTCTCTTAAATTGGTCTATTCATCAAGGTAATTTTGATTTGATATGTTCAAGAAAAGTCATTTGATAGTTAAGCGTAATGTATTTCTACATAAGTCTTGTTTCACAATGTCTAATTTCGTGTCGAGCTCCAACACCCCCGTAGATGCTAGTGATCCGTATTTAGGACGAACATTTCAAATTTTCGCGTTGGCAAATCCTCCTATTTTGCTAGCACTATCAACGGATCAGCTCTTATATATATATATATATATATATATATATATATATATATATATATATATATATATATATATGTATTATTGTAAATTTTTAAATTTTATAAAATGAGATTATCTCAAGGGAGGCTATGGTCAACTTATTATCATATTGTGAGAGATAATTTTGAAACATAAATAGGATTAGTAGGTTTAAATTTTTAACAAATTTAGAAATTTATAAAAGGTGATTTTCTCAAATTAAGGGAGGATAAGATCAACTTTTTAATTTGAGAGATAATTTTGGGATTTTAAATACGATCGGCGAGTTTAAATTTTCAGAATCTATTTTGAAATTACATTGTCATAAGCAAAATTCAAAAAAAGGAAAGGCATAAACAAGTAAACATATAAAGGGAAATTAAAGAAATTCAACTAAGAAGATAATTACATATATAGGTTTACATCCTTTCCTCAATTAAATTAGATATTTCAGGTGTGAAGATAATAATAATTAAAATTTAAGTTTCTATATTGTAGATTATCTTTTGAGAGAAAGAGAGAGAAAATATATTGAAGGTTAGAATTAATAAAGTTAAAAAAAAAAGTCTACATGGCAAGCTGAGAGAGTTGCCTATCCCGCGGGATGCTGCACACTCCGGAGAGTGGGTCAAAGTATGTTCCACGACCAAGGCAAAGTGCGCATGGTGTGGTGAATGGATGGACCAACGTAAGGTGTGTGGTAGTGTGACAGAGAGCCGGGGGAGCGACTATATCAGTGACGTGGCGCATGGGCGCTGTGGAGTGTGTATGGTATCGGGGGGCACGGTAGTATGATAGAGAGCCTGGGGGTGCGGCTGTATTGGCGGCGCTGTGCATGGGCGCGATGGAGTGAGTGAGGCGTCGGGGGCACGATTGTGTAACAAAGAGCCTAGGGGTGCGGTTGTATCAGTTGTGCATGGGCGCGGCGAAGTGTTGGAGATGGCGCGCAGGCACGGGCGATGGTGGTCGCGGAGACAGCACGCGGACGAAGGCGACGGGGTCGAGGAGATGTCGCTCAGGCGAGCGTCGTGGAGTTGGCGCGCTGACGCGGGCGATGAGTGTCGCGAACGATATGCATGGTTCCTTGAAAAGTAATGAAGGTGCTAAGGGGGAAGGCCAAGGCCCCCTCTTGGGGGAAGGCCGAGGCCGACCCCAAAGGGAATGCCAACCAACCTCCTTGGGCAAGTGCCAAGGCGCGCCGACGGCGACATGCGACGGTCGAAGCGTCACGTAAAAATGAATTTCTTAGTGACAAAGTAACGTAAAAAAGTGAAAAGTGCACGAAACTTGAGCTTGTATGTTTTGACCGATTGGAAGCGTTGAAGATTGATTATTGCATGTGCCAAAGTGTCGGGCACAATAGGACCCCCAGTGGGCCCTTAGGTGCAACCAACATAGGTTGAGAATATATATATATAATATATATATATATGTGTGTGTGTGTGTGTGTGTGACCTTGACTCTTTTGTACCAAATCATGCGCATAAAAAGTTAAACGTGGGGTTGCAAAATATATTTTCATTTTGATCTCTTTACTGGTCCATACATTAAATTGGAAACTAAGAAAAGAAACCTTCAGGAGTCAAACGAGTGAACTTCCTGCCTTCTTTCATCAAAATATGTAGTACGACTAGTTAGATATTTGATGTCGAAATGTATTTATGGTATCATAGAAATGTTAAGACATTCTTTACTTAAAAATGTTTAATGTGGGCGATGCTCCCTCGCAATCCTACTTCCCCCACGTGCCACCTATTTTTAGATATAAATAAAGGCCAAAGCGTTATTCACGTTACAGTTACGTGTCAACTTTGTCCGCTCTCACTTTCGTCTCGTTAGGGCTCTCATTGAACAAATTAATCGCTTTAGGTCATGCTACAGTAAGATCAAGGGTAGATAACCATTAAGCTACTACTTACTCTAAAAGCTTAAACTCTTGGAGCATGAGCCAAATATTATGCTTTAACACTCTCCCTCGAATGCACGTCCAGGATTGTACGTGAAGAGATAAATCAAAGGGAAAATTGCAAAAACCACCCTCGTGGTTTGGGCCAGTTGCAAAAAGACCCTTGCGGTTACAAAAGTTGCAAGAAGACACCTGAGGTTTCATATGTGTTGCACCCGTCAAGAACCGTTACGGAATCAACGAATTGACTTAAATACCCCTGTATATAACAACCTCCTTTACATCTCTCCCACAAAAAGCCCTAATTTCTTCTCAAATCCTACCAAAACCTAATCCCTAGCCGTCACCCTCATAAACCAAAGCTCACTCACCACCACCGCCTGTCTGCAACCACCCAGCAAATCGGGAACTGGACAGCGGCCGATGGTGACGCAGCTCTGGAGGGAAGCCGCGATGGTGCGGCAGCCGTGCATTGCTAGAGGGCCTGCCATGGTGGCGGCGACTCTACTGCTAGGGTTTTTACCCATAGAGCAGCGGCGGCGCTATTGCCTCTTCTATCTCTCTCTGTTTTTTTTTTCTTTTGGGATGCTGTTGATGCTGCTCCGGCAGCCTTGCGACGGCTTTGTGGCCATATCGGCGCGACGTTGGGGAAGGTCGCGTTGGACGGCGCTGATTGGTTTTTCTGAGGTGCCGTCGGTGGCCCGACGGCACTTTGTTGGTTGTGAATTTTGTGACGATAATTCAATCTGGAAACTTATGGCGGCGGCGATTCTGTCAGTGTCCGACACGTCTGTCGCCGGCAGTTTGTGATGAGACCGGCGCCGGAGGTGATTTGCGTGAAGTTGTGAGGTTGATGCCGGTGGTGATGAAAAAAACCCTAGATCTACAATTTGGAAGCCGCAAATTGATTCACCAGAGTAATTGTAATTAATGAAAATGGAAATGGAAATTGATGCAATCTGAAAATAAAAATGAAAATTGATTTAATTGTAATTAAAAGGGTGGGTCAAAGAGATCTATCCAAGGGCAAAAACGGGTTTCCAATGGGTATTTGGCAATGCTACTTGCCATCCAGGCGCGTTTACCCCAAATGTTGTTAAAAGAGACGGGTTTCTTGACGGGTGCAACACATATGAAACCTCAGTGGTCGCATTGGAACTTTTGTAACCGCAAGGGTCTTTTTGCAACTGGCCCAAACCACGAGGGTGGTTTCTGCAATTTTCCCTAAATCAAAGTGTACTACCACCAAGTGCACAAATAAAAAGTACAAATTACACTAAAATAAAGGGGGACCAAATATGCAAGCGAAAAAAATCAAACTCAAGACCTTATCAAGTCAGAGCTCTGATATCACGTAGGATTATGATTTTAGAAAATAAACCCAATAACGTGTATCACGCTTTAACAATATCAATCATTCTACATGGTCCCTGAAGTGGTCACTGACCAATGACCACTGTAACTTAGGAGACGACTTCTAAATGTAGTTTGTTCTAAGCAAATATGAAGATTATCGTATACTTTAACCGCCTCGATTTCTCGAAAACTCTAAAAGAGTAGCGAAAATGACAGCCGTAGCAATTGTCTCCGGCTCCACAACCGATTAAGATGTCGCCAAACCCGATCAACGAACCAAAACTGCTAAGATTTCAGATGCCTTTCTTTGACAGTTACAAAACTTTCAGTTTCGTTTAGATAGCCGACGACGGATGTCAAGATTCATGGACACAGAGAGATAGCACCACTGGAGTGTAGGTCAGAGGTCACATGCATGGTTGAAGGAAAGAGACTCTTTCTCTTGTGTGCTTTCTGGCTTTCTACAAATGGAGCACACCTAAATTCCACATTGGTGTACTAGAAAAATCGCATGCCCACGTGCAGGTTTACCCGGCCAAATTCCAGTCACTCGTGGTTCACGCCCTATCTCTCTCATTCTGAATCAGCATTTGTGAATAAACTAAAGGAGTGGTACTGGCAGGTCACACAAGATGACAAATGTGTGTTATGTTGGAAACATCATTTATTCATGAAATGTCATTTTGATCACGAATTGTGGTCCTTGGTACTAAGGAAATTGCAAGTCAGTATTAGCTTATCATAATGGGCTCAGCAAGTGTCAGGTTCAGGGGGAAAAGCTTCAAGGCAAAGCTGTGCAAATTGGCTGGCTATTGCAGCCACAATTTATGGCATTTGGCAAGAGAGAAATTCCATAATCTTTGAGAAAAAGCGTGCAAATGTCCAAGGGTGCTGTTATGTCATTCAACAATGGATCAAATTCAGAGTATATAGTTGGCAAAAAGTTGTTCATGGATAGAAACAGGGAGTTGTGCAACGCTTGGGAGCTAGATACTCACAGAGTTTTACATATAGATTAATTCAGTTTTGGTAATCATAAGTGGATGTATAGTGAGTTGTTTAGTTGCTCTGACATAGTAGGCTTCACCAAAGCAAAGTGTATGTAAAGTGAGTTATTTTGTAAATTTTTTGAGCTTACATGAAATAAAGGAAATTTGATCAAAAAAGAAAGAAAGAATCAGCACTTGCCTTCTACGTATACATATATGTGTGTGTGTGCGCGCGGCGTGTGTGTCTGTGTGTGTACTATAGTGGCTTCACTTACATAAAAGGGTTGTTAAAAAGCATGATGAATCGTAGGTAAAGTTTATTGGTGAGAAACTTTATAACAGTGAAAGTGATGACGTCGTGTAACCGAAGGATGAGATGAGAGAATAATAAAATTTTGATCATCTGAAATGCATCTATATCATTAAACGGCACCTGTCAGTTATAACGTGTCATTTCCATCTCCATTACTTTTCAAGTTTTCTCCGTTATTACATGTGCCAGATTAAGCATTTGATGATGAGATCTGGACTCTTGGCTTGTCTAATGAGGCTCAAGAAGTACTTCACCGTGATAAATCAGGTTCTTGAGGGCTGTGAGTACAAATTTTGCCCCATAAGAGGACTGAAATATCTGTAATATTCCAAGTTAAATGTTCTCCTTTAGCTGTTTTTTTTTTTTTTTTTTTGGGGGGGGGGGGGGGGGAGGGAGTTGCTATCTTGTTATTATTGTAGACGTGACCACTAACCAAGTACAAATCAACTTAAACAAGTTCCTTAACAAATTCTTCTCTTAGGAACACGTCAAAAGATTCGTCACAACCCTTGCGATGATTTCACGTAGTTTCAGCAGCTCTTCTGCTTCCAAGGACAAATTCTCTCTTTTGTGTGATTACACGGCTCCAAACATACAGATCCTTCGTGTCCGACAAACTTTACCCTTAAACAGCTTTAGAGAAACACTTCCACCACAAAACTCAAGCATCGACAATCCAAAGCAATATTCTTTTTCGTGTCGTTATTCTATCGGACTTAAAATGAAGTTGATCGAGAATCAAATGCAAATCAATCAAGTACCTCAATGTTGACGAGAGATGGACATTTTTAGCAACCAAATGCGAAAAGAGGCCGGAAAAGATGTGCATATCAAAGTGCGTATTGCCTAGTTTAACCAAGCAAGATTTAATATGTTAGCCTGTTCTTCACATAGAAGTACTACCAGTTGTAGCTGCTAAGTTCTAGTGGGGGTCACAATAGAGGGTGTCAACCCATTACTGCTGTCTTGTTCACGATATGTTGTACAAGATTCATGTGCACTAGCAAATGCACCCCCCCCCCCCCCACCCCCCACCCCCCACCCCACAACACACACATATACACAAATATTGGCATGTCCTTTGGGACTCTTTTGATGATTGAGAGGGGTTGCCTCGTGTGTTTTGTGACAAATAATTATACCAAGGACGAGGGCACTTTAATTGAGCAACAAACTCTGTCGGAAGGGCATGTGAACAAGTTCAACAAGCAACCTCAGCTTTTTCTATATTTTAATGAAGATGTATAGCCCCATGTTTCATTTGTCTATCTAGTTTATTAAATGCATGTCTAGTACTGGCGGTGGTCCATTTGAGGTGGCAAAATCGTAGACATGCACCTTTAACTAGCACATATACGTATTGAGGGAAAAATCAGAGCTACTCGATCGAGTATATAATGTTATTAATACTTACTCTGCGTAATTTTTAGTATTAAATTGTGTCGTTTCTTATAAAATCAAGCGAAACACACCTCTATCTTCTTCCCTATCCCACTCATCGCCACCAATCACCTCCCCCTCCTCCCTTCCTGGTGCTATCACCTCCCCATTCCCACGCCAATCCCCCCTCCACCTTCACACCCACAGTAGTCACCATCGTGCCCATCGCTGTCCTCAACCCCATTACCACCGTCTCGCCCACCATCGTCCTTTACCTTCTCAATTGACAAGCTCCGATTTTTTTATATATTTAGTTGTTTTCAATCACTATATTACTGAATTTAACTTGAGTAAAAATGTTGAACATGTGGTCAAATTTGGACGAGCAACTGGATGAGTTGTTACAGCCATGCACATTTTCTCATCCTGGTTTGAGTTTCTTACATTGTTGAGTACTTGAGTCTATCACCATGTGGGTCGGTGATAATGTGGACAATCAGACGTGGGAGCCCACTTATCCTCTAGCCCACGTCAGGCTAAATGGCACACAAAGAGACCTCCCGAGCTCAGATTTATGCCGTACTTACTTTTCTTGACCTTGGGCTGACTCATAAACAACAAAAGCCGAACTAAGAGGGTTACAAGATACTGCAGTTGTAGTTCTGACTAAGCATAGTGGCGCAGACCCAGAAACATTCTCAGTTTCTCACATAGATATAATTGGCCATGTCAAAATGAGATTTTTGGGTCGTTTTTAAATAGATTCTTCAGTGTCTTAGCGATATTAGATAAGCACAAAGTTCATTACACCCCCCACCTGTTGTGTGATAAGTTATTAATATGTTTCTTTGATGTAAGCGAATTCCAAAGCGTTCATTAGAGAAACGACACCGACACCGCTCCTCATACCAAAATAACACCGGTCCTCATACCAAAATAAATGGCCAATATTAATTTGACAACCACTGCAACCACATTAATCATGACCCCTGAGAAATGAACCATTACAGTCGACTAGAGTGGGTCTTTCCTTGGGAATAATTGGTGAGGGTTGAGCCCCAAGTATCTCCCACTCCATTCACACAAGACTAGAGTAAATGGCCAAGGGGTGGTGGAGTGACAAATGGTCTTGAAGAATGATCTCAAAGTTTCGAGTTCGAATTTCCGCCGACATACTATATGAATTGCAGAAAAGACTAGAGTAAATGCAACTTGAATAAGACTTACTGGGTGCCAATAATGTCATCTCTGTCCATTCAAACCATCTGATTCTTGGACTCTTCACAAAGTTATTGACTGTGCAAATGGCATGCGGCCTAACCTGCCGACTTGCGAATAGTTTTAAGCGGAACATACACACTTCTAATGTGCTCCAAACTCGATCTATCCAGTTCCAAGCCATACTGCATTATAGGCTGACAAAGACAGACCAGCATGTTGCTATCAAAGCCTGCCATGTCTCCATGATGAAGTGAAGGCCTTTTACGTTTGTTTTTGTGGAGTTGTTTAATCCTTTTCAAATCTTGTCACGATCATGGATGGTCTTACAGAGATAGGAGGCAGCCAAATGTTGTGAATGCGCATGCAGAGTTTTTGTTTAGGTGGTTATAGGGATGGAGCCTATTCGGAGATGATGAGTGGTGTCTCCTGTGTGTCTGTATACCTACTTCCAGGATTTGTGATGGAGAGTGGCCCAAACTCATGACATTAGCTGCGTCTGCCGCCTAACAAGACGGGAAGCCTTCAAGATTCATCTGGAGAGTTCGGGGGTCATGAAAATTAACGTGTTAAACAGAATAGTGAGGTGTAGCAAACAAATATGATGTCAGGTTCCAAAGGTGGGCTTTCGCGTTCCTACGTGTGCGTTCGTGTGTGTGTACCAAGGACAAGTTAATACAGCGATTTTTCAGATTCTCAGCATACCACTTGAGTTCAAGTCTCCTGTCCGTCGTTCATGTTGTGGCAAACATACACTCTCGTCTGGCATCTGTTTTGCACGCAAGTTTTCCGTGCGCTTTAGGCTCGACATAGCTGTGAAAATCGGGAGCTCTACTACCAGTTGGATCAAACAAAGTTTTACGGCCTCGCCATTTTTGCACCAAACAAGGAAAAAAGTGTGTGCGCGCGCGCAGGTGTGTGAAGAGAGAGAGAAAGAGAGAGAGAGAGAGATAGAGACTCTACAACCGGAAATAGAGGTGTCAAAGGGCCGGGCTTGGGCCGGCCCAGCCCAAGCCCATCGGGCCTGCTAACGGGCCGGGCCGGGGCCGGGCCAAGTGAGGGGGAAAACGGGCCGGGCCGGGCCGGGCCTGGCGAAGGAAATCCTAGGCCTGGTCCAGGCCCAGGCCCTAAGCCCAATATTTAGGGCCGGGCTTGGGCCGGGCCCGGGCCCTTTTTTTTTTTTTTTTTTTTTTTTCATGTTATTCAATTTTAAAGATAGGGGGTTGTAGATGCATATTACTTAAATGACCGGTCTGAACTGTTGAAACTTTGATTAAATCTTATTGGGTAAATTACACTAAACCCCCTGAGGTTTACACCCGTGTCTCACAAAGGACCCTAATGTTCCAATTTCAACAACTAACACCCCAATTTTGCATTTTCGATCCAATTGGACCCAAAATTGACTTTCCGTTACAAGATCTGTGGATGTCCGTCGCTATGTGCACCTCACGTGATACTTTTTAGGGGCAAATTTGTCAAATCTTAATAAAGTTAAACAAACACTTAAGCTACAAAGGAAAAACACCTACAGAATTTGAACGATCAAATCTGATCGCACTACCATCACAATCTAGGGCACAAAATTGAGTTTAGGGTTTGATTTCGTGGGGACCAGAGGACGATCAAGGCGTTTCTTGTTGGATCTTCAATGGATGATGTGCTGCAGTATATGAGGGGACCAGAGGATGATCCACCAGTTTACGGTACGTTCGATTATGTAAAACGGCCATTGTATGCTCAACATTTTAGGGTTTTTAAGTATGCAATCGAGTGAAAATCAGTGTTTTTAAGTATGCAACCGATTAACATTTTAGGTTATTTAAGTTTTAAGTATGCAATCGAGTAACAATTTAGGTTTTTCATTGTGATTCATTGATGGAATTGGCAATATGCATTTTTTCTGTTACGTAAATTACTTTTCTGCGATGGGCTATGTGCAAACGTGACAGAATGGTTTTTTTTGTCTTGTTTCTGTCATGTGATTGCTATTTAGAATATGTTATTGTGTATGTATTTGTGATTATCTGTGGTTAATTTCAAAAAATAAGCAAGTGCATGCTTTATGTAGTGCAACTTTTTCAGTGATATACGAATGGGTCTTTGTCTATATATGATCATGGCATTACTTTTACTTTATAGTACTTTGATAGCCTGATACATGTGGTGGTCAACCACCACATGTTTGTTATAGTTTAGGAGGTCAACTTTATAGTTTAATGTCCCCTGTTAGGCAGACAATAAATGTTGCCAAATTTTTTTCTTTTATGCTCAGGTCCAAGGTCTTCATTGTTTACCCTCAGAGTACATCATGGTGGTGAATTTAAAACTCAGCAAACCACTAGTTATGTCGGGGGAAGTATCACCTTTTTTGACTATGTCCCAAGTGATAGAATCTCTTTGTTATGGTTTGATGACATGGGTCAGGCTTTAGGGTATGAGGGGTTTCTAGGGTATTATTTCAAGGAGCCCTTAGGAGAGGCATATATACACATTGCAGTTGATGACTGCATTCTCTACATGGTTGAGTCTTTGCCTAGAAGTAGAGTTGTTGACATTTATACTACCCATCCAAATGGTGTTAAGTATATTAACAAAGGAGTTGATAATGACTTGGGATCTAATACTGTGGAGGTGCTAAGTGTACATTATGCTAGTCAACAGAATAGTGATGATGCAAGTGAGGGTGAGGATGAGGAAGCCACTGATGAGGAAGCCACTGATGAGGAACAAAGTGAAGAGGATAATGTTGACAGAGGTCAAGGTGGTGTTAGGGATGTGGGTGGTGATGATGTTAGTGAAGACACTGAGATTGTGTCTGATCCTGACTATGAAGGTGAGTCAACTAGTTATGAAGATGATGTTATGTTTGACAAGAACATAGATGATGATAGTGAATGGGCTGGTGTTGACAAAGATGTTGGGAAAAGGGTGGAAGGACAAAGTACTTCAACTGAATATGCAGATACAGAGGAGATCAAGTACAATTTTATACATAGTGATGATGAGGTTGAGAGTGCAGCCAAGTATCCTGAGTATAATAAAAGAACAGATTATGAGGATCCATCTTTTGTGGTAGGGATGATGTTTTCTAGCATCAAGGAGTTAAGAGATGCTATTTACAGTCATGCAGCTAAATGGGGGAAAGTTTTGAAGATGATAAAGAATGAGAGGTATAGAATCAGGGCAAAATGTGCAGCTGAGGGTTGTGAGTGGATGATATATGGTTCTTACATGCATAGTGAACACACTATTCAGATTAAGACATTAGGTCCTGAGCACACATGTGGCAAAAAGGATAAAAATTGGATTATTAACTCAACTTGGTTAGCTCAAAGATACATTGATGACTTTAGGTCTAATCCAAAATGGCCTGTACATTTAATGAGGGAGAGAGTTAAAAGAGATTTTGGTGTGAAACTAAGCAGGGCAAAATGCTACAGAGCTAGGGTTAAGGCCAAGAAGATGATGGAGGGGTCTGTTGCTGAGCAATATGCCAAATTAGAGGATTATTGTGAGGAGTTGAGGAGAAGCAATCCAGGGAGCACAATTGTGGTTAAAATAGATGAAGATTTGCCTGACAGGGTTTTTCAGAGGTTGTACATATGCTTTGGTGGTCTTAAAAAGGGTCTGGTAGAAGGTTGTAGACCATTCATTGGTCTTGATGGGTGTCATGTCAAGGGACCATATCCAGGGCAATTGTTAACTGCAGTTGGGGTTGATGGAGATAATGGCATGTATCCATTTGCATATGCTGTGGTAGAAATAGAAAACACAGCATCATGGAAATGGTTTATAGAGCTGGTTGTGCAAGACTTAGGCATTGTTAATTTCAGTGGATGGACATGGATGTCTGACAAGCAAAAAGGGCTAGTAAATGCTCTTGAAGATGTAGTCCCAACTTCAGAACATAGGTACTGTGCAATGCACCTTCTCCAGAATTTCAAAGATGAGTTTAGGGGCAAGGCTCTTCAAGATTGTCTATGGGATTGCTCAAAAGCAAGTTATGTTCAGAGGTTTAAGAACCATATGTCAGAGATGAACACCATAAACCCTGATGCCTTTAAATGGTTGAGTGATAAGCCACCACATCAGTGGAGTAGGTCCCATTTCCAGACTTACACCAAATGTGACCAGGTGACAAATAACTTGAATGAAAGTTTTAACAGTAAAATTGTCCAAGCAAGATCTCTGCCTATCCTAAGTATGTTGGAGTGGATCAGGGTGTATCTAATGACTAGGCTAAGGAAGAAAAGAGAGAAAGCCTTAAAAAGATTTGGAAGCTTGTCTCAGTATGTGCCTAGGGTTGAAAGCAAGATTGAGAAGGCTAAGGTGGCTGCTGGTTATTTCTATGCACTAGGATCTGGGGATGGGGAATATGAAATCAGAGGGTCAAATGGGTCTCAGTATGTAGTGCATTTGGAGCATCACACTTGCTCATGTAGGAGGTGGGATTTGACTGGGATACCATGTTCACATGCTGTAGCAGCAATGTTTCAGGCAGGCAAAGACCCTGACAACTATGTCCATGAGGCTTTCAAGAAAGAGATCTACATGAAAGCTTATGGACAAGTAATTCATGCTTTGAATGGTCAAGAAATGTGGATTAATAGTGCCTTACCTAAGATTCTTCCTCCCCACCATAGAGTGCAGCCTGGAAGACCTAAGCTAGTAAGAAGAAGAGGTGTACATGAGCCTAGTAAAGTGGCTGAAAACCCTTTCAAACTGCATCCCAAGCCTGACTCTGTGAAATGTTCATTGTGTGGAAACCTTGGGCACAACAGAAGAACATGTGCTAAGAGAAAGAAGGCAGAAGGGCAGGGCAGTCAAGGTTCAGTTCTAAATGATGGAGGGGTAAGTACTGGGAATACAGTGAGAGCAACTCAGGAGCCAAGGCAAGGAAGTGAAGGTGCAAGGCAGATAAATGAAAGAGCAAGGCAGGAAAATGCAGGGACAAGGCAAGGAAACATGGGGGCAAGGCAGGGCAGAGTGAAGCTACCTGTAAGTTACTTATATGTGCATATTTTTAGTGGGTTATTGTCCCTATGTGTACTCAGTGGTGCCTTTAATAATGTTGCAGATAAGAAAGGGGCCAGAAAGAGGGGGTGCACAGCAAAGTGAGACAGCTAGACCAAAGGTATTATGACATACTGTTTTTTTAATTAGTGGCATACTGTTTTTTTAATTAGTGACCTCATTACTTGTCCTGTTTTTTAGAAAAATTAGTGGTCCCCTCTCAGTGGTCCCATTTCTTTAAGCTGCAGCATAGATCACACCAAGTAAACATGCAACCTGCTACACTAAATGTCAACATGCAGCATTCAACTCAACCTAACTTGGCAGGGACTTCAAGTCAGAATTTGAGTCAGGTAAGTACTAATTTTTTAAATGTTTAGTTGTGTGATTTTTTTTTTTCAATTTACCATATCTCATGTTTTTAGTTTTTGTGTGAGCAGAGGATGAGTTCAAGTCAACCATTACCTATGAGATCAGACAACCACAGTGGACCTATATATGGGATGTTTAGGGCTGCACCACAGCCACCACCTGTTATGGTAAACATTGGAAATATTCAAGTTAGGCCTGCATCATACATGATCAATGGAAGGAATGTGGTCACTGCCTCATCACTTAGAGCAGGGATGAATGCAAGCCAAAGTGCAAGTGGTGTAAGTGCAAGGACAAGAGCCAGTGATAAGTCAAGAGATTGAAGAAGAAAAATTTGATCATTTCCATTTTGTGTTAATAGGGGGGTTGTGAGGTTGAAATTTGTAATGTTAAGACAATGTTAAGGGATTATGAAGTCAGGGGTGTTACTTATGTACTTTTGTTGTGAAGATGAAGTCAGGGATTGTAAATGTTGTTGGGGAAATGAATTTTGTACTTTGGACAACATTTGGCAGGTATTAATATGAAGTAAATTTGGACAACATTTGGACAACATTTGTGTTTGTGGTTGTGGTTTGTTATTCTTATGTTGGAATGTACAAGTTGTATTTTTTGTCATTATGTTGGCAAGGCAAGGCAGGTTGTGTTTTGGCTTGTTAGCCATTGCATAGATACAAAAGTACAGGGCATATTTCTTAGCCATTGCACAAATATTATGCCAAATGCAAATTTCATTTCATTTTTACTTCAACTTACACATACCCTCTCCAACACATCCCTACATTTGCACAGATACAAAAATACAGGGGAGATGCTCTACAGAAATTTTGCCAAATTTCATTCCATTTCCACTTCATTCCATTCCATTTCCACTTTCTGCTAACTGGGAAATGGGAAGTGGTGCCTCTGCCCCAGTCTCTAACTTCAGGTTCTTAAACCACACAGCTGCAACCATCAGCCATGTCACTAGCAACATGAGCTTCCAAATCATTGCCTGCCTTTCTAGCCTTTTGATTTTTCTGAGTAACCCTCTAATCGTAGCCCTTAACCTTTCATTGGAAGGTGGATCAAGCCATATGAAGTATCCACAACCTCCATTCACCTGCATATTCAGCATTTCCTTATTATGCAAATTGTAAAACTGTATGCCACACCAAGTAAACATGCAACCTACAAATTTACCCGGTACTTTTCACAACCAAGAAACCTCCTTCCTGGATTTGCATCTGTCCAAGAGGTCCTAACCTTTGCATTTTTCCCACAGAAACACACGTTCCCTTCCATTTTCAGATTAACAGGGGTAGTATATGTGTGTTTGTGTGTGTGAGAGAGGGAAGGAGGGAGAGAGAGAGACTGCGGGGTAGTATATGTGTGTTTGTGTGTGTGAGAGAGGGATAGAGGGAAGGAGGGAGAGAGAGAGAGAGTGTGTGGGGTAGTGTGTGTGTGTGTGTGTGCGCAGAGGAGAGGAGATAGTGTGGCGGGAACAAGAACCCCCATTTCCCTCCAAATGCTTTAATGTTGTTGGTTACCGAAAATGCCCCTCATGGGTAACGGACATCCACAGCTCTTGTAACGGAAAGTCAATTTTGGGTCCAATTGGATCAAAAATGCAAAATTGGGGTGTTAGTTGTTGAAATTGGAACCTTAGGGTCCTTTGTGAGACACGGGTGTAAACCTCAGGGGGTTTAGTGTAATTTACCCAATCTTATTTAACATGCGCAACTTTCACAAAATGTTTTAATAGTAAACCAACTTCAAATTAATCAACCTAATGTTCTCAAAAATGAGAAAGTGATGAGGGCAAGCTTTGCTGATGTTTCTTGTTAGCAAATACTCAGTTTCTAGGGTTCTTTAAGTGGAAGAAACTTACAAAGGCACAATGGAATGGCCAAGATCAGCAAGTTAGGAATATCTTACCTAACAAACTTCTTGATAAAGCCTAATAACCCTGCAATTTCTTTATTCCAAATGTACAGTTTCTGAGCCCAAGGGCTAATGTAAGAATGTTTGCGAGAATATCGTTGATGATGATCTCTCATCGTGAACATGTATATTTCGCAGATTTGTTATCTCTAAACACATATTTTCTAAAAGTTATTTCAACAACATTTGAGATTGCCACCATTAAATCTTAGAAGTCTCTGGCTAAAGGTGTTCATTATAATAAATGTGTTCATAGGCCCTCCTCCTTTTATCCGGGCTTGGGACCGGCTGCTTGTAAACAAACAGGCGAAGTTACCTATTTTTTTATATATACAAAAAAATATATATCTTGCGTGTAAAAAATTATTTTATATATATGGAAAAAAGTATATTTTGTGAAAAAATTTATTCTTAAAACTCTAACAATCAAAATAATAATGCATGTCTATCCAAAATATCAGCAATCAAAGATCAAGAAATCTGCAACGTCAACCAAAAGGATCAAAAGAGGAAAATAAAAACAAATTACCTAATCATCCGGAAGTACTTCAATATCCGAGTCACTGCTCTTCCTATCATCAATCGGTTTATCTTGCTCGCGGTATTTCGCATCAAGATAATCCTTCCAACATACACATAGCTCGAGCGACTCGGGGTTAAGACGACTCCTCCTGTCATCCAAAACCCTCCCGCTTGCTGAAAATGCCGACTCTGAAGCAACCGTGGAGGCTTGCACTGGCAGTACATCCCGTGCAATTTGGGATAAAGTTTTATACATGTTTTGATTTTGTTTCCAAAAATTTAACAAATTAAAATTAATCTGTTCTTGCCTTGATAAATCAGAATAATGATCAGTATTTGCATATACACCAATCTCATTAAAAGAGGAAAAATTATACGAACCTCCCGAATTAGAAGTACCTTCACCTGGTAGTTGTCTTGCTACTAGATGTTCAAAGCCTTGAAGGTATGGCGCATAATACCTCTCAGCAGTGGATGATGATGTAGCTCGCCCGCGCACGTCAGCAGAATTACGATAGAGGTTGAACAAGTCCTCAAACCTCTTGCTCACTTTTGCTGTGAGCAAGGTTGTGTCCTCTGCTGTGTAGCGCATTAATTTCGATATCTCTTGTATCGAGCCGTTCACGCCATGCAACTTTAACCTAGGATCTAAACAAGTAGCCACAGTAAAAATAGCAGGCAGTTTCCTCCAATATTTATTAAATTTTTGATCCATCACTTGTACTATTTCCCTAAAGGGTCCTATATATCTCCATTTTGTTAACATTGTAGCCATCTTCAGAATTTCTATTACAGCGAGAGGAGAGGTGGGATAGTACGTACCAGACAATAAATTGGTAGACGTGTAGAATACCTCCAAAAATTCAGCTAGGTATGTGGCCATCTGCCATTCCTCTTGAGTTGGCAAGCCGGCTGGGAACTGGGTTAGTAGAAAATGCGTGTAGACTTCTCGGTATGCCAGAATGTGTAAAAGCATGTGGTATGTAGAGTTCCACCTGTGGACCACATCTGTAACTGCTCTCCTGCGAGGCATATTATATTGAACACACAACGTTTTAAATTGTTGTGTTCTCAAACTCGAGCCATTAACATACGCTGTCATACCCCTCATTTTGAGCAGAATATCTCCTGCAGCAGCTAAACCATCTTGAACAATTAAGTTAATAATATGACAAACACAACGAACATGAAATAATTCACCATCAAGTACAGGTTGAAGCGTCTCCTTTAAAGCTGCAACAGCAGCTTTATTATTAGAAGCATTATCAAAACTAACACTCATAATCTTATCCTTAATTTTAAATGTGTTGCATGCTTTTAATATAAGAGTAGCAATGTTCATTCCATCGTGCGGATAAGGGAAGTGCTCGAAAGCGATGATTCTCTTGTGCATAACCCAATCTGCATCAATCCAATGAGCGGTCACACAAGAATAACTAACAAAAGTATAAGGAGATTGCCAAATATCAGAAGTAAGACTAACTTTACCGTCAAATTTATCGAAATAATCGATAAGGCGTGCTTTGGCAGCCTTGTACTGTCGGAGTGCATCGGACCTCGTTGTGTTTCTATGAACCTTTTTGTACAAAGGTTGAACGTAGGTGTTCATATATCTAGAGTGCTTAGGATTATCGGCAAAAGAAAAGGCTTGTTCATCGTGAATAACAAATTCAGCGAGACCGTCTCTTTGCTCTCGCTGATTATAAACAAATAACTTACCGTCAAAAGATAACTGCGTTTGGGTAGGTTCGACGTGGCCTTGTCGAGGTGCACACCCAGGGTAATGCCTGTTAAGATGTCCATTACCACTACCGGTCGAAAATAATTTAAGACAGTACTTACATCGAGCTTTTCGGGTGTCGTCCACCGTAATTACGTCGAAATGATTCCAACACTCGGCTTTCTTCTTTTTCCCCTTCTGGACTTCTGGCACGTTATCGGAGGCATTGCTCGGCCCTTCTTCATCATGACCAGGCATAGGGTTGAGATTATGCCACTGAGTAGTAGCTTCGCCAACCGAGCTGCGTCCTTGACTATAATGCGGGGGGTCTTCATCAGGCGTGTATTCAAAATCTGGAATGTTTTGATTGAACTCCCAATTGGCTTGGGTATCTATCATAGAGCCTGTACTCATTCGTCCACGAACGAATGGTTGTGTTGGTGCTTGGATTGGTGTTTCTGATGGCCGTGGCGCTGGCGCTTGTGCTGGTGGTGGTGCTTGCGATGATGATGATTTCTTTCGTGATGACGTTGCACGCCTCATTTTGTTCAATAATCCAGACATATTTCACGCTAAACTTTGTAAGAGTAACTAAATACACAAGTATAAGAGTAGTAATAAGAAATAACAATTAAAAGAATGAACGAGTAACAAATATTAGAGAGTTAGTAATTAAAAAGAATTTAACAAGACTAGTAATTAATAAACAAGAGTACTAATTAGTAAATACTAGTAGTAATTAAAAGAATGAACGAGTAACAAATATTAGAGAGTAAGAGTAATTAAAAAGAATTTAGCAAGACTAGTAATTAATAAACAAGAGTATTAATTACTAAATACTAGTAGTAATTAGCAAGACTAGTAATTGGAGAGGAAACTAGTAGCAAAGCTTGTTGTGAGAGTAAGAAGAGAGTAAGAAGATTGGTGTGAAAAATTGGAGAGAAATGGTGTGAATTTATAGATTTTAGAAACTTCACAAAAGACCAAAATACCCCTACAAACTATCCGTTTATAGTTGTTGGGGAGGGTAAGAGTGTAAAGGAGTTGGAAAATATAGGTTAGACTAAAATACCCCCCAAACTAGCCGTTATATAGCTGTTGGGGGGGTAAAAGTGGAAGTTTGGAAAAGGGGGAGAAGAAAGGGGGGGCAAAAGATTCAAACAATGGTGGGGCCAAAACCGGGCCAAAAACCGGGCCGCAGACCGGGCCAGGTAACCGGGCCAAGCCCGGGCCGAAACCGGGCCGAAACCGGGCCGGGCCAAACCCGGGCCAAAACCGGGCCGGGCCGGGCCGGGCCGTTTTCCAGAATTTTCAGGCCTGGTCCAGGCCCAGGCCCCAGGCCCTATGTGTGCGGGCCGTTACTGTTCATCCACGGGGCCGGGCCAGCCCGGGCCGAAACCGGGCCGGGTCGGGCCAGCCCGCGGGCCGCCCGGCCCGTTTGACAACTCTACAACCGGAAAGCACGTGCAAGAAGCTGGTGTTCCATTTCTTACTTGTTAGGCCTTTGGATTGCTGATGTTTGTGTACGGAGGCCCTATAAGTTTGGTTTCTTGATGGTTTAAGAGAATTAGTCCAGTAACCTGAGTCAAACTCGGGTCGGTTTATGAAATATAGTATACTATAAAGTTTTATAAAGTGTATTAATACGTACCACATATCGTGAGACAAAAAAGACATTAACAGTAAAAAAAAATTATTTGCTTATAAAGAATAATCTTTATACTTAAATTAATCACGTCTAACTTAAGTAAAATATCTAAAACTAAATTTGCATGCATTACTCCAACTTTCAATCACTAAATAGCATTGTTTGTTTGATTAGGGCGCATACAATTATTATGAGATATTTACATATACATGTGTTTTTACTTATAACTTCTTTATATTGTAAGCTGAAAGACAAAGAGTAAATAATGACACAGTGGAGCCGTTAGATACTTGTCTTATAAGTTTTTGTTTTAAGTTGTCAAATATAATTTCAAATGAATATTGGCTTAGCACCTAGTGTAGTAGAATAGTCACGCTGGTGTCATATAGAACTAAATAACGAATACTATTGTAGTTATAATTAAAAATGGTTACGTTATCACGTATCCCTTTTGAATTGTAAATGTTATATATGAATTTAATTATTTAATTTTAGAGGGATTTTAAGGTGTTACATATGTTCTTAATGTTATTATAACGATTAAATAAAAATTTAAAAGGAATAAAGTTGCATTTCAAATTGAACAGGACTTATGTATACACATTATCACGTTCCAATAAATTATCACTTCTTTACAAAAATAGAATTTAGCAGAATGACCATATAGTATGTGATCTTTTCATATATATATGTTTTTATTTGATTCTTGTAAGATACTAGTAGTGAGAAAACTCAATCGACCAAGATGACGTGTCCTTGTTTTGATGTGTTGAAATTATTTTTCACATCTTTTATTTATTGCCAGTTATAGTTTCTATGTCTACTATATGCATTAAACTATATTTTCTGATGAATTACACTTTTTTTATCACAACATAATATAACCTTTATATACCAAAATATGGCGGATTATACATATTACTATAATGCGCTGAGTTTGCAAAGGATAACAAATATCATTATATTATACTAATATGATAGGGCGAGCTTTAATCAACCACTTGCTATTGAATTTGTACGGTAATTACGACTCATAGTTGCAACCAATTCCATTATAATCAGAATTAAATTTTGATGCATATAACTAGTCTAAGATTTACCAATTAGTCTTATTTTCATGAAAATCTAATTAAGTATAAATGAAAAAGGTTTTTTATTGATCGTTAGGGCCCTTGTAAAAACGAACTAGTTAATCGTCAAGTGTTTAGAATTACATAGCTATATTTTTGTATCTTAAAGATTTTAAATGTTCTTATATATACCAATTAAGAGTTATTTTATTTAATTGTACATTTTTCTTTTAATACATAAGTGATTTCTTTAAAAATCTCATACATGTGATATAGCCACTTTATTGATCATGCAGTTTTATCAAAGCAAAAATTATAATATAATTTGATTATTGATCTTATATCTTCTATAGATAATTTTTACAATGATTATGTTATGGGTAAATATGTATACACTTACTGAATTATACCTAATAAACTTAAATTAACTGTAACATAATTTTTTTCTAAATCTCATATGTTATTTTTGTTTTCTAGATACATGATTTTTTATTTTCGTATGAGAGAGTTAGTTTTAAGGACATGATAGTCAAAATTACATCCGTATCAATTAGTATATTTAGAGTTTAAAATTAATTTGTTTTAAATTATATAAGGTTTTCTTATATAGCCCTCATATAGTTCCTGCAAAATTAAATAAACTCAAAAATAGGATTCACATCCACAATAATATTTTCATACCTTTAGATATACTAACAAGTTATCAGATTTACGAATAAGCTTTATCATTAGTATAATTTTAATTGACAAAACATATATAGTTATTTGTTGGCCATGTGCTCCCACCCAAAAAATACCGTCATTTTTTTTATTTTACCAAAAGGATTCTAAAAGTTATATATTATATTGATAAATATTGACACTAATTACGGTAAGAATATATTAAAATAATTAATATGAATCAATTGTTACATTATTTTTATTTTTTAATCTCAATTGTGACATTATTTTTTTCTCTTCTAAATCTAATATGTCATTTTTCGTTTTTTAGATGTATGAATTTACGTTCATATTAGAGTGTGGTTTTAAAGATACAATAGTAAAAATTAAGTTCTAATATTAGTTCATTAATTAGTTAGAATTTTCGAATATCTAGAATTAGTTTTTCTATTATATAAAACTTAGTGATATGAAAATCAACTTATCAAGATATAAGGACCTATCCAATATAATATTTGAGATCTTTAGAGACACTTATAATGTTAATAATTTTGTTCCACACTGAAAACATAAAGCGATGACATATCATATTTTTGCATCTTAAAGGTTTTAAATGTTCTCAAACAAAGTAATTAAGAATTATTTGATTTAATTATACCTTCTTTTTTCTAGTATATATGTGATTTCTTTTCAAAATCTCATATATGCTTATATAGTCACTTTGTTGATCGTGCAGTCTTATTAGAGCAACAAATCGTCCAACAATTTGATTATTGATTTTGTATAGTGTATAGCTAATTTTTTGCAATGATTATGTTATGTGCGACATATATATTTATTAAATTAGTAATAAACTTAAATTAAATGTCACATAATTTTTTTTCCTAAATCTCATATGTTGTTTTTATTTTCTAGATATATATTTTTTTTATCTTCATAAGAGAGAGTTATTTTAAGAACATGATAATCAAAATCAAATCCTAAAAAGTTAGTATATTTAGAGTTTTAGCATTAGTTTTAGATTATGTAAGGCTTTTTAGTATAGCCCTCATATAGTTCCTGCAAAATTAAGTAAATTTAAAAATAGGGATCACATCTAAAATAATATTTGCATACCTTTAGATACAATGACATGTTTAGCATATAGTTTTAAATTCTTTTCGACTATCAGATTTACGAATAAACTTCATCAACATTGCAACTTTAATTAATAATAATGATAAATTCATTAGTTGGTCGCGTAGTCTCACCCAAAAAGTAACGTCACTTTTTTATTCTACCAAAAGGATTCTAAAAACTGTATATTATATTGATAAATCTTTACATCGATTAAGATAAGGTAATGTCATTTTTTTCTCTCCTAAATCTATTATATTATTTTCGATTTTTAGAAATATGAATTTTTATATTCATCCCAGAGAGTGATTTTAAAGATATAATAGTTAAAATTATGTGCTAATAAGTTAGTTCATTAATTAATTAGTGTTTCAAAATGTTCAGACTTAGAGTTTCAATTATATAACGCTTTTGACTCATATGGAAATCAACTTATCAAGAAACAAGGGTCAATCCAAGATAATATTTGAGACCTTTAAAGATACTTATAATGTTTACAATTCTATTTCACATTGGATACTTAATGCGATGACGTGTCAAGTAAAGAAGTTATTTCTTTAATGACGTGTCACGTAAAGAAAATGTCGCTTCACTTATTATATACTTCATCCGTCCAACATAATTTGGTCAACTTTTCTTTTTTAGTCGTCCCACAAAAATTGATCATTCCCAAATTTAGAAAGATTTTATCGGTACTTTTACATATTTACCCTTTTTACTTGTTTTTTCTATTCTATTTCTCTATCCTCATTTAAATCTTCATCAACTCATTTCCTCTTCTACTTTCTTACTCTTTTATTCTTGGAAAAAATTTGGCTGCTACAGGAATATTCTTCCTACTCCCTATATATCGACAATCAATCGTCTCTAAATATTTTTAGTGGATTTTATTTAATAACGCTAAAAAAGCGCTGTTAATAATTATCACTGATAGTGTTGTAAGAAAAGTCACTAGAAATATTTAGCGACTGTTAATTGTCACTATACACGTGATTAGAGGAAGATTCCTACAACTAAGCAAAGTTTGTTCTCTATTCTTTTCTCTTCACATTTAACACTCAACTAACTCATTTTCTCTCTCCTAGTTCACTTTCTTCCCCTTCTCTCCCTAAAGGGTAGAATGAAAAACACACAATATATCACTTAAATCCTTAATCTGTGTGCAAAAAAAATTGATCAAATTATGTAGGACAGATTATATATAAATATAGATATAGATTCGTGCATGGAATCTTGTCTCAATTTGTAAGTGATTGGCTAGTCTGGGCATGTCCTAGTAGCCCAGGGGTACGCCGCGTTGATACATGTAAATTGCCCCAAAAACTAAAAAAACCAAAGTGTAAACCACCTAGGAAAAGCGATGCGGAAATCGAAATCATGTGGCCACGTGAAACGAAGGAAGGAGATGGGTAATCTTTCACACGTTGAATCAAAAATCCCTCGATAGATTACCACAGACTAAAAGCATTTGATAGCCTGGAACTCCTACCTGGAAATGGTTGTAAAACTACAATGGACTTGAATATACTCGACCAAAGGTCGAAATTACCAAATCTCGGGAATATCAGTATTCTCTGTCCCTGACCGTATATCATGAACAGGAACACAAGTTCGGAGCGAGTTAAAACCTCTTGTTCTAAGTGACTGGCAAGCTCAAGCATGTAAGGAGACGGACAAAAGAGAACGGTGAGAGCACGATCTAATCTAAACTACGGAAAAGCATTAGCAGCTGCGAATGCTGTGGTGGTGTCGATGAGGTCGTAGGCAGTTTGTCAGGCAAATCGCTGAAGTTTCAGAATCTTAGACAGTTATGAAGGCTGGTACATGCTGAGCTACTGTAGTTTACAGAAGTGGAAGAAACAAGAGGAACCAAAAAAACCAAACCCAAGTGCAATCTTACAAAACCATGGTTGGTTACAGCCCTTTTAGCAGATGAGTTAACATATTCTCCAAAGTGTAGCTACAATCCACCCCCAACCACCCTCTCTGCCCCCACCCACACACAAAATTTCCAATCCCAAAGAACCCCAACAAAGCAAGTTAAGAAAAAAGGCATACTCGCACACACGTTAAGACACGGTAAAAAAAATTAAGCACTAACACAACAAAGACCATATCTCTTGACAAGAATATACTGCACCACTACAAAATATTAAAGATTTGTAAGAGGTAAAGAGGAGAGAATGATACATGCCATACCCAAGGCCGAAAGGCTGTCTTTCACTCGATTGACGTCACCTCACTGTGATGCTCGTCAGCCAACAATCCAAAGGGGCGCCTTAATCAATATAACCCCACAAATAATCACAAAATAAAGCAAGTCAAGTGTCATCGGGTACGATCTCCAGCGCTTGTGTGGATGAATGGAACTTTGCCGGCTGTATATCTTACTCACTCCCCAAGTTAAGAGAACCGTCCTTCATGAGCTTCACACTTAGGCTGTTGAATCTGCCCCTCGAGTAATGTCGGGAAGCCTTTCTCCAATCTGTCCCAGTCTTCATCATGGCCACAAACTCCTCGTAGCTGATGCGTCCGTCCTGCAATTTGCAGCAATAACGTGAGACTTAAAACGAATAGAAATATATCACTTAATGGCATTTGACAAGCACCTTGTCAGTGTCCACTTCTTGGAATATGTCATTTGCAACATCTGTACAGTCGTCTGCTCCATCCTCCATTAGTGCATCCTGAAGTTCATCTGGTTCAATGAAACCATTGCAATCCTTGTCAAAGTAGGAGAAAGCTCTGTGAAGATGCTCATCATTGGCCATCCTTTTAAGGTGGAGAGAGATGGCAGCAAATTCTCCATAGTCCAAAGATCCCTTCCCATTTGTATCCACCTGTTGAGGAAAAGTTGCAGTCAATCTAGGAAACAACATACCTACTTTCTTAGATCTATCACTGGAAGGGACTAAAAGAGGAAGACTACCAAAAAAAAAAATTGGACAAGAAAATTATGTTAAGCGCCAAGAACAAAATAAATAAAGACGCTATGCTCCCGACATTATGGGGCCTGTTTCCCTGGCACAAGCCTTTGACCTCCAAGTCGCAATGGAGCAACCTAACTGTTGTTTGAAAGCAGTATATAGGCAAAACAAGTCCCCACGTGGTGGGGGCGAGGGAGTTGAGAAAAGAGCTCGGTACGTCTCAGGTGTGCATTCATTTGGATAAATGATCAATGCACGATCCACAGGATAATAAAGCACATTAAATTCTGAACTTGTTATGGACCTATGGGTCACATACCACGACATCAAGTTTCTTTATCGTTAAACATCACTGGTCAGTGTTTTACACACATTTGAATCATTGGCTGTTAAAAGCAACAAGCCCTGGTATAACCTAGCAATGGATGTGCACTTTCAGTAAGAGAGACTATGCAGCAAGTTGGATGAATCAGTTAAAGGCCAAGATAAGGGCACGGCCTGCTGAAACTGAAAATATCAACGATCATAAAAAATGTGCACAACTTACAGCTTCAATAAGCAGCTGAACTTCGGACTCTGCAAGTTGAGAACTGAATTTTTGAAGTCCGTCTTTCAGTTCTTCAATTGAAACGATACCATCATTATCACTGTCAATTTTTTTAAACATTTCCTTGATGTCTCCGACTTCTTCATTGGACAAGAAATCCGCAATGACCTATATATGAAAGCGTCATGCTTAAACAACTGGCAGTAAAGAGTCAGAAATCATCAATGAAAAAATATACAGATTGATCAACCTACCCTCAGGGCCTTTCTCTTGAACCTATTCATCATTGAGAACTGCTTAAGTCTTGCCTTGACAACATCTCCAAGAGGAACATTTGGAGCCTTTTTAGCATTCTGGAGCCAGGAATGCTCTGGACAATAGAAAACGTAAATATTAAGCAGAGGACGTATACTGAATACACGTGTTCAAATGCTACAATAGCTTTATAACATTTTTCGAAATATAGCTAGTTGAACTAATCAGAAACCATCAGTACAGGGTGCAATGTATTATGCAGCATTGGAAAAACCCATAAGGTTTCTACGATAAACAGGCTGAAGTAGTAAAAACCTTCTCCTATTCCCAGTCAGGTTGTGCATTCTTTCCGATAATTATTGACATAAGAATCCATCTATCAAATTCATAAACACATATTTATACGAGCAACTACTTCTACCCACAATTCTTGTACAAGTACCTACTAATGCACAAAATATTAACATACTAGGATATCATTGATTCATGCAGATATAAATAGTTATTATGTATAGATAATTTGTTAGAATACATTTTTCCCGTTCCGAAGACAATTCCATCTTGACGTTGATAGCTTGTGATACTGTTATCAACCTAGCAACAAATAGATGAATATGCCTGACACAATGCAAAAGACGAGTCTCACATTTTAAGAACAAGGACAATTTGGCTGTGTGTATTAGTTTGCTTTAAATGCAAAAGAGGCTCATTTGCTCTTTGTTCCTTGAATTCAAATATAAAGCCACGTTTCAATTGGCTAGGAGATAGAATTATATATTGCTATATTTTTCTTTTTATTGTTTTTGACAAGTATTACTCGCAAAAGAGAGAACTACACCATTGGTCATTCAACTTTAGTCTAAATTTCAAATTGGCCATTGGACTTTTATTTGTGTTAGTTTGGTCGTTGGAATCTTTAATTTGTCCAATCAAGTTATTATGTTAGCATCTAGCCTAATCACAGTTAATTGCTCATGTGCCACTCACCTGGGCTTAGCAACTGGTAATTTTGTAACTGCCACACAAACTACCTCTTTCTTTTCTCTATTCGCTCGTCTTCTTTTGTTTCAACATTAACAACCACCCGCCACCACCACCACCCAACACCAACAGTCCACCACCACCATACCCACCTCCACAGATATAATCACAATCTACTTGATATTTAAGTTCCAAAAATCAGACCGAAGTACCCAGAAACTAATGTCGGTATTTGTGTGTGTGTGTGTTGATCGTGTGTGACAATAAGAGGAGTAAATTAGAACAAACGAACAACGAAATCGCTCCTAACCAATCTTTAAATCCGAAAACAAACTACGAAGGAATCCTAAATAAAAAATTAGAAGGTTTGATCATCTGATGCCGAGCTTTCAAGGGATCTAATTACCGTCATGACAGAGAATTACACCAATCATGACACAAACGTGTAATGAACCGCAAGTCACCAATTATCACTTGTTACAGATCTATGGTACTAAGAACTCATCACCGTCACCAACCTCAAGGCAGCCACTGCCACAACGCCAGACGTACGGCGCCATATGATTACTGGTTCCACATCAGCAAGACAAGGAAGAAGATGGTGTATATATTGATGACCCAAATTTGTTGTCAGCGTCAAGCGGTCGACATGCACCGCCTGTGCTCTTCTTCTTCTTTGTCATCACGAATTTAACTAATCAAGATTTGCAACGCATGAACGATTCGGCAAAGCTCTAATTTGCCTTTTATTGGTAGATTAGATTAATCCTCACCACCCAATCACCATCATCATCAATTTTACAGCCGCTATATACTCTCTCTGCACATGAATTTCATTAAAAGAAAGTCAATGGTTCCCTGTCATTAATTTGATTTCATAGACCAATGAAACTTAATCTCCTTTGCACCCCAGCTGGCAATTGCATCATTTGCTTAATACTGCATTGGCTTCCTGGTAACAAGAAGAGAACAGAAAAAGAGGGGGCGTAGGATTTTTTTTTTCTCCCTGGCTTTATTTTGACAATCTTTCCCCCCAACTTAAATGCCACGTGCTAAGCACATAACCAGTTCATGGGCATATTGTTGAGAATCGCAAACAGAAGGACTTGATTGGCTTACTAAAAGAGTTTAATGACCAAATTGACACAGATTGAGGTTCAGTAGTCGAATAGAAATTTATATCAAAGTTCAATAAGTTCAATGACTACGGCATAGTTCGCTCTTCACAAAATAGCACCAAAAGGGGCGCAGCCTGGAGTAGAATGAATCCAACTATGTAAACCCAGCCAGAAGCTGCCCAAGAAGGCTAAAATGACATCATGGTATTCAGAAAATCCCTCAACCCAACAAAAGTTTTAAGGCAAAAAAAGAATTAACTTAGTAAAAGGCAGCTCCACGCTCAAAAATCCTCCTCTCCAAATACACCAAAAAAGGCATAGAAGAATCAAATCTATAGCTTAAAACCCTCTCTTCTCCTCTTGAAAAGCGACCAACTCCTCAACAGCTCCACTATCTAGCGACGCGTAACCCAATGTAAGCCCAAACGACTGCATAGTGAATACCATATTTCAAACGGAATAATGGAGAAGAAGGTGGTCAATCGACTCTCCATCGGCTCTACACATTACACCAATCAACATACACTTCATCTTCAATTCTGCAGTAAAATATGTTGCTCTCGTATCAGATTCTAATAGAATGTGTTTCCTTTGCGAAATATGACACCACCCCTCCATTTGCTACATCACACTTGGCTTGAACATTACAGAGTTTTTGTGTAATTAAATAGTGTCCAGTGAAGAGTTTTCATCTATTTAGGGTTCGTGTATCTAGAAGATATTCATGAATTTATAGTTATCATGAAGAGTCTTGTCGTATACAAAGTGGCGGGAGGTGAAGTTGTAAACCAGATTTTGATAACTGCAATAATTCTTTACCTATGATATCTCTCTATGGTTGAGAACTAGTCACTTTTTTTTTTTTTACTTTTTTTCCCCCTTTATGAGGACTGCTCCATATTATCTTCCTAATCTAAGTTTTCTCCTTAAGTTTTCATTTTTCCCTTCCTCTAACCACCCGCATCAATACCATAGCAATTAGGCCATGTTCAAGACATTTTTGCAAAATCATTTCTAGCATTTTCTGAGATACCACCGTTTGAATAGCATAGAACCCCATTTCCTGTACCCAAACTGCCTAGACTTTATGTAGACATTGTGCTTGACGATTCAACTCAAAAATGAGCCACCCAGTGAATCAATGCATTTTTCAAAAGCTGTACATTTATAAATGTATGGTAACAAGAAATGCTTGTTTTTATATAACTAAGCCTCGTCAACAGGTATCACTGAAGTTCTCTGCTAAATAACTAGCAATCAAGTCTCTTCTCACTATTTCTCCCCTGTTACTTTTGATCTACCCCCACCTTGCCACATCGCTTTTTCTAAAGGCCTGCGATACAAAAAATATGACCAAACCATTTCAAGCAATGTACCCTCATCTTTCCTTAGCTGCTGCCACCCCCACCTTCTTGAGGATATCCTTATTTTTATCCTCTGGCCCTTAATCAATCTCTTCTTCATGCAATATTGGTCTGAGATGCCTAAACGTACTTCTTGCCCTCCACATTTACTTCACCCGCAAGCCTCCTCCTAGCCTTTCTGAAATTGCATTCCACACTCGAATTTTGGTTGCTTAACCTAAAGCAAGTGCCCAAAAAATTTCTCCAAAAATCTAATCTTGTACATTAACATCATCGCATCCCGCAAATAAAATACACGAAAGCACTTCATCCTGAACATTCTTACTAAGCTCGTCCTAATGAAAATAAAAGGACACAGGCGAGTACGGGGATACCTCCTTATATTACAAGATAAGTACACTAATCAGATTAGAGGATTTAATTTAGGTTAAAGAGAAAGCTGTCCCTAGCTTAGTTGCACAGAGCGGAAGCTGGGGCGAGAGGGCTCTGATTAGGCAACTAGAAAAATCCAAGTTGGGAGCGGCTTGAATAAATAAATGTTATTTATACTTTATTAGAAACAATATTACGTATTAATATCTAATGCATGTACCTAAATATCTGCATTTTTGCATGGTGCAAAATACTCAATCATATGAATATCATTGGACTGATATATCAGGTGCACTCTATATAGGTCAATGACGAAAGAGCTTGACATGGCGATACTAAAGCCACGTGCTCTGCCTCTCAGGCTCACATGTCGCCTTCCTCTTTGTGTAGCCTCCATTGTCCATGAGCCTTAAGAGAAACCTACCGTTAATCGTGCCAGCGAGAGAAAAATAATCTGTGGACTGTTGCTACTTAAGTTCGCGATCCCAACCTACCTGGAAACGCCCTCCCAACAAGCACCCACGTTGGGAGTGCGAATTCGCAAATCTCAGGGAGATTCGCACCTTCCAATGAGAATCATGCAACTCAGGTTCTATTGCGATTTTGCACTCGACCTCTCGTAATAACAAGACTCACAAAGCCCTATGAGTACCATTACCGTCGCAAACAAGTATAGAACCCAACATTTGTCCATTTTTAGACGTCAAATGGCCATGTGTAGTGCATGTGACTTAAATTCCTGGGTACTCTTGTCAATTCAGCCTTATGATTAGAAAAAGCTGAGAAATTGCAGCCCACCTTGCCAATCCCACCTATTGCCACGAGGCCCCTCACCTGGTAGCAACACAGCTCCACCACCACTCTCCCCTCTTAGCTATTTTCACATAGGAAATGTTTTGTAACAATAATAGAAAGCCGCTGAATTGTGCTGCAATAGAAATGAGCCAACCTCCTTCAAGACACGATGTGAAGCAATCTTCCCACACAATTCAATAGTCCCACTATCAAAATCCCCTAACTACTGCAGCCAAACTAGTTAATATGAATCCAAGGGTCTCCAGCATTCTTCTTACAGTTTACGAGTTTTTGTTTGGGGAGGGGATGTGCTGCAAAAAAGAGGAACCTATGCTTGATACCATAATGGTGACAGGAAGGGGTTGCTGGTTGGGATGGGTGGTGATGTGGCTGTTCAGGACTGGGGTGATAAGAAGGGTAAGTGCTTCTGGTTGGGTGGACGGTGGCGGTGGCAGGAAGGGCTTGCGGGTAAGGATGGGTGGCAGTGTAGGAGGCTGGTGTGGGGTGAGAAGTTTTTCAAAGTCAGCCACGATGGTATGTAGTGGTTGTGGGTTGGGATGATGGTCGATGTGGAGCGGGCTAAGAAGAGAAGTGGGGTAGCCGGAGCAATTAGAGACGAGACGATAAGCTAGAGTAAAAGATGAGAAAATGTTTTTATTTTTATTTAGCCAGTAATTAGTGTGTTTCTTTCTGAATTTTGCTAAGTAGGCACTTTTGTGTCATGTGGACCATCTCAGTGGCAGTCAAATATGCTTCAATTCTACCTCAAGCATACTGTACATGTGCATTTAACGTCTAAATAATGGACAGATGTAGGGCTTTGAACCTATTTGCAGCAGTATAAGATGTTAAGTAGGAATTAAAAGAACTTTAAGTGCAAAAAAAGTGCATAGTTCAAGGGATAGTTTTGTACTTAACCAATAGTTTGTATGGAATTTAGTGAGGATGAGAATACTACAGTGTTAGAACTAAATATTAGTTGAACTTGTAATTAATAGAGTTTTGGGCAAATCCTAAAATAGACAGTCTAGCGAGAAGTACGTAAATTGGAAGCTCGTCTGGAGATCGCTGAGGTGAACTATCTGTCCAGCTATTGAAGAATCCAACATGGATAGCAAAAGTCGTGACAACACCAAGGATTATTACCTACAAAATCATTTCCTCTGGATTCAACAAGGACCACTCTAGCAAAACTCGCACCTCAATTCACGTTATACTAAGTGTCCCTCTCTAAACAGTGTTCCTTTAAAAGATGTTCAACTATTCACATTTGACTGCACCACACAATACGAGCATTTATCCTTCCTATTCCATGCTTGATATTTGTGTTCAACACAACAACCTATTTTGCGGAGCTAGACACTCCCTAGGAAATTTAACAATCTTCAGAGATAACTTTACATTCATGATATGAAATTTATTTAGCTAAAGGGTGAACCAATACCAACAGTATCAAGTGAGTCTCATATCTGTAGAAGGTGCTTGCTACCAACAAATCATATGCCGCTGTCAAATATAGACTATTGTCTCCCGATGAATTCCCATCTCGAAAGCAAAATCCTCCATGAAACACTAACTAACAAAAATCTTTCACCCCTAATCAAGTATCACTAGTAAAGTTTTTCCCTTGTCCTATCCACCAAAAAAGGCCACCTTTGGAGGTGCATGCCCTGATCTTATCCTAAGAATTCGTATAAAAAGAAATGACAAAGAGATCCTACTGCTACATCTGGATTCCATTGTGGCACATAATCTGCCTGAGTCGGGAAGTCCACCACACTAAACACAATAATCAATTAATGCACTTATTCTGATTCTCTACCTTGAACACCTCTCCTAAGTTTAGGCACCAAGTAACCTTAATACACAGGCAAACTCTATTGAAAACAAAGGCGAATTCTTTCCATTCCAAACATATGATCATTATCTCACCTGATTTCCATTCCTATCACAAGGGAAGGCCGCTTCAGAAATCAAAATCTACTCGTAATATTCCTCAAAGGGCCCAACCCATTTAGCATCCTACTTTCCTTTTAATGCACCCATAACATCGTCAGGTGTGCACACTGTCCACAATCCCAGCAGGTGATCGCTCTACTTCTAATCAACTAAATTGTATTTAAACTCATCGTCAGTCACCTTCCATAGAAATCTGGCATCAACTTAATGAGCCTCTTTGCTCACGCCAAAAAAGAAAATATGGCTAAAAGCTAGAGGGTACACTAATATAAGTGTTAGCCTTCCACCTCTAGATAGACTTCATGGCATCTAATTCTCAGCCCTAAGGTAACAGGAAATTAGTCATCGGGAAAGTCACCGCCCTGCAACGCAAAGGCTTGCCTATGCTTTCCACATTTCACTCATCTCCAACCACCTTAATCTCATACTTCAATAAGTACTCAAGCCCGACTTAGCCTCAAAACAAACAAGTGTGTCAATCAAATATCTCACTAGTGCCTCCTCTGCACCCAAAAAAAAAAAATCAAGTGTCATATGCAACCTAGAGGGAAATAGCAGTAGGCGAACAGAAAAGATCTGACTTTAAAAAGTATTAAAATGTATACCTTTTCTATTAAGTGCATCCATCTTTCAAGAGTTCGTATATGTTGACACAATCACAAGCCCTTATTACTGTGGGCCTGTGGGTCACATCACGTACTAAATAATATAGGGTATTTACAGAGCATGCAGCACAACTTTGTCTCTAAGCACAAGTGGCAAGCATGCATTCTTTTGTAACCTATCACAATTTAACGACTTTTGACCAAAAAAATCCCCGCTCTCTTGTGAACATAGCTAGAAATTTACATGCAATGTTCTCCCGAAGCTTAAAGAACCAAAAGCTAAGAAAACATATTATTTAACCCCATATCAACTTTTGAATATATAGAGCATCCTGAAAAAGGAAATGCACAGGCAGCAACAAGAACTAAACATACCAAGCACTTGCTTTGCAGTTAGACGAAGCTTCGGATCGGGCTCCAACATCTGACGCACAAGACTCTTGGCACTTTCCGAAATACTTGGCCAAGGCTCCCGCTTGAAATCTATGAGCCCGCGCAGAATTGCTTGTGCAACTCCTTGTTCAGATTCTAGATAAAACAAGTCATTTTAGGCAGCTGGAAAATATATCCACTTGTAATTCAGGTCAGGAATCAGTCAAAATTTGGGGAAGAAAAAGGAAAACCTACACGCTCATGGCTCTGGTGGGATGATTTGAGAAAAAGAATGAAGCTACAAACATGTCAGACTGAACACTACTCACGCATGCCCACCCACACAGAGTATATTGATTTGGTATATATGTACATACCAGCCCAAAATGGAGGAACTCCACATAGTAAAATATAAAGAATCACTCCAGCACTCCATATGTCTATTTCTGGCCCATAGTTCCGCTTGAGCACCTCAGGAGCCATGTAATATGGGCTTCCAACAATTTCAGAGAACCTCTCACCTGGAAATTAAGAATTTAAGCATTAAACACTTCCCTGTAATCCAGAAGTAGATTTAATATTGTGCTTTCAATGCCAATCCAAAACATACGTGGATAACTTCTACAGATCAGTATACGATCTCGTGTTGGTCATGGTGTGTTATACTAAATAATAAAATACCTCCTCTACTACATACTTAGAATCATGCTATACCCTTTCAACTTGGAAATTGAAGTAAGCCTGCATTACAAGGACTTTCTAAATGCACAAAGTACTGCTGTTGGAGAAGTGAATATGTTATGCCTTTCAGTTGTATGTATATTTAGCCCTTTCAGTTGTATGTATATTTAGCCCAACGGCCTGACATCCCTGGGTATAAGGACGAATGTGACAGAGGTACCAGTACCCACACCCGCCCATACCAAAATCCTTTGTAGATAGTTGTAAATTGTAATTCTTCTTAGATAGGTGCTAAGTTCGTGCAAAAGCCGTACTGCATTCACGTACTAAACAAACAGGCAAAGGAATTGAAGTTTTTGGATAACATTTAGAAGTACATTCAAAATCATCCATCACACTTCTTGTACATAAAGGTTCATGCGGATAACCCTGGCTTACACATAACTCTGAAGCTTGTCCAACTCAATATTCATGAACTTGGTGGATTATCTGCAATACATTCATTTGCATCTAGTTATTTCAACATTTGACTCTAAGGATGCTCAAGCTAAAACCCAAAATTTTTAACTATTAAGAACCAGGTTCAAACATTTTTCATCAAATAAAACAGGAACAGCCAAACATCACGCTTTAGCTCGGCCCCTGATACTTTTTGGTCCATCTTGGCCCCTGAAATAGATCACTACTCACGTACTATCTCTTTGATCCTCAACAATAGGTAGACATTGGGGCCAAACTAATCTCCAACGGCGACATTGAAATCCGTAGCAGGTTTCAAAGTATGGTATGCCTGATTAGTATATTGCTGAACCAACAGGCTACTATACATATCAAAAGAAATTCACGAGAGTACTTATACGCTATGGAAAGAGTTTAAAACCACGGTCGAAAAGGCATATTGACCTCACTTGACTACCACAAGACTCTTATCATGGAAGTAGAAATCTCATGCAGAAGTCCTTCAAGAAAAAACACAAACAGATAAGATCCATAGCATTCCAGAATGAGCAACAGATGAGCTTCCCAAGAGCAGCAGGGATGAGATGTGGTGTCTACATTATTGTATTTGTTCCACATCGAGTACATATAAGATAGTGAGGAGGACATTAAGAATGTGATGCCTCAATCCTACATGTAATACATTTTGAATAGCATGTAATTGAGAGATGACCACATAAGCATTTCAGTAGCTAAATGAGGACAAAAATCTATATAACCGGGCCAACGTTGGGCACAAGTTCATATACCGCTAGAAGCATTTCTGGGCAGCAATTCAGTCCACTTGTTTACTAATACGATCTTTCGAGTCAATCTCTACGAATTTTGCTCCCACAAATTCTGTTATATTTACTACAGAAAGACAAAGTTCTCAGGACACAACTATGGTTGTTAAAATCCTAATCTATCACGACACATCTATCTTAAAACATAAATGTACTGATCTGTGAGCGTAAGCAGTGATATAAGCACAAATGAGTAGGTCGTCAAGGTTTTAAACAGTAACTCCACAAGCAACAACATATCCCAGATCGAATCAGTAATCACAACATTAACGTTCTTCACCTGGCTTGAAGAAGATTGACAAGCCAAAATCGATGGCTTTCAATGGCGAATTCTCCTTCTTGTTAGCGAAAAGGAAGTTCTCCGGCTTCAAGTCCCTGTGGATCACCCCATGCTTGTGACAGAGCTGCACCACCTCCATAATCGTCCGCGTGACCGCAGCCGCTGCTCGCTCCGTGTAATGCCCGCGGGCCACGATCCGGTCGAACAGCTCCCCGCCCTCGCACAGCTCCATCACCAAATGCACCGCATTGTCATCCTCGCACGCCTCCTTAAAGCTCACGATGCTCGCGTTCCGCGGCAGGTGCTTCATAATCGCCACCTCCCTCCTCACATCCTCCACGTCCACCGCCGTCCTCAGTTTCCGCTTCGAGATCGACTTGCACGCCAGCAGCTCCCTCGAGCCCCGATCGATGCATAGGTACGTCACGCCGAACTCGCCGCGGCCCAGCTCTCTGTCCACCAAGTACTTCTCTTCAATGCTCTCATCCGCGACGTCGGTCAAGACCGTAATGACCTTCTTCTGAGCTGCTCCGCCGACGCCGGACCGGTCCTTCTTGCCGTGATCGTGGCCGGAGAAGTTCGACGACTTCACATCCTCCCTCGCGACGGCCGCCGGAGATCTGCAGCAGTTTCCCATGAAATCGAGCCGGATTTGGACTAAATCGAGACCAGCATAAACCCAAACCCTAACCCTAGCCCAAAGGCTATCACATGTTAAGTCACCAACTACAAATCCAGAGCATTTCCAGAGAGAGAAAGCGAGCTAGAGTTACACAGAGAGTACAAGGTTCGGTTCAGTGAGGTAATCAAGCAGTACTTTTCAGTCTGTACAATTCTGAAAAAGTCCTGCTGTGTGCTACTGTGCGTGAAACTGAGTGGCTGGTTGGGGGTTTTAAAAGGGAACGGGACGGTGAGAGGGAACAGAACAGAGGCTGGGGGCTTTTGGGTTTATGCGTTAGTTCTTTACATACATTCCGATTCTGTGCATTTTTCTTCTCACAGGGCAGAGGACAGAATGATGGGATATAAAAATTTGGGGGGTCGCGACAGGGCCACTGAACTCTTTGTCTTGCTGAAATTGGGGAATCGTTGTGTTGTTGCCAAGTCTATGATGAGCATTTTTGTGGGCTGATTGAGATGGAACAGGTAGTGATTCCACCTTGGGGGGGAGGGAAATTGAACTGACTCCATCCGAACCGATACCGATACCGATAGAGAAGTGATGGAGTGTGTCGATTCATTTTAGAACCAAGGTATCGTTTTCCTAAATTTATGGATTGAGATTCAACCGACGCTGAAACGGTACTGGTAGTGTACGTATCGTTCATGTTTCGTGTCACATATAAAAAAATATTAAGTTGTGCGTGATTAATGATTCTGATTATCTATGACCGTTGGATATAATGTGAACTATCTGTGTCTTTTTTAGCGTCTCATTCTATCACATCCGCTCTTTCACACATGGTCCCAAGTGAGGAGGACTGCACCAAATGGAGACCGTTCTAAGTTTCAATACGTAAATCGATGTGATTAGACTTTAAAGTTTGCTTCATTTGCTTGAACCGTGACGACGAGGGCCGTAAGGGAAAAAAGGAGAAGAAGAATGTGACTGTGAGTGTGAGTGCTGTCGGGGGGGCACTAGTTGTATACGCTTAAAGATGCGAGGCATCAGTGCAAAATGCCAAAAGCAGAAAGGAAGGTGTGCGAGGATTAAGAAAAGTGACATGTGTTGTCCCTTTTATTTGCAAACATTTGATCTCAAAGGGGTCATGTTGTCTGTCTACTTTGTGCTCATAAATGTTGAAGGCTTAAAGGCTAAGTTGGACACATTTGACTCGCTAGCCACCGCATTTTCCTTTTTCTCTTTCTATACCCACGTCTTGCTTGAAAATGGGTAGAAATCGATTACAAGAATGCATCACATTGTCCAAAAGCCGAGTCAAGTTAGAGTACATAAAAAAAGGAGAGAAAGCAACTTTGGAAGAATCCTAGAAGGGACTCACAATGCTTGAAGAAGAGCATAGACACTGGATTAGCGCAACAATCAATTAGGAAATTTCGAGTGCAGCGAGTCTGTTCTGTACAGTTACAATGAGCTCAAAAGGTCTTAAGGACTCTCTTGTAAGGGCTTTTCTCATTGTTCATGGAGTAAGGTCCCTGTTTGTAAACCTCCAGGTATTAGGTCAAACATAGTAAATGCATTTGTATTGTCACGACAGCCGGATAAACTTGGGAGCGATAGCTCCGCTGCAGGACAACCAATTTCATTACATCACCATACTGGGCTTTAGATTGCCTATCGAGTTTTCCAATATAATACCCCTATTTTTATCACTGAGTGGTCATTTAGGGGCCTCGGCTGGAGCTAGAGTACGGGAGCCTACGTGTTGGTGCAACCCGCTCTAATGCTTTTTGTAATGCTCTGCATGATAGGAAATGGTTTAAGTGAACCTAGCATTGGGCTCGGTGTTATGCTAGACTTAGAGACGTGCTAGGCAAGAAGCTTCTCGAGGATTCGCTCCTCGTCTGCGGGTGATTCTCCTAGGTCAGCCCTTTTAGGTTTCAGTGAACATTTGTAACACTACTTTGAAGTCTTAGCGACGACACATCCAAAGCATCGCACCTGCACCTTAATAAGCGAAATAGTCTACTATGCAAAGCTAACATAATTGCCCTCGTCCAAGGCAGATCTGTGGACTAAAAGGTTTTCACTTGTCTGCACGCCTGGCCTTAGCATCTGAGTAGAGGTGCGAAAGTAGGGACTCTGGCTTAGGTATTCAAATGAGCCATCCATTCTCGATGGACGTCCATCGAGTACTCTAAGGTAGCGTTTGACAACAATTAAGTTTCCAATTTTTTCTTCAATTTTGTAAACTGGAGAAAAAAACGCGTTTGACACATAATTTTTGTTTTTTTTCCTTCATTTTTTAAACCAGTTTTTAAAACAGGACTATTTTTTAAAACTTCCATTTTAGAGTTTTGAGTTTCCAGTTTTGGGACCCCCGCCACGCCACCACCGCCAAAGAAAAATTTCAAAATACCACCTCCACCACTACAAAAAAAAAAAAAACTCAAAATAAAATCTGGGTAATCAAACACCCATTTGTTTTTGTAAAAAATAAAAACTAAACTAATTTTGATTTTTGTTCTTTTTTTGGAAACTGAAAACCAAAATTCTAAGTGATTTCAAATAGACCCTAAGAGTGTGTTTGGATGAAGTAATTAAACTGGGAACTTCACTTTCATAGAGGATTTTGAAATATATTGTATAAAATCTCTTATTTTGATACTGATAAGATGGATTTACCAAATTCTAGGATGAATTTGAAAAGAGAATTTGGTGTGCTAAAATCCCCTCTATAACTTTTTCTAAAAAAATGAGATGCTCTCTCTCGTTAAGTTGTACATATAAATCATTAAATTATCTAGGTTCAAATTTTCAAATGTAAATCCATATATAAAATACTAAATTTACAAAATCGCCTAAACACAATATTTACGATTCTATAAATTTGTAAATCAACGAATTTCAAAATGAATTGATTTGTACCTATAAACCATTAAGTGTCTGCCGTGGTTCTACTAAGTTTTCTTCATAAATATTTGGTCACAAATAGCATAAAAAATACCTAGATCAATTATAAGGCAAATACTTGCCATGTAGATAATTTTTTCTTTGGAGCAAACTAGTGATGCACTTTGGTAGTTCTCAATAAATCGCGGCGAAAAATGCCACAGAAAGTTGGAAGACATATTGACATAGTTAAAAATGTATATCTAATGTGTCAATTGGTCTCGATCATCTAGAACTTTTGAATCAGGAAGAACTGCCACGAAATCGGAAGCGAGAACTAGAAGAGGTAAAAGTTATTTTATAACATATTCAACCTGATTGGCTCACTCGATTAAGAATCATTCCAATACTTTCTATGTTGACCGGAGTGTCTCCTTTCAATGTTTTGCCGTGGAGGTTAATCAAAGTAGTACTTCAAACTGAGGTCACCCAAGGCCCCCACAACCAACCAGGATGCCTCTGCACTTGCTGTGCTGACTGGGGAACCGTAAAAACAAAGAGTGAATTTCAAGACTGATGACTGAGGCTGGTCAGACAAGACAGAAAGATTACTGCCCCTTTGATCTTGTTGGTGTAAATGTTAATGTCTCTGTACTTACTTGAGTATCATTTATGTCCCACGTATTTTTACCCACAAGGACACAAGCTGTGAATTATGGGAATGAAGCATCATTTAGGTCACCTTTGGATAAAGTTTGTGGCTTTCTAATAAATGTTTATTGTCAGAATAATTCAGATAATTTTCTTACAAAGAGCTAGTTTGACTACCCCTTTAAATTTTTGGTAAGATGAAAAAGCAAGATGTTGTTTAGTTAGTTTTTGCAAAAAAATAAAAAAGTGATATTGGGCACATTTTAAGAGGGAGAAGCAAAATTTTCTACCGTGTGAGTAAACTCTTAAAATAAAAAACTTTTTTCCTAATCGACTACCCTTTTTTTAATATAGTCAAACTTTTTGTTTTCTTATATGGCTGAATTTGAACTCGTGGAAGCAAAATTTGAAAAGGGTAAATCTATTAGAAGAAGAAAATCAATGCATGCATAACGTAATAACACGCTTTGTTACTACCTAAACAAGATTTGTAGACTAGGTTAAGTTACTCTATGTTTAGTTATTTTTTTTGGGAGTTAGGGCAGACTATTTATATCGAATACGTCGGGTTGTAAGAATCTTCCTTCAACCCCATATATAGTGACAATTAATAGTCGCTAAATGTTTTCAGTGACTTTTCTTCTAACACTTTCAGCGACAATTATTAACAGCACCTTTTTAGCGTCACTATATAGGGAGTAGAAGGAAGATTCCTCCAACCGAGGTAACAACCAAATTTTTTTCGACTATTTATCTCGGATGAAAGGGCTGCGAATGTCGAAATTTATTTCTCATGTATAGTCGGTGTGAGCCAGGTGACAATCTGCAGTTGGGCTGATCTTCAGTGCTTTGGGCCTCCCACCCAGTTGGACCTGATTGACAGGCCTCGAAAACACACAACTAAACAGGCCCAATTTCGGATTTTGGCCCAGACCAAATCTAAAATTTAGAGATGGGCTGGACGGACAAGGAGGACAGGCCTACCGTATTTCATGAAACATTCTCTTGACTCGGATCTTATTAGCTTCAGAGTTTTTATTAGAATTATATTCAGGAGCGTCTATTTTCACATTTATATGTTATTTTATACCTCATTTTATTATTATAAAGTATATTAATTATGAGATGCAAATCATTGACGACAAATAAGCATGTGAAAATAGTCGTTTCCGTTGTCATTTTATGTGTCGGTTCAATTTTTCTTATTTTAGGGACGATCAATGGTTCAATTCAGACGTAATAATTCGCCGGCGTTTCTATTGTTCAGGAGCAGTCGTAACATTGTTGTAAACTCGAGAGGTCTGTATCAAAAGTTGGTAATGTAACCTTACATGGGAACAAACCTTTCGATTTCTTTCTGGAGTGACTTTCTACAATCTTAATCTACATCAAACCTTTGGATTAAGAGAGGGATAGATTTTCTAAAACATGCAATTATATGAACAAAAACTTCAACTAGGGGTGATGATATGATGATTGATGTGTAACGGGTTTGACGAATGTGATGATGGGTTAGATTTCTAGTTTCTTTCTCTGGCTTCTTGCTTTTCATTTTCTTATTCCTAGATTTTTGTTCTTGTTTTGCCTCCTTTTTCAAACGCTTGCAGGAAATATTGAAGGTGAACAGAGAATGAAGTTGATCTAATAGTGATTTTGGTCTTTGTCAATAGTTGGTGGTTGAGATGGAATAGAAAAGGATAGACTGCTACAGCAAGAAAGTGTGGGTCTATTGGGAACACACTTTCAAAAACGGCTTCATCTGCCATTTACGCGACGATGTGGGCAGCTAGAAGATCTGCACTGAGAAATAGGCTCAAGACTTATAAGTAGAAGTCGATAGGAACATTTTGTTCCTGTTGTTATATGATAGGTCCAGCTTTCATTTGAGCTTTTTCAACTTTTGTTAGACGACGTGGTTATAGAGGATTTTTTTTTTCTGAGATCGATCTAAACTTATCTGATGCCTTCATAAAATTCGCATGCTAACAAGGCTTAAAATTAAAGGTCAAAATAATCAATCATTTGTAGGGTGGATGGTTCTTTTAAGGGCTAATTACATATATGTCCCTAAGGTTAGGGAGTAATTACAGTCAATGACACAAAGTTTCAAAATGTAACATTCCGTGACCAAACGTGTTTCAAGTGTATCACCCGTATCCATCCGTTAGGGTTCCGTCCAAAAACTGTACTTTTTTTATGATGTCATCAATACGGACTTTTAAAATGACAATACTACCCCTTGTATTGTATATACAGAATATTTTTAAATATTTTAAATTAAGATTTTAAGCTTTAATTTAAGGATTAGGGTTTTAAAACCCTAATTTGTTCTCTATCTTAAAATTTTAATTTTTTTTAAGATTTCAAGCCTTAATTTGTTCTCTATCTTTCCGGTCTATTTCATCAAAATTTCTCAATAGAATTTCTCAATCAGCATCAAAACCCTAAAGGTCTCAATTTACAATTTCCCAATCAGCATCAAAACCCTAATTTGCAAATTAGGGCCTGAAAACCCTAATTTGCAAGGAGGGTGGTCGCAGCGACAGGGAAGGGGAAGGGGGAGGGTGGTCGCGGCGACAGGGGAAGGATGAGGGTGGTTGCAGCGACGGGGACGGGGAAGAGGGAGGGTGGTCGCGGCGACATGGGAAGGATGAGGGCGATCGCGGCGACGACGAAGGGGAAGGGGGAGCGTGGTTGCGGCGACGGGGAAATGGGAGGCAGATGAGGCAGCAGTTAAGGGGGCATCCTTGACCGATTCATGTAGGAGTGACAGAAAATGGGGTTTTTTCGGCGGGGGGTGGAGTAAGGGCATTAATCTCACTGGTTCTTTTTTTTTTTAAAGATAAAGTAATGGCATTTAAAAAAAAGGTGCTAACTTAGGGACAATACAGTCTTTTCATCAAAACCGTTAGGATTTTTCAGATTCCATCTGGTCAACGGACATAAGTGTAATTTGTCCAAACTATTGTCCTTACCTATAATTACCCCCTAACATCAGGGATATAGGTATAATTAGCCATTATTTTTATTACACATATGACGGTTTTTTTCTTTTGAGAACTTTTTTTTTTTTTTTTTTTTTTTAGTAGTATGAAGTTTTCATTGGTTATATAATTTTTCCTTTTGAAATCATTTAATCATATACTTTTCAACATTCACTTTTTGCGTATGTAATAAAAGATGTATTAATTAAACACTAAATTGGAAGATCATCCAAATGCTCCCCAAGAAAGTTAATGAACCATGACGCAACTACCTTGCCAAATACTTTTTTTCTCTTGACTTTAGAACTTTAGAGTTTTTCACATGAGACTAAAATTCTCGGCCGTAATAGAAAAATATTGCTAAAAGTATTTTAATGACAAAATATTATCATTATAAAATACAATAACAATAACAACAGAACACTTTTAATAGTAATTTTTTAACACTAAAGTTACTGAACAGAAATATTATACAGCAGAAACCTGCTACCACCACAGGTCAATCAAGACCATCCACCAAAGTCCTGGGCCAACAAAGGTCATTGGCTTCTACTAAATAAATTATATACTTCACCCTTATTCTCCGAGGAAACACTATAAAATTTTCATCAGCCTGGTCAATGGAAACCATTAATACAAGAAAATTAAAAAGCTGGTCAACTGGTCATTTAAGAAAAAGAATCCAATATAGCAGTTGAAAAAACTGTTACCTGGAATTCTTTTCCAAGTGTTTAATGAATTCGTACTTCATTTACTATGTGCTTGAATAGAACTTCTTTGACTTAGCATGTCTTGTTTCTATTTTGTTGCCCTTGCACTAATTAATCTCATAGGGAAATATCACGAAATATATTTCAGTAATCACGATAATTTTTTTGAATTTCTTTTTCGTAGAGAATCTTTATCATTTTTTTTATTCAAGATTTTATAGTTAACATCTTACGATTTGCTAAGAATAAAATATATATGAATAATACAGATCCAAACGACCGATAATTAAATATTTTTATACGTTCAGATATTCCATCAGCGTGTCACGGTACAGTACTGATAAGGAAGATTGTCATTGATAAAAAATTAATAATAATTAGATGTACCAAAATGGTGGCAAACACTTTATTCTTAGAAAGTACCAAAATTAATAATAATTTGATTGATCCACCAACCAAATTAATAAATTGTAATCCTAGCAAATAAAAGGTCAAAATTACTCCAATGAGGTAAGGTGGTGTGAAGTGTGAACAGACCAACCACGTGGGTCCAGGTTTTCAAATCCCAAATTCCTTCAAGGGTCCTGCATGGACGCCACGTGGGATGATGGGCGTCCACACGTGTGACCTGACCCTAATACCGCGTTTGATTTGATTTGATTTGATTACTTTAAGAATGATAAAATAGCCCACAAGACAAGAGTAATCCACAGATTAAAGTTGATATCTCGGTTTTAGATCTCAAAAATCCGTGCAAAGCTTGCAATTTTGGAGTGATTAAGAATTAAGAGCTTTTACTTCCGATATGAAAGCCCTTCTTTTTGTCCAAACGTGCATATATGACTTGGTTTACGCAATACACTTATCTTACTTAACACGTGACGTACACCATAATTAATCATGTTATCAAATCAGATACGATTTCTGCTACAGAAACGCTTATTTTGAAGTGATTTTATCAACTATTTATGTTAGTGTTACTTAACTTTAATAAGAATCGTACGTATTTTGACAACAAAACTTGTTCGACATCTTCCATCGATTTTGCATTAACAGCAAGGGTCAAAAGAAGCGCGTCTGATAAACATGCATCGGGTGACGTACGTGAGACTTCACTGACAGCCACTTTAGGCTTTTCGTGCACGAATCCGGTGCACGTTTTGCTGTAAAGTCAAATGCGTTCGAGACTTGATGTTTGAATTATCCCTTTGTAAAGAAGTGATTTTGACCGCATGACTTTCACCGTTACTAGTTCTATTCACTCAATTTTGCACCACGGTTCCTAACAGAATTCTGGCACAAAGACGTCAATATTCTCCCAAATGAAGCATCCTTTTTTCCAATTGAATTTATATCCAAAAGACCAAACTTGCAACAAAGTTCAAAACCGAGGGTCAACTGCAAAATACACACCAACAATAAAGTAATAATACTCGGAAAGGGGTCATAGGAAGCTTGAAGGCAAAGTTTCTACAAATGGTCATTGGGGAATGAAGACCCACCACTTGTCACCCCCCCTCTCCTACCCTCTGATCCTCCGTCAGCCTGACGTCACCCAAACGCAATGGGAACAAATGTGGATGCATAAATCATTTAAAAATAAAAATAAAACCCCCCATAAAAAAAATAGAGGGATTTGAGTTTCCGCGTAGAAGGATGAGAATGGTGAAACTGTTGCAAAGGAAGGAAAGAGAGAACTTTCCCTTGTTTTCGTTCTCTCTGCCATCCATTTCTCTGAAGGAACAAACTACAAAAATCCCTTTGTATGACACCTAAGCAGAGACATCATTCTCCCCTTTTCCTCCTTGACAATTCACACCTTATTTTCACACCAACGAATAATATGAAAAAGAGCTTCGTATAAATCTATCTTTCTCCCTCAACCCATCTTTTTTTCTGTCTCAAATCCTTCACACACCGATCTGTTTGGTGAATCCTTGTATTTGAGAGTTTAGCATGGAAGCGGGTCATCACCATATAAGCGTGAGTGTTGATACGAGTGGCGGCGTTGGTGGGGGTGGGGGAGATAGGTTTCCTCAATGGAGTATTCAGGAGACGAGGGACTTCTTGATGATTCGGGCCGAGCTCGATCCGACCTTCATGGAGACGAAGCGGAACAAGCTTCTGTGGGAAGTGATCTCGACGAAGATGAGGGAGAAGGGTTACAATCGTAGCCCTGAGCAGTGCAAGTGCAAGTGGAAGAACCTTGTTACCCGTTATAAGGTATGTCTGTGAAGTGAAGATATAGGAAGGGAAAGTGTTTGTGAAAACTGTACAGCCTGCTTTCATGCTGATAAATTTCTTTCTGAAAACATTCAGATCAAACACCATGCTAATCATGCCTATAGTATAGACGTTATACAGATAGACAGAGAGTTGCGAAAACCATTATACCAGTTGCTTTCTTAATTGTACGTTTCACGTTATTTTTCATCAGGAACATTGTTTGCTTAATGGTAATGGTTATGCATATAGATCTCACCTTCGCGAACGATATATACAGGGGTGTGAAACGTTGGAGCCAGAAGGTATGCGTCAACAGTTTCCATTTTATAACGAGTTGCAAGCTATATTCGCGGCGAGGATGCAAAGAATGCTGTGGATCGAGGCGGAAGGCGGAGCGAGCGGGCTAAAAAGGAAAGGGGTACGATTATCATCAGACGACGAGGACGAGGAGGACGAGAGCGAAGGAGAGAAGGTAAGTAGTAAGAAGAAAAGAAAGATTAAAGCAGGAGGAATGAATCCCGGTAGTGGTGGCAGTACAAGTGGGGGGAATATGAACAACTTGAAGGAGATTTTGGAAGAATTCATGAAGCAGCAGATGCAAATGGAGGTGCAATGGTTGAAGGCGTACGAAGCGAGAGAGGAGGAGAGAAGGATGAGGGATATGGAGTGGAGGCAGGCCATGGAGGCACTGGAAAATGAGAGGATAATGATGGACAGGAGATGGAGAGAGAGGGAAGAACAAAGGAGAATGAGGGAAGAAGCTAGAGCTGAGAAGAGGGATGCCCTTGTTACAGCACTTTTAAACAAGCTTAGAAGAGAAGATGTGTAGAGGCAGGCAGCATGTTACTTGTTTTTCTTCTTTTGGAGAAGAGGGAAAAGCTTTTGGGAGGTTTGTCATCCAACCTTCTCACCATAGAAATTTTTGTTCATTGTTTCGATCAAATTACCACCTTCAGTTTTAAGCCTTTCCTTTTTTTTCCCTAGTAAGATAGCTTCCATGTTAACATTTCTAGTATCAATTTTGAGTTCTCCATCTTCTCGGAAAACTAGAACAAGTGAGATATATTACTTCTAGTAAACACATCCAACAAGGTCACAGAGGTATCTATTGCTTTGGGATCTTGATAGATGTGGTTATCTCATCAATTTTGTGAATGCCTTGTGCCTTACTATCAAGGTAGAATGTTCTGATGTCTTTCATACATTCTAACGCATCCAAGAACATATGAGATACCTTTGTAGCTTTTGGCTCTCAACTCGTTGAACATGCGCAGAACACAAAAACAACGACTAATATTGTGATTAGCCATTTAAGCCTGAATTCCTATTGGGAGCGGGAAGGTGTTTATCATCGCGTTAACAACGAATATTAAGAGTTCTCCACGTTTTTATAAAGATAGATAGCCATGGATGCAGAAATGTCCGTCTGTACTGACAAAAGATTGTGCTGAAATATTGGCTGATATTCACATCATAGGCCCATCATTGAGTACGGGCAGATCATCATTTGCTTCAGTTTTTCAAAGGGAACATGATGATGAAATCTAAGAACGTAAACGAAACGTTTAAATGTTAATGGCTAGCCCGGTAACAAGCACAGGGTGATTGACATGAAAGCCTTTGAATTGCCTTTTCTCTATTTCATTTCAGATTTTCTTCGTACATATGTATCAGGCTGGAAATCCAGGTGCTCTAAGGATTTTTATCGATGTGTCTGAAGTATGTCTGGACTGTCACCATACAACTACCCTCAATCAAAACCCTGTCTTTCTCTTGCTTCTTGCTTTTGTCAAGGTTGTTACTACGCATGTACGAGTCTCTCCCTACATGTATCAAGTATGCTCTTGAATCATTGGTAGTCTCTATTGAGGTCTCATAAGGCATAATGAACACGATCATACATAGTAGATCCTACCACATACTATACCATGGCTATGTTTGGCGTGCTAGTTAAGGGTTTCAAGACAGGATAAAAATGATCATATCTAGCGTTTGACCACGCATGTAGGGGACAGATTGGGTATCTGATGGACAGGTTTTGTCCCGTACTTCTATACCCTAGGGAGAGGGGGGGATGTTTTTATCATAACCACTTGGGATAAAACTGTCGGGGCAAGAACCAAAGAGAGCATCGCAATGCCCACCACTGGCATAACACCCACCACAACCGCCCTTTTACACCGTAGGTAACATAGTGGTTGTTGAGGAAATCGACAATTGACGATTGGTGGTGGATCTGGTAGTCGGCAATTGCTGCAGCGATTGGTAGTGGGTGCGATTTGTGGGTGATGGAGGTTGGTGGCGATGGTGCAATAAAATTCTGGGATGGTGCTTGCGCGATTGAATGGTGGTTATAGTGGTGGTTGTGGATGTGCTCACACGGGATTAAGATCATCTGTTGTATTGTAGCTGAAAAATGTCGCTAAATGTATTGTAGAGACGAAAAATCGTCACTATAATTTTTAACAACAGCTACAAAATACTTTTACTGGTAGTTTTTTGTCACTAACTATAACTGTTATAGCATAGATGTTGTACAATAGAAGATCCTTATCTGCTCATGTGGTGGTGTGTTTTTTGTCTACGACTCGCACTTAATTTCTTATGCATTTTCTTTCTCTACTTGAAGAAATTCATTGTTGATGATAAAAGTCATCCTAGCTTGTAGTTAGTCTTGTGAACATGGAGGATATATGAGGTTGTAGGGCATCCTCGTTCCAGTAACACAAAGGAGCCAAGTGAAAACCAGATTCGCATCATTTCAACCACCAGTGTGTGTTTTTGTGCTGAAGAAGTTTAACATGTTTGTTCAGAGTATAACTCCACCTATGTTTGTTTCTCTTTAGCAAAAATTGTATGAGATGTTTATTTCCAGGGTTGTTGACTTTGCTAAATGGGTCTAATTAGCATGCACTGAGTATCCTCACCTATTGAAACACCCCATCCGCCTCTGGTCAGAGAAGCATGCCCAGTACGCCAAGGACGACAAAAAAGGAGAAGAATTGGGAGGACTTGTTGATTAAGAGATGGAGGTTTCAGTTTATAAGCATATATATGCAATTCTACACCTTGGACATCATTGTGAATATTGTCGCTCTAGTTGACACTTTATCATGGCACATGTTTTGAAACACAAAGGCATGGGACATCTTAGGTTTTTTGTATCGGTGAAAACAAGTTTTCTTATGCTAAAGTAATACACAAATATGTACAAATGGTCAGAACTTCGCAGTGCTTCTTTTGTTTGTTTGGCAAATTCGTTTACCTTTGAAGCTTATTAAGGGCCAAATGATGCATCAAACTTTGTTGTTATACTGTACTTTCACAAAATTGTTTCACCTTATTAAGAGTATTGTCATAACTTTCTCAGTAAACAAGACAATCTGAGGGGATAGGGAGACGGTAAGTTATTTCACAATATATTCAATAGTGACATATGGTTAGAATCACTGGTCTCAAACCATCGAATATCTTCTCCTGTACAAGAGAACTTTTAGAGGAAAACATTGGATGTCTGGTTCACATAGCGCTCTCTCTCAAACACTATGATTCTGCTGTTACAATGGGCAATTCATGATCATTTGGCTCATCCCAAATAGACTACTCTCCATGGATTCTACACATCATTGCCATCATGGAAGCATAGATCGAAGGCTAATCTTCACATATATCTTGTTGCGTTTCTCTTGTTGTAAAATCTAACAAGAAACTCGAGAGAGCTGTACTCACATTTCAAGTCTTATGTTCTCAAGCATGCAAAACGCAACAATTGTTTTTCTCTAGAAAGGATCAACCGACTTCACACACAGTAACGCTGAGTGAGTGACGCATAGCCCATCGAGCAACGTCCTCTCCAGAAAATTTTCGCTGCTGCCAACTTCTCCACCGTAATTTAAAAAGGGTACACCTTTTGAAGGCAACAATCTTACAAGTTCTTGAAACTTGTTCATACCTCATCATTCCTAAAATTTACTTTCTAAAAGATTAACTTTTCTTTTTCCATGTACTCCTATATAGTATGGACGCAAAGGTTGTCGGCCGACAAACCCAATTCATGGCTCCTTTTTTCTGTCCTTGAGATTGCGATTGAATGTAAAGTTTTTCACTTTCAAATGGAGAAGAAAGGTGCTTTCATATTGCAGAGAAAAATGGATGTACAAATCGTTCCATTCCATCATCGAGCCTCTAGTTAGTGTTCGAGAAAATTCAAAGTAAATATATAATGTTAGTAAGCTCGATCAAAATGAAAGTAAACATAAACAACTGATTGAGCAATTACCTTTGTAATTATATATAAGAGCTGATTCGTTGCTCGCGCTGACAACTTAAGCTAAATTGTCAGCGTGATCTGGTTGTCCATCCATTACGGATGGACGAGCCAGATCTATTTTTTTAAAGTAAACTTCGTCGTCCGCCACATAATGTAGCGGACGGTGAAATTTGAAATACTGCCTCCTATTTGCCTGCGAATCCCTCCGACTCATTAAATACCTTCGAGGTATTTTGGTCAAAATTGCCGTCCGCTACATAATGTAGCGAAAGTCGGTTTTTTATTTTATTTTAAAAGTTAGATCTGATCCGTCCATCTGCTGGCAACTTTCCAGCGCGAGTAATAGTGGATCATATATATATATATACCTCAATGTCCTTTAATAAGGCGACATTGTTCTTACCTTAATTACAGAGTAGCATTAAGAGTATAAATGATCTACCTTGAACACTTTAAAAACAAGTATATTAACATTGAGTTGGGTTGAGGTGCGGCCGGTGCAAAACGACAAACCCAGCCTCTTTTGCCTAGTTCTCTACGTTTGCAGCAGTAGAGAGAAATTGAAGCTTCACCCAACGCTTCTTTTTGTCAACAAGAACATATAGATTGTGCGCTCCCAAGTTTAAGAGAATACGATGATGAAAACGTATCTAATTTTTACACATTTTATTTCTGTAATTAGACTTGTGGTGAAGAAGAAAAGTAGATAGGTGAATCGAAGTGCAAAAGACCAAGTCTCGACACACACAAACTTTAATATACTTTGGCTAGAAAAGGAAAGAGCTTGTAAAACAGGCGCACACAAAATCCCTCATCAAAACCGGAGGACAATGTAGTCTCTATTTCAGCGATACCATTAATCTTTATAGTAAGACATTATTGTTAAAGTAGATATTACTTTACACTATTTGCTCTGCACACTTATAATAAACCCATAAAAGTAAAAAAAAAAAAACAAAAATAAAGTAATCCTCAATACCTTTTTTTTCTTTGACCACGAGAATTGCATTTTTTAATACTTTTGAACAATCGCACTATGATAAACTAATTAGTACTTGAAATTGACTTGCCAAATAAATAGTAATTTTTTAATATCAAAATACTCTAGCAAGAGTTTTAAACAAGAAAAAAAATAAATCAAAGATCTTATCAGGAAAAAAAAAAATAGTACTTCACTTTCTCGTGATTTAATGGGTCCTATAGGAATTTGAACCGGCTTTGATTGCTGCTTTTTCTGAGAATCTACGCTGGTCAAGGCCACGCTGTTATTAAAAAATATTCTTTTCCATTTCTTTACGTGAAATTAAAAACTATTCTTGTTTTAATATCATATATATTCAACACCAACTATTTCCGTTGGGGTTTTTCTTGTTTGTCATTCTGCTGCAATTATTGGAAACACTAGTTATTAACTCTTTTTTTTTAATTTAATACCACGATTCCATGGTTTACTCATATAGGGTTTACATCTATTACATTGAACGACGTTAAAAACTAGGTGCAATCTACTGTTAAGGAAGTGGTCTGTAGTGCACGTGAATGTGCATTCTAATGCCAAGATTTTTTGCAATTGAGTTCAATCGTTCAAAAAGAAATCCAAAGTCCATTTATTTATAGGCAAAGATATGCATGTATCATTAGGCAACACATGACGCTACCTAGGAGTACCACCTTGCTGAGGGGTGCCATATATTAATGTTGATTCTTCTCCAATCATCGGATCACATACTCGTTATGCCTGCCATGTGCAACTTAAATCTATCTATCTGAAAACACTAATTCACACATCCCCGATGTGGCCAGAGAACATCCTCGTTCTAAGCATTAGTTTAAAGCCCTTATTGAGTCCCATGAGATGCGTCAAGAGACTTAAAGAACTTGATAGCGACGAGGGAGGTCGCGACTCTCGACTGTCAGGCGGACTACGCGAGATGCTTTTTGCAGACCTGCTCCCTCTCAAAATGATCTGGGGGTCATGATCCTGGAAGCGTCGATGATCACTGGTTATGTGAGTGCGGCAGGGTCATAGCTCAGCCTTGCCTAGTGCTACCGTGGGTCACCACAAGCGGAGACAGTGTTTTTGAGAACAAACTTATCCTACTGCGAATAAGGATCCTCATGTTAAAGCAGTACGAGTGGAGCCCCTCGGATGCTACGCTCTCCAGAGAGCGGGTTAGAGCTACGTCCAAGGCGAGGCACGTTATCGGTGGCACTGAACTTATTACATCAGAACCGGGGTGCAATAATGTGACAGGGTGCCAGGAGTGTGACTGCATATGTGGTGTGGTGCATGAGCACGAGGCGGAGTATGGGTATCGGGGGCATGCTTAGTGGAGATGGCGCAAATGCATGGTGAATGAGTCTCCTACAGAGCATGTGACACATTGACAAAGCAGGGACGCAACCGAGAAAACTATTAGCGGGGAATGTATGATAAGACGAGGCGCTCGGAGCGCAGCCAGGCGTCACGATGCCCAGTGCATCAACGATAGCGTTATAGAGTCACGCAGCACGGAAGCAAAATTCACGTGCGGTTAGGGTCATTGCGCTAATTAGGCAGGCCTACGGGAGTTGTGTTGGGGTACGTAATGCGGATATGGCGCTTGAGCTGGACGTCGTGGCGCTCATGTGCAGCAGCGGAGGTCACGTGGCTAAGAGCTTCTCTAAGAGAGAAAAGACCAAGGATGTGGAGTTAGGAGCCCTTATGGATCAAAGAGGCAAAGAAAATAGAGCTAAAACCCCCCAAGGATGGGGAGCTAGGATCCCCAATCCAAGGGAAAGCCTTGAACCAACTATTTTTCCCCAAGGGAAGGCCTCGGTCGACCACCAAGGGGGAGCTCGAGCTCGGGTCGACCACTAGACTGGGTGGGGGAGTGGGGGGAGGGAGGGTGAGGGTTGACTCTCTACCCTGGCAAGACACCGTCAACTCTCTTGGCTAAGGAAGGAAGCGTGTCGAACCTAACCTTAACGTAATTCATACAGAAAAAGTGCAACGCGTGCCTTAGAGCATGCGCTTTGAGTTGATTGAATTGGTAGGTTTGAACTTTGGCCGTGAAATATATGTTGATGTGTCGTAAAAAGTGGTCCCAAAGAGCGGTTAAAAGGTGTTTCCAAGATGGGCTAGTGAAACATTCAAAGTCATGTAAGAATTTGGCAGTTCTAGCCAGCTCAGCTAATTAATCAGCTACAACATCGCGTATTCATTTCATTACGATAGCTCGTAACTTCTAAAGTTTTTTTTTTTTTTGGCTAGGAGAAACGTTGTACTACGAATCAAAGAGAATTTGTTACAAGAGCTGAAAAATATTTCAGGCAAAACATATCTTATTGTAGCAAATAACTTAGACTACTTTTAATTTTTAAATTACAATAAAGGTATTTTTATAGTAGTCAGATTTGTGTTTTCGTACTTTTATGCTAGAGAAGTCCTTAAGTAAAAGGCATATCCAAACCCACACACTTAATTTAAGTTACAAACGTGCTATGATTTTAATTTTTTTTAGAAATCATAAAAATTCGCAGGCCTAGTTGGACACAATCAATTTTGTGTTAAATATGAGAAGTACGAGAAATTAAATAGGGGATGAGAATAAATTTTGGCAGACCCCCAAGAGGAATGTGTTGGGGCATCGACGTCAAGACTAGAATATTTTTGGTTACAGAGGCTCGGCTCGTGACTTAAGGTATGCGTTAAAGTTAAATTTTGACTGTCGAATATCTATTAGCGTATCGCGAAAGTAAGACTCAAGAGCGATCAGAAGAACGTGGCCTAAGCTAAAAACCATGTGTTTGCTAAAAGTGCGTCTCTTTTCATTAGCCAAGAGGGGCTACCAAACTTCTAGTAGAAAAACCCCTCAGCTGAAACATGAGTCACCGCCATCCATTCTCTGCGCTTTGAGTCATCCCCTCGTGGGTTTCGAGAACCAAAACTGATTCAAAGCATTGGCCAGGTCGACGGCCAACAATTCTTCCGTTTTTTCTTTTAATTAAAGCTTACAGCAAGATATAGTCAAAGCTTCGCACTGTATATGATCTACATGTGAAAGAGATGTTTAGCCCATTAAATCTAAAGGTTGCGGTTTTTATTTTTATTAACAATATAATGCATATATATTTGCATCGCGTAATTATTTTTTCATGATGCATATAATTTTATTGTTCTTCTAAAAATAAAAAAAGGAAGATAGTATGCTTGTTGATGGCCGCATATGAAGTGCGACTCAGACATACTCTATGGGGTCAATTGCGCTTTGGATCCCTCTAATACGGAATAGTTGTATTTTCTACCACCTGCTTCTAGTAACGAAGAATGGGCGAAAGAAAATCTACGACATTCAGGAATTGACGGTACCTCCCATGATGTGCTATTTTTCTTTCTTTAGCAACATTTATCTATTAAAGTTATTTCTCATGTTTGTTATGTAATACCCCGAAATTTTCTTTTCCTTATGTGAAATTAATATTTTTGATTAATTAAGTTTGTGGTCTTTTGTTAACATTAAGAAAATGAATTGGGACTGTTTCTGAAATTTTCGGTTGAATGAAAATGGTTTCATCCGAATCAAAACTTATTGATTATAAGTTTTTGAGTTCTGAAATATTTGGTCGAAGGAAAATAGTTTGGCTTCGAATAAAAATGGTTTTCTGAAGTTTTAGTCGAATTTAAAGGTTTTTAGTCGACTAAAAGAGTGTTTCGGTCGACTAAAAAGTATTTAAATTGTGTAAAAATGGTTTTTTTGGAGTTTTAGTCGAATTTAAAGGTTTTAGTCGACTAAAAGAGTGATTTCAGTCGACTAAAAGTTTGGTCGATGAACAGTGATTTTTGAACAGTAAATGTGAACAGTGATTTTGAACAGTAACCATGAACAGTGATTTTGAACAGTGTTTTGTGAACAGTGTTTTTGGAAAGCTTCGACTAAAAGTGAGGTTTAGTCGACTTAAAGTGTTTGATTCGACTAAAAGTGGGTTTTAGTCGACTAAAAGTGTTTTAGTCGACTATAAGTGAAAAAAATAAAAAATTCATTCGACTCAAAGTTTGTGTTTCAGTCGACTCAAAGTGTGTTTTAGTCGACTCAAAGTGGTTCATTCGAATGCAAACTTAAAATTTTTGTCCTTCTATATATATAGTGTTCTATTTTCATTTCTCGCCTTTTTTTCTTTTCTTCTCCTTTGTAAGAGAGAGAGAGGAAGATGAAGAGAAAGAGAGAGATTGGAGAAGATGGCTTGGAAAATTTGGAAGCTCTAAGGAGGAGCTTAAGGATTTGTGACTCTCAAGAGGCTTGATTAAGGTAAGGGTTTACTTTCAAATTTCGAATCAGCGATGGACCAATCGCTCATGTAAGTCTTTAGATTCTTTTGAAATCCGAACCTCTCGTTTTGTTTTGGGGATAAGTGATTCTTCATCTCGTTTTTGTTTTGAACCTTGTTAAGAATGACTTGTTGTCAATTCTATGATTTGTGAAAAATCAAATTCCGTCAGATTTGTTTGACCTCAGAATATTGACGTATTGATATCGTCGTTTCAGTAATTTATGATCGTTATTATTTTCGTGAACTCCACTTATTGTTTGACGAGTTCGTTGTTTGATAATGTGATTTTGAAACTTCTGAATATGGTTTGATTTGTCCGATATTTGATAACGGTTATTTTGAGATTTTGTTTTGGTGACTTTATGAGCCATGTCACAGTGTATGTGACTTATTTCCGACTTACCCACGTGGATTGAAACGTGGGCTAGCTCAGGGGAGTTGAGCTAGAGATCGCGATCTTACTTTCCGAACCGGCCTCATATGTCAGGAGTGACGTATGTGACCACTTTCTGAATGGCTCTCTAGTGTCTGTTTCGATACTATCTGTTTCCGAACTCAGATGTATTTTGATATTTGATATTTGGTCCGACAGTGTCTGTCTCCGAACTCTGATATATTTTGGCATATGATATTCGGTCTGACATCTCTAGTGTCTATTTCCGAACTTTGGTATATTTTGGCATATGATATTCAGTCTGACATCTCTAGTGTCTGTTTCGATAGTATCTGTTTCCGAACTCAGATGATTTTTGATATTTGATATATGGTCCGATAGTATCTGTTTCCGAACTCAGATATAATTTGACATTTGAATTTGTGTTTGATGTCCATTCTGTTGGAACCTTTGTGTCTGTCTTTGTATTCGGAAATGTTTTGACATTCGAAATCTGGTTTGATTATCTGTTCCGTTGAAACAAATTTGGTACTTCCGAAATTTCGTTTCTCAGATATTTTTGGTTTTCGACTGATTGGTCCTTTGAGCGACCTTACTGGGCATTTGGCTCATCCCCTTATTATTTTTCCTTTCAGGTGGTTAGTAGGTGGGATTTCAGATTTGAAGGGCTAGCTGTGTGACCAAAGTTAGCTGCCTTATTTCAGAGTTAGTATTGACATTAAGTGTATTTAATTAAGACAAGTTGGTATTATTTAGGTTTCGTTTTGAACTCCGTGTTGGAGAAAATTTTGGATTGTATAAAGGCTTTGGGCCCCTATGTCAGATATTGATGTTTTTGGGAATTATTAGTATATGATCTGATTGACCGTTTGGGAGATTTATGATAAAGAGTAAAGATCTTTATGACTCCGTTGTTATGGTATTTTAAGGTTTTCTGATTTCGTTTGGGAGACTTTCGATATTGTCTCGTTTGGAATTTTAGTGTATGCTCTGATTTACCAATTTGAAGTCTTCTGATAATTATGAAATTTTGTCTGATCTCTGTATATTTGGCATTAACGCTCCGTAAATAAATCCGGGGCGTTACAGATATGTTTGTCTCGTAGAAGACATTGTAAATGTCAATAATTATAGATCAAAGTTTGATACTTTCCACATCCTTTTTGAAAAAAGTTTTGACTGCTACCTATTATAGGAGGACACGAATCCCCTGCTGACACACCAATGGTTACATCACGGGTGTTGTGACTAATCTTACCCGTCAAACGCACCACCTTTTGTCACGTTACCGCATCTTAACCCATGAGTTACATCACTCTCTCTCTCTCACTTCCCAACTGAAATCCCTATCTCTCTCTCTCTCTCTTAACACAACACCCTTTTTGTTTCGTGTCCATTGTACGTAGGAAGATATCTAATAGTCGTTATATGTAATTAATGACATATCTGCTAACACTTTCAGTAATGAATTTTAGCAGTACATTTTTAATGTCACAACATAAAAACTAATAACAACATATATCGATTATTAATTATCGTTATATAAGAAACGTAACTACTTTCTTACATTCCTGATATAATAGTCAAACCTTTCCTCGATTTTTTACGATTTATTACTTTCCTTGCCCCTGCGTGAGAAACAGCGACTGACTGTACAAACATCAGGAGAAGTTGGTGTTGTATAAAACGCAAATAAAAAGCATTTCTCACGAGCAGCCAATCATCAAGCTCTAGGCTCCAGGAGGTACATGGAATCATAAGCCTGCTGTGATTCTTTTTTCTCTCTCCCTGAACTATATGGGACAAAATGTAGGGATAATACCAATTTACTCCCCTGAACTATCCTCGTTTTGTTATTTTGGTCCCTAAACTTTAAAATTCGTTAAATCAGTCCCTGTACTTTGTGCCGTCATCAATTTAGTCCCTCCGTTAGCATTTCTGTTAAAACTCGGGGGTATTTTAGTCAAATAATAAAAAAATATGGGATAATATCATTTTAGTCCCCTGAACTATCCCCGCTTTTTTATTTTGGTCACTGTATTTTAAAATCGTTAAATCAGTTCATGTACTTTGCATCGTCATTAATTTAGTTCCTCCGTTAGCATTTCTGTTAAAACTCGGGGGTATTTTAGTCAAATAATGAAAAAATATTTCATATCTCTTCCCTTTTCTGCCTTCCCCGAACCCACACCACCCCCCTTCCCCCCCCCCCGCCTTTCCACCATAAATCAACCATCACCATAAATCAACCATCACCACTAGTCGTTCGATCACCACCATTCTCAGCCACAAGAAGACATGTTCATCATACCTGCCATTAACCCCCCACTCTCCCCCATTCTTCTTCCCCCACATCTGCTGCGACCACCGTAAATCAACCATCACCACTTCTGCCTTTTCTCTAGCAATTGGTGGAATGCATAAGCCCTCCATAGAGATGGGTGACCTTCCTGGGTTTCCTTTGTAGATTCTTGTCATTTTTCGTTGCAGATCTGAGAATGGAAGGAATTGGGTGGGCTTCCTAGTTTCCTTTGCTGTAATTAGGGTGTTGGTGTTGAGAAGGAGGATGAAGGGTATGTTAGATCAGGTAAGGGATGTTCCATGTGGTGAGTCATATGTAATTGTAGTGGAAGATGATTGATGGGTTTAGTTTTAAAGGGATGAAATTTGAAGTTCATGATTTTGGTGGTGGCTGTTAAGATGGAGAAGAGAGGGAGGAAAGGAAAACGGGGAAGAGAGAAGAGAGAGAAAGGTAAAGGGGAGAGGTTGAGGACTATAAGGCTAGGGCTTGACTGAAATATCCCTAAATTTATAATAAAAATGCTAACGGATGGACTAAATTAATGACGATGCAAAGTACATGGACTGATTTAACGAATTTTAAAGTACAGGGACCAAAATAAAAAAGCGGGGATAGTTCAGGGGACTAAAATGGTATTATCCCATATTTTTCATTATTTGACTAAAATACCCCCGAGTTTTAACAGAAATGCTAACGGAGGGACTAAATTGATGACGGCACAAAGTACAAGGACTGATTTAACGAATTTTAAAGTTCAGGGACCAAAATAACAAAACGGGGATAGTTCAGGGGAGTAAAATGGTATTATCCCCAAAATGTAGATGCCCATCGTGTAATTGTCACTGATATAATGACTTTGGTGACAGTTGGGGCCTATATATGTTGCAAAAAATTTCTTTCAAAACAAACTTGTTTGTTGCGCCTTACAAAACCCATCAAGCAAAGTAACAAAAAACGCGACGTATTGGCGATAAATTAATAGAAAGTCTTAATCACGAATATTTGCCGGATTCGTAAACATCGTAAGATTTGAACCCTGGTACTTCCGGCTCTTAACACAGTTTTGTGCCATCACACCAACCTATAATTGTTGCTTAATTTTAGTAAATGAAATACATATTTTAGTAAGCCACACATAATTATAAAGCACTAGCAGTACGTTCTCTCTCTTTTTTTTTACACATCGCTTGAAGAATGGAAGATTTCTTGTATTTTTGTTATTTCAATTACATATTTTTACAAAATTTCATACACTTAAAATTATTATAACCTGAACGGTTAATTACCGAATTATTCCCAATTTACGATACGAATTTTGTTATTCCACCGTATTATTATCGATTCAATGACGAAATTCTTTGAATAATTCTCGAATTCTGAATTATTGTCACATACCGAAAGTTCCCGGATACCGAATTTGTTACTATGCCGTCAAGCGACATCAGAGCCTCTACATATATTGATGACTGATGACGGGTTTCGAATGCACTCAGTGAGAGTCGAACGTAATGAATTTAAATTTACAATTTATTCATGTCTTCTCAATAGGGATGGCAATAAGACCCGCAACCGGCGGATACCCCTCCGTCTCGCTCCTATAGGAGCGGGTATTTTTGACTTTGACCAGACCACGGGGCGGGTATGATTTTTTCTAAAAAATCCGCAACGGGTTAGGAGCGGGTATGGTATTTAGTTCAAACCGTCCCGGTACCCGCCTCTCCCCGCGACCCGTGACCGCCCCGATATATTAACCCTATTCACCATTTAATCATAGCCGTCCATCCCACACATCTATAAGATGTTTCCCCAACCCTAATTTCCAATCAATCTGCCGCTTCACCCTTATTTTCACTCTCTGACGACTCCACTCTCTGCCGACAACTTGATGCCGCTTCACCCTAATTTTCATCTGCCGACAAAGGTGCCGCGCCGTTGCGCCTCCTTCTTCTCTCCCGCCGTCGGCAACTGACTTGCGATTAACTTAACGGCACCGTCGGCGACTGACCCAACTAGCTTTAAGCCATAAACTAAAGCAACCCATACCATTAACAGTTGATCTCTCTGAAGCTGGTTGTGAGCTTCTTGGGATCATCAACGGCTGTTTTCGTTGTGATTTTTGGTGTGGTTTTGAGAGTCTGTATGTGCAGTACTACTTTGTTAAGATGGAATGAGATGAGGTACAGGAAGAAATGCTTGCCACCTGGTATCATGGGTTGGCCACTTTTTGGTGAGACTACAGAGTTTCTAAAACAAGGTCCTGCCAGAGCGGGGCGGGGCGGGTGGGGACGGGTTTTCTAAAGCATTTTAGGATCGGATATGGATTTGAGATTAAATAACCCGGTGCGGGGCGGGTAGGATTTCAAGGGTAGCGGGGCGGGTGCGAATCTTATAAGATATGCATCTGACCCACCCCATTGCCATCCCTACTTCTCAACCACTAACATAACCTCATTAGTTCCATCACAATAAATATTTATGCATTAACTATATGTATGTGACACAGAAAAAATAAAATTTAACTGTTATTTGGACCGTACAAGAAATGTCAGCAAAATCCTTGAATTTTGAGGCAGAGAGGTTTCAAATCCTGTTGAGTTTGCCACTGTAACAGTGTCTTTTGTTGACTTTAACAAACACTTGCACACACACTGCTCTTTCAGACACCCAATTTCCCTCTTACACCAGTCCATTCCAAGTCTCCTTCTTAAGATCTCCCTACATTTCTCATTTGTGTTCATACTACCCCCACAACAAGCAAGCAAGCCATGGCCAGCTTGCAAGATGCAGATTCCGGCAAGTGTTTCTCAGCAATCCTTCGCCGGCTCTTGTGCACCGGCAGTGCTCCCACACACCCGTCGGACCACCTTCCCGCGCGCAACCCACCAGTGAAAAGCCCAAAAACCGCGGTCCAGCCGGCTCGAGCTCCGTCAATAGGCACCCCCGGAATAGTGGCCAGGCTTATGGGCCTGGACTCACTCCCAGACATGAACTGGGTGCCTAAACAAAGAAGAAGCCTCGAGTCGTTCCTACGAAGCAGGTCAGTGAGCTTCATAGACTACATGCAGCCAGTGCAGTTTGATCTAGCTACGGATGCAGCCCAGCACAGGCGGGCTAAAACTTCGGTATCCTTTCGTGAAGTTCCAACGTGGTGGCATTCTCAGAATCGAGATGCTTTTGCACTGTGTTTTGACAAGAGTGTGGAGAAAAGTAAGAACAGCAGGGATTGTGTGAGAGAAAGAAGTCATGCTTTGGGTCATAAGAAGGATGTGAAAAGGAAGCAACGAGCCACAAACTTGATGAAGGAGAAATGCCTGGTAAAGCCTGTTGCTGAAGATGTACCTGTTGGGTTGAGATCTACTACTGCAAAGAAGAGGAATAGGTCAGTCAAGCCAAGTAGTTCACTTTCTGTTCCACCCCGGATTGAAGCTCCCATTATAGCAGGTTCGTCTTCTAAGTTGGTATTTGCACTTAGAATACTCTCTGGAGTAATATGACACCTTAATATGAGGATTTCATTCAAACTTCGCCTGTTTGCTTGTGATTGATTATGTAATGGTCAAACCTAATTACGTCCGAATTAAATCTGAATGTTAGGAGTGCGGCAAAGAGAACAAAACTGACTAAATCAGATTTCAAGAACTAAAAGCTAAATAAATCATAATTCAAGAAAATAAGATCGAGTTATGGACTATCGCTTCATTGCATATGCAGATTTCACAAAGTATCTAAATATTCCTAATTATTATAAAGACGTTAAACAACGTCAACACAAAAACTTCTTGGTCATTTTGAAATATTGAAACTGATTTTATTACTTTTTATCGAAACAATAATTGCAGCTTAAACCCAATTTTGCTGAGGATAATTTAAAGAGCTGATTTTGAGAACTGATGCTTTGGAGAATCAATCTCAAATAGTGCCTTAGACCATGATTATCATGTCTTCAAAAAATGAAACGTGAAACATTGTTCTGCAGAAAATTCAAGGTCGGTGGGCTTGAATTCAAGGAGGAAGTCTTCAGGAAAGATCAACAAGAGGTGGGAGCACCCATGTGCAAAACTTAACCGACCGTCCATTGCTGATGATCAAGAAGCAAGAGCAAGTAGAATCAAAGCAGCTCAAAGGCTACTGAGGACCAGAAACAATGGTTGCGCTGTAAAAATGTTGGTTCTAGTTCGTAGACTGACGGAGAAAGAAACGAATGGGTCTGACTGGATAGGCAAAGGTGTGATGAGATTTGATGAGTTTGAAGAGATTTGCCTCCACTTTGGGCAACAAATCCTTGACCTGCTGTTGAACCAGGTCCTGGATGAACTCATTTTTATGTAAAGATGCGAACACAAAGTTTGGTGTGAAATGACACTAACGACTTCCTGCCGACTTATCAAAAAAATTATTTATATGTTTTATTATTATGTATATAATAATAGATAACTCTTATACCAAGATTAGTACTATGATCGAGGTGATCCGGCCTGGTGAGTCCTTTCTTCCGTGATAAACTGTTGAGGTCAGATTGGGATCGCTTATAAGTAACATGATATTTATAATTCTTCTATCCGTTTCCCTCTTTTTTCTATTAGGATTGAAAATCTTGTATTTTACATGACCATATGATTGAGTCCTTGGGTTTTGACTTCATTTTTTTCCTTTCTACATATATATATATATATAAACCTTTCTACATATGTATGTTATTATTAGTTTGTAGGTATAAGAATTTTTATATTCATTTTTAGAGAGTGTTTGTTGGGCACAATAGTCAAAGTGAAGTTTAATTAGCAGTTTGGATACTGATTTAATTATATTTATTTAGTATGATGTTGTTTAACTCAAGCTGTAGATTGATATCCACGGCTCATGTAGATTCTCTTTCGCCGTATTATAATTCTTAAGAAAATTAAGGTGTGCACTCACACACGCGTTAAAGTATTTTTAGATTTCAATAGATTGTAACTTCATCTTGTTGTTTTCTAAATTTCATAAGATATTTTTTTTTTTGATATGTATAAAATAAAATTCTTGAATTACAGAGTGATTTTAAGGATATATTAATTAAAATTAAGTCATAATAAGTTATTATATTGGTTCGGTAGAGTTATGGAGTGTTTTGAATTGGTTTTCAATTAACATAAGGCCTTTTTGGTCAAACGACAATTGCATTAATTAAAAACATAGTACGACGCTTTGCGTAACTAACATTCAGTAACGATAAATTAACATAAGGCTTATTAGTACGACGCTTTGCGTACTACGTCATTCTCGCTTGTTGTACTATTTTTAGTTATAAGAACTACAAAGTTCGAAGAAGTTGAGGATATGCGAAACAGCTTTAACGTTATTTAATAATCAAGCATTAGTATTTACGTGCGTTGCTACTAATTTGCCGATATGTACATATTGTCACTTCTTTTGATTGTGAGGTCCCATCCAATAAAAGTGGCCTATCTTTTGGGGAAAGGATTGTAGAGTACTTATGCTAACGGGGCACTCTATAAACAACTTTTTGCACAAATTATGGTAGATATTTGTTAGAATAAAATAAAATATAATATCATTTTTTTCCCTTCTAAATCTCAAATTTTTTTTTAGATATATGGTTTACTATTTTTAAATTAGAGAACACTTTTAGAGATACAATAGTGAAAACTGAAGAGGCAAGAGTTTTAGATCAGGACTAGTATTCAGATTTTGTAAGTCTTTTTATGTAGCAATTATTAATGTTTAGAGATCTTATGAATTCTAAACGTAACTTGGTATGATTGAGGAGTCCTTTCCGAGAGGAGTCCCCTACGAGTTCAAGTTTGACGAGGAGTCCGAGATGTCTATATAAGGAGTTCTGCTACAGTTTGTTCATTGTTGTCTGGTGAACAGGAAGGTACGATGGAGAGGCAGAACAAGGCTCGGGAGATACGTTGGTTCATGGATGAACTGATTAGGAAGGGAGAGGAGGAAATAGAGGAGAGCAGGAAGAGGCAAGAGGCGAAGGCTGAGGCCGATAGACAGAAAGAGATTATGAAGAAAAGGAGGGAAGAGATGGCCGAAAAGCGGGCGGAGATTCGAGTGCAGATAGCAGAGATGGCACAACAGCAAGCGGAGATGGAAGCGCAGATGGAAGTGGAAGCCATGGAGAGGAAGAGGGAGAGGCGAAAGAGCAGGAAGAAGGAGAAGGCAGACTGAACTGATTGCGCGCAAAAGAAGAAGGCAGAAGCAGAAGCAGCAGCTGCTGCTGCCATTGCCGATGAACTGCTGATGAAGCGGGAAAAGCCCGACCGGAACCGGCCTTCTGTGCGCTTGTTCAAGTTCCTTTTTCAAGTTTAGGCTTCACAACAGCCAAGAAGGCATCGTAGTTATTGTTCCTGCATAAGTTATTTAATTTTTTAATTTGAGAAAATTGTCATGATTATTGTTCTAATTTAATCAATTAATAAGAAGAGAAATTTGAGTCATTGTGACGCCCATTATTCATCTTTGTCTTAGTCTGCAATATACTTCTTTGTTGGCTCCGTACAATTTAATAGCTTATATTGTAAGAATTATATGCATCCTAGCTATTCAACCGAGGAATCATATCGCTACATGTCAGTGGGAAGATGAAGTGCTCTTTCCATTCAGCAGTAACAGGGGCCACACTTCCATCTCTGAGCTTCCTTTAATGGAAGAACTTAACTGCAACCTAAGAAACATGGGCCTTGTGGGGTTAATTTACCAGACACCATCCTAAGTTTGAAAAGTGACCTTGCTTTTGATTAAGGTTGTTGCTTTCTGTCTTGAACTCGCTTGGATTGCTTTCATCAATAATAATTACCTTTGATTGAGGTTGCGGAGACAACCAACCACAGTGAGCAAGCGTAAGTACAAGTCAAAGCGCGCGGTCTCACAAGAAAACATACATCTTGTTGAGATAAAGAAAGCACCAGAACAACTGCACGTTATTTTTATAAAGGAACCCCAACAGCCCTCGAAATAGTATCATTCTCAGGCTGATTGCTCTTTCTAACTAAATAGATACAAGCAATCATCAAGTTGACTGGTGGACTCGTATCTAGCTGACTGAGTTAACACTTATTTAATGTATCAAGAAAGAACTAAACCAAACAATCAGATCACAAAACTTCAATACTGATGATAGAGTAATTTCAATAAGGTCTAGCCATCCAGTTATATAAATCAGCCAAAAATATTATAAGCTTCTGAGTTTAGGTAGCGTAACAGAAAGATAGAAATAATAAGCGGTTGCCTTTCACCTCCTTCGCTTTCCCCAGAGTTCTATCACGATTGAAGCAAGTAAAGGCAACGGAAGGTGCAGTCGACTTTCAAGTCTTTGAAGGTCTGAGGAAAGTGCTGATCACTTGAGCTTTGATAAGTTTGCTAGGAAAGCTCTTAAGGATACAGTTGCTTCTGTATGATCAAAAGCATGGTCATGATTTACGGGAGCTTCTATGTAATCGTGATGTAATAGTGCTGTAGAAAGAGCATCATCTGGTAGATTTGATGATCCTGAGGTTCAGGGAGACACGAAGTTGTTGCCTTGCAAGATTGTGAAAAATGCTGGGAAGCCTTATATATAGAGGTTAAGATCAAAGATGGTGAGGTTAAGGTGTTCAGCCCTGAGGAGATCAGTGCTATGATTTTGGGAAGGATGAAGGAAACAGCAGTTTTACTTGGAAAGAGAGTCAAAATGCAGTAATCACTGTACCAGGCAGAATATAATCCCTTAATCTTTTACTACTCTGCGTAGTTCTGCATATATGTATTTGGCTCTGTCAGTCAGATTTAGGCTCAAAGGCAGTTAATGCAATTAAGCTTTATGGTAATTGCATAAAGACTTCGTCTCTGAATCAGAAATCCTCTTAGCTTTTTTTCCACAAAATCCTAATGCAGCTTTCAAATATACAAATTTATGTCGTTAGTTCAATGTTTACTAAACTTGCCAAGTAGTCCTTATCATTCTCGCCCTTAGTCTAGGCAACAGATTTGTATAGTGCTTGCACTGTACTTGGGGCAGTTAAATAACAGAATCAGCAAAGACGTTTAAGAATTTGGACTTTTTTGGTGGATAGGTTGACGTCGATCTGTTGCTTCTATAGGGTAATTCAATGAGGCCGGCCACCAAGGATGCAGGCACCATTGCTGGTCTCAATGTCAACACGGACAATAAACGAGCCCAACAGCAGCTGCACTAGCCTGTAGTCTGAAAAAGAAAAGCGAGATCAACATCTTGGTTTTTGATCTTGGTGGTGGTAGTACATTTGATGTTAGCATCTTGACCCCTGATAACTTTGTGTTTGAGGTTCGTTCCACCAGTGGGGATACCCATAAATGTAATGGCCTATGTATAAAAGTTTCCGTTTTGTTTGTCACCCTTCACCACGAGAAGTTTCACAATAGCCACCTGAGTACAACTTTTGCAGCATGCCTAAAGTCATGTTCTTCTTTATCCAGACAAAGTGAAATTTCTTTTCTCACTTGATTTATTTAGCAATTCAGGGTGTCATGTTCAACTATCTGTATCCATACTCTGTTTCAACGGTGAAATTGGGGTCTAATCTGAAGATAAAACTTGGATAACATGTCTGAGTGTAGTACTAGCATATTTCCTGTTCAAGGTTCACCAAACATCACCTATATTCTGGCAGAAACTGTTATGGGAGAGGGGAATCGGAGCATGATCATCGAGCTTCACGTTTAGGCTTCTGCTTAGCAGATTCATCTAATTGCTGGATTCCCTTTATTATGAGTAAATTCGAACGAAGTACGTTAAAGGGTCAGAATATTAATAAACTCTTCAAGCGGCAAAACAGTAGGCGGTCAACTGATGGAGGTCGAGTTTTTTTCATAACCATCTCATACCATCCGACTACTGTACCACGTCATCGTTATAACCATTGTGCTGAGTTTTTTCATAGGCTGAGGAATTTCAATAGCTCCTCTGCATTGGAGTATAGTCCCAATATGGAATTAGGTGCTATCGATCATAGTCAACAACGATCGAAGAGGTGAGTTACTCGTGATCAGGCGTTGCCATCCTAATGTAGATGTACCATCATAGTAAAGCATACACCGAATGGACAGATTTTGTACCTTTCTTTTCTGGTAAACCAGAGAGTAGCATATACAACTAATCAGTGTGCGTCCGAAAAAGTAAACATAAAAAATAAACTATTTGCTCGGAACAGAAGTATATTCATAGCTTTTAATATAAATTAATCAGATTTGTTTCTAAATTATTGATATATGATAACAAAAAGAATCGTCCAATAAATAATCTGCCTGAAGAAGGACAAGAATAAATCTATCATATACTGTTAACCATACATGTTGAATATACCCTACGTATATCTCTGCCACGGCACAAGGAATTTGTGTATCTAACTGAATGTCGCCTCGCTTTGGCAAGGTAATTTAGTATCCATGGCTTGACAAACTTCCGAAGAACCCCAGCTTAGCTTTGATTCAGTTTAGGTCACTAAGCTTTAGAATCAGACTGGTAGTAAACGACTTCCCCGTTGTCACTAACATAATGGTCTTGTTTCAAGCTCTTAACCAAATCTTGAATGAGGTGAAGTGGCAAAGGTGTCGACTTCTTTGGATTCCGGTAGTACTTCCCAAGCACCGGCTTAGCTGCCTCTGTCTGAAAGATAAGAGGATAAGAAAGTACCACGACATTAAACTACATATATGTAAGAGAGTACGCATCACAATTGCTCGTACGGAGAAGAGACTCACTGCTTCAATCAGGTGATAATGTGGGATTTGAGGAAAAAGATGATGGATCACATGAGTGCCAATATCATGGTGGATGTTATTAATCCATCCATAGTCACGATCGATAGTGGTCAGGCCTCCCCTTAGATAACTCCATTCCTACGGAAGGAAAATTACTTTATTCGACATATTTGAAAAGCAAGCCCAACGGAAGATTTGTAACATATAATAATCACTTGTAAGCTCCAACCAACAAGAAATCTCCCCAAAAAGAGAGTTCGAACATAGAAAAGGCATAGACGTAGAAAGCAATACCTTTCCGCGATACCAAGGAAGTTTATCTTCATGGCCATGGTGATGCAAGTAAGTTACAAAATCCAGCCAAATAACATTTATCTGACATGAGAGCAAAGTCAGATAAGATCATGCCTCAGTTAAGGAAGACAATTCAACTGATATTAACCTACCCCTTTTCAATATAGTCTAGACTGAATCCTCAATAATAGGACATATATGAACACAGATGAATACGAAAATTACCCAATATGGGATGCCATAGAGTTTCAGCAATTGAACTGGACCAATTACACAGGACAATCCCACAAGAAAAGCAGCCATTGCCGTCCAACATACAGTTGAAGTGATCACATCTTTCCTCTCACTGGGAACAAATAAGTCGCTGTTTGGATCATAATGTGAACCACTCTTTCCAGGACTCCTATTCCACTGTGAAACAAAGGCTTGTGAGCAAACCAAACACAACTTTTTCAGTCAATGAATTTAACCAGTAACCAACAGCCTCACCAGGTAAAATGGATACGCAAGCATGGGAAATGGCACAGTGAATCTAAAGGCCTTCGTCAGGGTATCCAGATTCTTGTAATATGTTTCAGTCAACTACAAAATATATATATATAATATATTAGAAAAAGTAAACCATGATAATCAAAATAGTGTAAATTCCTAGCATTAAATTGTTAGAAAACTGGAACTTTGGAAGAGAGGAAGTATGGAGAAACAACTAACCGGATGCCACGATTCATCATTTTCAACATGCCCATGATTCTGATGATGAGTTCTATGGCTAATTCTCCTATGACATTCACAAACATTTACATTAACTCAAATTGTATGATTAATGTAGAGAATATAGCACCAGCACATCAAAATTTACACATTATAAAGAGCATACCATCCATGATAGGGAACAAGAATTGAAGAATGTAGAATATGCCCAACCACACTATTCAATTTATGGTTATTTGAAAAACTTCCATGCCCACTGCAAAACAAATTAAATTAAAAAAAAACAAAATTAACCAAATGGGTTTTGAAATTTACCAACTTTGAATGATTCTAGATAGATAATATACACAATCCTGAAATTACCAATCATGGCCAAGGACAAAAAGAGCCCAGAACATGGTACCCTGAGCAGCCCAATAAAGTGGCCAAACAAGCCAGTTGTTCAAATAAGCTGCAGCTGCTGCTAACCCTAAGACAATTGCAACATCCCTCACAACGTAGCTCATTGACCTCCATGGGTTCTTCACCCAGCAATGTTTGGGTATGGCAGCCCTGATGTCAGCCAGCTTAAACGGCGGCGGCGCGCCAGGATCAAATTCAGCTTCATTGACAAAACTGAAACTTTCACCTCTCTCGTTTACATCTACAGATGAGATACTCAATCGGGTGCTTACTTTTGTTACCCAGTTTCTGTTTTTCCATGAAAACCCATGCGGAGAATTTGAGATTGAAAGGAATTGGTTCTTGTTTGGAGGGGAAAAGCTAATCTTTGATGGGTTGGCGATGGCAGAGATGGGTCGGGTTCTGGGCCTGGTAAAGATTTGAGGGGTGGGTTTAATTCCACATTCTGACAGGACCCAACTCGCCATAGGAGACCCAGATTCAAGGGTTTCAGTCCTCCCGGGTCTCCGGCTGCGTCTCCCCTAAATATTAGGAGAGAGATGAATCACTAAAAACCAAAGGTTTTGAGAGAATATGTTTGTTATAAATAGGGCTTGAAAATTAAAATTTTTAAAGAGAAAAGCCAAAAAAATAGGATAACACTGCAGGTCTTCAGTTGGAATAGAGGCCTCACGTTTTTGGTTCTCTCTCTCTCTTGCAAGTTGCAATCCAAGTGGAGGAATGGAGTTCCTCTGTTTCCAATTTCCTCTGTTCGATTAGAATATCAAAAGTTTGTGTACGGAATCAAATGTATACGAATGTGATCATTTCAATTTCGCAAAATCTTAAAATGTAAACACCTAATTTAGAAGACTTTCATCGCCTTGTAATTAATGTTCTATCATTACAAGAAGAAATATCAGGAGGGTTGATGCTAGGAGATGTTTTCAAGTCTTCTTCAAGGTGAATTCATGGGTTAGATTGTTATCAAATATGGCTGAGATTGAGTGGTGAACTACTGGACTTGGACCTAAATGCCTGATAGTGATGATTCACATGGTCTGATATTTAGAGGACGTCTGACTCACATGCCTTGAATGTGTGTGTGCACGTTTTATTGTCTCCGAACACGCTGCAAATTAAGGACCAAGCAGCCTAGTGCCTCTGATCTATGGTCAATTCCAGTTCCTCTTCTCTTCTGTGTGTGAAAGCAGTGTCAACTGTTCTTGGTATATTTCTACACGGAATAGATTAAGTGAATAGATGAAAGTCACCTACTTACGTGTTATTAAGAAGATTGTTAAACAGTTTAACAAGTTTTGTTCTTATAAACGGCGATTTTTTATGCTACACAGTGTAAAAAGAAAAAGAGTTGCTTGACGTAAATGTCAGTTGTCAAGTCCTCATGACATCAATTGCATAACGTTGAAGAGAGGGAACTCAAAATCCGAGATTATACACGTCAGATAAGAGAGTGATCCTCAATAGTTGACCACGTGAAAAAAAATATCAGTAGACGATATTCAAAACAACTATAAAATGCATGCACATTTCGCTCGTAGTATGTCGTATGGCTTGTTTATAAGGTTGGAAACAATGACAACTTTAGACTCTACCATCTAAATTTTGCAACTCTACCTCATGCGTGACTACATTTTCTTTTAAATTCGAATCAAGCAAATATTATATGATATCATTTTGGGGTGAAAACTAATTAGTTCAACAAAAAAATAATCTCACTTTTTGCTTCATCGTATTAACTTTTTTGCTTCAACAGAATTTAGGGGAAAAAACCATGAACATGGACCATCCATTAAAATTCCAGTACTTACTAGCAAAAATCTTTGACTTACTTTTTGTTCTAGCACGTAGGCTCCCATCCCATCCCAACCCCTCTATTGTGGAAAAAATAATGTATGTATTCTTTTTAGAATCGGATAAACATTGGAGTAATTAGCTAATGACTCTATATACTTTATGCGATGTGTGATTTTCTCCCCTCACAAATTTAAGTACTAAAATTCTCCACACTTAATGAAATTGGGCACCTTAAGCGAAAACCGTTAAATTTGATAGCGCGGCGTGGTCAACATACATGTTGACTAACATTTTTCTTTAAAAAAAATTGTCAATTTTACCCATTCTTTTGCCTCTTCTTCATTGCACCTCCCCCACCCCCAACCCCAACCCACCCATCCGTCAAGCGAGCCCCCCCACCCTCTTCCTCCCAACTCTCCACACACACTTCCCCCCATTAGACTAGCCCCCCATCCCCCTTCTTTCCAACTCTGTACACACCCACAAATTGGCACACACCCATTACCCCACCACAAATTGGCACACACCCATTTGAGGTGTGTGCATGCATTTATGTTGACTTTGCGTGAGAGCAATATGTTCGGCAGGTGGGTGGGTGGGTGGATGTGCTTGGTTTGTGTGCAGTCGGTGTGTGAGTTTTGACGGGGGGGAAGGGGGGGTGTATGTATACGTGTGTGTTGACTGTGTGCGAGAGCTATGTGTGTGCGAGCAAGCGCATGTGTGTAGTCAGTGTGCGAGAACAGTGTGTGTGTGAGAGAGAGAGAGAGAGCAGTGTCCGTGAGTTTTAGGGTGGGGGGGGGGGGGTGCGCGTGTGGGTTGAATATGTGTGAGAGTAATGTATGTGGTGAGAGAGAGGGGGGGGGGGGGGATTGGGTAGAAGTGAGGGGGGATAGAGAGAAGTTGAAAAAATGGTATTAAACTTAAATAGGGTAAGAAAATAAGGGTATTTTGATCATTTCATGCTATTCATAACGAACTCATTTAAAGTACCCAATTTACGTATGTCTTACATTTAGGGGGGGGGGGGGGAGTCATTAACTAATTGTCCAAGAAATGTATATAGGCAATATCATGACATAGTTTAAACACGATTTAGCAATTAGCAAAAGAAACGCATAACTGAAAAAGAACACAAACTATCCTTAGGCGTCGACTCAAAAAATTATAAAAGACGCTATATCGTAGATGGCGCTTAAGTCGGCTTAATAGACGTACTCGACTTTGAAAGACTATATCACTCCCAATGAAAAAAAAAAAGAAAAAAAGAGCATCTCAACAACAAACCTCTAAAAGCACCCTGCCAAGAAAAACATATTCAATTAGTGACAATTTAGTAGTAGTTGAGTTGCAGGCAAACACTTTTTCCCCTAATTCCTTTTTAGCAACTCTTTGTTATCCACGATATTAACCTATAAACACCTCCCTCTCCCTCTCCCTCTCTGCTCCGCTCCGATGGATCGAGTTCAGTTGTTGCTGCTAGGGTTACCTATCTTCCTCTTCTTCACAGACATGGTCACCCTCTTTGGCCCATCACCACCACCTCCTCCTCCGAAACCACATCACCACCCCCACCCCCACCCCCACCCACCTCACCAATCCCAATCAGAAATCTCACAGCCTCTTGAATTCCCCACCCAGGTCAACCCAAGACTCAAGCTTTCATGCATATTTTTTTCTGCGTCATCAAGATTTCCATCAAACCCTAGTTTTACTTGGTCTTATACTTATTATCATTATTTTCTTTTATGGCAGAGAGCTAGTGGCATTGGAGGAATTGGTGTAGGCAACACGGTCAACATTGACTTCTGTGCCTCTTGTTCCTACAGGTTTTTTCCCTAATTGATTTGTGTTATTGGATGTTATTGGCCTGTATTACTATTCCAACTACGTCTATTGTGCAATGTTATATGGTCAAGCTGAACAATATTGTTTGCTAATAATGAAAAACTAGCTTCATAATATTTTTGAGTTGGGTTTCATCAAGAGTCATGATCCAGTTAATTTTGCTTACTTTTAATTCAGTTAGCTCAACTTTCAAGTTTAAGTTGGGTACAAACTACAAACAGATGTGTATGTGCTGATGGCTGTGGTACAATGATATCAATTAAGAAAGCTATTCTACTGATAGTTACCTTCTTAGTATCAAGCCTGGCAGGGCCGGGCTCACAAGTAATTTGCCCAGTTCAAGCTCAATCTAGAATATTTGGCATTGGAGACAATACAAATGAAGTAGTTGTCATCTGCCCACCCATTTTTTCTCGCCCTAAATGGAATGACTCTCTTAGTTACGCTGCGACTCGACCCCAGTCTCCACGTCTGCTTTTTTTTCGCCGGTAACCCAAGAAGTTGGCTTTGCCAACATAACATGAGAGCCATCCCCTTTATTCTGTGCTGACCCTAGAGGTTGGTTTTCCGGGATGCCTGTTCCCATTGCTCTCACGCCCCACCAACCACCGAGTCCAAAGTCTGTATCCAACCAGTCAGCCAAAGTCTGTATCCACCGAGTCCATTCTTTTTGGTTTGAAAATAGCACCTTGTGTAACCTGCAAGCCAAATTCAATGCAGCAGTGAAGTGTCCTCCACGATCAAGCTCATCACCTAACTTAACATATGTTTGGTAAAAAGTGACCTACCACTACAGTCAAAACACTGTGTTACTGCAAGATGGGGTAGTTTGGGACAGTTTCTTATGTACTACCCTTGAAGGTGCCTAAAATGGTGCTGAAGAAGGTATACCGCAAAAGTTCCTTACCATTGTATTACATACTCTGGGGCCTTTAATATCCCTTCTGCAGCAGAACCCATTTAATCAGTTACTTTGCACGCCTTACTGTTGGAACTAGCTTGATCCCTCGGGTTTGCCTGACTTCAGGTCGATAAAGTGAAAACAATCTCTCTTTTCCTGGACAAGAAGAAGGGTGATGGGGCTTTCCAACTGAAAATACCGTTGTTGAGAACTGTAACTTGATTCCACTTGTTGTATTGCTGCTTTCCCAGAATCCAATCTTCTTCTTCCCAATATAAATTGCTAGTAATAGCTAGCTTTCATCCTTTGAGTGCGTAGTGTACCGGTCGAAAAATTGTTCTACTGTGGACTGAATTCCAATACCTTGCCTATATTATTATTGAAAAGGCACGAAATGGGCTAAAGGAGCCTGCTCTCATGCCAGTTGTGCCAGAACCAAACCACGGAGCCAACCATAAGTTGATCCAGATGATGAAGCAGAACAAATGAGGCGAGGTTTGGAACAAAAGTAGTAGTCGTAACCATGTTGGTTATAGGGGCTTATGTAGCATGGTGATGTATGGCGGAGCTAACTTGGATGGCAGACAGGGATCCTAAGGCTGAAGTGGTAGGCTAGAAGGTTGCAAAGTGAGTTTCCTTTTTTTCTGTATGTGTAGCTGGTGGTCCCTGTGACGAATGAGGTGAGAGCTGCTCGGGTTGTATAGTAGTTCGGGAGTTGCGCATTCAGAACCGACCCTAAGAAAGCTAAAGTGGACATTCAATAGAGTATGTCTTGTCCCGATCCTATATGTGCAAGAGTCTGGCTTACCGCTTACAGCACCGTATGTTACCTCTAGCTGGGGGAGGCATTCCTCTAATCTAAATAAAGTGTGGTTTGGTTCTTTAACTTGTTTCACTTGATTAATAAGATACGCAAAATTGAGAGCTATGACACCAGGCCTTGCAAAGAGATAGAAGATGGGAATTTCAAGATGATTCATGAATTGGAAATCCACTTGCTAGGTGGAATATAGGATTTTTGTCTACCTTGCTAAACATCCTGATATCACCTATCTGCCCTTTGTCTGCCTCTGATTGGGTCAGCCAACAAGTCAAGGTAATGCCACTCGAGATGGTAGCTGATCTTGATAAAAAAAAGTGTATGGCAGTAACATTCTTATCAAAGAATGAAATTTACCCTTACAATGTCTCCAAGTTGGGTTCTCTTGTTGTACTGATGAACAATCATGATCCAACAATTTTTGGTTATCTGCGAATTGAGTTTGTTGCAAGATCTTAGAAGTTGATATATTAACACAGTGAAGGTTATAAAGAGATTTTGTTAGCTGTTATGTGTTTGAAACTTTGAAATAGACAAGTTTTTTGTCATTTGGCTCAATGCATAATACTTTCTTCACATGTTATTTTTCTCCCTTCATTCCCTTTCTCAGCTATTCTTCCCGAAAAGAAGAAAACCCCTTCCTTTTTTTCTTGTGCCTGTGTGTGTGGGTGTTGGTTGATTTAATTAGGTTATGGAGATTTACGTGGAGGAAGGTTAAAATCTGTGAATTATGAGTTTGTTCATATCTTCTATATGTGTAATAACATGTGGGTTCGTCAATTGTGCCAGAGGGACTGCGGCGACGATGAAAAATATGTTGGAAACTCAATTTCCAGGGATCAATGTTGTCCTTGCTAACTATCCTCCTCCCCTTCCGAAGCGCTTGTTGAGTAAAGTGGTACCCGTATTTCAATTTGGAATGATAGGACTTGTTATGGCTGGTGAACATATTTTTCCTAGATTGGGATTTGCAGTCCCGCCTCCTTGGTATTATACCTTGCGTGCAAATAGGTTTGGAACCATTTCAAGTTCTTGGCTCCTTGGAAATTTCCTCCAGTCCTTCCTGCAAAGTTCTGGTGCTTTTGAAGTCCACTGTAACGGTGAACCGGTAAAGTTTTTCTCTTGCTGGGTAGTTTATGCCAGCTTTCACTAAAATTTGGATGAATTAAGAAGAGGAATTAGCAGAAGTTAATACAAGCTTTTAGTTGATTACTTCTTGGCTGTTGGCGTTTTCGATGTTAAAGTGCTTTTAAGGCTTACATCAGGAACTTCTTCTACTTCTATCTGTTAATTCTGAGAAATGCATGTAGGATTGCTTGTGGCTTTCAAAGTCGGTTTTGAAAACATAAATTTGTTAAAGGAGACGCTTAAGGTTTCCTAATTCAAATTTGTTAGTGTTGCGATATGGGCCAGTATAGGGCTCTAGGCCTAGCATACCTTACCAATTGCAAGTGTATAGACTGTTTTTCTGGTTTTTTCTACCTGGGTAACTGAGAATTTTGATATTTTTCCTTTTCATTGGTGTGCCTTTGCTCTGTTTCCTTTCCTCAAAAAAGTATAAAACTGTTTGGTTAACAAAAATAACGTAGTTCACCCAGGCTTCGAAATTCTTCTTACCGGATCTTCTAGGTCTTTCCTTCCTTTTTACACTTACGAAATCTTCATCACTTGTTGAATGATTTGGGTCCTGCGTTCTGTGCCAGGTCTTTTTCTTTCTACATGCATTTTCTTTTCTTGTCACATTTTGCTACCTTTGGCTTTTTTGGTTTTCAAGGTGTCCACTTGCTATACGTATGTTGAATTTGAATCCTACGTATGTTGACTTTGAATCCTATCGTGGAATGTGAATATGTGATTAAGCATTGCCCATCTTCTCATGAGATATGTATCTCCAGACAACTGTTGTTGTCCAAATTCCTTTGGAGTGACAAGGATCTCATAATTTTATATATTTGTTTCCTCCCAACTTAACATGTGCCAACGGGTATTTATTACTGATGAGAGATTAAACTTCTTTAATTCATCCTTTTTCTTATGGGAACAATTCTTGAAGTTTCATGTGCGATAAGTCAGTTGTAAATCGGTTTCCCACGGTAGTTTCTGTTTTCCATCCTAACCTTTGTTGGTCTGTTTTTCTCTGTTTGCATATTAGGTTTTCTCCAAGCTAAAGGTGCACAGATTTCCCGGTGAAATCGAGTTGAAAGACCTTATCGGCAAGAAAATTGCCAATTCGAGAGTTCTAGATGGCCTTGGTGGAGCTCTTTGGTCCTAGTGCTACATGAAAAGGGTCATGGGACTTGGAAAGCCACAGAGTTTGGACACTCGGAGAGGAAACTCAAGAAATAGTTGGTTGATTTATATCGAGGAGAGATACGAGCTTCCTCTTTCGGGCTTGTGATTGTAAAATTTACGTCGACTGATAATAACATAGCATTTTAACTGCGTCAATAGCCTTCTTTTGTTTACTCTCTCTTCTTCCTTTCATGAATGGTCAAGGACTCGGTCATTCAAGAAACTGTGAATTATGCATAGTACGTTTGATATTTATATGCTTGATTCTCTAAAAATTTTGCAGTTGCTTGCCATCAATTCCCTTTGAGAAGACATTTGATTTGATCTTGCAATTGATATTACACTTCCTCAGTGATCAATGTACAAACGTCTATTTTCATCTCAAAAGAAAGGCACCATAAAAGGGAGAAACTATATTTTTGGCACAAAGAAGCATTTCTTACACATCAAGACACTATAGTTCGCAGTAACATACCTAAAAAATTGGGTATGAGACCACAAGTACAGTGTTCATAAAATTACAATCACCGGATTTAGTAACAATTTGACCTTTCTCCAGATAAGGAAATTCCTAAAAGTGTCGCAGACAAACCACTCCTTGGTTATTTACTTTATGGATATTTCAGTACAACCAAGTATTAGCAAACTTCTAATTCCTGGCCTGGAGCGGACCAAATGGCCTCAAAATAATAACAGGAGCCCTCACACACTGTTCCATAGCGTGCCAGTTGCATGAGCAACTACTTTTGCACTCCAGGCAACACTTTGATTAGTGATCAGCCGGCTCTTAATCCTTATTATGAATGGCCTCTGATTACATCTTGAGGAAGCTCCCACCCTCGGACGTGGCATGAACAAGGAATCCAAGTAGATGCAGTTACGCAAAATTTCATATTTGCCACCATTTTCGACGTTCCAGTGTCTTTACAAGCTCATTTGCCAACGATGCAAAGTCTTCTGCTCCATTACGCAATTCTTCAGTTCTTTGGCTGATTTTCTGAGAGACGAGGAAAAGAAAGCCAGATTAAAGATTACTGTATAGACTACAAAACCAAACATTAGAAATGTAAGTGTTGATAAGTTAGATCGCAATTTATAATTTCAAAAAAAAAAAAAAAAAACATTAAGCCAATGAAAGAGAGAATCATTCTTATCTAAAAAGTAAGTACCTCCTCAGAGTCACCACAACACTATAACCTCATAATATAATTTGCTAGCAAGAAATTTGACCAGAAATGTATGCTTTTGAAGTATTGTGACAAGCTTTTCGTGTGACTTGGGATGCTACCATGTACGATGCACCACAATTCTTATCAACCTAGATGACAGAAACACCACTAACATCTAAATCAGTATCTTCGTAGCATTCTTCTCGCGTAACTTCAATTTTATTCCTTTACTAATTTTCTGTTCTTGTCTTCTCAACCTTGTTTGTTTGAAATATTACAGCAAGAAATCATATCCAAGAGTACACGTCACATATTATCAGAGCTATCTCACCTCAAGCTTCTCCTGCCGTTCCAGAAGCTTGTTTCTTGCCTGCCCAGCTACAGAAGAGGCATCCTGGAACCAATTAAAAGGAAGATGGCACAATTAAAAGCTACTAAACCGGGTCATTTACATCCTTTCTTCTTCTCTTTCAAGGTGTGTGCGCGTGTATGGTAGGAGAGGGGGTACAAAAAATTCAGATTACCCCAGCCTTCCTGTATGTAGCTATAATTTCTTCACGTGTTCTAAGCCTGGGCTTTTCGTCAGCACCCTCACCACCAAATAGCCTCTCTCTTTCAGTACGCTTTTCTGCAGCATAACATGAATATCATTCTTCCGTCCAATATCCTGAACACGTGTCAATAACAAAAATGCAGAACGTACCTCTCTCATTATTGTGTACAACATGGACAGAAGCGGATCCCGCAGATACAGGCTCATCAATTTCAATGTCATCTGTATCAAAACCATTGCATGCCCTTTTAAGGCAAAGGCACAAACAAGAGATGGCATACTTCCTGAAAACTAGAAATAGAGATTAGACAGAACCTATATCAAGGTCGAGAGATTCCTGATTAGTTGTAGTTGTTGGAGGTGGGTCTGGAAATGGGTCTTTCAGAAAGGTGCCCTCTAGATGACTAAAATTTGATTGAGTTTTTGCAATAGGATCCATGGTATTTTTCACTTTTCCTCCTTTAAATCCCTTGACAAATCCACCTAGAATTCCAGGTGCAGTACCCTGTAGTTCCAAAAGTAAGCAACGGAACAAATATTCATGTAGGATCTTAAAAATACAAACCTGTAGGATCTTAAAAATATTCATGGGGGGACAAGAAACTTTATACAAACCTGTTTCTTCTTCTGATTCGAGGAAAAGCTAATGGCAGCCATTGCAGCAGCTGCAAGCACTTTATCATGAAGAAGAGGCAAAGACTCGGGAATCCTAGACAATTAACGTACTCTTAGTCCGTATGAAGCACAACATGGAATTTAGTGATCTATTCTCCTATTATGCATAAATATGCTTTGATAAAGCAGCAGCATCATTTTGGCATACAACAAGAGTACCTGAAATCAGTTACGCAGGTTAAAAGAGAGATGAAAGCCAATTCACACCCATTTGCCTGTACAGATACAGTAAATGACAAATGCGTAAATAACAGAGCATCAAAGAAATGGGAACATTGATTATGGATATGCAGATTACCAAAATATTTTGAGAATATATAACTGGATTATACCAAAGCAATCTGCCCATTATCCATAGAACTCATTGTCCTGTCCATGTTTGCTTTGAAGTTCCACCTTAAAATGGACATTAAAGAGGTCTCTTCCACTAATTCCAAGTCCGGCAAGGATCTGCCAAAGATAGGTTGGCGTTTTAAATTTTGTATGTGAGAGAGAGCTAACTTCCACCAAGTTAAGGAAATAGGCCATTTGGATTGTGATTTCACCTTACTTCCATAGCTCCAGTTTGATAGAGTAATACCAGACCGGAAACCTTCTCTTCTTTCTTAAAAGTTGTAGTCCAACAACAAGACTTCCCAAGTTTTACTTTACAAATAGATTTGTTGTCCCCCTGATAAGAAAGATCGCATTAGCCCGCAAACTGGAGGGCAGTCCTATCAAAAAGGAGCAATATAATGGAAATGAACCCACCTGAACCACAGATTTTGCACGGTATAAACGTAGTTCATCCTTGTAACAAAATAAAACAAGTGAATCCCTTAAGCTTCCTTGTGACTGCATATATTCCACGACAGAGTGATCTTCAGTCTCATGTGGATCAATTCCACTAGAGTTAATGTCTCGAGAAGGCTCAATCCTGGCTACACCTTCCCTGGTCGACTGCTCTGATTGCTTTTGATCGAATAGCTCAGAGGCGAAAGTAGTGTCCTCTGGAAAACAAGAATTTCTCAGAAAGATTTTAAGTGCAACAGAAACAAACTAGGGAAAAGGGAGCATCACATGCTTAATTGATATGACCTTGATGAAATGTGACCATGTAATGTACATTGTACAAGAATGTAAAACAGATTCTACAAGTAATGTAGAAGCTGCTCATAATTGGTTTCACCAAAAAATCACCTTTTGATTCTCAGCACTAGATAATAGTATACTTGCCTATAACATACATGGAAATCAGAGTTGAATCCTTTTTGAGGTGCATTGGATGAGAGTTGACCACGTTACCACTACCACAATCAATAACATACACCCTAGCATCTTGGGTCAATACGAACATGAACTCCTCAGCAGGATTATCCGTAGTCTTTGATTGTGAGCGTTTTAGGATTTTGATGTCATCATTACCAAGCATAAATGCTTTCCACGTTATTGAAATGACTGGAGAGCTAGGCTTAGATACAAAGTTGCTTAGAAATGAAACTGATAACGATCTCGTATCAAGCACTGCAACCTGAGGGGCATTGAGAGCAAGAATCCTTGTCAACACTAAAATCAAGTAGAATTACTAGATAGAAATCCTACCTAATCGAGAAACAGTAACCTTGTGACACTTACACTACCGCATTCATATCCTACAGCAAGTTTGGCTCCATCACTTGCAAACTCTAATGCTTTAACTGGAGCACTTCGAAGGCCAAAAATAGCCCTGCAGTTGAATCCTTTTTCCTGAGGTAAACTGTGAACTGAAAACAAGTTGAACTACATAAGATATAGAAGATAATGGACCTTATAATTGCACAATGAGAGCAGTATGAAGTGAAAAGATCCAAACGCAGAAACTGAAATAGGTAATGGTAGTAATCCAGAATAATGTAAAAAAAAAACTTTAAATAGAACATGTCATCGATTGTAGGCTGTCAATTACTCAGATTTAGTAAAGTAGCATGATGATTCAGCAGGCAAGTTCTCAATTGCACTTTGTATATGCACAGTTCATCCTACTGACAGCAAGATTGATATTATTTTGCACGCCTTAGTGGAAAACTAGCTGGGAAAGTGGGATTCCCATAACTTCCGGTACCCACAAGCCATAATCACTAATAAACCAGTTTTCATTGTCATGATATGATTCTTCCTTATTGACGCTTCATATAAGCATCGCCTATGAAAGTTTAGTAAAATGGTTTCGGAAAATCCAGTTGCTGTCCTTTTTTAACTTTTCTAATCCAGCTCAGAGTCCTAAAGTCATTTATAAACTTTTATTTATGATCTTAATCAACAATCTTCCTAAATCCTTAGCAGTTACAGTTACAAAAAGAAGTTACAGAAATAATGAAGTTCCCATAATTTTCAAGCAGAACGGGGAAAAGAATAACTCGTGTCCAACCAACAATCCTAAACTCATCCCAATTTCTGATAGAAAGGTTTCCAGATTATTATCATGACGTGCACGTTGATAATAGACTGGCATTTACAAAATTACCTTCAACTTTGGTTTCTGTAACGAAGAGAAAGCTAGTCTCCTCTCGCCGACCGAGGTTGTAAAGACGGACCTACAAGTTTAAACAATACAAAAATAAATATAGCGCCGCTGTAAAACTTATATTAAGCATCTAACAAGAAGCATCTCTCACCTGACCACATTCATTTCCAACCACTAAACATAATGTAAACGGGCAGAAGTCCAGTGTTAAAACTGAAGCACTTGAACCAGCCACTTCAATCCCTTTGAACTGCCAATTATATGAGGTGACCAATAATCACTAAAACTTGTGCTAGTCAGTTCAAGACTGGATGAAAATATGGTATCGTGCTCAAACCTCGCTTTCTAAAACGCAAAGAAGTGATAATACTGGATAAGTGGCATCCCATATCCGAACTGATCCATCTTTATAACCAGCTATATAGACTCTCTCAACCGTATAATCCTCAGCAGAAGACAACTGATTCGCTACACCACCAGTAAGGGGCCACTTCGTGCTCCCAGCCAAGCTTTGCGTTGAACCACATTTTGTTTGGGTGGCTATCTAGAGAAAGCAGATTTTAGGTATAGTTAAGAGTGTACACATAAGATCAGAGAACCAGAGACAGAATCATCAGGGGTGTGCGTGTACTACAGATATGCATCACCTCTAACAAAGCCTTTGATGAATTATCACCAGTGGGCGACACCAAACTAAGCTTTGCCACATTCATTGTCGGAGCAACTGTAGGAACGAATAGAGGATATTCAACAGGACAGATAGATGCTTTCTTCTCTTGCTGAGGTGCAAACGCAGACAAGCTATCACGATCTAAAAAGTGCAGCTGTCCAGGGTTTGTCAAGACAAATAGAGCAGCATTCTCATTGTCCATAGTTGCTCCAGAAGTTGGTAACAGAATCATGTCTGCAAACGAGCCGGAAAGTGTGAGGTCCATACGGTGAAGACAACTTAAAGTCTCCATCCCAGAAGACCATTCAAGACTCAAAACCTGTAACAAACAGCACAATATGAAGAACACCTCTTATGCCTGCCGCTAATAAGGTGCACAAAATTAATAGCTTGAGCACTCCACCAATGATGCACACTGACGAAAGCCAGACCACTACTAGTGCACAAGAGTACAAGATCAAGATAACGAGGAGGAAAGGTTTCTCTGCCAACTGGCTTGCTTTAGAAGTTTTCAATAGACTTGCCTAATAGCTGCTGTAACTATTCCAAGTTTTTTGAATAAAAAGAAACCACAAAAGGGATGTTGCTACCTTTTGAATAGGAGTGAGAAGCACTTAAGCTCATAAAGGTTGAAGCTGCTAAGATAGTGATGGCACCAAACTTTTTATGAAGCTTACAGGAAGTAGAAATTATGCAGCGCTGTCAGATATTGAATGCTTAACTACCAATTTTGCCACCTCGAGGATCTAACAATTCTAATAAGCTCTTAAAAATGAAACATTCCAAAAACCGATGCATGTCTTAGTACAAGATCCACCTCAAAAACTAATAGTACTAAAGAAAGGAGATGATACAAAGTTATAGAGCAAAGGAACTTCTCAAAACTTAGAGGCTAAAACCCACCGTCAAAACTTCATCAGATCCTATCTCATCACCACCGTAGATAAAGAGTTGACCATTACCATCAGTTTGTGATTTACTGTTTGCCGACCATTGCAACACAATGACAGGGATTCTCTTTTGTGCAGAGGACAACTGTAGCTTGACAACACTATTACACAGGGATTCAGATTGCTGGCCTTTATTAGAGGCCGGAGTTGACGTTTTCCAAAAAAAAATATCCCCATCTATGTATCCCACAGCTAGAATGGATCCATTACAAGATGCCCAACAAAGAGCACTTATCTCTTTCTCCTCCAAATTCTGTTCTGAGGTATCATCTGGAATGCAGGCATTGACCCCACTAGGAATATCAGCAACCACATCCTTCACTTCGAGCACCTTATCACCTCTAATGATAACAGCCCGAGCTTCAACAATATCCCAAAGGATAATTAACCCATTTGCATATGCAATCAGCACTCTGTGAAAGAACCAATTAGGAATTCTGGTGGACAAGATCAGCCATGAAATATCAAGATTTTCAAAGAGTCTCAGTTTACTAAAGATAAGGTGTAACATTGCACATCAAGTTCTTGAAGAGCCTTAGTTTATTGAAGAAAACGACCTTAAATTAGTCTATGATAAGGAAAATAACCAACCCTTTCCTTAAACCCGAACAAGGCAAGGGGCTCGATCTTTGTTCTTTTGTTATAGTTCCTTTTTTAGACATAGAGCAACTATCAATCAGCATAAAAAAGTGTTCCGGCCTGATTGCCTCAGGTTATAATGCTCACTGCGATGATACAAAAGTAACCTTGCACATGGCACATTATATTCCCCTGCATCAAACGAATCTATGCTTCCTTTTGCATGTTTATGGATGGAATAACTGACTCAGCAACCCTTGTAAAAGTTGACCTGGCTACTGCTGGCCACAAAAGGTGATATAACTTCTGCAGCAGTAAGGGGACAAACAAACAATTGTTATCTGATTGAAGTGAAAAAGCAATAAACTCCGTTTGTACTCGTTTGTTTTCACTTGTAATGGTTAACAATGTGTTAATCCTTCTTCTCCTTCATACACCAATTCAGTACTTAGAATTTACTGCCCCAAACTGCTGAGCCAAAATACAAGATAATATGACGTGACAGCCAAATTGCTCTTTCCAAGTAGAAAGTTACAACTGATATCTCTACTAGAAGTATAAAACCAATAAGAAGATACTCCTGAAAAATGTGAACAATATGAAAATAACAGAAACTATTGAAGGCCTAAGCAAGTATTCAAAGCAAATAGGCACGTTAGAAAAGCAAGCAATACTTGTATCTTGCCTATTCCCAGAAGAACAAGGTTGGGGAAGAACTCCAACAATAGGTTGATGATCCAGAAATGATAAACCAGCCGCTTCTGTGAAATAACAACGGACATTGAATTTCATAAATGCGAAAAACATATCATAGCCACAAGCATAAAAAAAAAATTTGAACATATGATGCCCGACTTCATCATTTGCTGACACATCTCATGCTTTAAAATGGCAGAGGGTGTTTGTTTTACACAGAGAAATAAAAGATTGTGATAAAGCAACAAAAACCAATATTCAGTGGCACAAATCTCGTGACAGTAAATATTTAACAAAAGTAACTTGAGATCAAATTCAGTTTCAAAGAATTTTGGTTTTAAAATTACTGTAGAGTACAGATTGCATATAAAGTCGTCCATTAGATGTTATGCGTAGAGTTTCCACTTCAAATTCATATTACGTGTAGAAGAACATTAATACTACTAATGCTTCACTAGTGTGCCAATCATAACATAATAAAAATTTTGTGTTCACATTTTCACCTCTATATACCTATGTGTTATTCTCATCCGAAGAATCTTTTTAACTTTTTTCCATACTCGAACTAAAAGTATACAAGTCACAAGAAGAAATCAAATCTCGTAATGCTATACAAGTATCCAGAAAAATTCTACCAACAAAAGAGAACCATCCCAGAGACAGACATCCATGAACAAGGGGAGTTCAGCTTGGTTGTGTAATCTAATATAAGTTAGCATTACCTACAAGAAGAAAAGAAACATAAAGCAATTACCACTAAGAGAACTGGCAGAAACAAAATATGGCAAGAGCAAAAGCTGTCCATCCTCGGCCTCAAACTTTAGAACTGACAATGATCCATACTCATCTCCCACATACCTGTATGAAATGTCAGAGAAACCAACTTATGCACTATGCACCAATATTCCAGCCACTTAGTACCTATCAAGTGAAGATGCAGTGGACAATAAATTTGTCACAAGTGTCATACATGAAGTGGGAACCCTGTATTACAGAGAAAGCAGTTATGTTGGATTCCCATTGCAAACTACAAGCTATACACCTGTTCTCTAGATCCCAAACCTGCAAACAGGAGAGAAGAAGATAAATACGTAGGCACCTAAGAGTCATCAACTGAAAACTAAAGATCAAAAAGAAACTTGATAGGGTGAGTTACATTAGAAAAGGCCAAAAATGGTCGAGAAGAAAGTAAACAGCACATAAGAAAGGGGGCCATCATTATTTATAAGATTAAGCCAGAATTTGAAGACAACTTCAAAGTTAAGGCACCCTGTCGACTATAATGACAGGATAAGAAGACAACAAAATATAAGGAATCCAGTTTACCTACAACACAATAAGTCACATTCCATAAACATGAATCCCAAAAGTAAAGTTGAAGTTTACTGTTTACATTATAGAAAAATCTAGGCAATAATTAAGAGATTGGCCAGGAAACACCGAGTTTGGCATGGGGAAGATTTCTTTACCAGAGTAATGTATAACTGTATAAGACATGAAGAATTATTCCCTCTTCAAGGGAAAAAAAAAGAAAAAAAATATGAATATTCAATACTAACTTGGACCAACAATAAAGGTCAAGGATGTACATCTATCAGATCTCAACGCCCAAGTACAAGCGCATCTACAAAGAACCCCCAGTCAACTGTTAGGCTACTGTCAATCACCTTTTACGAAATAACACAGGCCTTCATTTGCTAATGTATGATAAAGCTGGAATACGTTTTGAAACAGTATAGACAAGAACTAAGCATACATATCAACTGTCTACGTTACGAATGATCGGAGAAGAAGTAACATGTTGATGTAAAATGAGAGGAAATTTAAAAAAAAAAAAACAGCTAAATTGTAAAAGGTTTCTTCTATCTATCAATAGCGGCATCATAATTCAGTTAGATTTGCATTCATTTCATGCGACTAGAAACTGGACAATCCATAAAGAATCAATACCTGAATATCATTGTCATTGGAGATGCTCACTAAATAACCTTGGTTGAGTAGAAACTGTCAAAGAAAAGATATGATAAATAGCTGAATCAGATAAAGGGTGCATCATCTCCTAAGAAATGCATAAATTAGAAGATAATCACTAAATGAAAGGTTGGTACTCCGTAATACGTATTTCTCCATTTTCCAAGCTTACACGGCAAGTTAACAACCAATTCTGCATGGGCACCTGAATTGGCTTTTCACTATAGATGCATAACAAATCCTGAAATTGTGCCTCGAATATACTTCTTATGTGTTATTTTTAAAAGTTTATAGTTAAAAAAGTTAGAGGACAAAACTTCTGCTTGTGTTGTCGAACCACTTTTTCAAATATGTGATGCAGTACCGTTGACTCGCTTGACAGCCCTTTGTTCTATGGACTTGACACTGGTTGTGTCAAAGGTAAGTAGGTTACCACACCACCCTGGAGTTGGACATGTCTAACTTTGCTGTTGAATTGGATTTAAACTGCAAACTTCAGGGTTTTTGTGTAGAACTAACAAACCTCCAAGTACTTGTGAGGCAATTGCTTTGGAGAAATTAGAAGTCCTTCGATGTTATCACCACCGATTACCTTTATTCTGCCATCCCTGTAAGATAATCAAGAATAATTATTACTAAACAGATTGTAACAAAAAACTGGTAACAGCGTATAATGCCCCATGCATTTTATACTTCTTTGCAGATGAGGCCTTGAAAATCCTGATATTGTCAAGCAAAAGCTCTTAGAAAGAAGAAGAAGAAGAAAGTGATTCTGGAAAAGTATTAGCCTAATTGTGCTAAAGACTTAGGCAAGCAACAGAAACTGGTTCCTTTTGTTGATGATGCATCAGACCCTTATTACTTATCAAAAAATAAATAAAATAGCAATATGAATGGTATAATGAGGAAACTTGACAAGAACACTGGTCAAGACGGTGTCTTCAGCAAGACATACAACAGTTGTTCTTTACGCCTAGTCAAGTAATTGTCCTGCTGACACAAAGTGGTTCTGCTGCTTGATATTAGGCGTGGTGCGCCTTGGACTGAGGAAGTGAAATGGTTTAAACAGCATAGCAAGGGGCAATCATTACAAGCTTATGCTAAAAGACTCAGTTTATCACCTCCAAATGGAATGTAACGTCCTTTTCCCAAAACATTTTTTACTATTGCAGGAGGTGTGCTGGCTATTCGGTGCGAAATTAGAATTTGACATGATCAGCATCGCTTCTGCTGACATTGGTGCTGATCATGTAGTGCGCAAGCTGTGGATCTTGGTTTTTTTTTCTTTTTTTGGTTTGTATTTCTTGTAGGAGGTTTTGCCCTCTGTTTTGGTTGCACTGAATTCTGAACTTTTCTGGTTCCATAGAGCTTCACTTTTTCAAAAACAAAAGCAGCACTGCTGACGCAATTTCACTGTCATGCTCAGTTGAAATCTCCAAATGGTTGGCCAGATTCTTTAGCTCATACAAATGGCAATCCACATAATTGACTACAACAGTAGCTGTTATATTGTGCATGAATTTAAGATTTGTTTACTTAGGAGTTCTTTCATATGATTATTAGTGTTCACTCGTTGTGGTCTTAGACAGAAGTGGTTAAGCTGGATAATGAAGAGGAGAAAGAACAAAAAAACGTCATGCTTATAAATTAATTGCATCTAACTAAATTTGCTACTTTATGGATGAGTTTAACGGCTGGGCAGAAATATAAAAAGAATAGTCAAGACGAGAACCATGTAACGGGGACAAGGACATTAGACACAAGGGTATACTCTCTAGTGACTTGGTTTATCTTATAAAAGTAAAACAAAAAACGGCAAGGACAAAGCAATATACATACAGATATAAACACGCATATAAACAATTAACCTGTTTTTGGGAGAATATACAGATTTGACAAATGTGTTCACTAACATATATATATTGATTGTTTACACATCCAATTGTCACTTGTAGCTCTGTCTTGTCAACCATATGATACACTTTTCCTTTCTTTAATTCTTCTTCTTATGCTTCCACCTTCATTTTTATTCAATTTATTTAGGAGAAAATCATGCATCCTTAACTTGTTCCTATGTCTTTCAAGTATGTCAGCTGAGCATACTGTTTGACATGCACAATACTTCTCTGAAGAAGTGCCCATGCTACAAACAATGGTAAGTAATAAGTCTGTTCCACTTTCTTCATAGCTATGACTATTCTACCAGGGTCCCTCGGCACAAGAAGCAAAAATCCCAACGCAAAAGATCAATGGCATGTAGGGCCTTGCATATGTGACATGGCGACGAAGTACAGTCCAGAACCTTTGAGCTTAGATCATTGGCAAATTTTTGGGCAATATTGTCGGACCAACCTATGAGTGATTCCAAGATCAAATATGCTAGGCCCTCATTGAAAACGCATATATCAACCCCAGCCCGAAAAACAGAGCAACCCAGCCCTAGAGCTGGAAGAGTCACATGTAACTCAGTCTGCAACACCTGTAGAAGTATTGCTTTCTAGCAGCCACCAATCAAAAATTACTGATATGTGGCATATATTCAACGTGAAAACATAACTGAGGAAAGTAAAATGGACATTTTCACGTGCTATCACTAAAATTTATAGACCACACAAGTAAAAGCAAACAAACATGTATAATAGCTAAAATATTCCTAGCTTGCAGTTTTAAACATATATGAAACTTCAATAGTAAAAAACGATGTTTCCACTTACAGTGTCCCAATAGCCAATAGACGCTGAACGTAGTCAAATGCGAGAACTGACGCAGTAGATGGAATACCATAATGAACAGCTATTCGAAAGTTCAAGGCCGCTGATGTCACACTACCATTAACCTTACGCTAATCAATTCAATATAAAACATTGTTACCCCGCAGTCAATCAAGCATCCAATATAGAAAAAAGTATAGAATTAATTAAACCTACATCTCGGATGCATTCTCCGAATAGATGTACAAATGCACATCCAAATGAGTCGTGGACACGATAAATAATCTCATCATGTGCGGCATACAAGTCCAAAAAAGCTTAAAAACAGCAAAATTGTGCTGCCAGTTTTACAAGGAACTCGCCGAAGCAAAAGGATGCACACCGATGAATCTAATAATTAGTATTTGATGAATAAAGCAATATAAAGAAGTTCAAAAAGGGAGTGCAACGCCCGAATGCCATGCAACCCACATCATCATCATATATGTTGTTGTGCAAAACTAGTTGGATTCGGCTACGTGAATCTTTTACTTGCATTTTCTCGAAAAGATGCATATGTTCACTGAGAAAGTCCTGGCACTCGAGCATTTTCTCACTGCTTCTCCCCATGTTACCCTAAGTTCTACTCGTTTACCTCATCTTACCCCATCCACTTGGCAGAAATCACTTCTCTTCTTACAGAGGTATTTAAAAGCGGATGTTGGATATGACCAGCCAATCTTAAGTGATGTTCCATCGTCTTTCCGTCAAATGTTGTCACCCCACTTTGTTGTACATATTCTCATTTCTTATTGGTGTTTCTCAGTTGTTCAACATTCTGAACCATACAACATTTTAGCTTCACTGTTGCCATATAAAATTATCCCTCAAATTGATGAGAGGAATATTACAATCACATAACACTTCAAAAGCAAACCTTTATCCTAGCACGGTACTGGGCAACATCCTCGTCAATCTCTCCATCCTTGTGCGTTATTGATCCATGACACTTGAAGATGTCTTTCTTGGGTACTTGTTGCCTATCAATATTTACTTCACCTTTGTACCTCCTAGTTTTTTTTTTAGGATTGTGTTCCAAGTACTCCATCTTTCATATTTACCTCACCTTCACACCTCCTCCTAGTTTTGATAAAATTGCATTCCAAGTACTCCGTCATAGTCTTGCTCAAACCAAACCTTTAGATTCTGCAATACTTCTTTTTAACACTACTAACACTCAAATCTGCTCTAGTCTCGTAATTAACACTTCATCATCCAAAAAACATGCACTATCAGACCTCATCCTTTCTATTCTTAGTGAGCTCACTCAACCATGGTATAATAATGTGCTCTAGTATCATAATTCACACTATATCATACGCAAAAACATACGCTATGACACCTCGTCCTTAATGTTCTTAGTAAGCTCGTCAACCATAGTAAAATGATGAGGGCTTAAAGCTGATCCTTGGGCTCAATTTGGAAACTCACTAGTCCGACTAGCTCCCCCAGCTTACCCATGAACAAATCTAAGTTCCAACTTCCAACACGCTAGCCTAAGTCTATGATTCCTAACTAACATCTCTCCCTGCACACGTCCAAGTGTAGTTCGGGAACCCTTGCTCTATTGCAACTCATGAAGATGGCATGGTGCATTTGCAAAATTTGCTTATGGACTTAAATGCGAAATAGGCAGCCCCCACCACCTCGTACATACCCGATAAGGAAAACACCAGCCTAGCTCGGTTCCCAAAAAGGGCAGAGGTGCATAAGACAGCTCTGACCCACTTTGTCTGCTACAACCATAAGCCATTATATCAACGAATCGCATTGGCCAAGGGGTTCAACGCCTGTAGCAATGATCTCTTACCCGAGTGTCGAGTGAAAACGTAAACCTAGACGATCATCATCTTCGTGGGTCGACTAAGTCAACGCGGGAGAACCCGAGATTGATCACAGATGAAAAAGCTGGCATTTACCTGAGGATGATTGTGATGGTGGTGCTGCGTGGCCTTCTGTATCAGGCGCTTTGCAAACATGGCGATTTTGGGGGCGAGAGACGTTAAGATGATGTTGTTGTTCCGAATTCTCTCTCTGGAATTTGGGCTTTCTCCATGTGGAAGTGTCAGCCTTTGCCTTGGTCACTCCTCAACGACCGATAGCACACACTTTTTTCTCGAATTGAACGTTAAGTTTTGAACCCCCATTTGGGCAATGACTCCTTCCTTCTTCTTTTGGATTTTCCTCTGTTATTTTTCGGTAATGAGTAATGACCCCTTCCCTTTCCTTTTGATTATCCTTTCTTACTTAGAGGATGTTTGAGATTGATTATGAAATTGTCAAACCTGATTTAATTTAGATTAAATCAGATATATGAGTGTTTGGCAAAAGAAATTAAAAAATTTAATCCATCCCCATAAGCTAAAAATTGATTTAATCAATAATCCTCAAAAGTGAGGATTATGAAATAATCACTTTTTTATAATCAGGTTTGATCTTTTAATTTAGGGCTAATTACACCTATATCCCTGAGGTTTGGGGGTAATTACAGGCAAGGACAATAGTTTGGACAAATTACACTTGTGTCCATTGACCAAACGGAACCCAAAAAATTCTAACAGTTTTAACAAAATGACTTTATTGCCCTTATGTTAGAAAGTTATTTTTTTAAATGCCATTGTCTCTTTTTAGAAAAGAAAAACCCTAAATTTTTTTTACTCTCTCTCTTCCCCCACCCTTTCCCCATCCACTTCGCCGCCACCCACACCCCAGCCCTCCCTCCCCCGGTCACCCCCCACCCACCCCGTCTGCCTCCGCCGTCGCTACAATCACTGACCCCATCCCCGTCACCGCAACACCCTCCCCTTTCCCCGGCCACCGTACCACCCTCCCCCTCCCCCGTCGTCGCACAGCTTTCTCTCCTCTCCTGGAGTCGGACGCCGATCATCGCTCAAAGACCCCCGTCGCCCAAGAAATGACGACGACCACTCCGTTGAATTGAATTGAATTGAAATGGGGTTTAGAGTGAGAAAGGGCTGCCGGCGGTGTCTCAACGATGTGGGTTTGCCAAGGGCTTGCCGGCGGCGTATCAGCGGTGTGGGTTTGCCAAAGGGTTTGCCGGCGTGGTGGGGTGGGTTTGCCAAGGGGCTTGTCGGCGTGGTGGGGTGGGGCGAGTCTGCCGGATGGTGGGCCGAGAGAGGCTGCCGGCGGCGTGGGGTGAGGGAGGAGGCTTGGGTTGCCCGCGGCGAGATCAGATCTGGAGATAGAAACCCTAATTTTCAAATGAGGTTCTTAATTTCAGGGTTTGATAAGCCTAATTTTCAAATTAGGTTTTAAAACCCTAATTTAAAAAAATTAGGGTTTGATATCCTAATTTAAAAATTAAAAATTATAATTATTCACGATATACTGTACAGGGGCAGTATTGCCATTTTCAAAATACGTAATGACGAAAATTACACTTTTTGGACGGAACCCTAACGGTTGGATAAAAGTGTTACTTTTTTAACTTTTTTTGGTCACGTATGTTACATTTTGAAACTTAGTGTCCTTGACTGTAATTACCCCCTAACCTCAGGGACATAGGTGTAATTAGCCCTTTAATTTACCATCATATCCCCTTATTTTTCACAAAAAGACTTATCATACCCCTTAATTAATTATTTTAGATAGTTTCTGGAATTTATCTCTTCTCGTATTGCTAAACTCTTCTCTTACAGCTAAATAAATTATTTTTTTCTTAAGATAAACTTTATTTTTAATTTGGGGATGTTATCGTGGTATAAGCAATAATATGAAATTATTTGTATTTTTAATTTAAAATAAAAGGTAACAATTTTTGTATGTGCGTGAAAAATAGTTATTTTAATAATTTATTTGGGCATTATAGTTACTTACAAATAAAAGTTATGTTAACGTTACTTGAATATTAGAAAATTGTTTATTAAGTGTCCTATATGATTATTTTGTTATAGTGAAACTGATTTAAGTACTTTTTATCCAAACACTTTTTATAGATTTAATCTAGTTTACAATTACTTTTGCCAAACAACAAACTGATTCTAATTAAATTATATTTTGAAAACTGATTAAGATTTAGAATCTACTTTTTTTAATCAATCCCAAACGGGTTCTTTGTGGTTTATAATTCAAAATTCCTAAGGGGATGTACGTCTACGGAATTTGTTTTTCGTTTTTGTAATAATAATGAAAAAGATACATTTTTTCGCGTACTTTTATCATTTTCTATATTTGTTTTGGATCCAAATAATGAAACAGTACCAAAAAAATGAAAACAGCCCAAGGTTGTTTTCACCTTTTCTCTCCACTCGGTTTCTCCTGTTAGAGAAAATTGCACTGAGTCTCTACTGTTCAACATTTTTTCTTCCATTCCTCTGACGCCTCTATACATTGTCACGTCATAAAATGATAATGTGGGCCCGGGAAAGAAGGGAAGGGGAGGAGAAAGGGAAGTCTCAGACAAGTTGACCCGTGTTGGCCCGAGGAAGAAGATAAGGGAAAGGGGAAGGCTTCAGGGGGAGGGGAAGTCTGAGATAAAAAAAAACTAATGGGTCCCGAACACGTGAAGGGAAATGGATTGTGTGGGTTGGGGTGGGCCCGACGTTATGGGATTTTTTAGGGTTGAGTAATGACTTTCTTGGGAGATGTAAAAAGTGGGTATGGAGGGGTTATTTGGAAGATAAATGGAGGGTATAAAAAAATTTGTTAGGTTAAAAGTAGGGGTTAAAATGGGAAGATATGGGTACAAATAGTGTAGAAAATGCTAAACATACAAGAATGGATCCAAAAAAAATGTTGAAAATGAAAATGGTAAACTTACAGGAATAGCTGGAAAAAGTAGATACGGAAAACTGGTAGAAATGTTAAAAGTACACAATCCGATTTTGGAACTGAATACTAAAATCTGGGAAACAAAAACAGAATACAAAACACACGAAAATAAATTGTGTAAACGTACAGCTCCTAAATTCCTTGAGGTTAAAGGAGAATACCAATGTTGTTGACTTTCTACGTTCTAAATTCTAAATTTGGTATATGACAGTGTATCATATATTGACGAGTCGTGCGGCTAAAACCCTTCTTTAAGGGAAATGAGGGGGGGGGGGGGGGGGGGGGGGGGCTTCTCCTTTAGGAGGGGGCGCGACCATAGCCATTCCTTGATTTGGGAGGTGCAGCCATAGCCCTTCCTTGGTGCTCTTTCCCCTTGCTCTCATGGTATCTATTTCCTTTAAGGGCACCTTGCTATGCTATACGATCTCCGTGTTATGTGACCACAACACCATGACCGTCACTGTCTCCGCGCGCGCGACACTCGACCGTTGCCTCCTATTATACATGACCCAGATACTACTTCACTCTCGCACAATACTCAGTGACCGCGCCCCCACCCCTGCTTATTGACCTAGCCCCTGCACCACACATATTCTTGCAGCACTTATGCCTGGCAAAACTTGTTCACTTGTGCCCTCGATACTCTGTCACGCGGTCACGTCCTAAGGGGGGTAGCCAGGGCTTTTCCTTTAGGAGGGCCGCGACCATAGCCATTCCTTGATGTGGGAGGCGCATCCATAGCCCTTCATTGGTGCTCATTCTTCTCGCTCCCATGGTATCACTTTCCCTTGGGGGCACCTTACTATACGATCTTCGCATTATGTGACCACGAGACCATGCTCATCACTGTCTCTGGGACGCGACACTCGACTGTTGCCTCCAATTATATGTGACCCATGTACTACTTCACTCTCACACAACACTCAATGACCACACCCCCACCTCAGCTTCATTGAGCGTGCCCTTGCACCGCAGATATTCCTGCAGCACATATGCCCCCTAAAACTTGTTCACTTGTGCCCCTAACACTCTGTCACGGGGTCACACCCTTATATTTGGTCCATCTCTTCACTTCGTCATGTGCGCCTCGGATGAGGAACATGCTTCTATCAATTCTCTGACTCTAGGCCTCTTATTAGTTAGTCCCGGTAAAGCACCCAAGCGGCGTATTTTTTTGAATCGCATGGTATCCCCGAGGTGTTATGCTCGTAATGCTCTGGCTTGTGGACCTTTTGCAACGAGATAGGTCACTTCTTCGAGACATTGTTTTTGCCTTGGGTGATTTATATGACATTAGGCACGCCTGTGTTGTGACCTCATTGTGCTTACATTATCGCTGATAACCGATGCCCCCAATATAATGCCCAGGGTCACTTTCAGATGGGAACAGGTTTCTGGAAGGTATCGGGCCTACTCTGCCCAACATATGGACAATTCTTTATGTTTCGTGATGCCACTACTAGGACTTAGTAAGAACTTTGAATTGGTGACTAGATTAAAGGCATTCTCTAGTCACGCTAGTGCTGTATGAGCCAATCTTTATAGTTTAATATATATATTTCATTTGATTGAGTGTTTTTTAGGTTCTTTATGGGTTCATAATTCAATATTCCTAAATTCCTCAAGGTTAAACGACAGTACCAACTCAATTGACTTTCAATATACCGTGTATCGATCTAATTTATAACATTTTTGTGACATATATCCTTTCTTATACATTTTAAACTTATGAACATATTGTGATGTGAAAATGCCAATACAAACCTACACCTCCGTTCCTTCGTACATTTTAAACTTATGAACATATTGTGATGTGAAAATGCCAATACAAACCTACACCTCCGTTCCTTTCAACGAGTTTGACAAAGCTTCATCCCCATCTTTATAACTCAACATCAACTTCCTAATTCCAACCCATTACAAATTCAAAAGCAACCACCCATTCCTTCAATAAATTTTTTAATTTATACTTGCTTCTGCCTCTTCATTTCCAAATCCAATTGTTTATTTTAGCTTCAGACCAGATTCCACCTAATGCAAACCCTAGATGCTCTGTTTGGTAACACTTTCAGTTTCAGTTTTTTTTAAAGAAAACTGGTGGACGTTTGACAGAATTTATTTTTTTTAAAAACAGAAAACCCCAAGCGTTTGGCAGGACAGCTCTTTGGGTTTTTTTTTTTAATATACATTTTCACATAATTAAACAAATATATTACAATGTCTTACAAATAATTAAACATAATTCTCCAATTGTATTACAATGTCTTACAAATAATTGAACATAATTAAACAAATACATTACAATGTCTGACACATAATTAAACAAATATATTACAATGTTTTACATCCATACTCCTTGATTCAAGTGGTATTAACCGAATCTCAACAATAAAAATCAATATCTGACGTTCCAAATTCTTCCAGCAATGCGAGCTAATCACATCCACCGCTGCACCTACACATCCACCAGAAGTCCACAATACACAAGTCATTACAACGCGAGCTAATCACAATCAGTCGCTCAGTCACACAGTACATACACCAAAAAGTCCTAATCAAGCACGCCAAATACAAATGCTAGAATCGCGAGATACGTGCTTACGCACGTATGCTACTAAACATAGTTTAAACTCAAGGAGATGAATAACAACCAACATTATTAGCTCATTTTATTCGCCTAAACAAGTCCAGAGTCCCAAAATTGGAGATAATTAGGAGTAATGAGATGATGCTATTTACCTAGGTGATTAAAGTGAAACGGAGAGGCCGATTGTCATGTTGTATCCATCAAATGAGAGCCAAATTCCGATTATGTTTTTAATTTAAGGCTTTCGGGACCGGGGGGGGGGGGGGGGGGAGAGAGAGGGAGAGGGGGGGCGGAAAAGCGTTGCAAGTCGCAGTGGGAAGAGGTGGAGCCGCCGATGTCCGGTGGAGGCAATGGACGCGGTGGGCTGTGGAGTCAGTTGGTGATAGATGCGGCCGATCGAGCAAACCAGGTGAAAGAGATGAGAAAGAAACCTAATTTAGATGGGTTTTAGACCCAGCAAAGAAAAAATGCAATTCTGTTGCTAGTGAGGCTCGAAGTCTCGACCTCATTAATCCCTTCCTGAGACCCCCGCATGAAAATGAGTTTCCAAAACACAGAAAAGAACAAAGTGCTCTTTTTTGGAAATGGGCTTTGTTTTTAAACTCTTGGGCCCTTTTTAAAAATGGAAACTAAACCAAACACCCCATTTCTGTTGGACTTTTGGAAAATTTAAAACTTGGGCAAAAAAGGAGCAAAATTTTTTTTTTGTGTTAAACGGGGCCTTCATTGTATTTGTGTGTGTTTTGTTCTATGCTTGTCGAGAAGAGCATGAAATTGAAGTGATCGAAGAGATAGAGGGTACTAAAAATCGATAGGCCACAAATCAGGATAATACTTTCAATATTCGACACACACAAACACACACACATTCTTTCATATTTGGATCAACTAGGGTTTCTTTGAGATGGGCGACCATTTTTTGTGGATATAAAAGTTTCTATGATCTATCTTGACTTTGATGATTCGTTGTTCAATCGTACTATTGATGTTCTTAAGAGTTGATGAAGACAGAGAAATTGACCTTGATTTTTCTAATTTGGGAGAAAGTCAGAGTGACGAAGATAAAAGAAGAAGAAGAAAAAAATAGATGGAATAGTATCGTTGTAGAACTAGGTAGAGAGAGACAAAAGGAAAATAAAAACAAGATACGGGTTAAATTAATGCCATCTATCATATGACGTATTGATATTTTAGATAGTCAGGTGAACATGAACGTTACTAATTCACGATAACAAAGAGTTTGATGATATTATCAAGAAGTAGACACAAATATCGAAATGATGACCTTTACTTAACCACATCGTATTCGAAAATGAATATGTATTTGCTAAACCCTGAAGCATCAAACGATCATCAAAGGGAGGTGCGAGGCCACGTTCGAGCTAGGGCGGGCAGTTACTGACCTTAATCCTTTTTTAGTTTTCCTAGAAATTTGAATTTGAATTTGAATTATCAATTGAACAAGAAAGACCAAGCTTTTGTGAACAAATAAAGCAATACTTCACATTCATCCGGGGATGTAGCTCAGATGGTAGAGCGCTCGCTTAGCATGCGAGAGGTACGGGGATCGATACCCCGCATCTCCATCACCAAGGCCTCATCTTTTTTTCACAATTCGAATTTCTTTGTTCCGTTCAGCCGCCAGATGGTGATGGTGATGGTGATGTGATGTCTGTTGCGGCCCGTTTGGATAAGCTTTCTTCAACGCGCTGTCATCAATTTTTTTTTACCTAAACCTGCGTGCCAACCCCCCTATATTAATATTTTACTGGTTTCTAACCTCGATACCTTGACTTTCTTCACCGATCCAGAGCAATCGGCTACCTTAAGCATGACAGTTCAATCATCTCAAAATAAAGGTACGTCTGTTTGTGTGTGGGAAAATGTTAGGAGCTACATCGAGCGATTGATTTCTGTTCGTTTGTCGAAGGAATTGAGTTGGAGTTAATAATTTAGAGAGTTTACTCCTCCGAAGTTAGGTTTTGACTTGGTGATAGGGTCAGGCGGTATAATAGAGCATGTTGATCGGGCTTGTCTATTGCTATTACTAGCTTGTGTACGTGTATTGTGTGTGTGTGTGTGTGAGGTTGTAAGTTGTGCCGACTACTAAGGGCAATCAGGCGGTAGAATATAACGTTCTAGTCGGCGCCGCCGCGCCGGGGGGGGGGGGGGGGGAGGGAGCGAGCGAGAGAGAGAGAGAGAGATGTGTTGTCAGTTGAGACATGTGACTACTTTCTAGCGGAATCATGGCTGATCAGAGTTGATTGGACTTATCAGTTGCTATTACTAGCTTGAGTGTGTGTTGGGTCTTGCTAGATTGCTGTGGTTTTATAATAGATGCTCTCGTGCAGATGATCAATACAAGAATGAGAGAAGCTCGTATTTCAATCTACCATCATTGGATGTTTCCGTTGCTTTCCCTCAGGCGACGCCGGCATCCATTTTTCCACCTTGCAGTAAGATTCACAATCTTCATGCTTTACCAACGCAGACACAATTTCTTAATATTTGCCTGATGTGAATAACAGTTAGTTAATTAGAAGTCAAAACTGAGATTTCGTAAAATGTTGTCCCTACTAATTCATTGAACAAAACGTCTTACAGCCTCAGACTACTATCACTTTGATGATCTCTTGACTCCCGAGGAGCAAGCCATCAGAATGAAAGTAAGAGAGTGTGCAGAAAGAGATGTTGCTCCAATAGTGACAAAGGTACTTTATCCTTTTAATTATAGGAGCAGTCATGACAGTAAATTTGTTGTTCTGTTCGGTATAGAGAATGATACCATCGGAGTGTACCAATTTTGAATTTGCTTTTTTAGTATTGGGAGAAAGCAGAATTTCCATTTGAAGTTGTTCCAAAGCTGGCTGCCCTGTGTGTAGCTGGTGGCACCATCAAGGTACTTTCTTCAATTGCTTTGGTTTTTTTTTTTGTTGGGAATGCAGTTATGGTAGGTGAGCTTTTGATCTATTTTTCACTTTCAGGGATATGGATGTCCGGGCATGTCCATTACTGGAAGTGCTGTTGCTACGGCAGAACTTTCCCGAGTCGATGCTAGCTGCTCTACTTTCATTCTGGTGCATTCGTCTTTGGCGATGCTCACAATAGGTAGATCTGATATCATTTGCTTGTCTTTCTTAAGCTTCTCAGTTTTTTAAGGTTTGGTTTTCCTTGGCAATACGATGCTAATTGGTGAATGATGAATTCTTTTTTTTTTGTCCTTTCAAACTTTCTTGGTCTGTAAGAATAGGGTTCTGTGGGTCGGAAGCACAGAAGCAACAATATTTACCATCATTGGCGCAGCTGAAGACTATAGCCTGTTGGGTAAGAGTCTCTCTTGGCATCCGTCTAGGTTCTCGAAACACGGTTCCATTTTTGGCATTTTTCATAGGGTCAAATCTTTCTTGCATCTTAGGGGTTGACAGAACCTGACTACGGAAGTGATGCAAGTGCTCTAAGAAGTACTGCAACAAAGGTTCTGGCTCTTACCCTCATTTTTACTTTTGCATGTGTCATCATTGATACCTATGCGTTATAATGTTATCCGATAAGATATGATATTTTTAAGCTCCGAGTGACTTTTGCATGCTTCTTCATGAATTTCAATATCAGGTTGCAGGAGGTTGGATCCTCGAAGGCCAAAAGCGCTGGATAGGAAATAGCACTTTCGCAGATGTCTTGGTTATTTTTGCTAGGAACACAGCCACAAACCAGATAAATGGGTAACGTGCATTATTCTTGTTTGAGTAGGGTTCCCCATGTGTAAGAAGAACTTGTTAAGTAACTCTTGGTGCTTAAAAAAGCCAATAGAGCTTCAAAGTGAGCGGATTGGGACCAGAATAATTGATCAATCTGTTTCTAATATGTAGGAATATTCTAACCTTGAGGTGTTGTGGTTTTACTTAAAAAGAGATAAATCGCAAACCAAGGAGCACCAAATAGATATCACCCCCCCCCAACCCCCCAAAACGAAGGAAGAATAGAGAAGATTTAAGAGAAATGAGTGGCAAAATAATAGCAGAAGAGCCAATCATCTAGAGCTTGAGGAGTAATCTTAACCTGTGACAGATTTGAGATACCACTAGAATTCTAGAAGCAATGCAAATGCAAACTTTCAATAGCTGATCTAGGGTGGCACGGAACTGTTCAATACCCCTACTTATGGAACGATAAAGTTGATGGATTATAAACGTAAAGTAGAAGATATTGGTAGTGACAACCAATAATAGCACAGCCATGAACTGAAGCTGCTAAATTCTCCTGCCTCTCTGCCACCTGTGGCAAACAACTAAGTGAAGACTCACCAATTACCATATGAGCTCCTACTCCCCATTAACTTTTTGAAGGGTGGTCCCATTGGTGGGTCTATTAATTCCCTTGCGACACAAGTTCTCTAGCTTTTTTCTAAAAGTTACAAAACTAAATGGGGGTGAAACTATTTTTCTAGAGAAAAAAATTTATGAATTGCGTCCTTCTGTGGTAATGTATGGCATAGACAATCTGGTGAGAATCTGCAGAATAGGTCATGATTTCCCCCTTATAACCGCTGCCTTTTCTGTTTTTTTGTTTGTGATGAGAGTATTAGAACTGTACAATCTCATCCAGCAAACGGCTAAGAGCAGCCTATATGGACTATAGACAAGCAAGCAGTAGAACACGATCTTATAATTAAAAAAGTGAGCTATCAAGACTATCAACGGAGTTTTTAGCAGACAAGCCCATTTGTGATTTCTGCTTTTGAAGTGCTTAATTTGATGCTAGCAATAAAAACCTGAGATTGGTTGCTTTTTATCTGCGTAGTTCTTCTCCAATATGCCTATGCTTCTGTCATCTATTACAGATTCATTGTAAAGAAGGATGCCCCTGGATTGCAAGCAACTAAAATAGCAAATAAAATTGGCCTGCGAAGTGTTCAGAATGGAGATATTCTCTTGAAGAAAGTCTTTGTCCCTGATGAAGACAGATTACCTGGTGTCAATTCTTTTAAGGATACAAACAAAGTAAGGTGCTAGCTAGGTTCTTGATTTTTAACTCTCATGTCAGGCGTATATCATGTGTTTATGATTTTCAGTTGATTAGGCATAAGTTGACACCGAGGATACATGTCTTCATACTAGATGTTCTCTAAAGTTCTTGTTGTAGTCTCACTGGAATTATTGTACAATGTATTGCCCTTTTTGTTCTTTAGCATTATGGTCGTCTTGTTTGATCTCCCTTCACAAACGAGGGATAGAGGAAAGTTTTGGTTAGTTCAGTGTGTGTGTGTGAGAAGGGTGTTGGGGACTTCTGTGAAACAAATAAAAAGGAAAGCTTGCTTACCAAGTACTACTTTAGAAGCTGCCTCTTTGATGCTCACCATGAGTATCAGTTGCGATCTTTTGCCTTGTCCTGCGTTTTTCATCAAGCGATACTGATACTGAAGAATATGTAGAAATCATACACTTAATGGCCAGACATGGGCTATTATCTCTGTTGAAGAACTATGTAGATTGTGGGCAAGGGCTACCCTGTACTGATGTAACCTTGATATCTAACCACCATGTCCGCTGGCTGCATTGGTTGCAGCTCCACCTGCTTTTGGCCCAGACATAGATCCCACACTTTGTTTGCCTCGTTCTCTGGCTTCACGTTTTCTTAGGCTTTTGATTTTCCTTTGCTGTTTCCAGTCTTAAGAAGATGCAAACTATATGTTACAAACTAGCAGTTGTGTAATCAATCTTGGTTTTACAGATGAGTTGGAAATTGTGTAGAATTCTAGAATTTTGTATCGCCTTTTATCACTGAAGTTCTTGCAATCATCATAAATAAACGATGTGGGACCTCATTTGTGTGATTTCTTCTTCACTGGGATAAGATGGAACATTTGAACAACCTTGAGCACTAAATTTATTGGTAACAATGAGCTATTAACATGCATGTTAGCGGATGGTTAGCACTCTTTGCTACTTAGCCCTCTTAATGCTCACAAGTGATGGGATGGGCTGACTTTGTTGCTTTCCTATAAATGAAATTGGCATTCTTGTTTTTTTATTTCAAGTTAGAGTATGAAGTGAACATATTTCTTTCTAATTTTCTGTTTTCTGCGGAAGACCAAAAGAGATATGTTAAGCTGACTGTCTTGGACCTTCTTACCTTTTCTATGCTGTCCTCCTTTGCCTGTCAACCTTCTGTCAATTTTCTTTTGTTTGCGAATCAATACCTGCATCCCACGTAATAAGTTAATACCTTTTAATATCTCTTTTTATACGGACACAGGTGCTTGCTGTTTCACGTGTTATGGTTGCCTGGCAACCTATCGGCATTTCAATGGGTGTGTACGACATGTGTCACAGGTATAATCATATGCAAGCTTATTATTGCTAATTATTCCGATTAGATGTTTATCAATCACTCCGTTTTCTCTGGAGTTCCAATCATGGTTCCAAACAAATGATTGTGTGAGTAAATTTCGGAATTCAAATGGGCTGAACTTCTTCATTCACCAAAGTGTTTACATCAGCCTCCTGCCTCTGCTAATTAACTTTTATAACTCTTTTCAACTTGTCATCAAATATGACTTTGCTGTTCATTTTGTTCCATTTGTACTGCAATGTGAAGTACCAAAAAGTACAATGAGGAAGTTCACATTCCTGGCCTTCCCTTAAGTAAGGACAGATGTTCTCTGTCTTCTTCAACCACCAACTACTTCATAATTATTCTTGCTTGGCGCGTATTAGTTGTCGAACTCTTTTTGTAATTTGAGGATTACACCATTCAAGCTTCTAAGTCTGGTAACGGCAGCTTAACGGCCCTGCCCATCCAATCGCATCACATATAGACCACTAACAAAAACGTAAAAGAAAAAAACAGAGGCAGAATCTATTTCTAGTAAGCACTCAATCCCAGCATGATTTTTATGAATTGAAGCACAAGTTGGATGCATACTGTCAGCAAAGCAATATTTCAGCTCCTTAAAGCTTTTGTTGCTGCCCTTTTTCGAATCTTCTGTTGCCTTACCTTTTCTGATATGTACTGTTAAACTCAAAGATACTTGAAAGAGAGGAAGCAATTTGGAGTTCCACTGGCAGCTTTCCAACTCAATCAACAGAAATTAGTTCAGATGCTAGGTAACGTTCAAGCGATGATTCTTATTGGTTGGCGACTTTGCAAGTTGTATGAGACGGGAAAAATGACTCCAGGTCATGCTAGCTTGGGGAAGGTAAGTTTTTCTATTTTCTTGATGAACCAAGGTGCCACATTTGATTATCGGTTTTGTGATTAAAAAATTTCTTCATTTTTCAGTCGTATATTACTCTGAGGGCAAGGGAAACAGTTTCCCTCGGACGGGAGTTACTTGGCGGCAATGGAATATTGGCCGACTTCCTCGTTGCAAAGGTTTTAAGCTTGTCGTAATATCAGCACTTGTTTAACGTCTGTATCCTATTTTGCCTTTAAAAAAGGTAACGTCCTTTTGCTGTGTTGCAGGCGTTCTGCGATTTGGAGCCGATTTACACATATGAAGGCACCTATGACATCAATACCTTGGTAACTGGTAGGGAAGTCACCGGTGTTGCCAGTTTCAAGCCAGCGGCATCAAACCAAAGGAGTCGTCTGTAATAGTGTAAAATTTCTTCCTTTGCACCCCAAGGGGAAAATCTGTTTGTTGTCTCAATGCCCCATGTCAATAAAGAGTCAACTTGCTAAACCGCTTATTGTATAATTTCAAAAAAAAGTTGACATGAATTAATTTTTACTACAGAAATTGCGTCACCCTGTCGGTAGATGGCTTTATATTACAGAGACATAGCATGTAATGGAGCTGTTTGTCGTCCTGGCCTTTGTGTTGTCTTTAAAAAGAGCATATTGGTAAAGATTGCAAAGTTAGCCAGTGTAGCGTCTGCAATGTCATCAGAAATGCAGTACGTTATAGCTAGATATTGTTTTTTGAATGTCTTACCTGGGTTTTAGGCAGGGGGAGGATTGTTCTCAGTGGGTAACCTTAAAGCTTAAACGGCTTCCTATGAACCAAAAAACGCTGATATCCCTCCTATTTCTCTGATAGTCTGCTGCCATCATGATTTCTCCTCGTCCAGGTCTTAGGATACTTGTTGCGCCATCATGATTTCAGCAGGTCTCAGCTCCTGGTTGAACCTGTAATTATGTAGCAGCGTTCTTGACCCTGTTAGCTGTTGCACGTACACAAAAACGAGTGCTTAGCTCTATCTTGTTTCCTCAACCAACGCTCAAGTTGGCTGGGCGTTGTTCCCGAGGAGATGTTGAAAGAGGGAACCATGGTCGAGTGGCGACTCAGAAAATTCATCTCTCTCGGCATGTTACACTCATGGCTGACGAGTCTCCCCGATGATCCGTGGAGATAACAATTGGAAACTCAAAACCCCCTCCAGAAAGCCCCACAAGATCTGCTACCAGACCGGACAAACCACTCTTACGCTCTCAACAATCCATTAATCATCACTTACTAAAAATGGCTAGAGGCGGCAGGGAGAAAGTTTGAGAAGTGTTGCAGTGAAGATACTGGGAACCCAGAAAGATTGGCCCATCGCAGCTGCATTTTGACCGGTCACTGGTTCTTGAAATCAGGGACTACACGTGTTAAAACCGTGCCCCAAACACGTTTCATCGGTATACTAAAAACTATGCAGCAGACGCAGTCGTTACATAGCAAATGCTGGCTGATGCCATTGTCCTTTGGGAGTGCTAAAGGTTTCCCAATTTGTACATTGTTAACTCACTAGACTAGTTAACAGTCATTTGTTCTTGTTAGTAGAATGATTTCTAGATAACTATTGACAATAATATGTAATATCAGAAAATGTGACAATTATAACGACCAATTACGCTCTTTGAAATACATCATCCCAAAATCTCTCTGAAATACATCAGAAAATGATGAATTTATGCCCGCAAACTTAAAGCTTCATTTCAAGATGTCAAACTACAACTGAAGCAATCAAATAAGTTAAAGAAACAACTAAACTAAAGCTACCACCCACGACTTGCCACTCTCCTCTCTGCCTCTTTCTGCAAACCCAACACCCTAATCTTGAGCTGAAGCTGAGTGGCAGCGGCCAAGAACTTGACATTCTGAACGGGACTCAGTATCTCCGCCACCCTCTCCGCCGTCCTCGTCCTCAGCATATCAGCGCTGCCCAACACGGCTTCCATGGCGGACCTAAGCACTTCGATAACATCCTCGGTCTCGCCAATCTCCCCGTCCACGGGCGGCCGCCCTCCCCGCCTCGCCAGCTCCACCATCGGCGGAGCCGCTACGCTCTCCTGAATCCTAGCCAGCTCGTTCGCCAGCTCCCTCTCCTCCGCCTTGGTCTCCTCCTTCAACCTGTCCATCCTCCGGCCCTGCTCCTCGGACAAGTCATCAACCAAGCTCGCCATCATGCGAAACGCCAGCCCGGGCTTGAACCCCGCTATCCAAAAGAACGTCCGTTCAAAAGGAGTGAACCAGGTCGGCGCAAACACGAGGAAAACGTCCCGGTTCGCGACCCGGGATTTCTCCTCGTAGTACTGCTGGTAGTGACCGAGGACCCGCGTGATCAGGTCCTTCAAGTCCTCATCGCGGGACTCATGGCCAGTTTGCAGCTTGGAGTTGAGCTCGTCCAGGTAGTGCTCTTGGCGAACAAGCCACCCTTCAAAGAACCTCTCAAACGACCTGACAGCATGGTTGCTGGTTGGGCTTGTAGTTGTCCTCTTCGACATTGTTGGTACGTTTGCTAAAAAGGGTTTGATAATCAAAAGAGGGCCCAATGGTTTGAAGGTTGAGGGCACCAATTTATAGGGTTTGAGGGTTTATGAGATATTTTTGGCATTTTTGTGCTGCTCTGTGGGTAGTATTATCTGGATTCTTCGAGTCGAAGGCACGAACTTGGCATGGGGAACGTACAAGTGGGAGGTGGGGTGTACGAGTGACAAGTGGGAAGCAAAGGGTTCCTGATCCATAAGGAAGCTGAGGGGTGTTGACACTTGGAGGAGCTGCTAGCGATCAAAAGATTTTCTGATTTCTCTTTGTATTCAGATCAGAAGGGTTTTAGGGAATTTGTTTTATCAGGAGAGAGAGTGGACAGTTGATCGGTGCGATTCCAAATCGCCGACACACCCTCCGAGTGAGGGAAAAGGTGAGGTGGGGCTGCTCGGTGTTCTTTGTCCTCACTGTTTCCTTCATTCAGTTGCTAAAGTGGGAAAGCACGTTTTCTTTTTCTTTCGGAAATTATAAGATGAAGTTTAATTGTTACAGTCAGTCATGACCTTATGCTTTACTGAGAATATAGGAAAAGAGCTCTGTAGCTCTTCAAAAAAAGGAGAATCTGAAGGGAAAATGTGATTTATAATGAAACATCAGCAACACATAAAATACTAAGAAAAGAGGTCATTCACGTACGAGCAAGCGAGCTCCAGAAAGAGGATTGTTTTACTGGTGACATGATAAGTGTGTCTTTATTCTTTAAGAAGTCAGTCCTGATGAACTATCGTTTTTGCAATACACGCAAAAGTTTCTTATCTTGATAGAAGTTACGTGTATACAACTACTATAACATCATGAATAATAGGTACTATTGGGTCACTAGCTATGTCACTCCCCGCCAAGTGGATCGATGTGGGAAGCACGTTTTTGTGCATGTGTAAATATGAGGATTCTTACTTGGTGAATCCTGGTCGCGTCAAAGAAAGCGTATGCAGAAAGTTGGACAAAGTACAAATCAAGCAAGCATAAAGCTTCAGCTGTACTGCAGAGGTGCTGCAAAAAAAGAAGAAAAAAAGGCGCGTTAAGACATATCTAGCCATAACAAACTATCGCTACAATGTTTTAGCAATAAAAAAACAACACTTTTAATGACTAAAAAGCGTTACTAAAGATGTTACAGCACCTCTGCAGTTGTGCTGTGCAAAACGGTATCTTCAACGTTCTGGTGAGAACTCTTACTTTGGATCGGAAAGGGGGGCATGAAACGATCGGAAAGGGCTGCATAATTTAGCCGCCAGGAGATAGAATTGGGTCTGTCCGCCTCTTGTCCAGCACTTAATATATCTTGTTTTTTGGCATCTCTGGAGTCACCTCCACCAGCTATACCGCTGACTGAATTCGGATACAAGGAAAAACGAGAACTGCTGCAATGAATTATAAGCATGATTTCATCGCATTGCACCGTTCGAGCGAGAGCATGCATTTCTTTCTAGAACCAGGCCTGAACCAGGCTTGAATAGGGCCGAGTCGAGGGTGGTTCTTTAAATTTACTGGCTCGACTTGTTTTTCGTAAAGCCCAAGCCCGAGCATGAGCGCTCAATAAATTAGCAGGCTTCAAAAAGTATACATACATGTTCATTTCATTCTATGGACTGACCTCAAACGAGCTTTTTAAACAAGTGAACATAAACTGAGCATAAGGTTTATACTTTTTGAAGGTAAGTTGTACAAGCACCATTTTGCGCTGTCTTTTTTTTTTTAGTTAATAAGAGAAAAGCATTGAAAATTAAAAGAGGTACAAAGAAACCCAACGGCGAGTAAAGGTCACGACATTTCCGTGACTCTGTGTATACACGACCACAAAGGTCGGAAACTAACAACGAACCTATAAACTCAAAACCAATTACAATTAAACTAAAGCAGAGCATATCTTACACTTTAGATTAACTTTAAGTTACCGACAATGTTCCAGTTTCCATCGAAATGTTTCGGTCACTAAAAATTGTCAAGGACCTGCCTTTGACACTTGCACTGTGTCAAAAGTGTTACTAAAGACGTATCGCTAGAAGCCAATCAACGATTTCATGATGTTGAGTCCTTTGATTCTAGCTGGTATGGGGAATTTGTTGCGGTGATCGAACCAAAATTTAGTTTAATTGTCCACGGAAAGTTAGAATGCCGGATTTAGTTCCAAATGATGCAAATTTATGAACAATAACTACAATCAGGCAGCGCCAAAGTCCACACCTTCGCATGGTTGTCGCAACCTCTATTGTGGCTATCTATGAGTTGAACATTCTCTCATTAGTACTTTCTCTAGCAAAAAAAAATGTATAAAAAAGCACAACGGAATAAGAATATAAACGTCCTCCTACAATGGATCAAGCTAAGGTCCAGTAATGAAGTTGCTTGCGATTATTAGTGGAGTACGTTGCTCATTATTCGTCATATATTAGCATGACGTATAACAACAATGCATTGTAATATACTGTACAACCAGCTTAGAGTGATGTACAATTAGAAAAGGCCACACAAACGAGGCTTCGAACAGATCTGTCTGCCATGAGCTCTGGCCAGCGCCATCATTCCAGCAGCAGCACTTGCACAGAGTACAGAAGACAAAAAGCTCTGTGTGTTTCGTCCCGCTACACAGAAGAAGCAAAAGGATCAAAGTTTAAGATCTTCTGAGCTAACATCAGAGAGGGAGAGATTGAGTTTCAGCCCTAGACAAGGCAATGAAAATGAAGATACCATGGTTAAGGGTTATTGATGTAACCGTCAATCCTCCAATCAACAGAGCTGATGCGACGGGAAGATACTGCGAATTTTCAGTTGACCATACAAAAATATCAGGGACGAGCAAAAGATAACAAATGCAGGATGTGGCTTCTGACATTAACTTGCACTAAAGTGAAGACCTAGCTTAATATAAAGTGATCGTTTGCAGTAAAAGCTTTAGCTGTTAGAGAACGAGTCCAAAAATGTATATCATGCTTTCACACTCCCCATCTACATGCAATCCCCTGATTGCCCATGGATTGCACGTAGAGAGACAAATCACGATGCACCACCATTAAGTGCACAAATAAACAGAGTACAAGTTGCACTTTAGGATCGGGGGACCAAATACGCAAGCAAGAATAATCCACGGCCAAGCAAGGCAAGGCCGAGCAAGGCCAAGGCAGCCACGGCCAAGCAAGGCCAAGGCAGGCACAGGCAAGAATGACGAACGATTTGCACGGCAGTATCGCTGCGGGCCTCCACCAGAGTTTCCTCTGGCTTTGCCCCACTTACACATGCACAGCTTAATCTTTGAGACAAGCATATGACTACTGTGACATTCAGAGCACTGGGCAGAAATCACATTGCGTTAGCATCCGCATGGACCATCGCAATGCTTTGTTTTAATTAAACAGTCGGATTCCCCTTGTCCGTACCAGTTCCAAATACGCAAGCAAGAAGAATCCAACCTAAGACCTTGTCAAACAGAGCTCTGATACCATGCACCAGCATTTGCTCTAAAAGCTTAAACTGTTAGAGAATGGACCCAACGATGGATATTAGTCTCAAAGTTTCTTTCTACAATTTGCAACTCGTGTCAGCCATAATTTTGTTCACTCATTTGACTACGTTTATAGGTGATATCGTTCTTTCTTTCATTTCATTCATTCCTTCAATCATTTTGATCCTTCATAGGTGCTAAATGTGCTCAAATAGCATCAGTATCTGTCCAAGTCATTTTAATAGATGTCGGAACTTTCTTCTCATTATTAGTAATAACAGAAGAAACACGCTGAAACTGATTCGATAGAAATGACACATTCTATGTATGCCTATGACGGAATATATGATTGTCTAGTACGAGGTAGATGACAGGAAGTACATGGAAATAAGGAAAACTATCACTTGAATTTTAGAAAACCATGTCATTTAAAAGTCAAACGTCATTATCGCTTACAGAGAAGGATTCAACTCTGTTAAGTCGAACTGGGGAAGGACTTCTGTTGATGATATAGTGGCCACTTATAAGATCAATTGCATCCTGAAAATTTGTCATATCATGTTAATAAAATTTAACTACTTGGAGAGCCAAGGGATCTCTTTCATCATAAATGAGTCATGTGATCAGCTTGCCTGTCGAACTCCATCTTGGAAGTTATTCAAATAGTATCTTGAAATGGCACTCATCCCATCTTTGATCAGCCCTGTCATAGTCTGCTTTCCGTATCTGCAACATTACAGCTCACAATCATCAGGAAAGTGATACATCTGAGATTTAGTCCTTCAAATTTCTCTTATATTACCTGACAAGATCTCCTTTCAGTGCATGGGTTCCGGAATACTCGAGGCTTATCTCATCACCTTGCTCCACCCATACTATCACACATGACTTCAAAGATCAGACCCAAGCAAAAGGTGGACTAACAAAGCAATTGACTAGTGATGCAAACAACTATATTAAGTCCATACAAGTTAAGAAAACTTCAAAATCTTCATTGAACATGGAAATGCTCTCAGTGGAAGATAATGCACCAACCCTCATCAGTTGCGAATCCAAAGATCTCCGAGCAAGGTAGCTCTGCCAAGACCAAAAAAAATAACATAAGCAACTTGCAGTTATAATGACTAGCAAATCTGACCTTATAAAAAAACTACTATATGATTGATTATTGAGAGTTTGAGGAAGAGAGAGAAAACTTCATGCTCCACATCCAGTTGATCGTCAACTCTGGCAAGACTGTTTTCTTCCTATTTATTTATTATCTATGCCTTGATAAAAATCAATCATATATTACAAATATTTTCTCAAACCTGAGTAACATTTGTACGATCAAGGCAATCAATGCAGTTGGATCTTATAATTCCTTTCTGCTCTTCTAGTATGTGCCCCTCTTTGTCTAAGAGGAAGTATCTGCTCAGCTGGAATGGTAATTATTAAAAGAAAAAAAAGGTATTATGGAAAACCAGCATTGCTGATTCTAAAAACATACTCTGGTTGTAGTTATTACCCTTGCTTTTCAAAGTCGTCGGAGATCTGCTCATAGAGAAGATGTATATTATCGAAGTTTGAGTTTCCACAACATCTATGAAAGTCAAATGGCACATATCTGAATCAATACAAGTAACTAATTAGAATAGTTTTCGTTATCCATTTGGTTACAACTAAGTGGGGATAAAAATTCATAGATGCTCCTTAGAATTAAATAGCCAAGTAACTGTGAAGTGAAATTGAACAGATATACCTGCTCTGAGCACATAAGACCTCAAGCAAATTTTCATGGTACCTCGAACACTTACCATCAAACGACAATTTTTTGAAGAAACTGTAATGTATACTTTTGCATTAATAGATTAATATCTTACAGAAAGTTGAATACTCTAATTTAAGACTGTTACATGGACTCTTCAGAATGCCTAAAGTACCCATGTCACACACTCGACATTTGGACATGGGTATGGGATCTGTGTTCGACACATCTCAAAGGATATGCCACTATGAACACAATCTTCTATGTTTCTTTTATTTGTTATTACTTTGAGATGAGGCAAGTTCTCAATTAAAACCACGTGCATCACATAGAACACCATTTTACCTTAGGAATAACTAAAAGTAGTAATGTATAATATGTAGGATAACAGGTATTGAATAGTAAAATGAGAGTTCAATTTAGTAAATAAACAAAAAAATCACCTCGCATTCGGCACTTTTTCCATTTCAGCAGCAAATGCCATACTTAGTTGACCCTCATCACCATGCTACATAGTAGGATAAGACAAGAGTAAAATATTCATGAAGGAAAAGATCATCTCCCTGGCAGAAAGGAGCAGCTAACTTGCTGAAAATTCATAAAGTTGGCCAGCTGAGTAGTTTCATGTTCAGTCCAAGGTAAGTTGCCTCATACCGCAACCTGATTGGGGTGTGTGTGGGGGGTGGGGAGATATAGAGAGAGTCTTACCTTATCAGTTAGGTCTACTGCAACAGTCTCTCCATATCTTTGTAAAAGATCATGAAAATGGCGCTCCACAACCATTGACTTGTACAAAAATAAAGTCAGATGCTCATAATTCAAGACAGGAAGTATGACATAGATGTCCATAAGAAGTGCTTACGTTTTGCTCATGATTCACGATTTGAAGACGTGGTTTATAACTCAAATCAACAATTTGTTCCCACAGGAGGGGAATTGAACCTCGAATCTGAAAGCAAATAAGAATTTAAATTGATAGTTAACACTGCAGATTGAATCATTGAAAATTTTCGACTACGAGTTATAATTGTCAGAAAGAAGATAATGAGATAGTGCAGAAGTCTTATTAATTTTACTCCAAGCAGTCCACCAGATCAGCTGTATTGCTTTCTACTAAATGCTTCCAGCTAAAAGACAACTATAGAACATGCATTTTTGAATTTCATTACATAGTAATTAGCTCAGAAACTAGTCATTCATGATGACCTAACCAATAATTAAAGATACAAAGATCGTTGGGTACAAAACTCTATAAGCATATGTTGGACATTTTGTTGTTGACTGGGGAACTTTATATTCTAATAATTCATAATTATCAGGTTAAATTTATGAAGTTCAGTGGAGTACTCTGATCAGAACAAGATGCACCAAGAAGTATAAAGTAAAACTGAGGAAGTGAACAATGAAACGAAAATACTTAATAGCATGGGGGGTGTGGTGTTGTCGCATAGAACAACAGTCTTCCTACTGTGTGACCTCTGTGAAGAATTTGGCCAGAAATGAAACTAATACAAACACACTTGACCTTCTGATATCAGTTTACAGTATTCCCTCAGTTGACTAAGTTAGAGCACTTGCGCCTTAAATAAACTCGTCAATTTCCTACATTCGAAAGATAACAAAAGAAGATAGTTCTTCTTTTACATCATCTATGACAGACAACTGTTATAATAAGGGCTTGAAAATTTACTGGTCCAGCTGTCATTACGCATAGCAGGAAAAATCGGATCTTCGTTTTTCCTGAGTATCAGTTGGATTGTATTCCCTGTTAGATGCAACTTCGAATGTAATGAGACATGGGACATAAGTCACATACTTGTACTTTCCGAGCAATCCAGAAATACTATTACAGCAATCTTTTGGTAAAGAAAAAAGAAGTAACAGATCCACTCTAGATACGCCACATGAAGACATATGAAGGATGGAAACTATTGAAAAAGCTAGAAACTACCTAACTCCCATCCGTTTTGGAATAATACCTGCAAAAATGAGGACCGAGAACCTCCAAACTCCAGAAGTTGTTCAGTTTCAATAAAGTTAGCAGTATCTCCTTCTAGGTTTGCTCCTCTTCTCCACATTCTTGTACCTAAAACAAACCATACAGTCATATGAATGATTTCATGTAGCCAAGCCAAAAGTAACAACGAGTGACGAACAATCCTCACTTACGTACCTAAACGTCGTGTACACCTCCTTGAAATTAATGTGATTGTGGCAGGTACACTTTTCAGCTTCAGCTGTCCAGTCTGAAAGCTTAACTCTTGGTTAAGGGAAGCAACATATGTTTTTGGACAGGAAACTTTCTTAAAATATCTTTAATCACCAGTTAATGAACACATATGGACGCACATGCGCCTGCACACACGCAACCACTCACATAGGAAAAGGATATTTCCTTGTAACAGAGGCATAATGAACCCATCAAGCTGCATTGAGAAAGATATGACATATGAGATACAGAATATGTACGTGAATGAACAAATGTCAGATCAGTAGCTGGACAATATATTTGACGAACATTTAGGATTGCTTCTGCAGTTACTAAATAATACGGAGTAGTATCTAAATTCATTTGCTGCAAAAAAAGGAAAAGTACTGTAAGAGTACCAACCCAATGATACTCCTGCCAACAAAAGCAACATTTTGATTCAAACCTTATTCTCAATAAGCTCCTCCAGTAGATTTCTGTTCCAAACAAATCGTGGATCAGCCTGAAAACAAAAAGGCACCTTGAATTATTCAGAAATGACTATATACCAATCTTTAGTATATCATTAAACAAATACAAAGGAACGTGAAAAAGAGTACTATTCTCTCTTCACATGTACTAGCTATTAACCATGAGATTTATTAATTCGTGTTGTACTGTTTTATGAGCTGGAATGTGCTTGAAACTTAGGTAAAACACAGTACGTATAACAAAAAGTCAACAGTGTCCTGCAGTGACCAAATTTCGGTTCAATAAAAATTTCAGTGTCCGATGGACATGGTGCACTGGTGCCCTTCTATGTGCAGGAACCAGGTAAAAGTTCATTTAAAGACCGATTCCAGACAAAATTATGCAAACAAACCTGCTTCCACATAGGTTTAGTCATCCATCCTTCAGCCAACTTAAATCTTCTCTGCAAACTGGTAGACAAACAATCAATAAAAATCATAGAAAAGTAAGTATAGTAACTATAAACAAGATACAGCCCAGATCATATTGATATGAGAGGCAGTCCAATTAGGGAGCAAGTGTGGCGAGAGAACATACTTCAACGTTATATCTGTTTGATATGAATAATACAACCCCGGGGTTGATTCCACTAGTTTCAGCAAATTCATGAAGTAAGCTTCATCTCTTCTCTGCATAAAAGACTGTTGAATAAGATTTAAAGCAACAATTGGACCTTCGCCATCTCAAGATGTTATGAGCACAATGAGCACAACCAGAAAGAACAAACCCGTACTTCTTGACTAGTTAATTGTCGTAAACCCTCATTACAGGATAAGAACTTCATAGACACCACACGGAAAACAGGGAAACCAAGATAACTTCCCACTTCCTTCCGAGAGGTTATCGCCAGTACATATGTTCCTACACAAACATCAGATTAAGGCTTTCTGCAAATCGTGTAATAGTACACTTGTATTGAGTTTTATCCACCCTCCACCCACCATCTTTCACACCCCGAAAGAAAGATCAGCTTAGTCCTGTTAAACAGAGAACCAAGATAGATCTCAAAGCTTAAATGCAACTACAAGTTCAACGGATTCAAAGACTGCATAAGCTACTATAATAGACAACTAAAAATAGCTAATCCATTCTTATCATGGTTATTTCCTCTAACATAATACCTATTCTGCCTTTAATCAGGCAGTAGAAACCTTGGATGAAGTCCTTCCTAACCAAGTGGATAAGGAAACTGATGCTGTTTTAAACAATGTCTGTAAGAGAACTGATAGCAATCCTAATGTAGTAAAAAACAAGAGCACTCAGGTTTCGGTCCTTCACCAAATATTCATGACTTTTCCCTGTAATATGGTGAAAGTGAATATCAAGTTGAGGAATTCAACAGGCACATTATTATGTCTACTTCTCCCCCCTCATACATCTATAATTCTCCGTGTTTGTCTGTCGAAAAGAAAGAAGTTTGGGAATCATTTAGCTCCCTTCCTCTAATAATATTATCTTCCCTTGTTTACCTCTCTTATCTTCTTCTGAGAGTTAGAGCTTCAAAGATGCTATGTTAGTACTATCTCTTCTCTTTACCATATCCCCTTTCTCTACACCATCTTTGACTTTCTCATCCTACAGCTTACAGAAATAACCTTATACATGTAACATATACACAAACACAGATGAACGGAACGAAGCATGGCCTATATATCTAAAGCGCCAATGTATTTTCTTAGAAAGGAAAGTGCATATAAAAGAATGATAAACAAAAACCAGAATATTCAGAGTGCTCTGAAAAAATACAGCAACCGTATTGTCTCATAACTTACTGTAGTACTAATGTGGTGGTATCTTGGTGCAACTTCTCTGAAGTTGCTTCATTTATACTTTGAGGAACATAAATGAATTTGTAAATGCACAAACCCAAATGCACCCGCATGTCCCACACACACTAGGCCATCTATTTACATTCACACATATGTCAATCCATATGCTTGTGGCTGTACCCCTGCACCCAATGGAACCAACTCTTAATTTTAATAACTCATCTCAGCACATACCTGCAAGCATCCGAATTGTTCCAGCTACCCCATATAATGTCGAAACTTTGGATGGACTAGCAGTATCTGTACTACCTGTGACAACAGATAAGACATCTAAGTTCTTCTACATTACGTTTATTTCACGTACCTACTGAATGTAGAATGTGATAGGAAACCCTGAAGATAGGAAAACCAAACCCATTTGAGGAAATTATTGTGATGAAAAACTATGAAAATACTACAGCTAGATACTAATATTGCTTAAGACGTTAAGTGCTCAGCCATACTGACAATAAGGAAAGAGAAGCCTTCACATGTGTTACTAGAGATTTTTGGCTTTCAATTTAAACATGTTAAGTGTGTGGTGGTGCGAACACAAACAGTGCTAATAAGTACTCCGTATCAATTAGCAGCTCCAACTAGGGCTGCAATGAGACTGAGCCACTTGCAGATCACCTTGTCTGTGGCTCGTTCGTGTTTGTTCATTTACTAAGAGATCCCTTAACGAAGGAAAAAGGCTTGGACATAGCCTGCCATTCATGAACAGACTCGTTTAGATTATTTTACTACCCTGACATATTTTTATACTGTACTATAACTATTTCCAAGTTCAAATATTAAAAGTAACTTCACGTCAAATTAATGCTAATACTCGTGATAAAGACAAAGATTAGGTTATTTGAGATCAAACATGATCACGAGCCTGAATCCAAGCTTGAACACGAGCTAAAGCTCGTGCGCTCGTCTCGTTTAACTGAACAAACCGATTACGAGTCCTTGTTAAGCACAAGGAACACACAAGCTTAAACAAAAATGTTGAGCTTGCTTTTCATGCATAGACTTTCTGATCACCTGGTTTAGAACTCGTTTGCCATTTACTAAGAGGTCCTTGAATACATGAGACAAGCTTGGATATAGCCTCCTGTTAATTAAGTGACTCGTTTAGCCCGTTACACTACATTTCTTTATCTTGACACAGATGTACTACAAATATTTTCAACTATGTGAAAAAAAGTAGTAGATGAAGACTATGTGATCCTAGCTCAAACATCATTGAACGAAACAAGCTGGTAGCAAGTTCTCATAAGCACGAGGAAAACGATCTCGAACAACAACTTTGAGCTCGGCACGAACACGAGCTGAGCCTGAACATGAGTCCAGCTGAACGAGCGAGAACAGCCCTAGCTCCAACTGATCACGCAATAACATTTATTCCACCATTTAAAGTACCTACTTATTGATTATCGTATGTTGTCACATGCAAGTTCCAAGTCACCAAAATCTTCTAACGTGCCACAACGCTCAATGCCTCAATCCTCGCTCGCTGCTTTCGTTCTACCAGACACGCGTCAACTTTGATGCTCCCGCGCTCTAGCTTTCGTTTTCAACATAAGCTTACAACGAATTTAGCATAACCAAACGAGTCACAGAAAACAACCGGTTTAGGATACGAACCGCTGAGTTTCTCGATGCTGCCGTCGGAGCGGCTTATGGAGAAGCCTTCGAGGGGCGATTCGACGGATCGGATCACCAACACGTCCTTGAATTCGTGCAACTCCAATTCGCTCCACAGCTTGAAATGAGAAGTTGAATCAGTTTCAATCTCCATTTGAGACGGTTAATTCTTCACGAAGAACAAATTTCGGGAAAGAAATTTCTGAATTCGACCTCGAACGGAATGAGGATTGGTAATTGCAATAATTGGTTTGAATGATCGGATGGATTGGAATAAGTGAAATGAATGATGAAACGTCACAACAACGGTTGGCTGGGTCGGTGGTCTTTCATTGATTAACTAACCACAGATGGAGTGACAGAATTGGAGAAAAAATAATCATGGTTGAAATATATATTTAAGTAGAGCCCATTAATGAGGATGGAAAAAAAAAATTAAAAGTTGTGAGATGGAGTGATTATCTAACTATTTGATTATTATTTTTATTTGAAATTAAAAAATTCAAAAAACGGATTTACCTTTTTCCTAAATAATACAGTACACACGGTGAGTGTCGGAGGAGTGCAAACAAAACGGTGTGTTTCATACTGAGCTTAATCCTATTTGAGTAACATATCAACATTTCTAAATTGACGTAGACTATATAAAATTACAATACTCTTCGGATGACACCATAATACTTAACTAAGAGCATGTTTGTGGATTGATCTTAAGAAATAGTTTTTAGATACAAGAAAAATAACTTTTAAAAATTATGTTTAATCAAATTCATGCAGAATTAATAAGTCTTCAGCAAAAGTTGCGAAACCTCTTGTTGAAAGTTGTGAAAAGTGTGTTGGGTAAAAACTGTTGTAAAACGATTAATGTAAGAAGATGGCCAATAAGGACGTCAACGAGACAAATTCTGATATTGTTTAATAAATGCAAGTTTTCTCTACACTTTATGAACAAGCTAGATACCATAGTTAATTCTCTTATTATTCTGTATTATCACATAAATATACATCTATAAGAGTGATTAGTGTAAAAAAATTCAACTCATCAACAGGTTAAATTTGAAAGAAGTATAAAGAGCCAAAATGAAAATACATACGAATAACTCTCTCTTCCCCTCCTTTTAGCGGATGCATGCATTAAAATTAGTGAGTCCTAAAATGAATGGTCTCTAAATAAGGTGACGGACCGAGGATAATCGAGATTTTTTTTGGTCAAATATGTTTCTCCAAAACGTGTTAAAAACGTTGTGATTCTCATTTAAAACCGTTTTTGTATTTTTGAGGAGGTGCTTTAGACACGAATATCACAGCCGTTGTAATTCCAATAGTTGTTCTGAATGATAATTCCAATTGTGATAATTATTGTATAAATGAGCAAATTTAATTTAAAGAAGTGATATGAATGAAGAAATCTCATAACAGATTAACTGATCAAACCTGTAAAGTTCCATGGGCACAGACTGTAATAAACCTTAATCATGAGAAATCATTAACCGGATCAAGGGATAATAGGATAAGGTTGCTCTTAGTAAGGTTAGAACAGAATTGAGAAATTTTTAGCTATCATTTACTAAAATATCCCTATAGTTTTGAAGTGAGATTAGATTCTGTGTTTAAATAATAGGAGGATTAATGTTGGTATTCCAAAATTTTTACGGTATTAAACTTTTTTTCTTTTTATTTCTCTCGTGCAAGTTATCTTATGAAACTTGTGACGGATTCATTGAACATAGCGCAAGAGTTGCAGGCGATATAGGCGTTCCACCGCGCTTTGCAGCTCGAAATTTGCCAATTACCGACAATCTTCCATGAAGTTTCATCAATTAGACACAAACTAGATATTGTTGAAAAAGCAAAACTCAACATGACATTATATTGTTGGATTATATTCTGGATCATCATCATCATTAAAGCCGGGGGTCAGTTTCGACCAGAGATTCCTTCCCACAGCATAATATCCAATTTCACACTTGACAGGAGGCGGATACGCTACAATCACAAGAGTGAAAATTGGGAGGACAAACTTGCAAACACGTAAATCAGGAGAACCAAAGTACATAGAACAACATGAGCTTCATATTGGCAATCTCATGATGCATGTGTTCAAAAAAGTCGTCTACTTTTTGAACAAACCAGCAAGCTCACCCTTCTCATGCATGGAGGACAGGATATCACACCCACCAACCAATTCACCATTAACAAAAACCTGTGGAAATGTAGGCCAGTTACTATATTTCTTCAGTGTCTCCCTCAAACCATTATTGTACTCTTCATCAAGCACATCAATGCTCTCATAATCCACCCCTTCACTTTCCAGAATCCCCACCACCCTCTGCGAGAATCCACATTGCGGGGCACTTCTTGATCCCTTGATGAAGGCCACCACCCTGTTCTCCTTCACGAGCCGATCAACGAGTTCCTCCAGCGCAACCGTCAGTTGAACGTGGCGGCCAGGTGTTAAACGCAGATCAGACTTCTTCTTGGGTGGCTGCCGAACCCATGTGCTGTTCCCTGATTCATTACCCGGTGGAACTTTTCCGGTAGCTGCTATGTGTTCTTCCATCCATGATTTCCAAGCATGGGTTAGAGCTGCTCGATCAGGTTCATCTACCACCCCAACCTACAATGCAGAATTTTTAAGCGACGAATTCAGTACAAGGCAAGTGAAAATCATGTAATTCCAACAATTCACAAGAGTTGACCAGTTTCGGTGATAAGCAGACTGGTCTGTGCATCATTTGATAACAGCAAAACAGCTAGGCTCTCAAAACTTGTGATTAGTGCTAGTTTTGTTGGCTGGGAACTACTTTTTCACCAGAAACCAGTTTCGTCAGCTTTGTTTTGGGCCGAGGAGATGCATCTGACTAGACTAGACTAAACATGACAGGCTAAGGAAGTGAAACCTTATCTGCACGAAACGTGGGTGGATGGGAGTGGGAGCATAATGTAATGCCCTGCACAACTTGAGAAGGTTTTTCCCTGCATAGACGCTGACTGGACTGCCATGCGTGTGATAAGCGGACGGAATTGGACTGTACGGTATGTCAGTATGTTAAATGAGTCCAGAATTGTATACAGATGTACAGTATATTCTGGAGTGTTCTAGATATACGTAGAAACATGTGTAACTAGAATACTGAAAGTATAATTGTAGCCGTAGGATCGAGCCAATGGACTCCATCCATTGAGGCGGTTGATGCCTATAAGTAGGTAGGAGTCATGTGTGTTAGCCTTCCAAGTCTTGTACTCTATATTCCTAATATACAGTTCTCTTAAGCCAACTTTGCCTCAGTGGTGTGAGTGTGAGAGCTAAGGAGCTAGTAAGAGGCAACAAGCATTGGCATAGTGCTTGCCAAGAATTAGGCAGGACAAGCGAGGTGAAAGGCCAGTGCGTGTGATTGTTTGGGCTGAGGGGCTTATGAGCTACACACCCAGAGGGAGGCAACCGTAACGGGAATGGTGTAGTGCTTGCCAAGGAGAAAGTAAGACTAGTGAGGTGAAAGGCTAACTTGGGCAGCAAACGGCCTTGCTCGCCTAGTTACTGCATGAAATGGCGGAGAGTCTCAAGGCCAAAACTCTCGGTCCATGACAGTGGGCACCTTGAAGAATCTAAGGTTGGGAGTGGCTTGAATGAATGAATACATTAAGAGCATTACTACTTTATTAGTGTAGCCTACACTTTATTACTGTGAATACATTCTTTCCCTTGAAAGTACCACAAGTGACGACCAATTGCTACATTCATGTACATCACATCAAGAAACTACCAACTACTTGCCTCGGGTAATAACAAAGGTAACATTAGTTCTGCTGCAACTGATCACTTCTTGAGATATTTCCAAGTTGCACATCTCCCGCCCGGAGTTAGAAATGGGGCTACAAATTTATATTGAAGAGAGGACGGGCCCTGTTCACTCGATGAGGGTAGCCAATATGAAACAAGGAGGTTTAAACGACTTAGCTTGATTTCGAGGTACTCTCTCTTGTTCCATGTGTCTCTGTCCAGGAGATGTCGAGTTCCGATGTTAGCTCGGGACGCGATAACGTTGAGCTCGTAACTTGGGATCCCAAAAGCGCGGTTCTTAAAGAGAGTGTCACCATATAGGGACTTTCCTGACACGAGCACTTACTAGTAACAATACTATTGTACCTAGATCAGCATAGTTGTAAAAACAACCCCCGAAGTATGAATCACTTCTAAATTTCCACTGGAATCTTCCTTTTGCGTAGCTTCTACTCACAAGTCCAAATTTGCTATTAGAGAAGCGGCATATGAGGTATGAAAATATGCAATAAAAGTTGTCGGGAGAACATGTTTAACTTGTAACCGTATACCCAAAACTACATCTCATGCCTGACATTTACATTCCATGATATATCACCAACTATAAATGCTCTATTTCTTCTTCCTTGAGCAACTTTGATCTTCATCTTCTGCTAGAAACATAGACCTTCGCATTCAAACAATAACTTGAAAACGGAAGTAGGAAACACCCAAAGTGGTTGTCCACTAATTCAACAGATGAAGTCTTTTGGGCGCCATACCTAAGGATCATTTCCCGCCTATATAAAATGGGGATATGATTGAAGATTAATAAGCGTCATTTTGAACGATTGCCGAAAGCCACGTTAGTTGTGAAAAAACTACTTTTGCAATGCTAAAGTTCTCCAACATCTATTTCAGCATTGATTCTTAGATTCGATCTTAGAGTTTATTGATAACCACGTTCGTTCTTTGAGGGCCTTCTCTAGTTGTACTTGTCTACTTCCTGCGTACACAGGCTTGGCACCTCGACGGTTCCTTTCTTCTAATATAATTTCCAACAAATGAAATTTTATATGAATGCTAAAAGATAGCCATTACATCCCAAGTACCCAATCATGTTTCAGCAGATGTGCAAGAACGGTCAGCCGCAAATCTAAACTTAAATGGACATAATGACTTATGAGCACGCCAGATTAAGTGTCTTGGAAATTTTAGCAATTTGTCTATGCACCTGAGGTTATGAGCCCGAAAACATTGTGCTATCAAGTGAAATATAAGCTATGCCTATCAAATCAGCAACATTAATGTAACAACTTGAGTTTCGTTGGTTTGGAGTTTGGACTAGCCAACAACCTTTAACAAGCTTGCCTCCATATAGAAATCAAGATTTAGTTTATTTATTAATTTCGTATCACCATCCTCAATAGATCTACTCTCCGTTTACCTTTTTCCTTAAGCTTGAAATACCAATCACACTTGCAGCACAAAGTTTACTAGCACTTGAAACCATAACCCCTTCATGTAACTTCCAATAGAAACTTACTACAAACTACAAGGAAACTTACTTGATTTTGAGAATTTCGTAAAGAGTCCAAACTTTTTCTTCAGATAACTTTATTGGGTGAAAGAAAAAAGGAAAAGGTTCAATTCACCTAAGCTATTACACTCAATTTTTCTTGATGTGAGAGCAGGGGCTAGCGAATCTATGGCTATGGCTGTCTTTTACAAATATTCTGAGGCCAAGGCACTGTAAAAGGAATTCGTTTTGTTATGAACGTGACAAAAATATCATCAATGATTCAACAAAATGACATAAAAACCAATGGCCATTTAATCCAAGCTATGTGGCTTTGGTGCAGTAGCTAGCATGGAGCAGTTATGACATACTCCCTCCGACTTCTTACGAAATCCTACTATAAGTTTTGGTGCACGTAATTATTGAATTGAACTCGAAAGAGCAATTACGAATTTAAACAAGTATCATTTGGAAGGTCAAGCTAGCGTAAGAACAAATTATTCTACGAATTCACAAAACATCAAAGCCGGGAAATCCAATCAAGCGGCGGGAGCAAACAATGACAACGCCATTGCACTAATCATCATAGACAACACTATCTAATGACAGCTTACTGCAAACGAACTTCAATTGCTCACGGCAAACACTTAAGATGGTACCTTGACGGCGCGGCAAAGCTCCGGCACGCTTTTCAGGTGGGAGAGAACACTCGCCGAGATGTTTCGCGATATGCCGACGAACTGGATGTCATTGTTCTCGTCATAAACGGCGTAGACGCCAGAAACCGACGGGAATTTCCAGACGAATTCGTCGGATTCCGGCGGGACGAGGACCGCCTCCGTTTCGGCAAGTTTGCCTAGGGCCGAAACGACGGCGCTTAGCTGGCGAGGTCTGGTTGGTCTTACGGGTTTGAAGGATATAGAAGGGAAGGGGAGGGGCATGGGTTTGGGGTGTGAATAGAAGGAGAGATGAGGGGCAAATTGGGGAGAGTAAGAAGAGAGCAAGCGAAGTGAAGAGGGGGCGTGTAACGGCGATGACAGGTTGGTGGTCGCCATTGAAGAGACTGCAAGAGCTGGACAATGCCCCAGTTCGCAAAATTCTGATTAAACTGAGGGCTGCTGAAGCTCGTGTTCTAGTAATAATAATAATCGAGTAATTTAATTGATCGTGTTTGTATTTGCAAAATTTATATGAACACAAGTTTGTAGCGGAAAAAATCAATAACGAGTCGAGTTATTCACGAGCTTTTTAACTAAATTTTCTTACATGTTTATGTTCGGCTCATTTATTAAACAAATATAAGTATCAAGCTCGTTCATTTATTAAACGAGTGAAACATAAACGTGTCACAAGTTTTATAGAGGCTGATCGGCCTCTAATCAGTCGGATTGTCAACTTGATCTTTTTAGGGCAGCGGGGCATGTTCTATTCCACTCTTCATCTAGCTTCCAAGTGTGAAAAAAAAGAAAAAAAGAGCTTAATCTCCTCTTTTGATTTATGGTTTAGGAATCATGAACAGCTCGGTTTACTAGTAGCCTTAATTTCTATAGGAAATTTGGTAAGAACTCGCATATGGGCATAACAAAAGACGATGTTAGATTTGCAAAGTAAATCAGTCACTAAAAGATACGATTACTGAAGACCACAGTTGTGATAACGTGCACCGAGAACGAGCCTTAGCACTTTAGTATATGTTGTTCCATGTGACCTTGTGGTCACGAATTAGCACACACATAAGCAATCTCTCCCCCGAGTTGCATACATCAACCGTCCTCATGTACTCTATAATGGCAGAAGCCTTGTAGACGGGGTTTGTTTTTCCTACGTAAAGTGCAAACTCCATGCCAATGGCAGCAAACAACCTTTCTTGTCAATGTTGTTACCAGATCCTAATGAATAGCTGAGAGAGTAATGCATTAACTACTGAAATAACACAAACTTCTGATGCTTCAGCAACCACCCTAATCACCTTAATGATGCCGAATCACCCTGGAAATCCTGACACTGGTCATTCAACAGACATGGCTCGCAAGCCTTTTCCCTCACTAGTTGCTTCCTTCATCAACTGAAAATGCAGTCTCGATCGGCAACTGAATCATTAACAGGCCCTAGCATAATGCTCAGGTGTTGCGTCCACATCAACCACATAAAAGAAAGCATGGTGATTGCAGGGTCCCTTGGGTTCTCCATAGTGCTAAGCAATAATGAAGACACAATGTACATCATAATTCTCGTACTAATCCAGTGCTAATCCTGTCATCTTCAATTAACAGCATAACAGCCTACATAAGAACCACAATATTAGCTGGTGATGTTGTAATTTCAAGTGGTTACATCGCAGATTTGGTCAACTAAGACGCAGAGCGTACATAAGCATCAGGATTTGTGGGTTGTTCTCAACATTTATACTTCTCTCAAACAACACACATTTCCAACTTTGGATCTGTAAATTTCATCTGCTTTCCTCATGGTTTCATCTCATCTAGTTATTTGGCATGAAAAATTTGGGAATTATGCTATGCTGGTCTGGCCCGCCATACCAAGATAAACGGAGTTAAAATAAAACTTTGACAAGGAAGGGAAGTCTTGTGTTCGACTCTCACTTGCAGTGCTAAGCACAATTTGTGGGTGACTGCACGCATCAGGAGCTTGATGCGTGGCCTTATGCCCGATTAGGAAGATGATTGGAGGGGTTCGCGGTCTTAAAAAATAGAGTAAACATGAATTTTGGGCAGTAAACTCAACTTGAATATGGCGTGGTCCCATGTACAGTCAGTATCTACTATAAATCAGTTCTGAACCATATGATTGATAAGTTCAACCTGTTATGGCAATCTCTTCTTGGTTACTGTAAGTTCAAGTCATGAGAAAGATAGAGAGGGACTGATCACTTCATTTGTAAAAGAAAAGCCTTTCTCACCTAATGAGCACCCTAGAAAGGCACTTCATGGGAGCTACAGCAGACCAGTTGGATCATCAAATAACAAAACCAACCTTAATATGTAGGAGACATGAGGAGCCCAAAAAAATTAAGCCTTCGAACCTACTCCCTAACCTCAATTATGTACATTGTAAAAGAGGTTTCATAACCCAACCGTACATGACTTTAGCTTCACTCCTACTCAAAACCCCACAAACTAAGTCAAAAGAACCCCCTCTCAAGGTCCTCATCATGCTGTTGCACAATTGGTGCCCGCAAAACTTCTCTCCTCTCTTCCTTTTATTTCACCCTAAAGCTTCTTTGTCCCTCCTCACAGAACTTTCCTGCATTTTTCACTATGAGCACGATTAAAACTTCTCGAGGGAAGCTCTCTTTCTCCATAACAGCTGTAATATGTGCCTTTGCCTTTGTCGCGCTGTTGTACACTGAAAGGATCAGTACCCTCTCTTCCAGCACCATTTTCAAGTTTAAGTCCTGTGCTAAACGAGATGCTGCAAAACATACCAAGCATAAGAGATCAGGTACGTTAAGACAATTCATGGTCACTTTTTAATCATCCTTCTCTTATTCATGTTTTACATACTAATGGTCAGGCTTCCTAATAAATTTGATTTAGACTGAGTAGGCTATTTAAGTCTTCATATCAGCATACAAGACTGGACTTGCAATGAGCTTTAGTCCTTTTATAGCATTTTTCTTTTGTTTTTTCTTCCTGACATGCATGGTTTTTTCAAAGCTTCCGAAGAATAAGCAGTATCATCTTCTGTCAAAGTACTGATACACATCTGAAAACTTAAGCTTTTACTTTAGATGGATGGCATCTAAACAATGGTGTTGAAACTTGAGAGCATAAATAACAAGTTTTTAGTTCGACTTTGGAAGACGGTTTCTGAAATTTCTATAGGTTGGTGAAGATAGAATATAAGGAACTAAGATATCATAATTTGCACCCTCCAATATGAAGTTCTTGTCAGGATTCTTGATTGCTTTCTGGTGTAAAATGCCATAAAATTCCTCGTCAGACTGAAGTTATCAATAGTGCAATAATCAACTGACATTCTACTTCAACTGTTCAGCAGATGACAGAATTGTAGAGGATAGCACTGTCAACTATGCAGCGGATGATAGGTTCGAATTTGACCCTAACGAGTGCAGCGTGGCTCATGGAAAGTGGGTGTTCAACCACTCGTTCAAGCCTTTGTACACCGACAGGTCCTGTCCATATCTCGATAAGCAAGTGTCGTGCGTTAAGAATGGACGACGGGATTCTGACTACCGTCATTGGGAATGGCAGCCGGATGACTGCATCTTGCCCAGGTTCGCAAAGTTTACTTTTTAATGAATCCTTACGCATCCAAGTGCTGTACCTACTTCATTGGTCCCTTAAAAAGAGACTATTTCTCAACACTAAAAAGTTATCTTCACATCTTTACATACTGGCCCCTTCTTCAGGGTCACGCCTAAAAGCAAAAGAAGTCTATTTTGAGGAATAGAGGGAGTTCTTTTCTATTTATCATGAATGAAATTGTGTCTGATTATGCGATGGCTTGCGATGGCATTGTGGGTTCAGGTTCGATCCTAAAATTGCTCTTCAGAAGCTTCGAGGGAAGAGACTAATGTTTATAGGTGATTCACTGCAAAGAGGTCAATGGCAATCTTTTGTCTGTCTGGTTGAATTCATTATACCTGAAGATCAGAAGTCAATGAGGCGAGGCCGTGCTCATTCAGTTTTCAAAGCAAAGGTATCACGTACAACAAAATATTCCTCTGGTTTGCCACATAATGTCTTAGGAAAAAACAAACTTTCAGACAATGTCTTCTCAGTTCTGAAGCAGAAAATCGGTAGCTAGCTTAGCAAAAGTTTTGAAAAGAGGCCCTTCCAACCAAATCAAGTTGAAGTTCACCGATCAAGTTTGAGTTTTTCCTTTTCAATTTCAGGAGTACAATGCTACCATAGAGTTCTATTGGGCACCGTATTTGGTTGAGTCCAATTCAGATCTCCATATTATAGTTGATCCAAAACAGAGAATACTTAAGGTGGATTCAGTTTCCAAGCATGCCAAACACTGGAAAGATGTGGATATTCTTGTTTTCAATACCTATATTTGGTGGATGACTGGTCTTAAAATAAAGTCACTGTAAGTTACACCAAGACTAACAGGCCTAATTTATCTAGAGGATACAGGTGATTGTAATGCTTTAAAGGGTCACTTTGTACACAGATGGGGTTCATTTGCTAATGGGGAAGAAGGTTTTGAAGAGCTCGAAGCTCCGGTTTCTTACAGAATAGCATTGAAGACTTGGGCCAACTGGGTTGACTCGACTGTGAATCCTAACAGAACCCGGGTGTTCTTCACTACTATGTCACCTTCACATCAGAGGTTCTCTCTCTCTCTCTCTCTCTCTGAGACACAATGTTGTATTTAAGCTATCTATCACCGTTGCGTTCAAGTTTTTCACGAGTTTGGCGGGTAGAATGTGTTTCCAACGCTTAATCATAAGGTTCGCGAAGCACAGTTGACACTTGCCAAAACGATGTTTAATTTGAAGAACAGTGCAAACTCTTTCGCAATGGTTCTATGGAAGATAACATACGGTGGTTCATGTTTGAAAACATTCATAGAACATCATATTACAATCAACAATACTGTAGCCAAACAGGATTTAATTAAGTACTTCTAAACTGAATCCAGACTAACAAAAATAGCAAACTTCTTATTCTCAGGAGCGCGGATTGGAACCATAAGGATGGGATCAAATGCTTCAACGAAACAAAGCCAGTGATGAAGAAGGGGCACTGGGGAACAGGTTCGGATAAACGGATCATGAGTGTGGTGAACAATGTAGTAGAAAAAATGAAGGTCCCTGTTACTTTTATCAACATCACACAGTTGTCAGAGTATCGTATCGACGGCCATACATCAGTTTACACTGAAATGGGAGGCAAATTAGTAACAGATGAGCAGAAGAAAGACCCAGTGCACTTTGCAGATTGCATTCATTGGTGTATACCAGGAGTTCCAGATACATGGAACCAGATACTTTTTGCATATTTGTTGTAGGGAAAATGAAGACCAAACACTATTGTTTCCCTTTTGACTAACAAAGGTGTCATTGGTACATAGCTCTGGTGAATAATTCTTTGTGTTTTCAAAAGTCATGTTATGTTAGTTTGTTGAAATGGTTTTTTCTTTTTACGGTTTCGTTTTAAGTAACTTTTTACTTGGTTCAATCTTCAGATGATAAATTAGTGATGCTATGTATGCCTGTTAATGGACCGGTTCGTCTTGATCCAAATACGATTAGTTAGGAATTTTTTATAGATGCTTGTACTTTACAAGTTTAATCGCATAAGACAATACATACGTGAACGTGTACTTTTAAAGATTAAAAAAAATGAGATAATACATACATGTACGTGTATTTTACATGTGTAATTGCATTAGGTCGGATCATTGGCGGGTCAAAGTTGTCTACATCCACATCTGATCCACTAAATATTTGCAAATTCGGGTTGTCAGATTATTGGGTACCGTGTTACTTTAAACGGATTGGACTCAAGTCAGATTTGGATCAAAATTTGATCCATTGGTAGAGGCATCGTTATGTGTCAAGTGTAGATACATCAACGTCAAAACCATTTAGTGTACTACACACGAAAATTACTTACACAGAATAATCGAGATTAGGCAAAGAAAGAAATTCCAAGGTTGAGTTTCAAAATATGATGTTCTTGCCCCATTATTCACAAATCTATTTATCAAACTTATCGTTACATGTAGAATCTCGTCTTTTAACATTTGTTATGTTAGTATAATTTTTCATACTTTAACTGTAGATACAAGTACAAAAGAGCTCCTCCAAGAAGGTATATCCATTGCCTCAGTTGCCGATCCACGCAGGAGTTCTCAGCCAATAATGGAATCGCTATGGTATTGGTGCAAACATGTGACTCTCTTCGCGCTAGGACCCTTTATTAGAGCCATTTTTTGTTTAATCTCTTACTCGTCCGACCATAAGGTGGATCATTATGTGTCTTATACATCTATTATTATCATGGCAATTTTCTTGCTTAAAAAAAAATAAAAATAAAAATAAACTTTGTATCTATGTATCTTTAGTATCACCCAACTTCTCATACAACTTTTGCCGGGTTTGCAATAGTTGATTTAGTAATTACATCTTCCCGTCACATCTTAGCATCGAGAATTATATTGAACTCAAATGATAACGACGAGTGAGGCCTCTTGTCTCGTAATATTAAGCAATAGAGTCAACAATAAATGGTCGGACTAATATTTCTTTGGATAAATGCATTCTGAGACCTTTCCGTCGACGTCCATTTTATTGGAATTCTCAATTTGACTTCTTCATGATAGATTTTGGTACACCCAGACGTTTGTATTGAAGCCAAATACTATCAATTATAGATTAAAGAGATACTATTTGACAAACTATGAGAAACATAATCTGTAAAGTTTAAATTTACATGTACTAATTAAGTAGCGTTTAAAATCACTTCCAGTTTTGATTTTCTGTTTCCAAAAAAACAAAAACCAAAACAAGTTTAATTTTTTTTACAAAAACAAATTAGTGTTTGATTATCCAATTTTTATTTTGAATTTTTTCTTTGGTGGTAGTTTGCGGTGGCGGTGGCCGGCTATGGCCCGCCAGCAGGTTGCGGTGGCCAGCAGTGGCTGTGGTCTCCAAATAAAAACCAAAATTGAAAATCCAAAACTCATAAAATTGGAGTTTTAAAAAACAGTCTTGTTTAAAAAACTGGTTTTAAAAATTGAAGGAAAAAAAAAACAAAAATTGTGTGCGAAACGCGTTTATTTTCTCTAGTTTACGAAACTGAAGAAAAAATTGAAAACTGAAACGTTTTCAAACGGAGCTTGAAAAAACCGAAAGCGGAAATGTTTTTAAACGGAGCTTTAATTTATCTGAAAAAATTCGCGATAACTCAAAAGAAAAAAGATTTGTTATCTATTGTGTGATACTATTAATATAATAATCCATATAAAACTATCATAAAATATGTATTACTAATAAGAGAATACCGCTTGAAATCTTAATAACAATAACAATATACTTTTAGCGACAAACATTTATCCCAAATTTTAATGAACAAACTTTAGCTCCTACTCGGGTTGTAGGAATCTTCATTCAATCCCGTGTATAGTGATAATTAATAGTCGCTAAATATTTTTAGTGACTTTTTTTCTAACACTTTCAGTGACAATTATTAACCGTACTTTTTTAGCGCCACTCAATAAAAGTCACAAAAAACGAGCAGGAAAGATTTAGAAACGATTGAATCTCGTAATATAAAGAGTAGGAAAAAAATTCTTCAAACCGGTAACGGTCAAATTTTTTCTAATTTTAATATCACAGGTCGCTTAATTTAGTCAGTAGAACTCCATATGGGCCTTCCTATATAAACGTTCAAACACGCAACACATCAGGCAGTCGATTAATCAAAAAAGCTAGGGTTCCATTTCGCTCGCCAAATCGTCACCGTTTTCTCAGGTACCTCGAAAATCTTTTTGCCTTCATTTTACGCTTTAGGGTTTCTTCAATTCATGCCTTGAATTCGTTCTTCATGTTCTTGTTCTGTTGCCGATCAGCCTTTTGCGAGAAGAACCAAAAGAGTCAATGGCCGGTGGCAATTTTGTGCACAGGGTCATGTCTTACTTGGTCAACGAGCTTCTTGTCAACAGTCTTGCCAATAGGTATGTCTCATGTGTGTGTGTGTTGATTGTGTGTGCGCGCGCGCCCATGTATATGTCTATGATTGTTTATTGTGGCGAAACTACTGCTGATCTTTTACTCGACGTTGTGGTTTGCATGTTTGTTGAAGCAAATCGCTTCCGATGTGTGAAAATTTTAGAGGAATTGGTTCTTTAGGTTATCTATATGCGTGTGGATTCCAAGGCTCGTGTATGTATTTACCGAGGTGTTTGCAATTTATGTATCTGGACGTTAGTGTACCAAAATTGTTCACTTAGAATATTCTGGTCTTACGCCTAATGTAGCTTGTAAGATAGTTGAGGAACAACAGGCTTTCTGTATATTTGGATGGTGTATGTGCGTAAATATCATTGCACCAAAAAAAAAAAGTATGTGCGTAAATATCTATGAGATACTTTTGTATGCTTGTAGTACTACGGTAGGGGAGATGACTGCAACACTTGTTGGGGGATCAATTTTGACGTTATGTATACTTTTGCTGGATTAGGGGTTTCGACTTTTGATGCCCCATTGTCTTTAAATTTGATAGTTTGTTATCTAGTGGTTTATAATTATCGCTCTGTCATAAGTGAAGCGAACCTTAGTGCTGTAAGTGGACAATTGGTAGGAAGAATTTTACTCGATATACCCTTGGATTTTTCTATAACTTTGCAGGTAATAAAAACTATGTAAAAGGATGGCTTTTAATGTGTATGTTGGTAATCTTGTTTGGTCATGCATTAGTGCTTATGCTAATTGTGATAGGTGCCGTAATTTTGCTGTTCGTAGTTAGTAGCATTATACTAGAGAATATTTCCTGTTAATAAGAAAATCAGGACCTTTCCGAGCCCTTATATATGCACAATTATAAATGCTAATTACTTTGAACACCTGATAATAAATTCGCTTATCTTACTATTTAATGAGGGCAAGTTCTTTTCTGTTATGTTCTGTGGCCTCTCAGCCCTGCATTCCAGAGGTTTGCAGTCAGGACGTCAAAGAGAATTGAGGACTTCTCTTCTTTGGGTACATATGTAAACTTGTGCAATCTATTCGCCAGCCAATACAAGCTTGCTTCTTTTACGCTGGTTTATGAACTTATTGTTTCCTGCAGCTGCAAAGAAGAGGCAAGAAGTCGCTGAACAAATGAAGGAGTTCGCAAAGAATCATGAGGTTGAATGCCATGGCAATTAGTATTCCCTGATTTTTTTGCATGTAAACTTGGTTTTGAATTCAAATAGCAATCATATATTAAAGTAGTATCATTTAGCGAGTCAAGCTAGGGTAAAACAAAGAGTAAGATCAATGTTTACATGTGCTAAATTTTATTTAGGATTTTGCAAAAAGACAGGCAAAAAATTCAATGGAACGGAGGGAGTATTAATTTTTTGAAATTATGTAAAGTGTAATTAGGAGGGAAAGGATCTGATGAAGGCAATAGTAATCAGAACATTGAGTGGGAAGATGAATTGCTAATCTTGGAGGCCTTTCCCTCCAATTCCATTACTTTTCTATTAGGGTACTGTACCGCTTTAATCCTTCTTGGTGGTTTGACAACATTGTTTGTTTGCTGCAGTCTTCCAAACAGTAATGAAGCTTGGTGGTTGCGGAGAGTGGTGCAGCTCTGGATGATGTTGTGTTTTGGTCGCTCCACCCTTTACCCTATTATGATGACGATGATGAGCATGATGCTGAGGATTTGATCATCTACCTTCGGTAGAAACCAACGATGTAATAATCATAATATGTTCCATAAAACTTTTAGTGACGGTTGTCGGGGAAATTTTTGGTAAATATGTAGTTGGAAAAGGTGTTTGAAGCTGCATTGGTTCTTATGTCTTGTGTTTAGCGTCTCTGCCCAGAATTGTGGGTTGGTATCTTAGTGGAGTTAGATGCTGAAGATGGCTCAATAAGATATCAACATGAAACTTAAATCCTTAGTAAACTGAGATGTAAAATGCATCAGTTCGCTTGCTCGAATACAGCAACTAGTCCTCGTTGTTATGGACGCCCAGTATAGTTCACATCAATGATGGTGAGAAAAGATTATTCTATCTTTCTAATATGCCAAGTCACCGGCTTTTCTGTTGCTAAAAGGTTAACACTCCATACTTGACACTATAAGGGTTTGTTTGACAAAAAAAAAAAAAATTAGTTTTCAGTTTTTAAATAGTAGCTTAATTTTATTTTTTTTACAAAAATAAGTGGGTGTTTGATAATTTTTTTTTTTTTATGTGTGTTTGGTTTCCTTTTTTATTTTGTTTTTTTTTTTTGGTGGTTTGCGGTGTCGGTGGTGGGGCGTAACGGTGGTCGACGGTGGTGGTGTCAGCGGTGATCGCCTGGCTGCCGGCTGTGGAAGGGTGGTGGTGGTGGTCTCAAAAAAAAAAAAAAAACCAGTTTTTTGAGTTTTTTTTTTTTTTTTTTTATTTTAAAAACTGATTTTTTAAATTGGAGAAGGAAAAAAAAAATGGTTATCAAACGCACTTTTTTTTTTCAATTTTCAAAACTGAAAAAAAAAGAGGAAAAAAAAACCACGTCAAACGTGGCTTAAATGTATATATTTTCGTGGTAAAAGCAGGCGGAAACATAAAGGAGTGGTAATAGCATTTCCTACTAGTTATTGTCAAACAATTCTAAAGGCTAACGTCTTTCATTGGTTTGGATGAGCTACTCATCCATTCCACGAAAGATAGACCATTACTGACCTTTGATTTCTTCTATACTCATCTAAACCAATGAAAGATTTACCATTACAGACCTTCGATTTGATCTAGAGACGCCATCAACTAGTTACCACTGTAAGTAACCATGGATGATCAATTTGACCATATAAAGCTGACTGAAGTCGCACTGCAAACCTATGGTCAAAGGGGTTCCTGCTGCATTTAATTCCACCGTTTCAGTAAATAGAATCAAATATGGACACACTAAGGGTTCGTTTGACAAAAAAAAATTTTGATTTTCAGTTTTTAAAGAGCAGTTTTTTAAAGAGCAACTTAATTTTATTTTTTTATAAAAACAAGTGGGTGTTTGATAACCCTTTTTTTTTTAGTTTTTTTTTTTTTTTTTTTTGGTAACCCTTTTTTTTTTGACTTTTTTTTTTTGGTGGTTTGCGGTGGCGGTGGTGGGGTGTAGCGGTGGTGGCCGGTGGTGGTGGTGGCCGGAGGTGGCTGCCGGCAGTCGCCGGCGGTGGCTGCCGGCAGTCGCCGGCGGTGGTCGCCGGCGGCCGGAGGTGGTTGCCGTTAGTCGCCGGCGGTGGTGGCCGGCGGCCGGCGGTGGCTGCCGGCAGTCGCCGGCGGTGGTCGCCGGCGGCCGAAGGTGGCTGCCTGCAGTCTCCGGCGGTGGTCACCGGCGGCGGGAGGTGGCTGCCGGCAGTCTCCGGCGGTGGTCGCCGGCGGCCGGTGGTGGTCGCCTGAGGTGGCTGCCGGCGGTGGGTGGTGGTGGTGGTCGAAAACCAGTTTCTGAGTTTTTTTTTTACTCTTCAGTTTAAAAATTGATTTTTAAACTGAAAAAAGGTTACCAAGTTTTTAAAAACTGAAAAAAAAAAGGGGCAAATTTTTTTTGTCAAACCTGGCCTTAATTACATCCAGAGCAACCCATGGCGACTCGGGTAAAGGGGCAAGAACTGTGGGTTGGGCCACAGCTTGGCTTGGGACTTAAACGTGGCCTCTCAGTACATTTGTATCTCCATATTTTCCCTCTGATACGAGAGATGAATAAGGTCCAAGAAATGAAGAAAAACAGAGATAAGTCATTGAGCTACAGTGCCGCCACCCCTCAGCTTTCTCGCACGGTTTCAGCCTAAGAAGAGGGAACTGCAATCAAGGGCGAGCTCCAGGAATAATAAAACTTTTAATGTTGATAAAATATGTCTTATGATTAGAACAGAACTAGCAAATATGCAGACTGTTAATGATAATCTACGATCTTAATCAATCCAAAACTTTGGTATGTGAATATCGTATGGGCTGCGAGCCTGCCAATCCTTCAAGTGCATCGTTGTGAACAAGAAACTCATCTGCCAAAAAAGATGTTCGAATGCGCAAGCTACGAAATTTTGAGCATATAAGCATTATATCATGCTTTCACTTTCTTATACTGCTTTATTTCTGTGATCACGCCATCCGCAAGAGTATCAACATCATTGTTCTTCCCAAAGAATTTCACGAATTCCATCCTAGGATCCATCAAGTACCTGCAAAATCCATTAATAATTTGCTTAAAAAAATCATTAGCAGGATAATCTAATCTTTTAATTTTTTAGTATGAATGATTCTCTTTTTGAAGTTTTAGTAAAATGTATTTCATTACAAGGTCATCCAGGTTGACAAGCCATAAATTTTATTTGCTCATCTATAATTTTGGAAACCAAGTGGTTTTACTCATTAAGGATAGAAAAGAAAGAAAACTCACTGGGTATATGCTCAGAGATGTTTAAGCATATGAAAAACGAAATAAGAAGCCAACTAAAATCCCGACATTCAACATAGATTTGCAATGATTTGCGGGAAAATTCTACGCTAGGAAATTTAGTCACAATTGAATACACTGACGAGTTACCAACTAAATGCATTAACAAGCTCGTGCCAAAGAAAATATGCCTCAACATTCACTAGTCACAGACACACAAAGAAAGGGATGAGGTTCTGAATATTAGGTCATCGACCAACTCGAAACCAGCACTTTCTCAAATTTTCCAGATTGTTACCAAAAAAAGAAAAAAAAGCGAAATGATGTGTGAAACACTAGCCACTGTGAGTCACATCGTTTGGTGTTTTACTCATGGTAACCAAAAAAGCTTTGGACCCGCCTGCACGACTTCTCAGTCAATAAATTGCACTGTGTCCCTGCACTGGTAAATTGCACCCTTTTTCTACCAAAAAAAGATGCATGTCTTTTTCTGACATCTAAGGGCAATGCAATTTACATCTCAATTTTAGTCCATAGCACAACAGTTCCACAAAACTGAACAACCATCTTCATACCCTAGTAATTTTCACAAAATTGAGCAGATCTAGTAGCAATACCAGAATCCTCCTCTGTCGATGTCTTATATATCTAGCAAATTGTTTCGGGAGCATGTAATCCTACCCAAATGCAGCATACAACCTTCTGGACCTCTAACAACTGCTCTATGTCCCCCGAGCCTAACTATTTGTCAGCAAAATAAGGAACATTTTGCATTACTAATAAAAAACAGTGCGTGAACAGGCTAATCACCCAAGAAAGAAAAAAAAAATTGTGAAAAGAGAACAATGTCGCAGAAACAAACCATTCAATGACAAGCCAGTTTCAACTTGGAAGCTATGTAAACAAATGTAATTCCCTTCGCATATCACAAGTAAAGCACATTTAGTAATTACTAGTATGACAGAGTTTCAGGTCATTCCTTTTGCAGATCACGAGTAAAGCAGATTTAGTAATTATAACAAATTGGTGCGGAGAGAAGGTGATCATAGTATGAAATCTAGACTCATACTAACAATCAGGCGATTGACATCAGCTCAAGCATACAAAATAGAGTGAGGATGAAGTTGAAGAATTAGAAAAAGAAGCAAGTATGTTCTAAACTCAACCATACAAACTTTTAGACAAATACTTACATAACAATAGAGTGATCAACAAGGTAGTCTGAACCTTCCTCTTCTGTTTTCATATAGTAAACTCGATAGGCACGGGCAGCCTTCTTTACCTCATCGGGCGTACCAGTTAACCCAATTAACTGTGGATGAAACTCTGTATAGCAAAAACGAAAGAAAAGAAAAACTATAACTATTCAATAAAGCAAAGCTCTCGTTAACTATTGCTAAATGCCATAAAATCAAAAAGTAGTGGTGAATTTTGACACTGCCCAATCTTAAGAAGCACCTTTGACATATTCACGAACTTGCTCAACAGTGTCTCTTTCGGGATCAACTGAGATGAACACCGGTACTACCTCAATACGAGACTTTTCCTCTGCAAGCATAATAAGAGAACATCATGATCAAGAAACCAACATAATACAAGCATCTTATTAATTATGATAATGGTACAACAGGAAATGATAACCAATGCAATATAGTTTGGGTACTACTGTAGCATGTAGTCGCGACTTGTGAAATGATCAGGACAATACAATTGCAATTGGCTCCAGTGACCATCAGAAAATGCACAGCGCCCTTCCATAATATAAGTTAAAAGTCAAAAGAACTTGTTTCATATAGGTGGAATCAAAGACGTGTTAGGAAACCCCTTACCACCACCTTACAAACTGAAATGTATGAACGGCAAAGCAGACTCTCAGCAATAAAACCACAATTTTAGACAAGTCCATTTGAAACTCAAGAAGGAAAGAAAGTGCTACTAAGACCAAGTTTAGTCCCAATAATTCTCAAACTCTCTTATTCATTTGAAACTGTCCAATTCTTTTCTTCTGTTTGGATTTAGAAGCAATAACCTTTTGTAATTTTCCCACTAAGGTAATTAGTAAGCATATACTTGTAGGATGATTTGTCAAAGATGCGGAATTATTTATAACGAATGTGCTTATGAACGCAATTACCAAGATCTTAAGTGTTTTTAGTAAGCTCTGAAGCTAGATATGGCTAAAATCTAAGACAGCCTGTCGATGATATTAATTAAATATCTAGCTTTCTGTTATTAATTGCTAATTTATTTATTGCCAAGTTCCTGGTGCTTTATATCATCTATAGATCTCTGGTATCCTCTTTTTTCTGGCATTATTCCTCATTGCTCATGAGGTTGATGCTTTCTCACCTTGCTTATGCTATGCTCTTATGTGCGTCAAGATCTCATTATACCTTCTTTTAACTCCATCTTTCATTGAGTCTTCTTGTGGTTTCAGGGGCTTTGGCTTAATGTTCCCCTGTACCACTAAGATTAATATCTAGTATAATATTCTCCAAAGAGGAATAATGGTGCCAAGAGTACTTTTAGTCACTCTTCTAATTAACACAATCATAGTTGTCTAAGATCATATGATACATGATGCGTATGCATAACCCGATATCAAGAAATGTGTATCAACATTATCATTGTAGTTCATAATAACGGTCCTGCTCATATGCATGTCACCATACTGTTATTTGCAGTCATGAACTTATATTATGGTTTACAGAGCTATCTACAGCCAGAAAAAAATTGGTCATTCTATGTAGATGTTTCAATGGCAGAGGTATGTTATGTTGCTTTTCACGTGTTCAGACGTAACTTTTTTCATGTTAAAAGAAGAAGCTTATCGATCAATGAGATATGTGATACAGAATACTATTACTGCATTACTAGGATAAGAGTACCTATTAAGTTTAAATATGCCAATGTCACCATATTACCCTCTATCAGAGAGCCTTGATATGTTAGTTCAACCGAGAATCCATTGTTCAATCACTGGAATTGAGAATCTTACTTATTTTATCAACTGCAGCAGCAAGCTTTTGAAGCTCATCTGGGCAGATATCGGGGCAGTGAGTGAAGCCAAAGTATATCAAGGTCCATTTCCCCAAAAAGTCCTTATCAGTTACCGATTTCCCATCATGGTTGATGAGGTTAAATGAACCGCCAATGGCTGCTTTCCCTACAGCAGGTCCTTGTTTTACTGCCTTTGAAGAACTGCTAATATCTGCAGCAACAAAATTTTAATGAGTACATTAATTAAGAAGTTAAAGCTAAAAGAAAAATCCTTGAGTGTAATACCAAACACATCAAAGTCAAAACTATCAGGTAATCTTCTAAACAAGCTATAATGACAAGTCAACCGATGGAAGGCAAACTGATCTATCTCTCTTTCCCAAGAAGGTGCATATGCCAAAAATGATAGTCATTGAAAGGAAACGGACAAGTAGGAAACAGTTGTACTGCAAGTCTGCAACATGGTAATCCAAATAATTCCTGCATATAAGTTATAACATCCACAAAATGTACATGTAAAAGATTGACTAGATACTGGTACTGAAAAAGAAAGAGTTGATCTGGGTGCAACACATATACATCGAAAACTATTCTCTATCTATACACCGAGGAGCTGTCCAGAAAATCATATACTCCACTATTCCAATCATGCCAAATGCATCTGGAAAAGGAAATGCATAGAGCCAAGCAACTAAAAAAACGACCTCGATCTTGGAAAAGATCTCTTGGAACCGTTCAGCGAAGAAACAAAACGTGCGGTTTTACATCTCTTTTTCAGACCAGTCCGTTTTGTTGTTCGATACGTGAGCTAACTTAAAAGATTAATTAAAAAGGGAAAAACAATTTATTCATGGGAGCAGCTTCCTTAACACAAGCCGCTTTATATAGAATGTGATGAATTGGTGCCACCCACGTTACAAAAACAAACTTGAAAAAAAAAAAAAAACAAATATGCTTGTGAAGCAAGTCTTAATAACTACTGTAAATAGCAATAAGCAAACAAAAATGCCAGTGTACCAACAAATAAAATGTCAAATTACAAACAACTGAGCTTCTTATGTGTAGATCTCAAGAAGCTAGACCTAAGTAGCTTGGTCATGGCAAGGTATGCCGGGTATTTCCCGTTCCTTCTAGTGTTGTTCACCTCCAGTTCTTCTTCTTTCTAAGCTGGCAGAAACTAGTTAAGAAAGATGACTCTTCGTGTAAGGAAGCCCTTCCTTTGTGCTATCTCTTGTGCATGTAGAGAACACTGGTCTTCCTGTCACTATTTGGAATTTTGGGTGCTAATACCTTTTAGGATGGGCCTAACACTTTGAAACTTGAGTAAGATGTATCACATAAACTGCATACATAGCTCAGTACATTGACGTGTTCAAATCATACCAAGGCTTGCTTGTTCAAGTCAATCATCAGAGCATGTGTTCGACATATGTGATAAACCTTACATGAGCCACAAAGCCTGAGGTGGCCATCGAGTCTCCAGCACACAAGATGTAAGCATTAAAGTCCATACAGTGACAAGAACTTGAAAATATTGTCGCTCTCTGTCACAACTGACCGCGTATGTAGATAGATGAACGTTCTAATTGCCCCAACAACACGCATATCAAGGAAGTACATTACCCTATATAATATTTTTGCTTCTACTTTGAGAATTCAAAATTAAACAATGCATAATTTTGAGTCAAGGAATTTCAATTTTCCTTCTCTTTTTAATCTGAAAGTTATGAATAGTGCAATAAATGCATGACATAGACTAGCCACCTTATGCATGTTTTTGTCCTTTGAAAAATGGAAAAAAGTAGAAAATGGAGGAGATTATGTACAACTCACATGCAAAACACCAAGAGAGAAGCTAAAAACAAGTTTTCAAACATCCATTTTACTTCTAACCTTCCTATTTTATTTAAAGCATTCTGCGACAAAAGGACGTGGATGGGAACAAGAAGGATCATTCCAAATCCACATACTATTAAACAGGACTACAGGCTCAGAAATAGAAGGCAAATAAGATGGCAAAGGGCAATCACATTTGATGCCAAAGAGTTCCCAGAACCTCAAACCTTAAGTTAGGAGATGAACCCTTCCATTAACTAAAATTGCATCCTAGTTTCCACAAACGATCTTTTAAAGCTTTGGCAGTTTAGTATTATAAGGGCATCAGGCCAAGCAAGTGATCTGAACAGATTCCTTCTAGAGATGCTGCCTTCATGTGGAATTTTCTCGACAAGGGAAGAATTGTGGTGGAGAACAATATCCAAGTACAGCTACTGTTATCTTACAGTTCATGCTTTTAACCTGTCAGGGACTCAGGGCACATTCTCATTGTCATGACCTTAAACCCGCCCTAGGTTTCTGAAGTAGCATGTGCCTAAACCTCAGTTTGGCGGATACACATAATTTTCATAGTAGAGGAAAAATTGGTACGATTACTCTATGTCCATGCACATCAATCCTGCAGCTACACAGGAATCCTACTCACCATAATAATCTACCTTCAATATGCTGTTTCTTTTCCTTGTCATAGTAATAGACCAGTCCTGCTCCAGTTGCAATCAGCAAAAGAAAGCTCAACCATGAAACAGGCTGCCACGAGGAGATTTGATTGATTCATGTTAAGTTCATGACCAGCGATTCTAATCAAAAGAGAGAAATTTAAATAAAAATGGATAAAAACACTCAAATTTTCAGAGCACTAGCAGTTTAACTAAATATAGAACGGGTTGGGCCAGAATCAAATGTGGAATTTGGAAACAAATTAAAATGGAGCCAACATGCATTCAATCCAGCACAGATTGCAGCCATCTATAAAGCGAACTTGCTGCAGCGACGACAGTCTTCAAACAGGAAGAAAAGGTAAAAATGGTAACTTCTTGTATTCGTGATAATCTCGTTGTATGAGCACTTGATATAATACAAGAATAAGTTAACATGGAGAGCAAACCCTTAAAAACGCTCAGGATGTTGAGAACTAAAAGTTTAGGTCATTATACTGATATCAGATATGTCCGTATGCTTGGAATAAACTCATTGCTGCTTTGCAGTAAATTGACTCAGAAAATTAACCAACTTAAAGTCAAAATGTCATCGAATAAGTGAAATACTCGAAATATTTACACTTGTAGTCTAGCAAACATAGTCGGGCAGACATATTACCACGACTCAAGACAGTAAATTCTCTGCTCAAATGAAAGACCAAAACATGACAAAGTCATGCTACTCTTTCCGTATTTGAATTGCAAGTTTAATCAAAATCGAAATGACGAAATGTAAGCCTAGCATTCTAAACATACTTGGACTAGCATGCGTCACATCATTTCAGTAGACTCGAAAAAAAACTAGGAAAGAGAAGCATTACTCAACCAAAGGACTAAAACCACATCAAAACATTGTTTGTCTTAATGCAAAAATCCAAGTATGACAACAGAAAAAAAAATAGAAGTATGAAAAAAGAAAAACCATGTACAAGAAGAAGAAACTAGCATATGGATGCATACAAGCATATCACATATAGACTTTAGACACAAAAATGTACTCCCTCGGACTAAAATTTTTTGCCCCCAGGGTGAACTCAACGTCAACATGTCTCAAGTTCTACCAAATGAATTCGCAAAGAATGTGGGAATTACCCCACCCCGAACGGGCCGGCCCTGCTGGGCGTTCTCATGCGAGTTGCCGGACTGTTTGCCCGATGCTGAATCAGCTTGACTGGAAGTAGAAGTCGTAGTTGTTGTCGCACTACTGGCACTACTGGTAGTACACAGCAACCTGTTAAATAAAGTAAATGATTGTACTCCATTTTGACCTAGACAGGCATCCTGGAAATGAAACATACGCAATCAATCGACAGAGCTGTTAGAGATACGCTGTGTGTGTGTGTAGAGAGAGAGATAGGCGAACCGATTGCAAGGGCGGCGGAAGGCGGTGGCGGAGGGCGGTGGCGGAACGCCCCCGGTTTAGCGAATTGGAAAAGACAGTGCGGTAAATGCGGCGGAGATGTGCGTTTCGGTATACTGCGGCCGCCATCAGCGGTGGTGATTTCCCTGAATCTTCGAAACCCTTCTAGGAAATAGACACTCCCTTTCTTTTCTTCTCTTCAGTTCTACTCTTTCGTTTACTCCTTTTAGACTTTTTTTTCGAATTTTTAAGTTAATTTTTTCTTTCTTTATAGAAAACATTATTTTGTTTGAATTTAACTTTATATTTAAGTGATACTAAAAATGTTTTCTTAACAAAATCATCGTGGTTAATTATGTTAACTCGACATAAGCTTGCTAACTTCTTCTTTTTTTGTGTGGGTAGCCCTAGGTATTCAGGGAGAAATTGAGATGTATGATATGTATATTGACTATCTTAAAAAGTCAAGGAATTCTCATTAAAATATTTATAAAATCGACCCATCATTGTTGGACATCTCACACCCTTGGTTAAAATTGTGATATCTTACATCTAATGTAGGATAGTATGAGATTGACCTTATAAGACACTGCTCATGAACTTATAAGTCGTACATATTTGGTTAGCTTATAAGTCGTACATACTTGGTTAGCTAGTTTGGGAAAAATGAAGGCAAGTTCGGGTATATTCCACATCAAGATAGTGGTTAGGCAACAAAGGGTGAGACGTGTGTATCTCACATTGGTTAGAGAGGAAGATTATAGACTATGTGTGATCGAGCCTTAGTGAGGACGCTAAGGTATAAAGTGGAGAGATTGTGATATCCCACATCGGATGTGGGATAGTATGAGATTGACCTTATTAGACCATGTCATGAACTCATAAGTGCCTACTTGGCTAGCCCTTTTAAGGAAGAGATTGTCATGTGGTAGAATCTTGGACCGGGTTAGGTATTTGCTTTATCCAGGATTAAACTCTTATCCCTAAGGATAATGCCACATCCTAGCCATTAATCCTAACTCTAATTTAGTTCTAATACCTAAGCCTATATAAAGGCGATCACTCACTCTGTCTTGCAGGTCAGGTTATAACTTGCGGCTAGCAATAATAAATAACTTGAGACGACAAGTTGAACATTCTAGGACGATCGAACGAGATAGCCATGGACTTGCGCACAATTTAAACAAACAAACGGAAGATTAATTTAAGATGCAAAAAGAAACCGATCAAGGAAAATTACAAAATGATATTTTGCACAGCACAACTTAAAAACACAAGGGAAACAGATCCTAATAAAGTCAAACTTGTTGATATACGGGACGGGAGCGCCTACTTTCACACCTCAAATGCTTGTCCAGACTTTTATTCGTAGCTATAAACTTTTAGAGATAAATTGAGACGTGATATTAGACTTTTCTCGACTTATGCTCCGCAGATTTCGAAAATGCATTTAATTTGTCATAGCATCAAGTTGTCGGGCTTGTGTCCATTGAGATGCCCTGTCGAGCCTCATCTTCGTCGCTTCTTGATCATCAGGGCAAGGCACTCCCCGTTTACATGTCGCCATCACCGCTCCTCAAAACCTAGCCCTAATTTGTTTACATCAAATGTCTCTTGTATCCCCCAGCTCTTATATTTTGACCCCTCAACTTTTTCCTTTTTGGTTATTTCACTCCCTTAAAGCGTTTCCATTTTGGGGCATTTGAGCTTCCTTTATTTTCTTAGGTTACTTCTAAATTCCAACAAAAGGATCCTACATATATTTCTAGTAAGGCACATTTTGCTTGCATCTGTCCATCCATTTTCATTACATCTATTGCCGGGATAAAGATTCATTCACGGTACAGCACTTGTACAGTAACAGCTTTACTGACAAGAAATTGCCAGTATAGGGATGTTGTCCCCCTTGCTGAGAGAGGGAACATATAGAGAGAGAGAGAGAGAGAGGGAAATCCCCTGGGTTACAGCAGGAGATCCAAATCCTCTCTCGCCGATACAAAGATTATTAAGTACAACACCACACACTTTGTTTACTCTAATTTCTTCAGGCATCACATAACCCGCTGTTTAATTGACTTCATAAAACCATTGCCACCAAAATCCTTTTGTCATTCATACAAAGAAAAGGTCCATCTATTGGCGAGCGATAACAATATATACCTCCGCACAAAAATAAACCTCAAAACTTGGAAGCAAGACTATGGTATTCCTCACCCTTGGGTAAGCACAAAATTTTGTAAAGTTACAAAAACCAATTCGAAAGAGCACAAAATTACATCTTACGATATAACCGTTTAGTGCTACCCCCCAAGGGGAGCATTTAGTTATGTGTATACCAGGACGGAATTTTGTTGCTACAGGCTATATTCCGGAGTCCATCTCTCCCCGAAGTCCCGGAGGTCCAGATCTTACAACTCCATATACAGGGACGATGGAAGTCCTCCGTCCTTCATTTGTCGCGGCTAGCTCTACCTTACATTAAGCCAATTCTCAGCTTGTGTACAGACTTAAAGACTTTTCATGGTAGACAAGCAAGTGCTGAAGCATGAGCCGCCCTCCTGCTGTAGCTCATGAAGAAAGCAATGGAGCACCCAGTCAAGCATTTACCGAAGAAATAGCCGAGAAAAAAGAATGTACGATGTATACCTCCATGATCATATGGGGTTTTAGTCTGCAAAAATTCATTAGCAACCACATTACGTGCCAATGTCTTCGTGAAAAATGGCCTTGCCAAGATAAACCTGCTGCATTTCCTCTCTCCAAATCTGTGACAGCAACTTACACTTGGTAAATTAATAGTTCCCAATGTATTGCTTGTTTCAAATTTGAATACGAAATACAAGTAGGTGAAAAAAACATGAAATACAGTCAGCCCCGATCTGTGAATTCGAACATAAATATTCTCCGACTTCATCGGATTAAGTTAAAATGAAAGAGGCATTTCCTAGGGGAAAAACATGCATCACGCCTACGCCATAAAAGATAGAAGTCAAAGACAAACCATCCCTTCCATCTAGTTACCAGTCTCCTACTCTCCAGAGTTGTGGAACAGATAATATTGACTAGGCATCAGGGTCCTCATATTCTGGTGTCCAAAATTATTCATAGATATAGCTCTTCCTTATATCAAGTGCAGCTCCTAAAGTTAAAAAATGCAGAAACCTAATTGCCAGAAATATATTGCAAGAAAATTTCCAGAATCAAAACATACTGTTTCACGGAACTCCAGCCGGATATGGGGCACGTTTGTCCTGTGAATATCGTTTCCATTTGGCCCTCTTTTGAAGTACTCCTTCCCAATCCAGTGGGACTAAGAACATGAAAATTTCATTGCTCAGATACAAGATTGTGGAAGATGGTAAAGCATCAAAAGTATCTTAATCATATATGCAGTAGCTACTTAAGACTGGAAAAAAATGAAGTATGAGCAGGAATAACGACAATGAATGCTATAGAAAGAGTCTGATTGAAGGGTCACTCTCTAAACAAATACAAGGACATGAACAATTCTGCCAACACAATTTTTTTGGAGGTGAGAAGCAAAAAACATATTGCAACTCTAGAGTGCTCTACAATCTCTGCACCAAATCCAACTCCTCGTCTATCTTTGCCCTTAGCAGAAAGACGAAGAAGAAACTAATAGCTACATACAAGAAGATTGAGCAAGGGTTCAACAAAAACCCAACTGGTTATACCAAATTCGAGTTCAGATCTGAATTAACTGACAATTACAAACATACAGTCCAAATACCAATCTGAATAAAAATATCGTCCAAGCATTCCAAGTTAAAAACTCATGCAGAATACAAAGTATTTGTAGTCAAGCTCAGATCTTAATCGGGATCACGTGTACATTAAACTGGACTGTGAGAAGATGTTCCAGTCTCATACCTTCATAGCATGTGAGAAACCTGACTGGTAGACCGAATTAAGGGCGATCTCACAGAGATCACATGAACTTAACTTCCAAACCTGTCAGAGAAAAGAGCAACACCTTTTAGACCTGATATAGCATGAGCATGTTGGGTATAGAGACACATGAGAGAAGATACTCACAGAAGCCGCTATACTATATTCTTCCACAAGAGGCTCCTTTGTTAAGTGGATTTGTAACGGATCATCCGTAGAAAGGGAAACATTGAGGCCTCGTAGGAAAAACATGGGAAAAGGGTTCCGATGGTAATCTAAGAATAAGGAGTTGTTGCTCAGAGGAGACATAGCCAGACCAATCTGATCATTAGAAATAGCCATTCACTCATGTCAACATTAGAGTAGTCATTTCAGGTCAACCCACACTTAAAAAACAAAAATTCCCGATTTACCTGGGCCAAATAGTACAGATATTGAAGTACAGGAGATTTTCTCAAATTTATTCCATGTGCTATATTATGGGAGGTAAGAAATGTAGCAGCAAGGTGGTCAATGTCGCCAGCCTACACATGATAAAACAAATGAATAACGGAAACCAAGTACTACAATGATTGGCAGATATCATAGGGGAACTTCCATGAGTACCTCCCCAGAATGTGGACGGAACTTGATAGTTGTCATGCCTTTTGACTCGCGGAGCTGAGATTAACCATAAGTGATTAAGATTCATAGCACTTAGATCAGCAACAAGCAGCTCGAAACAAATAGATTCATCTGGGTGCAAGGTAGAGATGCACCAAATATTCCTCCTTTTGTTATGCAGTAAAAATACTGAATATAATAGCAAAGCGCATATAAGGTTGTTTGTGAAGGTAAGTGCATACCTTGTTTAGGGTATACAGGTTAGCATAACAGTAATAGACATAGTAGGCAAATGCAGGGTTGAATATATTAGTCCATTGAGCAGGTGTTGGCATGTGCTTCGTGGGGCGCCTTTCAGGCTTGCTTTCATCATCTACCAAATCCAACCCAACAACCTGTAAAGCAGAGGACCAGGTTAGATATCAAAATCAGCAATCAGATTTCAGAACTAAGGACAAACAAATGAATACAGAAAAAAAAGGATGAGGCATCCTTGTATTTGACTTTTAGAAATGACTATTTACTGTTAAATAAATCTACGCAGAAGTAAAACCATCTTTTGTCTCTGCTTTTGTCCCAATAACTTTGGGCATGGGAGTAAGATATAACATCTTTTGATACCCTATGTAAGCATTTTGGTATATAAATCATATAATTACTTGAGTGAAAAAACCCATTCTAGTGCACTTAGGGAGCATTTTGAACAAAACAATGACAAAGTAAAAGGTTATGTACAAACGTAACCGGTCCAGCAACAGATCTTCAGTTCAACAGTTATTGTAGTCATAATCAGTGTTTAAAACTTCTCCTTTGCATCCAAAATAAAGATACAACCACAGAACCCAATAACAAGCATAATGAAAACATTACTTAAGTGAGAGCATTCAAACCTGTTTCAAGAAAACATGCAATTGTGGATGTGATTCTGGATCAACAGTAACCTCGAACAGAGGAAGAAAGATATTGTCAAGAATGTTCTGAAATGATGTGACGATACCCATTTCCTTGTACACATTGTACAGCCGAGGAAGCTGAAAGGAGAAAATTCCAGGATAAACACAAATGCTCAAACAACTTCCAATGTTTCAACAATTGGTGAAGATGTACATTATGTACAATAATAGAATTCCGACCAGCCATCTCAAAACTTATTATAATTTCCTTTTGGATAAAGCCAAAAGCATTGCTTCCACCTGTTAAACCTTCCATTCCAACAGTGAAGCGCCACATCCTTTCCGTGAAGAGCCGGGGTCCAGACGTACTGGACTCAATCCGGCACAACAAGTCCTTAACACCTCTAGAAGAGTGTTGTCGTATTTTTTCCCTTTCCTTTTTGGACATCGCTATGACATTCCCTCCAAGATGGCCAACATGTCGTTGACATTTCACCTCCTTGTAAATTTATTATGTTTGTGCTTGCTGTTAAGATCATTTTCGTTTGTAAAGTGCTTACTTGCGTGTCAGATTATTTTTGGGAATTTCAGGTTCTGCACATATGGCTTGAATATTATGCTAAAATCGTATGAGTTTTGATTCCTCCCTTCTAAGCTTTTACAGTTTGCAAATATCTTGATGTCTACATCTAAATGAGATGAAGGATATACAGTAAAATACATATATATTAACATAAATACCCTGTATAAGATTGAAACAACTATGTGCTTAGCATTGTGTCTGAAAATCCTAAACTTATTAAGAATGATGGTTGTTCTTACTACATAGAGATCCAAGCTTTCCGTAACCTAAGCAGACTACATAATTGATCACGAGAAGAAGCAATATTATAACCCATATTATTTTTAAAGAGAGCAGATGGCAGTATGTACCTGAATCAACCAAACAACATTCTCACTGTATAATTCATTATTCACTATCCAACTTGCCATTTGGTCCCACTCGCTTTGCTTTCTACCATATATAGATACCCTGTATTCAGCCATCTGTTGGAGTAACAACATTGAAAATTAGGGATGAATGAACTCTAGTTAAGGTAACAGCAGTATCATAATAGCAAGCACCAACCATGGCATGCAAATTCAGGAAGCATCTGTACTCAACTAATATAAAATTCCAAAAGCATGCAGTCAAAAGGGGTTGAGATAGTATTAAAATGTAGAGGCACAAAACACGACTCCACATGTCAATGCCTCCCCCACAAGTGCTAGCCAAGTAGGTGCTCTTTGAGTTCCTTGGCAGGGTTTTCAACCTCACATGTCTGATCTGATATGGGAGTACCCAGCCACGGAACTCAAGCCAAGCATCAGATGAAGCACAAGCATGTCTTTGGACACGGTCTTTGTTGCAAAAGCAAAAGTGGAAAATAGTGAGACTATGGAGAGGGCAAAACTGACAGCAAGACAAGCCAAATTACATATACAAAGTGACCGTTTCCACAATATTGCAAGCAGTAAGAAGGAATTGGTAAGAACTAGATTTCTGAAGAATGTCCGCACTTGATATTTGCTCGCTTCAAGATCCGAGAATACTTGCTTTGTTACCTCAGCGAGGAAACGACCTGTTGAACAACAGGCAATTATAAATTGTGCTCAAGCTAATGATACTAGAAAGAAAAGTGAAGTTCCGAGATCAATACAATTTTATAATCTTCAACATAGACAGAGAATCATAGTTAGTTGAAAAGAATTAAGAAGAGAAACACAACACAACAGAAGTATGCCCGAATTGCGAGCTACTCATGCCTTTCCAGTGTTCAAATTGGACAAAAGAAAATGTAGAGCCTTTGTGCTAAGAACAATTTCAAATCATGTACAGCATGAGAAAGACCCGCTGTCTTGCAACCTAGCATCTCATCATATGAATAATAAGGACGCATGACATACCCTGGATGAGATTATCTTGCTTCAGGAAAATCTCCCGGAGCCTACTTTGACCGCAGGGATTATACTTCAAGTTGAATTTGTCAAAACGATGAAAAGTGCTCTTGTCAGCATGAACATCTAACAGGTCAACATTCAAGTCATACCTATTGAGAATGTAGAATCACATAAGAAAGTGAATCACGAGATGAACATAATTTCATGATGTCAATGAAATCCAGTTCTGTGGATAAACTATGCTACTTTGCTTTTGTGGTAAGCTCCAAAAGCTTCATTACCCAGTTAAATCCAAGCTCTCAAAAACCTCCTTCAACGTCAGATATGTTCCGTCTCGAAATATTACAACCTAAATTGAAGAAGGAAGTCTAAACTTAGTGGAACAAGTAAAAGAAATGCTTCAGAAAAGTGTAGGGAACCATCAAAAGTACAACCTCGTCAGGCTCCTTCCTCAGCTTGGACTTTATGAACCTTAAAAGATGCTTCTGATTCATGCATGCGGAGTGGTGAACATGTGTATCAACTTTCCTAACATTATAAAAGTCACGATGTGGTGCACTTTTCTGAGCCAGGAATTCCCTATCCGCATTAAGCATCAAATGGAGATTGAATTTCTGATAAATATCCAAACGAGCACTATGTTAAAGGTGGAATCACAGTCTTCCTTCTTTTCATTACACCCGCAAAAGAAATGACCCATCGGGTTCATTATATGAGCCATCAAAGAAAAGAACCTACTTGTTCCAGAAGAACTAGGCGATGATGACATAATGTTCGGATATTCCCCGCGGCAATTACTTTAAGGATGTAATGCAGGTCAGTGAAAAAGGTCGTTGCGTCAGCAACAGGAAAAAGTTTCTCTTTTGCTGGAGTAGAAATGCAAGTGAAAACAAAAATAAATACTCCAACGGAAGACCAAAAGCTGCTGAATCATGCTAAACATATTACGGGTACACGAACGAAGTTCATGACATCTTACAATCTTTTTTTCCATAAACATGAACCACTCCATCTTCCATCTGAAAATAATGCTGCATGGAGAAACCATTTTATCATTGATGAGATACATAATCATAAAAAAAAATAGACCAGAAAATTTTAGTCCCAAATTCACGATGGATGAACAACAACATTTTGAGAATATTAACTCATGTCAGAAAGAGGGGAGGGGGCTTAAAACTCACATCAGATTTTTTCTCAGTAGTATAACCAAATGGATTTGGATTAGGCTTCGGCGTACTAGGGTCAGATATAACTTCCTTCTCCCATGGATCTACGGCTTCCTTAAATACATAACTTCGCCGCATATCAAGGCAAATTTGGATAGTCCGATATACCTCAGCTTCATCAGTAGATGGTGTCTCTAATAGCAATAACAAGGAAAAATTAGAACACTTGGGTTTGGCCTTGATGTACCAACCATATATGGTCCAGAACTTAACAGCGAAAATAACTTTAGTTGCAAGTAAGAGGGATGAAGCGATAGGGGAAGGAACCTTGGATATTAACTCATAGGATAGCTAGCATTCAGTAGCATATTCAGAACCAGCATCTTAAATTTCTCTAAGACATGAAATAAGCAACTAGATCGCTAAAGTTAATAAAAAGCTTCTCTACAAGCTTAACTGCTTAAGCATTGCAAACTCATGCTCTTAAACTCATGCTCTTTCCTGTAAAACTAAGAGGGACTTGAATCCTTAATTTTTTAACACTTAAAGATGAATGCTTCAAAATCTGAAGAATGCCGGGTAGCAGGAAGATAGACTGGATAAAGAGCCAATTTTGCTGTTATTTGTGCCCAGTGTATGCTTTGACGCAGAACCTGCAACCTAGTGATTCGGAAGTTTGCAAAAGGCAGTTATAAAAGTTAGCGGATGTGACAAACACTGTTGGTGGAGCATTTCCGATTTCTTACTTGAAAAACACTTCAAATTACAGATGATATTTAAGCTCTTTATGATTTAGCTAAATGTATGAAACCAAATTCCTCAATATGTTTCAGCTCTTGAAGTTTTAGCCTAAATGTATGAAACCAGATACTCTCAATAATATTAAGAGAAGGTATCTTTTGTGTAAACATACATATCAGGCCAGAAGCAAGGGCGGAATATATATTCCAGCGGTCTCTATTCTATCATTAGCATACTTCAAGGAATTTAAAAGATAAGAAAAGGTGAGTGCATGAAACAAGACAGATCAAGGCAAAACGAGGAGCAATACCTGTTGGAGATATTTTAAGGCGTACAAAAGTTTCTTGCTCTGGCTCTTTCCTAAGAATATCAGCTGCAACTGGGTCGGGTTGAACACCATGCAGGTCACCAGATACACTGTGGGAACGAATCATGTTGGATGCAGCAGCTATAGGCATCTGTTCTCCAGTGGGTTTAATATGCTCTGGTATATTCTGAAAGAGGCTTGAAAATATTACACGAACTTGAAAAAGTGGTTTTTTGTGGAAAAAAGATAAATATGCTGAAATGCAGAATTGACAAGGAATCCCCAGAAACTGTTATTACTAGTACAACCCCCAACCCTGGAACAGTAAGAAACAAGACAAAAAAATAGAAATTAGTGGGGCAAGGGAGAAGACTGGCGGCGCCGTCCACAATGTTCAGTGGATAGCTAGATCAAAGCTAGAGAAATTGTGTTTTTCCTAATTCTATATATACATATCACTACACGGACCCACTTTCTCTCTCTTGACCCACTTTCTTCTACTCCTCCCCTCTCTCTTGGGGTAGATGCAAAACTAATAAAATATGATCCATATCCTAAATAAGCGTGCAAGTTAAAGACGGTCAAATATCATGGGACTGAGGGAGTATTAAATTGCGTAGGGGTTGAATCTCTACTGACCGCTAGAAACCAAAGCCGTAGGTTGTTGACTTCAATTTGTTTTCAATAAAAGAGTATTTGCATTATTTCGTACCGACTACCCATTAGAAGGGCGGTTGGGCGAGCTATCTATGAAGAAGGAAAAAAAAAAAGAGAAAGTTGACCCCGGCCCTCCACGTTTCGGTGTGGACAGCTATGTATTAAGTTGCTGGTGTGCATAGCTAAGGATCACCTGGGGAAAAGGGGGTGTTCCCAGCGCTAGCATACCTGGGGGCTTCCACATCACTCCACAGATGTTCCGAATCAGCTTTTCAGAAGGAGAAAGAATAAAAAAAAAAAAAATCTCGACCAACTGGCCTTTAAGAGTAGCATTTGGTAGCAATTGACCGGAGTACCCTTATTCTTTTTAGTTAATACCAATGGCCTCCTCTGATACCAACTTCCTCTATCAAAATAGATTGGCAGGGGATACCTTTGCCTTTGACCATTTCTAGCTTAAGATCCCTGTTCTTCCCGATCAATCTATTCTCTTTTCTTCTTTAAAAGAGGTTCTAACCCTCTCCATCTCCGGGTGCAGCATCGCACTACATCATCATCAATCAACCACCACTTCACCACCGTCTCCCTCCTTCACCGCCATATGCACCACCATCACCATCATCATCGTACTACCATATGTAGCAAAGAAACTTGACCACCATCTCCGCCCTCCACCGCAATATGCACCACCATCACCATTGATCGACCACCACAGTCATCAGATTGATCTCGGTGCCGCCATGTCGCCACCCAGATTTGCCGCCACCGCTACCATATGTTCTCAAACCTTCTCACATCTAAGTAACCACCAAGTCCAACTTCAATCAACCACCACAATAATCACCCGCTGCGATCCAGATTGTCATTGCCGCCACCTACATCGGCCGCCATCGCTACCATGTGTTGTTTACCTTTCACACATCAAATGTTCACCAAGTCCAACTTTGCCTCAACCGCCGTCCAAACGCAAAATCCAATGTCAAACTGTCTTAACTCGAAATCAGGATGGCTGAAGTCAAGCAATTGATCTGAATGCCCGACTATGGAAGGCTTACAGATGAGGCAAAGTTGTTACGGACGGGGTGGCCAAAGTTTCATGCTTTGATTGAACTGGCATTCCTGGTCCTGATTTCTGAGTTAAACAATTTCTGAAATAGACAGCCTAGATAGGAGATATAACCAAGAACTTCTCTTTTTTCTATTTCTTTTTCTTCCTCAATGATTTTACTTAATGGATTTAGAGCAACCTGCTTTCAATGGCTTCCCCTAGGAAGCACAGATCCGGTACATGTGCGAATACGACACGGGCGCGAATATGCGGATACGACATTTTCTCAAAAGAATAGTATAAGGGTGCAGAAATGATATGACAAACGTTTTATCCACACATATTATTTGTGTAACAACAATAATAATGTTTCAAACAAACAGTAAGAGAGTTTTGTAATTCGGTGGGCGGTTTTAGAATTATTGGAAGTGCATAGCTAAGTATGATAAAGTTTGTACGAGTAGGCATTACTGTTATTTCTTTAAAGAAATTGGGCTCGTTTAAATGATAGTTAATAAGCCGGTTAACTGAACACAATTGACAGAAAGTTTGATACAGTTAAACCCTTATAAACAATTGTAACTCGAAGGAAACAGACTCATGGATCAAAAGCACACATCGACAGCGAAGATCTGCATGGCTGCTGGACACCGGTGGTTGCCATTGCTGCCAAACGACTGTAGCCACTGATGCTGGGGACAGGCTCATCACCGCTGCGGCCTCCACTCTCCGGCGATTGTTGTTCAATCTCCATCACCTTCTCCTTCTTCCTCTCTCCTGTCTGTAAAGGAACCTTAGGTGCGTGTCCCTGCTGTGTCCAAGCCGCACCCAAGATTCAAAAGATTAATCTAAAAACATATGTTACTCACGATACGCGCCCTGTGTATGTCTGCCAATGGCGCACCCATGCTTCATTGAAGTCCCTAAATCCCTTAAAATGATTCTAAGAACAACCCAATAATTCTGAAATAAGATGAATGGGAGAACTGCGAACTGGACTGGCCCTTATCCTCCAAAGATAAGGGCATTTTAGGCGTGCAAACACCAACTGCTCCTTCAAGTAGCAGCTTGGGTCGTGTTCTTCCAAAAAACTGATTTGGATTGGCCGTCTAATGACGTGGACGGCTCTTGATGAGTCGGGAAAACAGGGCATCTCCCAGTGCTGAGGTGATGTTGATAACTTGTCATATACATTTCCAAAACCAACGGTTGGGATTGCATATTCTAGTCATTTTAATTATGCGTATCAACTTCAAGTCAATTAGAGGTCAAAATACGCACAATTTAACTACAAAATTTTATAGCAAAAAGTAGCTATAGCTTGTACACCATTTGGATGAGGACCTCTTGACCTCCAATTGACTTAAAAATGCGAATAAAGCATGTCGTATGTAAGTATATCATGTAATCCAACGATCCGTTTTTCAATAAACCATTATGAGTCATCCAGGTCACCTTAGATAAGTTAGCTAAGGTGTCATCTCTAAAATGTGTAATGTGCTTTATAGTGAGAAAAAGAGAGAGACTTGGGGTGTATAACAATTGTATAAAGTAGCCCCGTACTTTAAATACTTATCAAATTGGGTCTTTGCTAATGTGAAATAGCTATCACTAAAATGACAAAACACATGTAAACTTGAAGTAAAGATGACCTGATGTATCAAATAATACTTGAAGCAATTGTGAAAAATTATTGCGTAATTAAATAATTTCACCAATTAAGTTACGAGTCAATTGAAATTGCCAACAGACTATCGACATAATTAATACTCCCTTTGTCCCAAAATAACGTCAGGAATCCTATTTTCTTCCGTCTCGTAATAGTTGTCATGAATATTTAATTTAACGTACATTTATCATCATTTTCTCAAAACTAGCCTTGCTATTCTTAGCATAAGTGACTTTTCAGCTTTCTATCTAAGGGAAAAAGATAGGATCCAAGCATTGACTTTTACTTTCATAGAGCATTAACTCTTATTCATATGAAGCTGGTAGTCCAAAAAGAGACTATTATTTTGGGACAGATATTTGAATTTTGTCAAACAAAAACTAGCTGAAACAGAAGCACCGAGAAAATAACTTACAGCATTTCCGTTAGTATGAAGATAGGTCGGGTCTAGTTTAGAATGGTCAGTCATATTATCTTCATCATCTGATCCTTCTACACTTTCAAATGCACTGGCACTAGCAACCGGAGACTTGGGAGAAGTGGGTCTAATTAGATGTCCAGCCCTCATTGTCGAACTAGCATGGCTAGCAGATTTCCCTAATAGAAATGAACATTGTCATTAGTAAGCACACTCGATTCTGCCATCAGATGAAATTGTTTACCTCAGATAAGAAAGAACAAATGCAGAAAACAGACAGAAATAGTAAGATGAAGGGCGAGTTCTGCTGATTGAACAGGATTTGCAAAGAAAAAAGAAAAAGCTAGCAGTAGAGAAGTATGGCGTTTGAGCATTTTCACTTCCATTTCTTTTGCATTATATGCTCTAAAAGATTTTTAAAGTGGAATATGAAATTCAAGCACTTCGCCCACATTCTAGGCACACAATACGTATGTTTCACTTATCATGGCAACGTCTTGCAAATGAAGCTGATTCGTCCATAACCTGAATGGCTTAATAACACCAACTAACAGTTTAGCTTTATTGTCTTAATCAAAATTTCACGAGTGTAGAGGGTATGGTTTACTTAGTATGGATTACATGGCATTAGGGAAATCCTTATCCTACGTACATAGTGATAGCTCTTACGAAAGAACAGGGAAGATAGTGAAGTAAGCCAAAGAAAGGGAAATGAGATGGCAAATCAAAACTAGGATGCAATGATAGAACTTAGAAAGCGATGCGTGTGATGTTGTTGGCCTCATTGAAATTGCAAACTTGTTTACACAGATAACCACCATGTAGATGATACTAGCAGAAACATATCTGATTGCAAAACTGAAAGCTTTCCACCTACTCGTTGCAATCTTTAGAATGAAACCTCGACAAAGGAAGAATTAACACATCCTAAACCTCCCTCAAAACCTAGCTACAGAAATGGGGCAAAAATCAAAGGGTTCAACATCCCTTTCATTACTCAAAATAGCATCATACCAGCAGCCGGCAGATCTCAAAATAAGCAGATAAAATTGATCATTTCGATCCTGCCTTCTGCTTCATTGGAGCAGCTTTTGAATGCAATGCTCTTGACCTTCATAAACAGAAGTACTGTCAATTGCTTTACTCCTCAATTTTCGGCGTAACTAAGGTCCCGTTCTATCCTTAAATACATGAAATTACTAACACCTTATCCAAAAAGGTCAGTAACTCTCAACGAAAAAACGGCTCACTAGACGCTACCACTCTCTCATGCCAACCAACAAACAACACACCGTTTTCAACTGACATGTAAGGTGAACTTCCGATAAATGCCATTTCACCGAAAACAAAATAGCAAACGCTGAGTGCGGCGAAGTTCAATCATTCTGGTCAAACCAAACATCTTAAACGTAATTTAACATTATTTACGCCGCTTATATAGTTCAAAAAAACATCAACTAGTCATAGTGTCATACCTTCAGGAAGCGTGTGCAGCCTCGGCAGCCCGGCCGGAATGGCGTCCACGTGGACCTCGTGGCCGGCGCCGGAAATCGACATCACGTCCGGTAGAGACGCCGACGCGCGGCGGTAGTACCCGCTCCCCTTCCTCCGGCCGCTCCTCCGCCTGTCGGCGGCGGCGTGCCTCCTGGAATGCTGCGGCGAGAGGCCGTCCTCCTCCGCCTCCACCGCCGCCGCGGCGTCCTCCCTCTCTCTCTCCACCGCCCTGGCAAACTCCAGCAGCTGATTTAGGGTTTTGCGGTGCATGAAGTAGGCCGAGACAGCCACGAACGAGGCCCCGACCAGCGCCGCCATGGCTAGATGCAGCGTGTGCGCATCCATGGCTCTGATTACGGGACACTACACAACTCTGTGTGTCTGTATGTGTCTATGTGTATGAGTGAGCTGATGAACACTGTGGAAGTGGAAGGTGGAGGTGGTATTGTTAGGGAGAACTGGAGAAGTGGGAGGCCGACTCAACTATTTATAGGGAGGACAGAGGAGATACAGAGAGAGAGAGAGAGGGCACATTCACATATTCGCTTATGCCCTCTCTTTTTTTTTATTCTTTTGTTTCTCTCTTTACATTTACGGCTCATTGTAATGCGTGTGCGAAAATAAAATTAAAAATATAAATTTTATTATTAAAAAATCACATATACGCGTTTATTATCATATTCAGTAAAATAAATTTTAAATTACTGAAAACTAAGGCCCCGTTTGACACCATTTTTTTTTACTCTCTTTTGGCTCAGTTTTTAAATTTTTCAAAAGCCCCAAAAAAAAAAGGGGTGTTTGGTTAGACTTAAAAAAAAAAAAAAAATTTGGGCCCAACACTTTAAAAAGAAGGCCACTTTTTAAAAAGAGCAATTTGCTCTTTTCTTGTTGGTTTTGGAAACCATTTCACGCGGAGCTGAGTTGGTGGATTGATGAGGTCTTGCCTTCGAACCTCACTAGCAACAGAATTGGACTTATTATTTGCTGGGTATAAAACCCACCTCAATTAGATTTTGCTCATCTCTTTCACTTGATCGACGGCACCTCTTCCCAACTGACTCCACAGCTCATCGCGTCCATCACCTCCACCGGACATCGGTATAAGAGAGGGCCTCCTCGTTTTTCCATTCCCATTCAATTTCCTCCTCGTTTTTTCTAGCAAACTTCACACACAGACCCGTCTCTCTTTGAGCTTTCTAACGACTGGATCATTTCTCTGAAAGTTCTTCTTCGTCATTACCAATTTGCTCAGCTTGCTAGGGCTGTTGCTGCCAAATTTCTCCTCAATTCGTCGACATTTTCCATGGCGAGCTGCTCATCAAGCATTAGACTATCACACTCCATCAATTTGTGAAGTAATGTTCGTATGGGTACTACCAGGACTCGCGAATTTACGATTTTGAAAACCCAAGTCGAAAATATCATGAGGGGTACAAAATTTTCGCTTTACATGAAGAACAAGCAGAGCCTTAAGGTAAGGAGCTCGTTGAATCAAGATTCCCAGCCGCAATCTGGTGTGGTGTTGACCACTGTACCTAATGGGAAGGATCGCATTAGCGTTTTGACCAGCAATAAAACGGCAAAAGGTGATATTGAAACTGGCGGCGACGATGATAATGGAAAATATCCAAGTGGTGGCGACGACGACGGCGGTGGTGGTGGAGATGATGGAGGTGAAGATGGGGAAGAGAAGGAATTTGGGCCAATGATGAAGTTCGAGGAGGTGATTAGGGAGACGGAAGCGCGTGGGGCAACGCTTCCTACCGATATGCTGGAGGCAGGAAGACGGAGGTGATTAGGGAGACGGAGGCAGTGGTGACGTTGGGTTTGTGATGGGCGGCGAGATGGTGCTCGGCGGTGAAGTGGGAGAGTTGTAATGGACATGGTGCTCGGCGGTGAAGTAGGGGAGTTGTAACAATGCTGAGCTAATAATGTTGGTTATTATTCAACCAAAAAAAATGTATATTAAAAATAAAAAAATAAACTCAAAGAGTTGTCCTGCCAAACGCTTGCTCTTTTCTGCTTTTTGAAAAAATAAATTTTGTCAAACGACCACCAGTTTTTTAAACTGGTGAAAAAAAAAAACCAAAACTCTTTCCAGTTTTCTTTAAAAAAAAACTGAAACTGAAAGTGTTACCAAACAGAGCCTAAGTTAGTCATACGTGTCCAAACATAAGTTAGCAAAATATTATTATTATATCAAACTTGACCTTTAAATTTCACTTTAACTCTATTTTTTGATGAATTTTAATTTGTGAAAATTAAACATAATTATATAGGTAGTTACTTACTGTTCACAACCTATTCTGGACCGCACCCCGGGGCCCGCTAAGAGATCCTAGTGGCGCGACACGTCACCCATTTAGCGGTCAACATCACTCAACAAGATTGCTCGGTCAAAGTACTTCGCGCCACAAACCACCGGACGGCGATCGAAAGTGTGCTCCACCCCAAGGGGGTCGGCCACCCAAGGGGGTCGGCCTCCATTGCCCTGCGAAGGGGGGAACTTGCCGAGTGGCACTGACTTCTCGCTCCAAACAACACTCACCCGCTATCTTCAGTAGCGCGACGCTCTGTCGCCGACTCAATCAAAGTGACGGGGCTCCGGCCCTCGCGGCGGGACGGGCTCGCAACCATGAAGCCCTCGCCGGCTTAATCAAACTGACGGGGCTCCGGCCCTCGCGGCGGGACGGGCTCGCAACCATGAAGCCCTCGCCGGCTCAATCAAACCGACGGGCTCCGGCCCTCGCAGGCACAATCAACCGGGGGCTCCGGCCCTCGCCAGCACAATCAACCGACGGGCTCCGGCCATCGCGGGCACACTCAACCGGGGGCTCCGGCCCTCGCCAGCATAATCAACCAACGGGCTCCGGCCCTCGCGGGCACAATCAACCGGAGGCTCCGGCCTTCGCAACAAGGATGGGCTTACAACCCTAAGGCCATCGCCGGCACAATCACCCGACGGACTCACGGGGGGCGCAGCTCGTAGTGCTCCGGCACAAGGACCCCTCGCCACGAACCCTAAGCATAGCATGTGCGCTCATGTTATCATTGATCATCGACACCACCAGGGCAATGAACCGCGAGTCACTCCAGGACGGGAGCAGGTCCTCGGAGGGCATCGTGGCCGGCACGCCTAGCAGTTGGCTGCAGGGGCAACCCTCACCGCTGCCAGGATCTCGGCGCGCGTCTCTTGACGCATCTCGTGGGATTCAGTAAGGGCTTGGACTGGAGGCTGGGGCAACGGGCTGCTCTGACCATGCTATCGCAGTGTGGTCAGTCTCCTCAGACAGGCAGAGGGACGCTGCAAGGGCAGGGCAGCATGAACTCGGGGGCCGGCATATCCGACGAACGATCAATACTGCAGGACCCCCTACGGCGATGTGTCACTCCCGGAGGACGACACGTGTCGGCTGATGACACGCGCATATTTGGGCCTATATATAGTGGATTCTGGAGCTTATTCAAAGAGAACTCCCTCATTTCCACATTTCACTTTCTCTCTCTAAAACCCATTCTCTCTGGAGTTCTAGTGAGAGAAACACATTTGGACCCCTGACATTGGACTCTTGACGCTGCACCCCCGCTACGGACTGTCGACCGCTGGCCCTGTTCGTCGTCACCCTGCCTGCGCGGCGCTGCCAGCCCTCGCGATCTATCTGGGGAGCCTTGCTCTCAGCCCTTACTCCATCCTTGTTGTCTCCCACTTTGTCTACTTGGAAACCAACGCAGACTGCATCCTTTGTGGCACCTCGACGTGGCATGCGAACCATCTTTCGTCGGCAACACTAACCAATTAAGATTTTTATTTTGTGTCACTTCTTAGAAATTTTGTTGGAATGACACTTGTCATCATTATAAGTTGATAGTTATGTAACACCAAACCATGCTTTGGCTTAATAAGTAGTGCGTGTGTGTGTGTGATGGTTCTGGTGGGAGAAAATAATATGTCGATTCAAGCTCGTTTTCAAAGTTAAAATGAAATTAAGAACGGAGTGGAGTAGGGTGGACGTAGATACTGTATGCTATAAAGTCGCTTCTTACTTATATAACACATTCATTATTAGTTGTTATAATTTTATGTGTAAAATCTAGCCAACCGAGTCTGTCCCGACCTGACGTGACCTGTGAGCAGGCCTACAGTCTGCTAAAAATTTTCACTAACATTTGATGCTTCGCGATTTTCACGCTCTTTTGATCTACAAAATTGTCCCTTGTGTTTCCAACTTGCCCCTATGTTTATTGATCGTGCATGGGCACCAATAACTTAATGATAAGTTATCCATTGGATATTCTTCATTCAAGGTATCAATTTCAATTTTATTATAGTATGGAATGTTAATGCGTGACCAGGGGTGGACCACCCACTTGACCGGTGGGGGCCATGGCACCCCCCCCCCTCCCCCATTTTTTGGGAAATTTTCTTTTTGATATGTAGCTAGTGCAGAAATACGTTGAAATAAATTACAAAAAGGCCGTTATAATAATTAATGAAGATTTTATTTTGTTGTGTTGTTTACTCTTTGTGCGACCGGTCATCATATATTTGTTTTTTTTCATTTCCTTATTCGATCTTCACTCTTCTAAATTCTAAAACATCATATTACAAACAAAAAAAAAATTAAGAAAGAAAAGAGTAGTTCAAGATTAGTTTTTTTTTTTTTGAGTTTAAATTTTTATACATATATTAACTTATATGTTACTATTGTACTCATACAATTGATAATAACATTAGTAAATTCTTTCGTGTAAGTTTAGTACTTTTTACTAATCTTACCAAGTTAAATAAATCACTTTAAATAGTAATTTTATATGATTAGTAGTCAAATAGAGCAGGTATTTTGTATATAGTGATGCTAATTACATTATGTTTCTGATTTGTCATGTTTTATATAACCTTGAACCTTTTAAAATTCTTTTAAGTGAGCCATTACTTTTTTTTTTACTTTTTGCCCCCCCCCCCCTTTCTGGATCCGCCCCTGCGCGTGACATATTAACGTGGCACAATGGAGGTTCAAGATTACATAAAGAAAGCCTAAACAAAATTGTACTCCTAACAGTCTAATGCACAAACTAAGACCAGTAAATAAAGACTTTAATAGTTGCGATACACGCTTTATCTGGCAGAGACTCGCTATTTTTTAAAACGCGAAAATGGCTAGCTTGTAAAATTTATAACCGAAATTACTTCCATACAACTCACTATACTTAATTCACTTGTAACGCATTCTTTTAACACTTGTTTAATCATAACTAAAAGTGCTTGGAAAGCTCGTTATACTGTAAACTTGTAAAGCATGGTAATAAATTCTCTCCTACTCGAGCCGAATCAAACCTCCTTTGACCCGTGTCTAGCTATTAAATAATGGTCGTTGAATATCATCGGTGAAAGACGAGTTTTATAAGGTCATCAAAGCTTCAACCAAAATTGTCACCAACACTTTTTATTATTATTATTCATATCTCCAATTTTGGGTTCATGAAACCCTAGTGAATTATGCCGTTAGAATACTGGTTGGGATATGGTGGGGTTGGGTTCGTGGTAATATAGGGGGGTGTGGGTGGGGAGTCCTTTTCGTTATCCGTTCAAGAATGGATTTGTAGTATTATATAAAAGAGACACTAGTCCCATTTGAAGCCAAACAAATCATAATCTAAATGAAGACGATGGATTTGTTACCATAAAAGAGTCGTTCTCTTAAACAATTTTAGGTATTGGCATAATTTAAATGAAGATGATGGATCTGTTACCATGAAAGAGCCGTTCTCTAAAAGAGTTTCAGGTATCTTGGCATACCTGCAAATATTTTGAAAATTTCAGTTCCGTCTTAAATAGTGAGACATACACTAGTCAGTGAATTGGGCTTTACCATACCTCGCAAACATATTTTCTTTCTACAGTGTTGCTTAGGTTGTTAAGGATCGAGTTAAAAAAAACTGAGTAAATTATGAACTTAATAATGAAAATTAGTGAATAACTATTTCTCGTAATCAGCTTTTTACCTTTTGCATCGTTTGTCTAAATACAAAAGTTTTTGGTCATTATGTCACGTTAAAATCGTTTCTAATACTTTTTATCTACACACCATCAATAGTCTAAAATTAATTGCTAAAAATCACTTGAAAACTAATTTTTGAAAGTAAACTATTACTCCGGTATTTATCTAGAATTTGCTTTTGAGATTTCAAGAGATAGAAGATTCAGAACTCCGGACACCATATCTAGGCCCTGAGATTGTTGAAAGCTCAAACTGCAACCAGGATGTTAGCATGGAATTTCTGCTGGGATGACTGTTAACTGCCACAAGGTTCTATGTGTTTTGTGCTTCAAAGATGCAAAGATTGTATATTGAGGGTAGATGTGAGACATTACGTATAAGGAACTGATCTCTTATCGGAGTTGACAATTTAACTTAAGTTCTCAACGTGACCTGGCCTTCCATCAAACCCGGATGAAGAACAACGGAATTCACTTAAAAAGAACAACGGATTTTAGGCCTCCCATCTTAACAACATGGACGGCTCGATTACGCCGACAACTTAACTTAAGTTGTCCCTGTCATTTTATCAGCTCCGTTATAAATATATTTTTAAAATTGTTATAAAGCATGTAACATTTTTTTGTTTGGAGACATATCAAGAAAAGCTATGCAAAAGAGAAAGAAAAGCAGGGCCACTATTTTTTCATTCCAAAGTACTGCAACACAACCGTGGAATGAGGGGGTATGCTAGTCTTTTTTGTGGTTCCTAAGAAAAACATTGAAGCAACATAATTGTGTTCCCGAAAAATGTTGTGCAAGTCTTTACACATATGAGGGCTAAATATAATGGCCGGTTCACATTACATCACCGGACTAAGACCTACTTCACTCTGCCGTAGCGAAAAAAGCCTCAGACTAAAGCATTTTAGCGAGGAAGTGCGCCTACGACCCGCTAAGCACTTTGGTGGTCCTAGTTGGTACCACATTTGATGTTTCTTTTGGTTTGTATCCACCTATATGGTTTGTTGTTCTATTTTTTTCTCATCTGCTTGTCCTTAAACAACAAACGCACGATATACTACATATACATCAAGTCCTAAACAATGCAAAAAGACCACATGTAATCCCATAAAGCCAAGTTAGTGATGTTTTGTTATATCCCGTTTACTATAATGAAAATGGTTTAACACATGATTTTTGATTATACAACACACATCATTCTATACTACAACAGTAAAGCGACTTGTGCAATATGGCACTGACACAAGAACAAAATTACAAATTACTGAAAAGGATAGATAAGTTACAGAGAATTCAGGGTTGTGCTTAAGAAAATGCTATTGTTTAGTGTTTATAGTGGGGGATGTGGGGTGGGATATCCTTGCCTTCGTATTTTAATGACTTTTTAAGCAAGTCAGAATCATAGTCATCAAGATAAATTAGCATGTACGGAGTAGTATTATATGTAGGGAAATGTTATAAAATGCCCGTTTGCATGTGTGAACATCTCTTTCAACTATCGGTTTGAGTTGTCGTCTAGAGTAATATCCACTCAAGAAAGCGGGCACCCATTATGTCTTGGAAAGAACAATTTACACTCCTTCCTCCCTCAACTTCACCATAAAACTGTCGGGGAGGTATTTGAAGATAGGGTGTCACAACGCCCCCCTTATTTGCATATAATGCCTTTGGTGGGTAACACTCCACTAGATCGTTACACCCTCTTGGCGCGAGTAATTACACGTGCTGGCGGATGGAGTAAAGGGCGTGAAGGCCGTCAGCGGCTGTCATGGAGATGGTGGAAAGGTGATAGAGAGAGGAAAAAAAGAAGACTGACTAGTAAAGGGATATGGGGTGGCTGCCTCGGTGATGGAAATAGTAGATTCAATATTTGAGGAATGGTATGGTTGTTGTTTCCCATTCGCTCATGCGTACCAGCTTACTACATCATTGCCCCCATTTTTACGGTGCGATTAAATTCATACTTACTTTTTGCTAAATTCATGTTCTTTGTCACTAAAAGAGGCATTGGTGTCACTTTTTATTCTTTAGTAGCAAAAAGGTTCGAACTTAGTTACAAACAAAGTGTCAATTTTCCAGTATTTTCCTCAATGTTTGGATGGAAATTACCCCGAGATAAGTCATCAAAACAATTGTTTTTGGATGATTGAGTACATAGACTAGACGTGCTTCTACTTCAAGTGATCCGTCTATATTTAGCACGCCTTTATTGTAAGGGTAGTGTCATCGGCTCTTCCGTACTATTACTAAAACTTTTTGTGTGTGGTACATGGTAGTACCATAGATTAGTAATACAGTAAATTAATATTCCATTTAGTGTCATTGGTAGTGAATTAGAAGTAACTATGCGGCTACCTTTTCTCATGGCTAGGAAGATGGGGATATGAGCATTAATGGAATTATGTTTACCCTGAAAAGAAGTCTCAAGTCTATATGTATTTCTGTGCACCAATTTTTTGTTTAGCTTCCATTTAACCCCAAAAGTATAGTGTTCATCCCTTTTTGGGATGTCGAATCTTTTCGGTTCCTCAAGGCCATTTGGGCATGGAATTGGGCGACCCTCACCTCCCTTTTCTACCCGATCCTTGGTGCGCAGAACTCGATATAAGTTCTGATCGAAGTGGTACTAACTTACACCAACACAAAACTTCAACGATTCTTCATGTTATTTTCGTTATTTTTATGTTAAACATCATTACCAATAAGATTTACATTCCAAATATTGTTTCACAATTACATTTTACAATCAAAAGGACAATTATAGCCAATATTTTGGTTGCAAATATTGACAAAAAAAATGCTTATGGTTTGATAATTGATTGTCTATGCACCAAAATAAGCAGAACTTCCATCTTAAACACTTGAAAGGCTCAGAGTTCATACCAATCCCTTCACCTTTTAAGCTTATGATTTAATTATAAAAAGGGTTTATCAACAATCACAACATACACCAACTAAAAGATGCACATATATAGCCATGGACCTCAATTTACCTGGTCTCCATTTCAAGCATGTTGTGAGCTAAAGCCACATCTAAACAGAAAGATAAGACCAAATGGCTATTTTTTTAATTCAGGTTCATGTATCCCCTGAGCCACAAATTCATAACAAATGATTGTGCTTTCCACTTCCCCAGTCGATTTGGATTCTATAGACCTTTGTATATGTTGTTTAGTTGGAAAAGGACACTGTAAAGGGACAACTAATACTGTTATCCAAGTGACCTAAGTGACACTTTAGAGTTTTATATGTAAAAAGGTGCCTAAAGAGGGGAAAAAAACAACAGGGGGAGGGGGAGAGGTGGGGGAAGGTGATTAAAGAGAGAAAAAAAGGTGGAAGGGGGATAGCTACCTAAGTTGTCGGCTTCTTTTCTGCATCGTGCTTCAAACTCTTGAAAGGGATACTCGCAGTAAATTATTTCGGTCCAGCTTTTGACTCTCTAAATGATGAAGTAACGCTGATGTCGAAAATGTTGAATGTATGGCTGTTTCAACTGTCATAGAGTTTGGATTCAGATGTGGTTTTAGTGAGATAAACTTGGAAGGTGATTCTGTGGCCCTTGGTTTTAGCACTTGTCGAGGATGCAAAGCAGATAGCGCTTGTCGAGGATGCAAAGCAAATATTGAAGAGTTTCAGATCTTTTGAGATTTCCTAGGATTAGAAGGATTGGAAGTGATGTGGCATTCAAATTAGCAAGATTTGCTAGGATTCATCGGAACTGTGTAATTAGAATGGAGGAAGCGCCAGATTTTTACGTGCCGACTATTCTCAAGATGTATCAGTGTGTGATGATAAATAAAAAAATTTGCATATATTGATTTAGAACAATAGATATAAACAAGCGTCTAGTGTACTTGACCATTGAGCCAAAAATAAAATAAAATAAAATAATGGATAGTTATATATTTAAGCAAAAATATATTAAAGAAAAGAGGACGTAAATAAAAATTAAATTTGAGAAGTAACGAGATTCCACAAGTATGGTGTAGAAGAAGAACCAATTTCACTCTCACAGCAATTGCACTCCAACTTTGATACAAGTAGGGAGTTATGCTACAAGTTGCGTTTTTCATAATGCATTAGAGTGCTTCTTAGTAGCTATGTGGTTGTGCGGAAAGTTGGCCTTGCTGAATTGAAGAGCTGGTATACTGTTAAGATACCATTGTTTTAAAAACTAAAGTCGTTAGAGAATAAGTCTCTTACACGTGAAGAATCAAATCAACAAGAGATAAATCAAGGTGCACTAGTAGAAAGTGCACATATACAGTATACATGTTAGTGGAGCCAAATGCAAGCAGAGAGAAAGAACCCAAGTTAAAGTTTTGATATCATACTATGATGTTAAGTCATCACCTGTTCTAACAGCTTGAACTGTCAGGCAATGGATTCAAAGAGTAAGTCAATTAGTGAAAAAGACCGATTTTTTTAGTCTCAAATCATGGAGTCTTTTGTTAGATGTAAATTTGTACCATCGTCGAACAGATCTTTGCTAAATGCCTGTGCTTTGGCAAACTTTGGCATTGAGCCTGAGTGATCATCTCTGATGTGGCATTTCATGGTGGTGTCACTCATCACTACTCCATCATTCCGCAAGGAGCTACTGCTTTCAGTCTTCTTATCAGTTGATCTTGGGCACAGAATCTTTAATTTGCACATTCCACTGTTGCAGGAAATGGAACATGCCCACGTAAAGGAATGATCTGTTGCCAAATTGACGCAACAAGTGCCAATCTGATACTTTGGTCTGACATAATTCGCACAAGATTCCAGATTTAGGATCCTTGTTGATCTTTGGCAAAGATTTCAGTGGATAGGAAGAATCCTGTTTTGCTGGGTGGAGTCTGGAATCCCATTCCATTGATGGAGCATATATGGGAATCTCATGTTCAAGTGACTGAAGTTTGGGAAATAAAGAATCTCTTAGAGGGGCATTGTTTGGAGCATCTTAGCCAAGCAAGCAAGTTCTCTACTTGGTATAAAGATATTCTAATGGACTATCCCTTTGAAGCGTAATTTGACTGCAAGAAAGCTGGGGCAATTGATCATGACCAGGAAGAAGAACATGTCACTGGGATCTGGATCCAGATTCTTTGCAATAATTGCAAAAGAGTAGATTTGAAAGTTGTTGCTAAAAGTATAAATTTGCCGCCGTAAGACAAATTTCTTGTTTTTAACCGGCAGTAACTGTTATCAGATGTCAATTTTAGACTTACGCCCATAAATCTTCCATTAATTTGTTATGATCACTGGACATGAGGATTATTTTAGCTTTGCTTCCTCCTTTCGATTCTCTAAGAGATGGTCTTAAAACTTCACCTCCTTAGAATTACATTGATTTTTGGTGTTTATTTTTGACAAAAATATGTATCCACGTCATCATGATGACATGTCATCGGGCATCACGCCCCAAATGAAATCACCTCTATATTGTCACCTTAAATACCCTCGTCATAATTCAGGGGCACATCCATATTCGGTTGAAGTTTATGGTCGGGAACATTGATATGCACGAATGGCCGATGAGTGACGAATCGGCCTGATGGTAACGAGACTCGAGGAGGGCGAGGGCAAATAGGGGGCAAGCAAGCGATTGCTTCTTGTCGAGTTTCATGTATAGAATCATCGAAGACTACCAGAAATCATGGTCTTTCTTTACAAGTCTTGTAGAAATCGATTGAAGTCAACGAACAGATCGTAGGGAACGACCCATCATTAGGTCCATATTTTGTCAGAAACCATGGAGTTCTACAAACAGATCTAAATCGGGTTGTAATCCACGTCCCAGAGTTGCATGGATAGATGTAAATTTGCCAGGAACCAATTGCCAAGAATGTTGACATGGGTTCTAGTGGGGGGTACTACTGATGTGGCATTTTGTTGTTGTTTATTGAGTGGTGATAGCATGACATAATTGTGATGCGGATATAATCATTATAGTGTACCAAAAATCCTAAAACCATACGGCTCTACTCCTCACGCCACCCACCCCAACGCGCGAACGGGGGAAAAAAAAAACAAATGGCACATAGCACAATTTCAAGAGAGAATGTCTCTTGGGGTCAGTCTCGGCAGTTTTGAAATAGGTTAGGGCCTTGGAGTCGGTGGCCAATTTGTCATCTGCCTGATCCGATTTGCCTAATCTTGGCCATTTGGGCCGTACACTCGCTAGTCCAAATGTTCGCTCTTGGCACGATTCAACTTTCAAGCCAGGTAATTGGGCTTCGGCCTACTGGGCTTGCTCGTTGTCGATATTATGGCCCAAGTGGCAATTTTTTATTGGCATTTCAAAAAATCTATTTTCACACCTCGTTATATTTGTCACACTGTCATTTATTAATAGAACGTTCATTACGGACAATATTTTTTCTAACACATTAAATCATGATCAATTATCCTGGATGTGGTGATAGACATTCTTAATTTTTTTAGCAAGTGTTCACAAGTCATTTCAAAATTCTTAAAAACTTTGATTCATAATCAAAAGTTACTGGTCATAGCTTCCTTTTTGTTTTTTGTTTTAAAAGAATTATTACTAAAAATATTTAAAAAAAGAGCACCTGGCTAAAAGGAGTCTACAATCGGATAGTTGAATTTACAAGTATAAATTTACTCTTAAAACTTAATATCGAATATGTGTAAAGAAAGTGTAAGAGTTATTATTATTAACATGGAAGGTGAGTCCAGATATAGTGTCTATAATGGTGATTGTTTGTGCTTCTTTGGTGTGAAAAGCGGCTTGGCATGAGTAGAAAATATTTGGTGGTATGGGACTAATGATCCAAGTCATTTAGGACCGTTGGAGATATAGTATGTTAACTTCCCGTCTCTCTTAATCCCCCATCCTATCGCACCAGCCCTCCTCATCTAACGAGTCTGGATAATCAGGACCAATAATTCAAAACAGTGCAGTATTTGCTTTAACCGGCGACAGATCGATTTTAGTCCTGGACTGCAGATAATCCGAACCATTTATGCCCGTTCAATCTTAACTTATTAGATTAATCGAGTTTGACCTTAACGTCAAGCCTTTTTCTTAATATCAGGCCAAGCTTGAAAGTTCTGATAGGACTCGTTAAGCATTTACTTGTGTAATCAAGTAAACGCGTACATGCATCAAAATGCTAACTGTTATTTTCTCCACTTGTTTACTTCATGATAAAGTTTGTAGTGATGTTGAAGAAGTTGGCATTGCCAAGTGAACCACGAAAACGAACTCAGCACGTCTGATTTTAATAAAGGAGTGGTTCATGGTATCTTGTTGGTCTTAGAAATTAAACTCAACAACTTTATCAATGATACAAAGCTCCTTGTAGTAGAAGCCGAGCCAGAGACACCCTCAATCCACAGTAGCCTAAGCCCGAGTACAGTCAAAGAGCAAAAACGTCAAGTCATTTGCATCCATGGCCGTCAAGGTTTCTAGACAAGCAAATTTACGGGAGCAATGCCCTTGCAACCAATCAATTTTAGATTCTTCTTCCTAAAGTTGCTGTTTGGTCTCTCCGCGATATCTATTCTTTTTTTGACTCTTTATGTATTTTGTTATTACTTTTCTTTGGAGGGTGTCTCCCCTTGTTGTCATCCTTCTTTTAGTAGCATCGTCATGTTTTTCAGGTGACTTGATTAGATCTGAAGGTTGTGTCTAGTCTCTTTACCCCTTATAAGAGCGTTGCACTAATTTTGTCGATCAAAGTTCAAATATTTTGTACTAGCGTTTGAGTAACAACGGATAAGGTGATTATATTTTCTTTCAATTTTTCGTGATAGGATTGGTGTTGGAACGTGGTTATGACTCATCTGATTATGAGTTTGAGGATATTTATTGTATTATTGTAATGTTACTAGTAGATACCGTATGAAAGAAGGAAGAAGAAAAAGAGAAAAAGAAAACGGAAAGGAATATTGGTGTTGGTTTTTTTTCCGTATTATCAAGATCCATCAAAGACTGTCTCGGTATTATCAACTAGCTGAGACGTTTTCAAAATCTTTTAGTTAATTTTGCGAGGGTCTCAAAAAGTGGGTTAAGCCTGATGGTGCAAGACATGTAACGATTGTTTACTTTTGTAGCTAGTTCTTTTTTATTGTTAATAGAAAGTTTTCTACTATTTACCAAAATAACAATACTAAGACCAAATAGAAATATTTGAAAATCTATCAAACAACACAGACAAAATTACAACTGCGCAACAAACAAAATTGTAAATCTACCAAGATTAGGTGGACAATCAACAACATATTTGTCTTCAAATTTTGAACTTGTGCATTGGGAAATAATTCCAATGGATAATTTATGTATAGTGGGGACCAAAAAAAACAAACTAAATTGTAAATCTACCAAGATTAGGTGGACAATCAACAACAAATTTGTCTTCTAATTTTGAACTTGTGCATTGGGAAATAATTCCAATGGATAATTTATGTATAGTGGCACTTTAAAGATTCATGCTTGTCATTAGAGTTAAAATAAAACATATATTTTTTTTTGGTTAAGAGGAGAAATATATTATATAAAAAAATTATACAAACCGTCCCGGCCAGAACATCTATATTAAAGACATAAAAGACATCATTAAACTCTATAAAAAACACTACACAAACAACTAACCTAAATACCCGAAACAAATTATAATTAGACTGAAACATAGCATATCCTATCCTTCAGCCTAATTTTCCGTAACTTGCCGAGTCATACAGTTACAAATAAACACCAACTACAACAAAAACTTAAAAAAATGCAACACAAACGAACTAGAAAAGACCAATAAAAAAAACAACCAAACAAAAGTAAACAAACACCCTATGCACTGTCAGCTGCCCACGAGTAGACAAAATAAAACATATTGAACGATCATAAATGGCCGAAGTTTTTTTTTTTTGGTGCTACAAAAAGGTTGGACCGTAAGACTCTAATCCAACCGGCAGGGAGTATTGAGCCTCGGGAACCTACAAGGCCGCCACATACATCTGAGCCCCCGATTCCCGCACCTATGTCGGGGCCGAAGCGCACAAGGACTCGTGTGTGGAGCACAAGCAGGGCGATGGCGTAAGTTTGTCACCAACAAGTGCGGCGGGCAATATTCGAACCCAGATGAGAAACCTGAATTGGGATCCTGAAGACCGCTGAACCAACCTCGAAGCTAATAACCAAAAACTATACGCTATATTCTATATTCTAAAAACTGTCAAGTAAACCCAGAACACTGAAGTTACGGTACAACCGATACACAGAATGACTGACCTCCGCACACTCCATATATTTTAGCAGTTGGACAGACACTAGCAGTCTAGCAGTGTTATCACCAAGACAAAACACCCGCTGTTCCGAAAAAAGAGGCCCTTTTTCCTTCTAACACTCCGCCTGCTAAATCCCCAGTTGTCCATGGCCTCTCTACTAAATCCAGTCTCATCCGTTAGATTATCCAATATCATAAACAACCCACTTCGAAATTCATCTCCTTTAACCCCCATTTCTCTCTCCCTCACTCGTAAGCTCAATCTTCAAATTATCTAAAACGTTTCAATGTGCCCATGTATCTATGTCTTTGTATTTTTCGGTGCTTATGTGTTAAATCTTTGTAGGTAGGCGGCTAACAATAAGAGCAACAGAGACTGATGCAAATGAAGGTATGTCTGACTTGGTTTTTAAAAGCTTGGATTTGTATGAATAGCTGTTGTATCGAGGATTATTTGGTTTTGGGTTTGTGTGACAGTTAAACCTCAAGCACCAGATAAGGCACCAGCTAAGAGTGGTTCGAGCTTTAACCAGATTCTTGGGATTAAAGGAGCCAGGCAAGAGACTGTGAGTCCTCAACGTTAATTTGACTTATTTGATCACTTTTTTTTTCTTTCTTTCTTTCCATAATGGTACTTGATGTCAACTAGTATGATTCATTTAGTAGTAGGTTCTTGATAAGGTCTTACTTTGTGCAAATAAGAACATGGAGTAAGAATCGAGAAATGCACAATATGTGTCCTGCATAAGTATTAGAGAAAAGTTTGCTCTTTTAGCATAAAGACTAAAGAGTGACCTGGGAAGAATTTTTGTAATTCCTTTCCTGAATATGCATTTCGAGTGAAAAAAAAGTTCTTACACTTACAAAAAAATTCTTCGTAATATAAACCATACTTGGAGAAAATGAAGGATTGCTTTTCACTGATTTTAGTAATATGAAACTTAGTGTTCCTTTTATAAATTAATTTTGGCATCTTTCAACACAAATAATGTAACGCTTTTTGAGCCAAATGTTAAGGTTTGTGTATATAATGGGATTTGAATAGTAAGCTCAAGATGGAAATGTTTAGGTGGGTAAATGTATGAAACGAGAGGAAAATCTGCAATCCTCTTAGGGGGATTAGTTATAGGTTATAACAGCCTCACGTTCAAGTGTAATGGTGGGCGTTGCAATTTCTCTTCTCTTTCATTTCGGAAGTAAAATAGGAGAATTTTATATTTGATATGGTGATGTCACTGCCAAGGAGTTCAAAAGCTGAAGAATTGTATATCTCTTTGCTTTTTTAACTTGGATTCGACTAGGTTTCCAATAATCTCAAAGTCTTTTGCTTTTCGTAGAGTTCTAATCTAGAGTTTGAAAGTTCCAAATACTAACAATATCCAAAAATATTGACTGTTTGGACATCTAATCTGTACCTATAGTCATAATAGCTTCTTAGTATGGTCAAAGCTGTTGTAGCACAACGGCATTCTGGAATCTCGTCATATGTTGATTCGGCAGGAACAAGTGAGAGTTCTGCCTATTTATCTGTATGGCAGCTGTGTCTAGCAGGACGTGCAGTTAGAAGTTTTTTTTATTTCTTTCTTTAAACTGCACAATGTGAAGGTAGGACGTGTTCAGTTCTGTTGACATGATAAAGAGATTTCCTTAAGCAGTGAACTTATCAACTGCTGCCATCTTCAATTTAATCTCTGGGGCAGTGAATTCAGTGCAAACTTAGTTGGTAGTATGCAGATCACCACCTGTTGCAGGGCGAGGAATTTTGTGTGACTGAATCGTGGTTGCATGCTTGCACCGAGAAACCTAAAACATGGAGGTCGTGAAAGCAAATGTATATTTAGGCCATTCAACCTTGTCGGAGGACAATTGTTCACTGTACCTTCTTGGGGTTGTCACTACCCTTTTCGCGACACTTCAAGAACATAGAGCAGATCTTAATATCAGTGTCTTGGAGTTCCAATTGACGTTCAGAATCGAGATAAAAGGCCCCATGAAGGGTAACTTTTGGAATGAAGGACTGCATATACTGTCTTTTACATCTGTATCGGGCCTTATTGAGTAGTTTGAGCACTCCTACTTTTCAGGATTCCGTTAACCTTGACATTTGCAGTATTGAAACAAATAAATCTTCTTGGTCCCAGAAAAAAAATTAAAAAGGAAGATAAATCATCCTAAACTTTCTTCTATGGATTTACATCTCCCAATCTCTAAATAGTTACAGACTGGACGTGCTTAAAGGCAAACAGGATATAATTGTACGAAAATACAAGCTTTCTGATGGAAGAGCTATTCGCTATGCCTGCTTGTAGGATCTAACGTCTTTGTTTTTTCTTGCACAGGATATATGGAAGATTCGTGTTCAGCTTACAAAGCCTGTTACTTGGCCTCCATTGGTTTGGGGAGTGGTTTGTGGAGCTGCTGCTTCTGGTAATACAAAGTTAAAAACCATATGATCAGCATGATAAATGCACTCTTTTAATGTCCAACTCGTTGTATCTAGATATGGAATATATGAGAAACATTTCAAGTTTCCGTTCTAGCATCTTCCTGGACCTTTTCCAAATCGATTGCATGCAGTCATACTATTTACTTTCTCACCCCGGTTTTGCAATCTATAGTCATTACCTCTCATATGAACCACTTAGTGTGAGCATTTAATATTGGATGGTTCAGTTTAGTTTGCGAATATGAGTTCAAGCATTAAGTTAGGCTCTTCATTTATTGGAACGAGAGTGGTATGGAGACATTTTAAATGCTTTTGAGAGGATTTTCTAAGTTCAAAACTAATGAATCAGTCAGGAATAAGTTATGTTGTTCATATATGGACAATAAGTGCAGTATGGAGACATTCTAATAGGCTTTTGGTAGATTTCAACTAATAAAGCAGTCAGCAGTGAGTTTACTTTAGATACTCAATTGGAAAATTTCCTGGATAAGTTTAGTGACATGTGTTACTTCTTAATAATTCTGTCTAGCATGGCTTCTTAGCAATCCCTTCCCATACTGCAGGAAACTTTCACTGGAGTGTCGAGGATGTTGCCAAATCAGTAGTATGCATGATGATGTCTGGTCCGTGTCTAACTGGCTATACACAGGTACATGTCTCTCCGCTGTGGTGCTTTCCCTGCTTGTATGACTGTTTCGAAATCTACAATATGTAACTTCCTGTGTTTCCCCTTCAGACGCTCAATGATTGGTATGATAGAGAGATTGATGCCATTAATGAACCGTATCGTCCAATTCCTTCAGGGGCAATATCCGAGAATGAGGTTATTATTAAAGCTATTGATCATTTATGATATGCACATGAGCATTCGCTCATTCAAATGCATTTTTTCGTTTTTGACAAGACCTTCACCCTCAGGTTATCACCCAAATCTGGGTGCTTCTTTTGGGAGGCCTTGGGTTGGCTGGGCTATTGGATGTCTGGGTAGGTCTTCTAAATTGGTCGTTTTTTCCCTCGTACATGGGATACGATGTTGGTCCTGAGTTCTTAATCTTCACAGGCAGGGCACGACTTTCCTATAATATTTTATCTTGCTGTGGGTGGATCCTTGCTATCATATATCTACTCAGCTCCACCTTTGAAGGTAATTAGTCTTTTCTCATTCTGTTACAGGAAAGGGATTTGCCTTGAAACTAACTAAATTGTTTTGTTTTGCAGCTCAAACAGAATGGATGGATAGGAAATTTTGCCTTGGGAGCGAGCTACATCGGTTTACCATGGTCTGATATCTCTGTTTCACTTCCCTTAAACTAATGGACGTAATAGCTCTTGATTATGACCAGCGTGGCCCGAAAAAATACGGGGTTGGAAACAAATATAGCTTCAAGTGATCCATTCTTAACATATTTTTGGAATTTCTTGTTGCTTTCCTTAAGCATAATATGACACAATCTATATCCGTATTGATTTCATATTCGTTCAGAAGATTATAAGTCTACGTTATTCTGTTATTCAATATTTTAGCTTTTTAGTTTTAAGCTCTGTATTAACCTGCGTAACATGTCCTTTGACCTTGATAGGTGGGCTGGCCAAGCTTTATTCGGGACCCTAACACCGGACATAATTGTTTTAACACTCTTGTACAGCATAGCTGGGGTAGTGTATTCTGCGAAAGCATCTTACCGCATATCTTACATGAGATAAGCCACTGAATGCTTAATCTATTTTCTTGTTTCATATTCCAGCTAGGTATTGCGATTGTTAATGACTTTAAAAGTGTGGAAGGTGATACAGCAATGGGACTCCAGGTTTGAAGCCTTTCTTATCTGCTATAGTTGACTTGCATATCCATGGAGGATCTTGTAACTCTTGAAATGATGTTGACCAGTCGCTTCCGGTAGCTTTTGGTTCTGAGACTGCAAAATGGATTTGCGTTGGCGCGATTGACATCACTCAGTTATCCGTGGCTGGTAATGTTTTGTTTAAATGTGACCTCAACCCCCACCACCACCACCAAACCACAAAAAAATAAAAAAATAAAAATAGTATGATTTATATTGATAAAATGAATAACAATAATAATAAAAAGATATAAATAATTAAATTGATAAAGATTTAAAAATAGAAGAAGAAGATATCTATTGTAGTGAAAAGAATCCATGCACAAAGTTTTGGTTTATCATAGTGCTTCTATCTTGAATATTGGCAAAATTGAGTGTTTGTACTATCTGAAGGCAAGTAGTACATGACACATTGCAAAATTTCCTGGCCTGAGTCCCTAATGGTTGGCCAGGGCATGTACCAAGTACTCTCTACTGGTCATGCATTCCCTCCAAAACAAAAGGGGTATGGCTCGAACCCTTCTTTACCTCCACGGGCCCCCTTAAAAAACATCTGGTTTTTTCTATTGACATGGTGAGAAGTGAAGTGGTCTTGACTGTACTTTTGAGTTCACATCAGCTTTATAAGTATCTTGACAGTTTATTTTAGAAATATATCCAAGATTTTGTCACCTTTTAATAAAAATGTCAATCTATGAAAAAAAGAAGAAGAGAAATATAACGCAAGATATCTGACAAAGTTTTGAATTTCATGTTTGAAGGTTATGTACACTTTTTACTTCTGAGTGGAAAAGTAGGGTGCTTCTGTGTTGTATACTTTGAAGCTTTCTCGAATAACAATAAGCAATAGGCATTCAAAATCTGAAACATGTGTGAATAAAAAACAATAGGCGTGATTCAAGTGGTTCACAATAAACGTCGACTAATCTGGGTACGGAATTCTGCCATTCTGAACTGAGGCAGAAAATAGGGCCAATAAGGCTCAGGCCCGGCAACGTTCATTACTATTAGGTATATTGAGAGTAGAAAAATGGGATGTAAAATACGTATGTGTCTATTTTCTTAGATTTAGCGTCAATAAGACACACATTGCGTGTAAGATGCTCAACTTTGAGGAAGAGAGATGTTTCCCCGTGCACAAAAATGTGGAATGCTAACTTCAGCCTCTAACCGCGGTTTGCTCACTGTACGTTTTGTTTGTTGCAGGTTATCTTTTAGGGGCTGGTAAACCATATTACGCCCTGGCACTTCTTGGTTTAATTATTCCACAAGTGTTTTTCCAGGTGAGAGATATTATCGGTGAACAGGCAATGTCCTTAAAATGTATAGAGTGCCTCACATTATTAGAAACAAGCATAGCTTCCGTGATAATTATTTGTTGGGCGATAAAGGAATTGAAGTCTCAACTACAGGATTTATCTTGTTATGGTTGTGATTCCATGTTCGCTAAGTAGTTCTAAGTGTCGCTACTACTGTTACGCTGTTTAGATTTCTTCGTAATAATCAATATGCCGTGAAATTTATGACTGCAGTTCAAGTACTTCCTCAAGGATCCAGTCAAGTATGATGTCAAGTACCAGGTATCTCTTCTTTCTCCCCCGAAAATTGCACTTTTCTACTGTCTGAACTGCAGCGGTCGCATGTAATTTATGAAAACAGTCAAAATGATCATGAACAAAGCTCTTGCCCCATGCTAGAAAGGGAAAAAAGAATGGCTTCCTCTCTGTCACGTCCATATTCTCCCCTGCAGCACATGTTCTCTTCCTAGCAATCGGAACTTCTCTCGTTGCTTCACGGGTTCTCTCGTTGTAGCCATCTCTCTATGTTATTCCCATATTTCTTTATGTTATTCTCATTGTAGCACTACTTCATCTTTTCCCATCAAAACAGATAGTATCATTTAATCTTGTCCCAACTAAACTTCTGTGGAACTACGTTGGATATGACAATACCACCGTGAATGTTTTCCAAAATGGTGCCATATTGAAGAATGGTTCTGCTCATCAATGATCACGCCTTCTGTTCAAGCAGTTTCTTCCATTTTCAGTTTCTCCATATCAGAGGACACCTTTTGACGCTCTTAAATATGGCTCTGACGAATCTGAACTGTCTGATGATTTGCTTCAGGCTAGCGCTCAACCTTTTCTTATACTTGGTCTTCTGGTGACCGCTTTAGCAACAAGCCACCCGTCTTAATGTAGCAAGAAGCAGTTGCGACAATGGAGTAGGAGCAAAAAGGCATAAATTGAGCGGAGCAGCACCCAAGCACCCAACGACAACTGAGCATGACCTATTGTGTAACAGTCAGTGTGCCCAACAATCCTCGCCATTTTGTTTGTGTTGGCCCTTTTCTTTCTGGTTATTTTCTTCTTTGCTTTCCTTTCTTCTCTTGTAAATAGTTTATTCCACAAGCAAATCTTAGTAGTACGAGGGAAGCGATGAAACACCCATCAGTAGCAAATCAAAGCTCGAGACGTTGTATCTTCTTTTTTGGATCGGAAAAGCATAATGCCCTGGTTCAGGTCCTTAGAGCTGCTGCTCAAGATTTTTGTTGGGCTGTCTGTCTGTATATTTTCCCTTCTCTCTCGTCTTTGCAGTTTTCAGAAAGAAAAGACTGTTTTGAGGCGATCAGCCTCTGCTATGCAGCAAGGTGCTGTACCCAAAAATAGTGCTAAATCGGAATTTCAACGAAAAATTACTGCTGTATGGCCTCTGCTGTACGGTAGAGGAAGAACGGGAAGAACGTTACGAAGATATGATTCTCTCTTTGGTTCTCATCTTTGATTACTTGCCATGTTTTCAGGACATGATCCTCGGCTCTATAGAGAGCACCAATTTTGCAAAATACATTTTGGCGCCAAAAGGTTATAGCTATGAATCTGTCATTGACATTTGTAGTTGCTAGTGGTAGAACAGAAAATTCTTGTCCCCCTGCTTTCATGAACACTGCACTTCCCAGGCAAGAGAACTTGGATGTGTTAAGCAATGTGCACTTGAAAGGCAAGAGATGACTAGTAAAGCAAGAGATGACCAGTGAGTACCACAGGAAGTACAGACTATTGATTGTAAGCGGAACTTGCATTACATATACATACTACAGTTCATGTAAAACTTACATTACACCAGCTACCTAACTACAGACACTACAAGTAGAACCACCGTAACAAAGAGAACCAAAACGACAAGCTTCACATCACTTGGAGCTTGGGATTCATGGCGGAGATGATCAATAATCTCGGGTTTTGTACTTGGATTCGTCGATGTCGATTCCTTCCTCCTCGGCCCGCTCTTCACCGGACTTGTCCTTGGTGCTCAGCCCGCCTTTGCGTCCCATCTCCTGGTACCCTTCAGTCCCCATCTGCTCCTTCCTAGTTTGCCCACCTTTGCTTCCCATCTCCTGGTACCCTTCCGTCCCCAGTTGCTCCCTCCTCGTCTGCCCTCCTCTGCTCCTCCCTTCACTCGTCCATGCATCAAAAAACCACATCAAAAGTTTGAAAATGTCAAAGTTAAGAAACACACTAAGGCAAGCTTTCGAGTATCTTCTTTAGACAAGAAAGGAAGGGAATAACGCTATATATCTGTAACCTTCAGCAAGATGCTCTTGAGCTTCGAGGCTTTTGCCACCGGTGCCGCCAGGGACGACGGTCTCCCCTTGCCTAGCCTTTTCGTCAAGCTCCTCACGTTTCTCCTGTCCTGATGCCATTGCTGCCACAACACCTCTCTTCGCAAGAAACTGCCAGTTACTTGTTAACTGCACCAAACCTCTACTACACTCTAACCTGCTGCTCTGCAAAGGAAACATGAGGTATTTAATGCCAATGCAATGGGGATTCCCAACGTCAGATATAGTGAGTCTGTTTCTACGTGTCGAGGGGGAGAAAATGCAGGGATGAAACTGTGGAGCAAAGGAACCTCCCTGTGGTGACACGCAGTTGCTTAGGCAACCCAGAAGGCCAAAGAGAATGACACGACCCTTCACCTTGATGCATAACCATGGGATGACTCCTCTTCGAACTAGAATGCACCTTTAATTTGGACATGCCTACTCCAAAAAGTTATTTTATTTCACCATTTGTCTAATTTTATGAGTTAGATAATAATGGAAGCTTCACTTTGTTGTGCTTGGCGAAAGAACTGCCTTGCTCCTTTTGGACATGCCTATTCTAAAAAGTTATTTTATTTTCCTATTTATATATTATTATGAAATATCTATATGTATTATAATTTTGGGTTGAGCTGGTGGTAAAGGAGGTATGCTCTTTACCTTGACTTTCTGAATTCAAACATTGGGACTAACATCCGGAAGAAAAATATATCGATCTTCTGAATGTACTAGGCTAATGTGAGGGGTGCGCACTTAAGATTCTCCTGGAAGAGGGGACTTAGTCTCCGTTGATGGTAAAGCTGATCCGAGGATACTCCTTGCCGTCTAAACAAAAAGACAAAAAAAAAAAAAAAAGAGAGAAGAAGAAGAATGAATTGTTGATCAATAGCTTTTCTGTCTGTCAAATTTTTAATTCTATTCTCTGAAAATTTTAATTTTTTAAAATACATTTAATTGGGTGGCAAAAAGTTCAGCCCTCGCACTTCCTAAATTCTAGCCATAATCAGGAAGAAAATTTTCATTTTACCTATGGTACCCCACTACCACCTCGCATGTGGCACCTAAGAAGGTCACAAAAGTACAAACATTTACCATATAAAAGTTGGCATGCTAAATTTCTACTTTTTCCAATTGTTGACAACTCGTCTATTTTCTCATCGGCCAACAGAGCAGACAATTAAAGCATGATATGGATTTAAACTACTTCCTTTGTTCTTTCAACTTAATAATTTCTTTTTGAACTATTTACTTCTATATTTTTTTTAATCCAAGCGCTTCACTGATTTTGGTAGGTGCAAAGTTTCTGATATTCTCGAGATAGTTTCAGTATTCCATCAATTCAGGTGAGAGAATTGATGTGCAACTTGGCACTACGTGAGAGAATTTTTCAGAATATTGCTGAAAATTTTTGGCCGCTACCCGGGTTGAAGGAATCTTCCTCCTACCCCCCATGTAGCTACAATTAATGGTTACTAAATATTTTCAGTGACTTTTATGTAGTGACGCTAAAAAAATGCTGTTAAGAGTTGTCGCTAAAAGTATTAACTGAAAAGCCACTAGAGACATTTAGTGACTATTAATTGTCACTATATATGCGGTTGGAGGAAAATTCCTACAACCTGGTAGCAGCCAAAGTTTATTCCATGCTTAATTACTTGGTCATGTATGCCTTTGGCTTCTAATATTTTCATGAAAACTGTACTCACCGAAATAAAAAGTTAATTGAATACATTAACTATACCATATTTAATACTTGCTATAGTGGTTTTTGTAGAATCGACCATTTAATGCTTGGCTCGGCTAACAAATGGATGTCTTGGCAATATGAAGTTGCAAGTTATTTGCCTAAAGCACTTCAATTAATCTATATATTATCTTCCTATTCTGTATGGAGTTTTGGTAGCTATTCGAGTTCAATAGGATCAAAGAGGTAGTATGATTTTCAAATTTTATACTTTTTAGTCGTAATAGGACAAATTGTTCTGATAAAGAAGTTAATTAGACGATAATACTTGACACAATTTACTCTTTTGATTTTAAAGAGGAGGTAGTCTTAATTAGCAGCTTCTTTAAACATGGGCTTGCCTTCATTGTGTAGTTGGTACCCTTGTTTTTTTGGCAACATATGAGTCTGTGAACATAATACAATAGGTTCGGATATAGACTTATTTTGGGAAATCATTTATTTTGTCTAAAATTTATGTAACCTTAAAACAACACTAATTTATTTATCAAAATATTTTTTTCTTTATTTCCTTATTTACTATTATGTCAATTTCTGTTTTTGTTTATTTGATGTTTTACATGTGAACTTCAAGGAATGCAATGTAACACTTTTGTTTTCTTCGTACTATTGTTTACTTGTCACGTTCATCATGTATACTTTAGGCTACATTTAGAATTAGCTGTAAATAGTTAAAATAGACATCCAAACTAAGTTTTTGACACTTTTTGGAGGATACTATAAGCAAAACGAAATTTGGTATTCGCACTTTGTTTTAACCTCTTACTGTCTTTTTTCACCATTGAGATTACAGAAGAGTCACCATATAGAGCAGTATAAAGTGTCACTAAAGTATCTTACTAACGAAGTTGAGTGTCACTAATGAAAGGTGGAGTACGAGTTATAGCTAATCATCCAAAATCTGCAATTACCGTAAGCACAAGATGTTAAGATCCACATCGGTTGTACATGGAGTTAATCTTCTTTAAATTTGGCTGGTGCTTATGTTATAGGAAGATCGCTACACTTATCTATAGCGACATGTAAATCGTCAATTAATGGTCATTAAATATAGTTAGTGACATTTTTGTTAGCAGCTTCAGTGACAATTAATAATATCTTTTTATTGTCGCTAAATAAAAATCGCTAAAAATACTGAAGGACTATTAATTATTGCTAGCCAAAGATTATTATAACCTTCCAACAATCCTTAATCTTCATGTATAGTCTCGTTGTAAGACTTCAACGATATAAGCACCACTTAACCGAGGGTTCAAGTGGTCTCACACGCTTGTAATAATAATGACTTGTAAAACTCTATTTTGGACTCTACAAGAGCAGCAGTACACGTATAATGATTCTTATCGGGCATAGATGACAAAGTCTTGGATACTCACAGGAAAGTGAATTTAGTTTGGCATCCATAAGCTGACACCTACTGCAACTTGAATTGAAACTACAAAGGGTTTAAAAAAAAAGAAAAGAAAAGAAAACAGCTCATGGCTTATAGCAGCATATGCTTGGGCTTGACATCATCATGACTATAGAGAGGGTTTCTGGGAAATTTACATTGGACTGACAAGGAAACAAACTGTTTAATCTTGAAAGAATCAAACCATGTGGTACTATAATTAAAGGAAGACTTGTTCAACGTTGCTGTTGATTCTTCTGGCGGGCGGACGTGGATATATAATATATTGACAATGGCATGACAACTGATATGCATTGCATTGTTCTATATAATTTGCATATTTAATGGGTTTCGAAGCTGAAAAAGTCTACCACAATACTGTATATGGAGGAAACAAGGATCAGTAGTCTTTTCAAAAGTCTTCGATAAGTGAAGGTCCTTTATAATTCGGTAATCAGAGAAGAGGATGGTCATTTTGTATGTATCAAACTGGGGTAGCAGTCATGATCACTTATACTTGGTAAATAAAATGTTTTTTTAATCATTTTCAGGCCAAACTTGACGATTGACAATCTAGAGAGATGAGTCCTCTAAAAGGGAGAAGAAACTTCTCTAGAAAGGGGGACACCTCCCATTACAATAAACATATGTAAAATAGACCAGAGTGGGATGACAGATTTTCCTTTGACGAAGCATGGTTTACAACAAAATAGTACTTAATTAGTCCTCTCGCTTTTATTCATTCATTTATTTATTTTTATTTTAATCTGATAGAGTTTGAAACTAAACTTTCTTCCTGGATCCAGTTCCTAACTCCGAGAGGCAACTGGTAGCTAAATCCTCCGTTTTTATTAATAAATAAAAGTGTAATTGTTCTCTTCAAAGATGAGCGTCTATATAAGTTTTAGTTGCAGAAATATTTAGGATCTAGTGTCCAATTTTCTGCATTGAAACATTCAATTGTGTGTGGCTTAAACCACACATTTGCTACATAATTTGGAAATTATGTACATAAATAGGTAAATTTATTGAACTGCAATTTGGAAAAGTCTACGGATAATTATACTCACGTCTCTGAAGTTAGGATAAAAATTACAGTCAAATATACTAAGTTTCAAAAAGTAACAGATCGTGACTGCAACAACTTTGAAAACGTATCAGCCGTGTCCATCCGTCACTTACTCGTTCAAAAGCGAATTTTTTTTGCTAATGACATCAATACGTATTTCAAAATGTCAATATTACCCTTATACGATGTAGACATGGTATATAATATATATAGATTTAAGACCCTAATTTTTCAAATTGGGATTTGAAACCCGAATTTTCAAATCAGGGTTTCAAACCCTAATTCTCCATCACTCCAAATCTTTTAATTCTCCAAATCTATCTCTCCAGATCTTCTCCCCCCACCTCACCGCTGTCTCTTCCCTACCCCCACCGCCCATCACCTTCTTCCTCTATTCTCCCTACAGCACGCCACCTCCCTGCCCCCACCCTACCGTGTCACATCCCCTCCCCCCACTGAAATTCCTTGCTTTATACCCCCACATTTGTTTACAACTTCAACCAAGTGGAAACCCTCCAAATCATCAGCTCAAAGCCCATCGTCTTTTGGTTGACTTTGTTTAGGAGAAACCCTAAAATTAAAGTAAAGCAACAACATTTCATATCCGGTGACGACATCATAGTCGATTACAATGTGTACGTACATGTTTGTGTGCAAGAACCCGTGCTAATTTGGTGGTGACGGGCTGTCACGATGGTGGTTGTGGCCTTGCAATGACAGAATTTGGAGGTTGATGATGATTATTTGTATGCCAGGCACAGTGGTAGTAGTGTTCATGACAGTAAAGGGAAATAGGAGAGATAATGGACGACATTTCAAGAATTTACCTTCCTAGTCATGGGTAACATGGACATTTTATTAGAATTGTTATGTATGTTATAATTTCATTTGATCAACGTATATACCTGCTATTTGTGTAAGTTAATGGTTATGCGAGTAATTTTACCTTAATCTCAGGAGACTGAGTATAACTAATCCAAATGTCTTTATACTTTTGTATGCATGTTAATAGCGTACAAAGATCAGTTACTAGTGTGGAATATTCTTAGGTTGGGCCGCCTCTATCGTTAACGCCACCACCACCACCAAGCCCGGTTGTTAACGGCAATGCCGAAACCCTAACCGTTCCTTACCCGTTCGGCATCGGTATCGGCTCGGGCTGCTCCTTAGACCCATGGTTTGACATCACCTGCAACCACACTTTTAATCCTCCCAAACCCTTCATAACATCAAGTAATATTGAGGTGATAGAGATTAACGTCAATTACAACGTGTGTACGCGTATGCTGCAAGAACCCGTGCTAATTAATTTGGCAGTGAGTGGCTGACGGCTGTCACGATGGTGTTGTGGCCTTGCAATGATAGAGTTTGGAGGTTGATATTTTTGCGGCAGGCGCGTTGCGGCAGTGCTGGGGTGGTAATGTTCATAAAGGCAAAGGAATATGGGAGAGACAAGGGATGCCATTTCAAGAATTTATTTTCCTAGTCATGGGTAATAGATAGACATTTTATTAGAAATTGTTATGTATTTTATGATTTCGTTCGGGCTACGCAAATAACTGCTATTTGTACAAACTAATACACATCAACTGTAATTTTATCCTAACTTCAAGGGCCAGATTGTAATTAATCCAAAAGTCTACGTTTGTGTTGTCAATACCATAAACAGATTGGTTAGTAGTGTGGAAAAGTCTTAGGTTGGTTTGTCATATTTTTATACTATAAATAATCAAAGCACCGGACTTTCCTTAACATGCTAAAGAAAAAATGCTTTTACCTTCTGTTTTCTTGTTTCTCTTGGCATTGACCATATCCACCACCACCACCACTGACGCCTCTGTCGTTAACGCCACCAACATCGCCAAGTCCGGCTGTCAACCGAAATGCGGAGACCTAACCGTCCCTTTTCCGTTCGGCATCGGCTTGGGCTGCTCCTTAGACCCAGGGTTTAACATCACCTGCAACCACTCTTTCTATCCTCCCAAAGCCTTCATAAGATTAGGCAATATTGAGGTGATAGATATATCAGATACCGAAGTACGCATCAAAAACGTTGTTGCTTCCAGTTGCTTGAACCAAACGGGCGGATTAACCAGAAGCAACGGCGCATGGATCCAAGTTTCCAACACCACACCCTACACCTTCTCTGATGCAAACAAGTTCATGGTCATCGGCTGCGGCCACTTGGCTCTATTTTCAAGTAAAAAAGGGCGAAAATTCACCAGCGGGTGCGTCTCAGTGTGCTCTAACTCCAGTGATATTCTTGATGACGGGTCTTGTTCGGGCATGGGGTGTTGTGAGATATCCATACCTAAAGGTTTGAAGTCATTTTCTGCTGAACAAGACATCGTGATGACCAATCACACGGAGGTGTGGTCTTTTAACCGGTGTGGATATGCGTTTCTTGGTGAGCAAGAAAGGTTCAATTTCCGGGGTGCATCGGATCTTTCTGACCCGGATTTCAGGAACAGGACAAAAGAAAATGTTCCGGTGGTGCTTGACTGGGTGATCGGGAACAGGAGTTGTGCCGTAGCTCGGAAATCCGATGGCTTTGCGTGCTTGTCAAATAGTCACTGCAATGACTCAGATACTGGTCTCGGAGGGTATCGTTGTAGTTGCAATGAAGGCTATAAAGACAACCCTTACCTCAGTCCAGGCTGCCAAGGTTAGGCTGTGTGAATTTCCCTATTTTCTTTAGTGTTCTTAAACTTTGTTTCCCATCACTGCTTTCTGTTTTTATTTTTATTAAAGTATGATGTATATTATTGGACCTATTTTTTCATATATTAAAAGTTTAAAACAGATGATAACTTAAAATGATATATGAGACCTCTGGTTTAACAAAGTCTTGGATTATATTATTCCTTCTTGTATATTTAGTCTTATTATTATTTTCTTTAATAATGCACTATGTTTATAATTCGTGCATCTTTGTCTGTCTCTTCACGTGCAATCAGGAGATTGCACATGAGAAAAAGTGTAAGCATGATATACATTTTTGAACTTATTTTCTAATACTTTAAGCTTTTAGAGCATATGGTACCGTAAAAATTTTCGATATTTATCAATCAATATAGCTTCTGTGTCTATGCTCATAAAACATTAGTCGAATACTATCTCTAGAAGCTAAAACAAAAGACAAAGAATGACGGAACGAACATGTTTTTGGCTATGCTGATTTTCTAATAGCTTAAACTTTTGAAATAGGTCATAACATAACAATTTTCGTTCTTTACCGAGCAATATACCTTTTGTGGCAATGCTAAAAAACCATTAGTTTAATTCTATTTGTAGAAGCTAAAAACATAAGAGAAAGATGCATGATAAGGCAAACATGATCAAGATCCTCTGCTGTATAACAGAAGTATTGTACCAAAAAAATGCGCTAAATGTTTTTAGCGACAAAAATTTGTCATTTTCAATTTCATTAACAGCGAAAAAAACACTTTCAATGACAAATATTTTGTCGCTAAATGCTGTACAACACCTCTTTATCCTGTGCAGCAGAGACAAATATGTTTGTATCAGAAGTTGAATAAGACCCCCAAAATTGATCTTGTATTGTACTACTCCCTCCGTCCCAAATTAATTGATCGATTTTTTCGTTTTGGGCTGTCTTAAGAAAATTGATCACTTCTAAATCAGGAAAGACTATGTAGGTGTAATTCATATTTACCCTTTCGACATTTTTTATTCTATTTCTTTTTTTACATTTAATCTTTCACCAATCTATATTTTATGTAGGTGTATTTCATATTTATCCTTTCGACATTTTTTTTATTCTATTTCTCTCTCTAAATTTAATCTTTCACCAATCTATTTTCTTTCTTATGACCCACTTCCTTCTCCCTTTCTCTCTTCACATTTAATCTTCTGCAAGCCATTTTCTTTCTCCTGGCCTACTTTGTTCCCCCCCCCCCCGCGTCTCTCTCTAGGGATAGAATGGAAACACACAATGACTTGTATCCTTAATATGCATGTCGAGTCAAAATTTTGTAGTTATTTTGAGACGGAGGAAATATTTATTTCGTAAGTGTGAAAAATTGGTTTGGCCATCACTTTCATTTGCTGGAAATCGGTTTGGCCACCTTTTCCGTTTGTGTTTCCAGCACATGCCTTACAAAATAACGTGACAGAAATTGACTAAAAAACAATGATAGAGTAAACCTAGTCAAAGAAGTAGGAAAAAACAATGATAGAGTAAACCTAAAAACCAATGATAGCACATGCCATCATTTATTTCGTAAGTGTCGATTGATTTGTCAAAATTTGGACCGTGTTGTGTGTACGTGTTTGATGATTTCTTTTGGCAGATATTAACGAGTGTGATGATCCAAACGGCAATCCATGCGACGGGATTTGCACTAATACGCTAGGGAATTATACATGTTCTTGCCGGTCAGGATACTCTGGCGACGCCCGAAAAAAGGGCGGTTGCTTAAAAAAGAACTCGCAATTCCCGGTGATCAAGTTCTCGCTAGGTAAGCTTTTGGTAATTAAGTTGCAATGTTTTTTTGGATGATAACTGATTATGCACATTTATATTATCACATGTTTGAGGCAACATGAGTTTTGTAAGATTACAATCAAAACACTTGCTCGTTTCTGCCCTCACATTTCCTAATTGTGTTAACTACGGAGTTATACATGTTAAAGTCCTACATCAACTGAACATAGAGATTAAGGCCGGTTCTTATACTTGTTAGGTTTTTCCTTATCTGGAACATGTTTGATCATATACATATATAAGAAAAACAGTGAGGAGAAAACATAAGAAAGTGATGTATACCAGCTTTTGCATTTCTTATTGATGATCAGAGAAACCTTCAACATTCATGTTTGGTGTGATACGCAATACTATCAAATGAAAAAAAAGCTCAAAATATAGTAGACATGTTATTGACCAAGCTGGCATGAGCCAAGCTTTGTTAGATTGTCCTTAAGCATATGGCCGTTTTTCAAAGTCATATCAATCTCGAACAAGTCCAAGTTAATTTTTTCTTTTGATTCGGTTGTCCTTAATATCATATTTGTCCCTTCTCCTGTTGATTAACTTCTTTATGGCCGTTGTTATAAGTCACAACATGGCCGTTCTTAAGTTTTCTTTGTTTCTTAATCGGTTGGTTTTGTACGTATTACAAAACATTGCAAAGTTACAACCTAAGGCCACAGAGCTGCCAAATCTGCTTACAAGAGAACCATAAGGATCTGGAACTTATCTAGGATCCAGGGAAGAGGCTAGCAGTAGTGCTATTTGCACTCGATTCTAACATTTAACAGTATTCCATGTAAATTCATATGATGAAATTTGGAATTACATTTGCTTTAACTGTTGACTTGTCCCACAAAAACAGGTATGGGGTTTGGATTCTTGTCCATCATCATTGGAGTAGCTTTGCTCTACTTTAGCTTCAAGAGAAGGAAGATAATCAGGCTCAGGGAGAAATTCTTCCAACAAAATGGAGGTCTATTGTTGAAACAAAAAGTTTCTTCTAATGAGGGTGGTATATATACCGCTGAAGAGCTAGAAAAAGCCACCAACAACTATGCTGAGGAACGCATTCTAGGCCGAGGTGGTTATGGCACTGTGTACAAAGGAGTTCTACCCGATAAGCGCATAGTTGCAATCAAGAAGTCTAGAGTATTGGACAAGAACCAAATTGAGCAATTCATCAATGAGGTGATTATTCTTACGCAGGTTAACCACCGAAATGTAGTGAAGCTACTTGGGTGTTGTTTGGAAAACGAAGTCCCCTTACTAGTTTATGAATATGTCTCTAATGGTACTCTGTTCCATCATATCCACGACAAAGGAGGAATGAGTTGGTTATCATGGGAGAATCGTTTGAGAATTGCTGCTGAAGCTGCTGATGCACTTGCCTACCTTCACTTTGCAGCTTCCATGCCCATTTTTCATAGAGATGTTAAGTCTGCCAATATATTACTGGACGATTCACATACCACAAAAATTGCAGATTTTGGAGCTTCGAGGTTAGTACCCTTGGATCAAACTCAAGTGACAACGCTAGTCCAAGGGACACTAGGGTATCTGGACCCCGAGTACTTCCATACAAGCCTGTTGACGGGCAAGAGTGATGTTTACAGCTTTGGAGTGGTACTCGCGGAACTCTTAACCGGGAAAAAACCTCTTTGTATCGAGAGAACGCTAGAAGAAAGAAATCTAGCGACGTACTTCATTATGTCCATGAAGGAAAAAAAGCTATTTCAAATTCTTGAGCCTCGAGTGGTGAGAGAAGGGACTTTCGAACAACTCCAAGCGATTGCAGAGCTTGTAAGGAGATGCCTTAACCTAAGCGGTGAAGAGAGACCTACAATGAAGGAAGTAGCAATGGAGCTGGAAGGTTTAAAGAAGTTCACTAAACATCCTTGGGCTAACCAACAACATAACCATGAAGAGACTGCAAGCTTGTTGAGTGAGAACGACCCATCAGATTTGTATGGTATTTCGATAGACCCTTACACAAGTACTTGGGTCAGCGCTGGACAATATAGCTCAAGCAGTACTGGTATAATGATGTTGCCTATAAATACCCCTCGCTGACATATTAGTTGAAGCTTCTAAATAAGGTGATTGTTTGCGCATTAGCTCTTGGTTGTGTAAATTCTTCTGTTGTCCTTCAAATATATCGCAACATAGACTTGCATTGCAATTTTATGATTCCTGGTTCTGCAAGCGGTCAAGGGTGCTTAGGATTATATACAAACACAAAACTGCGCCAAACCATAGATAAAAGAGGAACAACCGGATAGAAAGGACATGGGCAATTGTAACCCATACCCATTTATCCGCCCAAATAAAAATGATCCAAAACTACTCATTTAAATAAATGGATCAAATGGGTCAAAAATCTTGCAACCCATTCATTTATATGGGTTACAAATGGGTGCCCATTACCCATTAATCAATGTCTTATTCTCTCTTTCTTCGTCCACACTCGACACCGCCACCACAACTCTCGCCGTCGACACCGTAGCGGGGCAGTCGGCCGCTGTCGCCGTCGTTGCCGGTTCGTCGCCACCACCCCTTAACCCACCGTTGCACGTTAATCGCCGTCGCCGCCGTCGCCGCCGCCTGTTAATCGCCCTCACCATCGCCGCGATGCTGAAGATTGGATCTACCATTATCCAAGATCAGCCGCCATTTCCTTCACCATCACCAGATCCTAAACTAGAGTTCCATATCAGTCCACCATCCCCGTCCAAAGGAAAGTCTAACACAACAAAATCGCATTCCGGCGTGACACTAACCTGAATCAGTCCTTGCCTATCACCGATGCCGCCAACCACCAACATCAAAACCGACGACACCGCCAACCACCACCGTCTAACCCAAAAACCAATTTGCACTAACGACCGTAATCTGAAATAAAAATATTACACACACAGACAACACAAGCACAAACAGAAACTAACAATTTCAAATCTGTAAATGATTTGGGCGGTGAAGCTCAACTGGCTTTTAATGGGTGGGGATGGACGGTGGCAGTTGAGGGGAAACAATGGTCATGAGTGGCGAAGGTGAGGTTAGAATTGGTGGTGGTGGCGATCGTGGCTCTTATAGGTGACGAAGGTGTAGGCGGTGGTGGTTATGGGTGACGATGCTGTAGTTGGTGGGAGTAATGGGTGATGGAGGCCGATCGTTGAGGGGCAGAGGAGGCGATAGATCTGTTACATGATGGAGGACAGAGGTGGGCGTGGTCAGTGACGAAATATGAAGAGGAGAGAAACTGAAAAATTGTGCTGTATTCTTGTATAAGTCACTCTTGGGTTAGTGGATGAAATCAACCCAGATGATCCAATTAATCCATTAATAAATGGGTAAAATGGGTTAACTATCCATTTATACCCAACCCATTTAACAACGTGGCTACAAGCTCCGACTTTATGCAACATATGTAGTAATCTCCATTGACATTTGTTCGATTTTAATTATATAGGGAGAAAGACGTTTGTAGTTTCTCACTTTCTAATACTGGAATGAAACTCCAGACCTGTAGATATATATGCACTTAGGATGCAGAAACAAAATTTTCATGGCACTGCAATATAATTGAAGTGTTATTTGAACATATGGGGTAAAGATGTTTCTATTTGCGGGAATCTAAATAGTTACTTAAAGCTTAATAGAGTACTGGTTCAACACACTGTTGTAAGTTGACATTTTTCCATTTGTATAAAACTATGGTATGCACTAATTAAGGTTATCATGATTAGATTGGATTTTGTGGACTCCGTCAGATGTCAAAAACTTATACAAGCAAGGCTTTAACAAATTCTTAATCAAAGCATGCAAAAAATATCATTTTGTATTTGGTCAATTTCTTGCAGCTTTCTCTTGCTTGTCGGTGGGTATATCATAATTGGATAATAAGTTGTGGGTTGAAAATTTCTCGACAAACTCTCGAAGTCAAGTTCTTCTTAAAAGGGTATTGATGATTTTAACTCATAAACTAGTAATACAGAGTACATTGCAGTGGCTAGTTACATACTTACTATACATTGATGACATAGGTATACCTTGCAACCACCTTTGCTTCAATTTTATTTTGGTATGTGTTTGCGCTGTTGGGCAAACTCACTATCGATCGTTGCGCCGGCGGCACGATCGATTAAAAGTGCGGGATCGTTTTTGCCTCTAAGGCTTGGGGACTTCCCTGAATTGGAAAATGAAGACGAAATGTAGAAAGTAGAAAGAATGTGCGCCCATAAATGCCAAAGAGAGCTTCGATTGATTGCGAATGTTTACACACTAATGTTTTTAAGTCTGGAAACTCAACTTCCTATCGATAGCAGCAAAAGCCTCTAAACTAAAGAAAAAGAAAAAGACTAATTTGTCTAATTGATGATTGATTGTGTGTGTCTTCCTTTTCTTCTTTGACCCAATATTTATACTAGAGGCTTTGTAGAAAATAAATACCATTACAAGAAACTACCCACTTAGTGAGATAAACTACCCACTTAAGAAATAACCACCCACTAATAAGTAACTAACAACACTTATCAATAAGACACATTTTCAGAAGTTGGTTTCTTTCACTTCTTGAATCTTCCATTATTTCTTCAGAAATAATAAAAAGTAAATGACATGTAGTGGCATTTAATCAAAGTGAACTTATTAGTAAAAAATATATTTTGTGGTGCAAACAGTATGTGAAGAACTCCAATTTCTAGACATTGAAGCGAAAATGCTTCTGCAATATATTACCTTCCAACTCATTTGGCTTCCATTGGCATTGATTGCGTCCACCACCACCGCCACCGCCACCACCGCCACCACATCCACCGCTAATACTACCACCATCACCAAGCCGGGATGCCAACAGAATTGCGGAAATCTAACCGTTCCCTACCCATTTGGCGTTGGTATTGGATCGGGTTGCTCCACAGACCCCTGGTTCGATATCAACTGCAACACTTCTTTTTCACCTCCAAAGCCTTTCTTGAATGTAGGCAACTTAGAGGTAATACACATTTCAGACTCTGAAATACGCACCAAGAACTTTATGGCTTCCAACTGCTTTGACCGGACAGGGTCCTTAATGAGCTCAAACCATGCTTGGATCGACTAAGCAAGTCCATATTAATTTCACCTTATCCCCGGCAAATAAATTTACAATCATCGGGTACGACGATTTTGCCTTGATAGGCACGTTTACTGGGCTTGATTTCACTACCTGGTGCTTTTCGCTATGTTCAAGATCGGTGGATATCCTGGAAGGGTATTGTACTGGTATTGGTTGTTGCCAAACATCCATACCTAAAGGTTTAAGGACATTCCTTGCCTCTTTAAGTACCATTAGGAACCATACCGATGTTTGGTCATTTGACCCTTGTGGCTATGCCTTTCTTGGTGAGCAAGGCAAGTTCAAGTTTCGGGGTGCATCGGATCTTTCTGATCCGAACTTCATGAACAAGACCGTGGATAGCGTTCCTGTATTGATTGACTGGGTGATTGGGAATAAAAGTTGCGTCGAAGCTCAGAAATCGAATGATTTTACTTGTCATAAGAATAGTTATTGTGTTGATTCCGACACCGGATTTGGAGGCTATCGTTGCAGCTGCAATAAAGGTTATGGGGGCAATCCCTATCTAAGTCCAGGCTGCAATGGTTAGTGTGTTTTTACTTCTCTTTTTGTAATAATCCAATATGTCCATTTTTGCCTACTTCATAAAGTACAAGACCCTTTCTTGGTTTCTTGATTAGGTTAGAAGACTTATTAAGCTACGAAAACAATTTAGCTTTACGGAATTTCACAAGACATCCTTGGGTCAATCAACATGGCCATGAAGAGAGTGTGGGCTTAATGAGCGAGGGTGAAGAATCCGACCTTTATACGATTCAGATCAACCCATATGCCAGTGTTGGCGACATATCTGGGCAGTATAGCTTGGACAGTCGCATGATACATCCGATTAGCAGCCCCCGATGATGATCTCTTATATTCGGATTAGTAATTGCGTCTCCTTATTTATGCCTTTGATGTGTGTTTCTTTGTGTTTGGACATGGATTGTAAACTCTTACATTTGCGTTTCGTTTTTGCTTTCAGTACTATGCTTGGATGCTCTCTCAAGTTTGGTTTTGCTTTTGGATTAGGACACCAAAGAGTCCGTTTCTGGGATTTACATAATACTTCGTTGCAAGCTCTACTCTGCTTTGCTTGTATTGGGCATGACCTGAAATGTTTTATCAAGTTTGATTTTGGCATTTGAAAACTAATATTGCGTCAACGAATCATCGGGGCCCTTTGGCTCTAACTCAGAAAGTAGCAAGCCCCATAAAAAAAGAAAAATAGGTCTTTCCAAGAATCGACTATCCTTCTCGTAAACTATACATTAGCTTTTCTTGAGAGTAGTCCTATGGACACTCTTTAAGTGCTTAATGACACTTTTTGTAATACTACTTGTTTGCGCTGCTGGACAAACTCACAATCAATTTGTACGCTCGCGACACAATCGATTAAAAGCGTGAGATCTTTTTTGTCCTTAGGGCCTGGGAACTTCTTTGAAAATAAAAATAGAAAATGAAAATTGAAAGTAGAACGATTGTGCGCTCATAAATGATAAAGAGAGTTTCGATTGATCGTTAATGTTTACACAACAATGTTGCCAAGTCTGGAAACTGAACTTCCTATCAATAGGCAGCCAAAACCTCTAAACATGAAAGTAAAGAAAAAGACTTGATATGTCTGGTTGATTGATGGTTGACGATTGATCCCTTGCTCCTTTTCACACCCACCATTTATACTAGAGATTTCGTAAAAAATAACTCTCATTACAAAACAAACTACCCACTTAAAGATAAAAGACCTACTTAAAAAATAACGACCTACTAATAAGTAATCAACCACACTTATCCCTTAAAAATTTGGTTTCTTCCATTTCTTGTTTGAATATTCTATTATCTCTTCAGAAATAATATTAAAAAGTAAATGCCATTTAGTGACATTTAATCAAAGTGAAGTCATTAGCGAGAAAGTTATTTATTGGTGCAAACACTACTTTATGCACATGATTAGCAAGCACATAATCATACAAAGCGGTGCATGAGTGTAGTTCTCAAGGTAATACTAACTAGCTAATGGATCCGTACAAATGCACAGGATATGTTTAAAAAATTGTTTTCCTTCTAATTTTAAGAGGTAAAACAAACGTGCATTAAATCACAATATTGAAATTTTTAATAAACATGTAATATACATCTATATGTCTCTCACAGCCTATGTTGTTCATGCATGTTATATATGCACAAAGTTATACTCAACAATCTTAACTTCTTTGACAGAGCATGAAATGCATGAGAATATTATAGATGTTTCAAAGCAAGGTGTTAAAAATATTGGTTAGAACACATTAATTATTGATATGTTACAAGTCTTGTTAATTGTCGGCAAATATATAAATTAAAGTATAAGATCACATCTTAAAAATACCTTTTTCAAAAGTTTTGATGCATACTTCTACTTACAAATCGGATGTGAATGTCACAATAAAAATAATTATGGTATAATCTTAGAATGCTTTTTCATAGCAATACTTTTGGTATTTAGTTACAAATTATGAGCGACAATCTCGTACTAATATATAGTCGTAGATTCCTACCTTTTAACTTAATAGTCCAGCATCAATGTTCTAATTATCTGGTTAATGCAATCTTATCTCCAATGATATTATGCAGGAAGAAAATCACCATTCATATGCTCGATTTTATCATTCTGTCTGTTTTTGTCAACAGAATCTAACAAATAGTTATAATTTTCCCTCTTAAGGGATGATGTATATGAAATTCAATCTTCCTATAAGCATAAATGCTAATTGAGTCATCTGATATATTTCTTTATGCAAAACACTTCGCATATCTTTTGTTCGGTGCATAATAAAAAGAAAATATAGTACTCAAAGTACGTTTTATGTACATGTTCAAATTATCAAAGATTAATCAAGTCAAGGATGCTTATCAAATATAGTACTCAAAGTACGTGATTGTTTGAGCATTCGCTTTTGGTTTTGTAAATTCTTTTTTTGTACTTCAAGGCTGATTACTAACTACATTGCAACATAGACTTGCATTGCAATTTTATGTTTTCTGGTTGTGCATGCGGTCAAGGGTGCTTAGGATTACAAACTAGACACTGCCACACTCCAAGATAGAAAAGAAAAAACAAGATAGAACGGTCAGGACTCAGGACCCTAATACTTCAATTCAATAGCTTGAATCCAGGCATATTCTCCCCCAACACCACCCCCCCACCCCACCCACCTCCACAACCCAAAAAAAAAAAGAATAAAAGAAAAAAAAATCCCCTTCTCTTCCTCTTGCAAGGAACGTGGTTACAAGCTAGGAGTTGTATAGTTAGGAAAAATATTATTTTGTGTATACTTGTGCAGAAAAACAAGTACAATTTTTTTTGAAATGTAGTATACTAAACTGATTAATGTTTCTAAAACTAAGAACCAATAGAATTAGAAACTGGACTATATGTAACTCACAACAGAAATGCAGAACAACAAATAGAGAAACGAGGCGTGAATTTGATTCACCGTCCTTAAGACTTTATTCGTCTAACAATGGTGCTAACGATCTTTTGATGAAAGTCTCCCAAGATACAACAACAACGTATAGAAAGGCCTAACGAACCAAAACAATGTATAATTCTTTCTTTTGGACACACATGAAACATGCAGAATTTTGGAAAAGAAATTATTTAAATAAATAAAAAATATTTATTTATTTAAAATATTTTTGTCCCAAAAATAATAAAGCCATGGCGTGCGTGTTATACCAACCCTTAGCTTAAGGCTAGATCTTATAATGAGAGAACAATTGCTTTATCTCTTCAATGTGAGATTCTTCTTTTTCCTTCAAGTTGAACAACCAATTTCAACTTCAATTTTTTCATTCACTTTTTATTTCTTTAAATCTTATGAATATACTACGATCATCTTCTCCAATATATGAATAGAAATCAATATGTCCCCAACCAAATTAGAGTATGGAACCCATTTGAAAACTGAGTCAAAGATGGCTTCTCAATAACGAGTTTAAAATCCAAATGCCAACATATACTAATCTCCGTTGACATTTGTTCGATTTAATTATAGGCCCGGATAAAGACGTTTGTAAGACTAATTCTAATGGCATTTGGTGCCTTGACAACAAATTTTTTTACTGCAACTATTTTCCCACTTTCTAATATTGGTATGGAAACTCAAGTCCAGCAGATATATATATATATATATATATATATATATATATATATATATATATATATATATATATATATATATATGCACTTAGGATGCAGAAACAAAATTTTCCTGGCACTGTACTGCAATATAATTGAAGTGTTATTTGTACATACGGCATAAAGATGCTTCTATTTGCGGCAATCTAACTAGTTACTTAAAGCTTAATAGAGCACTGGGTTCAACACACTCTTGTAATGTTCCTTGTGGTTTGATGACAATAATAGTCTATTCAAGGAAAAACAAACAGAAAACAGTAATGTAAGACATGTTGTAAGTTGACATTTTTCTATCTGTATGAAACTATGGTATGCACAAATTGAGGTTGTGATAATTAGATTGGATTTTGTGGACTCCGTCAGATGTCACACACTTATATCAGCAAGGCTTTAGCAAATTCTTATTCAAAGCATGCAAAAAATAATTTTGTATTAGGTCAATTTCTTGCAGTTTTCTCTTGCTTGTCAGTGGGTATATCATAATTGGATGATAAGGTGTGGGATGGAAATTTCTCGACAAACCCTCGAAGTCAAGTTCTTCTTAGAAGGTTATTGATAATTTTAACTCATAAACTAGTAATACAGAGTACATTGCAGTGGCTAGTTAAATACTTACTATACATTGATGACATACATATACATTGCAACCACCTTTGCTTCAATTTTGTCTTGGTCTGTGAAGAACTCCAATTTGTAGACGTTGAAGCAAAAATGCTTCTGCGATATATTACCTTCCAACTCATTTGGCTCCCATTGGCATTGATTGCGTTCAGCACTACCACCACCACCACTACCACCACCACCACCATCTCAATCGTCAACACTGCCGCCATCACCAAGCCCGGATGCCAACAAAATTGCGGAAACCTAACCGTTCCCTACCCATTTGGCGTCGGTATTGGATCGGGTTGCTCCATAGACCCCTGGTTCGACATCAACTGCAACACTTCTTTTTCTCCTCCAAAGCCTTTCTTGAATGTAGGCAACATGGAGGTAATACACATTTCAGACTCTGAAATACGCACCAAGAACGTTATGGCTTCAAACTGCTTTGACAGGACTGGGTCCTTAATAAGCTCAAACCGTGCTTCGATCGACTTAGGAAGTCCATATTTCACCTTATCCCAGAAAAATAAATTTACAATCATCGGGTGCGACGATTTTGCCTTGATAGCTGCGTTTACTGGGCTTAATTTCACTACCGGGTGCTTTTCGCTATGTTCAAGATCGGTGGATATCCTGGAAGGGTATTGTACTGGTATTGGTTGTTGCCAAACATCCATACCTAAAGGTTTAAGGACATTCCTTGCCGCTATAAGTACCAGGAGGAACCATACTGATGTATGGTCATTTAACCCTTGTGGCTATGCCTTTCTTGGTGAGCAAGACAAGTTCAAGTTTCGGGGTGCATCGGATCTTTCTGATCCGAACTTCATGAACAAGACCGTGGATAGCGTTCCGGTATTGATTGACTGGGTGATTGGGAATAAAAGTTGCGTCGAAGCTCAGAAATCGAATGATTTTACTTGTCATAAGAATAGTTATTGTGTTGATTCCGACAACGGATTTGGAGGCTATCGTTGCAGCTGCAATAAAGGTTATGGGGGCAATCCCTATCTAAGTCCAGGCTGCAATGGTTAGTGTGTTTTTACTTCTCTTTTTGTAATAGTCCAATTTGTCCATTTTTGCCTACTTCATAAAGTACGAGACCCTTTCTTTGATGGAAAAAATTTGGCTGCAACTCTAGTCGGAGGAATCTTCCTCCTACCCCTTATATAGCGACAATCAATTGTTTCTAAATGTTTCTAGTGACTTTTATTTAGTGACGCTAAAAAAGTGCTGCTAATAATTGTTGCTGAAAGTGTTAGAAGAAAAGTCGCTTAAAACATTTAGTGACAATTAATTGTCACTATACATGGGGTTGAAGGAAGATTCCTACAACCCGGATAGGAGCCAAAGTTTGTTCTTCTTTGATTTCTTGATTAGGTTAGAAGACTTATTAAGCTATGAAAACAATTTTCTAGAACAATATGAACCATTCTTTTATACTTCCCTTGGCAGATATTGACGAGTGTGCAAATCCAGACAGCAATACCTGTGACAAGATTTGCATTAATACTCCAGGGAGTTATAACTGTTCTTGTCCACACGGATACTTTGGTGATGGCCAAAAGAGTGGGCGGGGATGCATAGCTAAGAACCCGGAATTCCCAGTTATCAAGTTTTCGCTAGGTATCCCCCATATATAATTTTCTTGCATGGTTTTCTCTATGTTGGCAGATCAAGCTCTTCTTAAAAACGTCACTAGAGGCGTAAAAAGACTGTCGCTTTTAGGTTATTGTGACAAAAGATGTAACAAAAGTCGCTGGACATGTTGATAAAAGGTGAAAAGCAGTTGGATACAAACAGAAGTGTCACTAATTTTCACTACCGTAGAGGATCATAGATTCTCGTACCGTCAACATCTTGGTATTCTTCATTTTTCCGTAGAATAGCTATTCCAAATTCGCATATGATCAGGTTCTGAATTAACTTGTTCTTCCATTGTTGGATTTGTTAAGTATGGCCATGTGATGCAAATGATTGAACCAAAGAAACTACTTGTTTATATTCATTTGTTATATCTGCCCTAATCACATGTAGGTATGGGGTTCGGCTTCTTGTCCCTACTCGTTGCAATGACGTGGTTGTATATTAGCATAAAGAGAAGGAAGCTGATCAAACTCAGAGAGAAATTCTTTCATCAGAATGGAGGTTTGTTGTTGAAACAACAAGTTGCTTCAAGTGAGGGTGGCGTTGAGTCAACAAAAGTCTTCACAGCTGAAGAACTAGAAAAGGCCACCAATAACTATGCTGAGGATCGCATCCTTGGACGCGGTGGCTACGGTACAGTGTACAAAGGAGTTCTACCCGATAAACGTGTGGTTGCAATCAAGAAATCTAGAGTCATGGATGAGAGCCAAATAGAGTTATTCATCAACGAGGTAGTTGTTCTTGCTCAGGTGAACCATCGAAATGTGGTGAAAATCTTGGGTTGTTGTTTGGAGAGTGAAGTTCCCTTACTTGTCTATGAATATGTCTCCAATGGTACTCTCTACCATCATATCCACGGTAGAGGTGGAACGACTTGGTTATCGTGGGAGAATCGTTTGAGAATAGCTGCTGAAGCTGCTGGTGCACTTGCTTATCTACATTCCGCGGCTTCTATGCCTATCATCCATAGAGATGTCAAGTCATCCAATATTTTGCTAGACGATCATCACATTACGAAAATCTCCGATTTTGGAGCTTCAAGGTTAGTACCCTTGGATCAGACTCAATTGACCACATTAGTCCAAGGGACACTAGGGTATCTGGATCCTGAATATTTCCATACAAGTCAATTAACGGATAAGAGTGATGTTTATAGCTTTGGAGTGGTTCTTGCGGAACTCTTAACCGGAAAAATACCCCTTTGCATGGAGAGACCCCAAGAAGAAAGAAACCTAGCGACATATTTCATCATGTCCATGAAGGAAAATCGCCTTTTCCAACTTTTCGAGCCTCGAGTGGTGAGGGAAGGCACATTAGACCAACTCCAAAAAGTTGCTGAGCTTGTCAAGAGTTGCCTTAACATGAAGGGTGAACATAGACCTACAATGAAAGAAGTGGCAATGGAGCTTGAAAGTTTAAGGAAGTTCACTAGACATCCTTGGGTCAATCAACATGGCCATGAAGAGAGTGCCGGCTTAATGAGCGAGAGTGAACAATCCGACCTTTATACGATTCAGATCAACCCATATGCCAGTGTTGGCGACATATCTGGGCAGTATAGCTTGGACAGTCGCATGATACATCCGATTAGCAGCCCTCGATGATGATCTCTTATATTCGGATTAGTAACTGTGTCTCCTTATTTATGCCTTTGATGTGTGTTTCTTTGTGTGTGACCATGGATTGTAAACTCTTACATTTGCATTTCTTTTTTGCTTTCAGTACTAGTTTTGCTAGGATGCTCTCTCCAGTTTGGCTTTGCTTTTGTATTAGGACACCAAAGAGTCCGTTTCAGGGATTTACATAATACTTCGTTGCAAGCTCTACTCTGCTTTGCGTCAATGAATCATCGGGGCTCTTTGGCTCTAACTCAGAATCGACCATCCTTCTCGTAAACTATACGTCAGCTTTTCTTCAGAGTAGTCCTATTGATACTCTTTAAGTGCTTAATGACACTCTTTGTACTACTACTTTATGCACATGATTAGCAATCACACAATCATACAAAGCGGTGCATGAGTGTCAGTTCTCTGTGTAGTAATTATATTCTTCAAGGAGAAACAATAGAAACCCTAAGGGGTGGTGGAAGTGACAAAGGGTCTCGAGAAATGGCCTCGAGATCCCGAGTTCGATTTCCTATACCGACGGGCCATATTAAATTTCAGTTCTAAACATTCCAAAAAAAAAAAGGAGAAACAATAGAGAAAAGGACCATAATACCCATGCAAGAGTATTCTAAAAAATATTACAAAATATACACTAACATACTAGAATATTTATAATTTCAATCATTTCAGACAAAAGAAATCAAGTTATTCTCAAATTATATATCATCGAGTGTGAGCTTTTTGACGATCATGACAGTTTAAGGAGGAGGACAGTTACTCTCAAATGCTTAGTTGAATCACCGCCATGGTTTTGGCAAGAGTTACTTCCCTAATAACCACCCATGGACCAGTCCTCTCAAATGCTTAGTTGAATCATCTCTTTCCCTAAGAAAATGTCTGGCTCTGAGAGAAAAATCGAAACAGTTTGGACTTTAAGGAAAAATCTGAAAAGGAGGAGCAAATCTTTGGTTGGCGGAAAATACTAGGAGATTTACCGCCGTATAGGGACATCGGATCTCTCATGTTATGGACTCTTACTTTGTTTAGACACCTTCACACTTGATATTGCTTCCATGTGATTACAGAACTCTTGGCAATTACATGGAAAGAGTGGTGCTGAAGTTGAAACCCTTCACCAGGAAAAGGAAAAGCGCAATCTCATTGTGCTAGTCCAAAGATTAGTTCTGACTTAGAGGCCTAGGAGAGTGGCTTTTTGTTTGGTTGATCACGAGAAAGGAGAGTGAGACGGTTGGGCTGCGAATAGAGGTGATGGGTAAATTTTATATGCCCCCACGATTGTAAACCTAACTTCTTTTACAGATATAAAGCCGTCGTAATGTAAGATTAGTGACATTTTTTGCAGATAACATTAGTGCTAGCGACAACAATAGCACAATGCTATTTGAGTCACTAATTTTACCGTTAATCATGTTTAGCAACTAGCAATTGGTCGCTATATATACTTGCACGGAATTCTTAAGCTTCATTTGTTAAGTGCTTTTTAACTGTTTTTCTGCTTGGTCCTTCAGCTATTCCTTTAATCAGTTTGGTCATATATGCCCACATGCTAGAATCGCTTAAATGAATACAATTTTGTGAGAAGTGACGGTTCGTTAACAGTAATAGAGACAAAAATATGCGAGGCCAAAATAAATAAAGAAAGAAAGTTAAGCAATGAAATAAGAATTTTTCTACATTTCTTTACTACTCGTTATTCAAGTCTTGGAACCAGCGCTTACGAAAATTTATTTTTCTGAATGCACCAAACCGATGTGAAGAGTGCACCTTAAAATTGCATGTAGAGTTAGGGGAGGTGGTCTTAGTTAACATACAAGCTGGCTTATTCTAAGGTTTTTTTTTTTCTTTTCCCGAAACCATTTGACTTTTGTGATATAGTCACATGGCAACGGCTAATAATCATCCTGCGAATTTTGACCTGTTCTAATGCCGTATGACTTGCTTAAAGTCTTCTTGCATAGCACCACTAGAGAACATATTCATTTAAGTATTGGGGGCTTGTAAGTGGGATTGCATAAACATATGGTAATTCTAGTTATTTGGGAAAAAATAAGATAATAAAAATTAAGCATATGCTAATCAAATTACTCAATTGGAGCTTCGGTCTTCTCTTTTTACATATAGCTACGATTTAATTTGCCAAGTCTTCTAAGCTGAGCAATGAACAAAACTCTCTCGATTTGATCTTTAAAGACCCTTGGCTGAAGAGTTTGATCTGGCGAATCTTTCTCCCTTGCCATTTGTCTAACAGTTATCCTTATTAGTTCATAAAGGTTATGAGAAACTATCTTGACGTCGCTGCCTTGAGTTCTCTTGGGACCAAAACAATATAAATTAATCCCTTATGGGTATCCGGCCAAACATGGGTATTCTTTGCTTTTAAACCGTTGGGAAATGTGACTTAGCATGAAACGTCAAAACTAGCCTTCGATTAAAAAGAAAAAAAAGAAAGAAAGAAAAGATGGCTGTACGTGAATGGTGAGAGAAATATGAAAGTACTGGAAGAGGTTCGGATTCGATTATATGTCAACCAGATTCGTTCCACCTTTGATGCAGGTTCTCTTGCACCATTTACTCAACTCAATCATTCATACAAAGCAGCAAATGGTTGGCAATGAAAGACTTTCAGGACCATGGCTAGTAGGGTAAACGAGGAAAGTGAGAATGAAGCATCCTCTTACAGTCTTACGTGGTCAGGTCAACTAGCTACCGGACAGACAGTAGCATGATTTGATTAACAATGACCCCCACGTCCCAATCCCAAGTCAACCTTCACCATGTAGTTTGACTTGTCTTCCCTCGTACACCCATATGCATTCATCGATAAGCTATATACTATTTGAAGTGGTAGAGATTTGAAGAAAGCTGCTTTTCTGAAATTTTGAGTACCAATATATGGGTATTTTATGTCAAGTTGTGACACAAATGACCTAGGTACTGAGGCTCTCCTTTTTTTTTTTTTCCTTAATCCACACAGAGTTGACAAGTTATTTTGAAATGAGATTTTGAAAGGGTCATTTTAGGTCAAAGTAAATACCTATACCTAAATTTAATAAGCATGTATATATTTGCCCGTGAAAGGGGGAAAATTTTCATATGTATATAAGTATTGACCGACTCAAATTATTCAATCCCTCTGGGTCAAAAGATATCCTTCACACAATGATCCCAATTTTGTATTACTAGCCCAGTAACCCGAATCAAGCTCGAGCCGGTTTATAAAATATAGTATACCATAAGGTCTTAAGGACTGTATTAATATGTACCACATATCATGAGACAAAAAAGACAATAACATTATTAAAAAAAATATCTTATTTGGCTATAAAAAAATAGATAGCGATACAGTGGAGTCGGTAAATACTTGTCTTCTTTAAGCTTTTACTTTAAGTTTTTAAGTAATATTTTTTAAATGAATATTGGCTTAACACTTATAGTAGTAAAATAGTCATGCTGGTGCTATATAAAGCTAAATAACAAATATGATTGTGGTTGAAATTAAAATTTATGAGGCTATGACGTATCCTTTTTGAATTATAGATGTTATATATGAGTATAATTTTTTAACTTCAAAAGTTTTCGAGGTGTTACATGTTTTTCAAATAATTTATATATATATATTTTTCTAATTTTTGTGAAATGCATGTGTGAAGAAATTCAATTGTCAAAAATGTGTAATTTTTTTTTCTATAGTGCTTTTGAGGTGTTAATAATCCAAAATAATACCTGATCTGTAAGTACATCGATAAAGTATATAGTTTAAAAGATGGGCAACTTTAAAAGGTTGATTTTGCTTTCCACATATTATAGATCTATAATTTGCCATAAGATTATAGTTCTTACATCTAATAAATGCCTTTAATAGTATTTTTCCTTAGATACTTATTTTATCGGAATATAATGTACCTTTTGTATACCAACTTTTGTCGGATTATTCTTGTTAACTACATTGACCTTGTAAAATTCAACAAATATCCTTATGTTAAACTAATGATTACAGGGTGGAGATTAAATAGTTCATATAATTGTTATTTAATGCTCACATCAATTATCACTCATAGTTATAATCGACTCTATTATAGTCAAAATTAAGTTTCAAAGCTCATAATATTAGTCTAATATTTACTAATTGGTCTTGCTATTCATGTGAATTTAATCAACTATAAAAATAATATATTTCATATTCGGTCCTATTAGAAAAAGTTTGTCGGTGTTTATTCGATTATAATAAGTTTTGTAAAATTACTTAAAACAAATTCATTACTCAAATATACTAAAAGTAAATTTGACTGAATGACCACATAATATCCAATATTTTCATTGTGTGTGTGTGTTTCTTTAACTCTTGTAAGATGCTATTAATGATAAAATTAAATTGATGAAGATGACGTGTCCTTATTTTGAAGTGTTGGAATTATTTTCTACATCTTCAACGACTTGTTGCCAAGTTATAGTTTTTATATCTATTAAGTGCACTATTAGTTTTTTTTTTCATGAAAAACTTAATTAAGTATAAATAAAAAGTCTTTTCATTGATCATAAGGCCTTATGCAAAAACGAATTGGTTAACAGTTTGTTTTGTAGAATTATATAGATATATTTTTACATTTTAAAGATTTTAAATGTTCTCAAATATAGTAATTAAGAATTATTTGATTTAATTATACTTTTTTTTTGATACATGCTTGATTCTTTTCAAAATCTCATATATGCGATGTAGCTACTTTGATTATTGTGCGGTGTTATCAAAGAAAAAAAAAATTCCTATAATTGCATTATTGATCTTATATGTTACATCAATAATTTTTTGACATGATTATGTTATGTGTGTGTGTGTATACACACACACATTTATTACATTATAATAACTTAAATTAACTGTAACATATTTTTTTTCCTTTTAAATCTCATATGTTATTTTTGTTTTCTAGATACATTTATCATCGTATGAGAAAGTTAATTTAAAGGACACGTTAGTCAAAATTAAATCCTAATAAATTAGAAAATAATTTTTTAGAATTATTTCTCAAACTATATAAGGCTTTCTAATATAGTCCTCATATAGTTCCTGCAAAACTAAATAAGCATAAAAAAATGAATCACATCAAAAATAATATTTGCATACCTTTAGATAAACTGATCTATTCAGTATATAGCCTTAAATCCTTTTCAATTATCAGATTTATGAATAAGCTTTATCATTATTACAATCTTAATTGATAATAGTTAGACAGTCATTTGTTACTCGTATGGTCCCCTAAAAAAAAAAGATGGTCAATTTTTTATTTTACCAAAAAAATTCTAAAAGCTATATATTATATTTGATAAATCTTTACATCGATACGGTAAGTATATATTCAAATAAATAAACATGAATCAATTATTAAATTCTTTTTATTGCTTCAATCTCAATTATAACATAATTTTTTCCCTCTTTTAAATGTAATATGTTATTTTCATTTTTTTGTAAATAAATTTGCATATTCATATTAGAAAGTGCTTTTAAGGATGCAATAATTAAAATTGGGAGCTGATCCGTTGAGAGCGCTAGCAAAATAGGAGAAGTTGCAAGCGCGATCTGACCGTCCATCCTGAAAGATTGACGGCCCAGATCGCGCCTTTTTCAAAAACTGTCAGTCGTCCGCCATACAGTGTCGCGGACGGACTTTTTTACCTTTTGCCCCTTCGCGCCTGTCCGCTACACTGTATAGCGGACAGCATTAAAGTCCTGATGGGAGATAGCAAAAAGACGTCCGCTATACAGTGTAGCGGACGTCCCCTAGGCTGACACCTGTCAGGGCCTGTCCCGTCGCCCGGGAAGAGAGTCTCTTGTCAGGTCTTTATTTCTGCACGTGTCAGAGTGTCGGGAATAATTTCCGCTATACAGTATCGCGGACATTATTTCCCATATACCCCAAAGTTTCCTAATTCTCAGCTCTTTCGGCAAAATTTTCTTATCCTTCGGATTCACTTGCTTCCATTTTCGGCTCCCCTCAAGCTCGAGTAACACTTGCTTCAACCTTCAGTCAAGCAAGGTAAGTTTCTGATCTCAAATATTTTCTGGGTGGATTGACTGATAAAGTATATATATTGTTTTTGGACAAAAAAGTATAGATTTTTGATGATGTTCTAGAAATTTGTCACTCTATTCATCAACTTGTGATGTTCTAGAAATTAATTTGTTAACTTTAAAGAAGTTTATTGTAGTTAATTTTGATTTTTTTGAGGGCGCTAACTTCGGCACATCTATCCTATTTAAATTTGAATTTTTTGAGATCCGTTTGTTGTATTTTGGCATGATGAATTTGTCTATTTATCTTAGTAATTTTAATTTGTTATGTTCAATAAATCTATAATTAGCAAAATGGGAGCTTTTGAGATTATGTATATGGTATATTTGTCATCCTAAATTGGTCTATTCGTCAAGATAATTTTTAGGTGATATTTTCAGTTGAAAATGTCATTTGAGTGTTAAGCGTAGTCTATATTTCTACATAGGTCTTGTTTCACAATGTCTGATTTCGTGTCGAGCTCCAACACCCCCGTAGATGCTAGTGATCCGTATCTAGGACGAACCTTTCAAACATTGAAGGAAGCTAGAGAATGTTTCCGAGCGTATTCATTGAGGGTTGGATTTAGCATTAGAATAAAGACTACAAGAACGAGCAACGTAACGAAAAAGATATGCCCTCGCTTATACGAGTGCCATAGGGGTAGAAACCCAGTGCAAAATGAGACACGCGTAGGCAACGATGACAGTGATGACGAAATAGGATATTCGCGCAGAAGACGGGATTGCTTTGCGCGAACGAATTGCCAGGTCAAGATGTTCGTAAGCTATAAAGCCAAGCAAGATCATTGGCTTATTACCAGCCTGGAACTGGCACACAATCACCCGTTAGTAACCCCTTCTAAGGTGAGTCAGATGCATCAACACAAGAAGATGGGTAAGGTCGCGAGGAGCCTCATTCACACAATGAACGATGCGCGGCTAGGACCTACCGACATGATTAATGTTCTTGCTGAACAGGCTGGGGGAATTCAAAATTTAAACTTTAACACGACAGACGTTTGTAACGCGGTCCGAACCCATAGACGAGCCACGTATGACCTCAATGATGCTCAAGCCACAATGAGCCTATTGAAGCGGATGCAGATGGAGGACCCGCAGTTTACCTTCGATTATAAACTTGACGACAAGCATCAAGTTAACATAATTTTTCGGGTCGACGGTCGTTCGAGGCTTGCTTATAAGCATTTTGGGGATTTCGTGACTTTCGACACCACATACCGTACCAATAAGTACTCGATGCCGTTTGCCCTTTTCACGGGGGTCAATCATTATTATCACTCAATCCTGTTCGGGTTCGCCTTGTTAAGGGACGAGAGCGAGAGTTCTTTTGAATGGTTGTTTAGGGCGTGGCTGGAAGCCATGAACTTCAAACCACCCAACGTAATCATCACCGATCAAGATTTGGCAATGAAGAAGGCTATTGCCACCGTCTTCCCAGATACTCGACACAACTTGTGCACTTGGCACATAAGCAACAAATACCCCGAACGTTTGCATCACGTGTACGTAAAGTTTCCAGACTTTAAACAGGATTTTGACACGTGCGTTAGCAAGTCGTTAACGATTGAGGAATTTGAGGAGATGTGGGAAAAGCTTGTTGAGGATTACTCATTGCAAGACAACGGGTGGCTCCAGCACTTGTACGAGCTCAAAGAGCAATGGATTGGCGTTTACACGAGGAGACATTTTTCTGCGGGCATGAAAACGACAGGCAGGAGTGAATCTATGAATGCCACGTTCGATAGTTACGTGGGTACAACTACCAATTTGAAGAGTTTCGTCACATCCGCACAGAAAGCGGTTGCGTCGTTGTTCGTGAAAAAAAAGGCTGCAGACTTTGCAACCACGTACAAACAGAGGAGAAGGTTGCTTGAGACCCCGCTGGAGCTGAACGGTGCCAAAGTCTATACGAAGGATATCTTCTTGCTATACCAAGTAGAGCTGCAGAAATTGGGACGATACTGTATAAACAAGGTGGCAGAAAAGTCTACGCGTGAGTACAAGGTTTATTCGCTCGTGAATGACCTCGTTCCTGAGAAGCTGTGCAGAATGTATACGGTGAGTCACGACACATTGACGAACTCAGTGACATGTGTTTGCAAGAAGTTTGAGTTCCATGGCATCCTGCGTAGACACATTCTGCGATTTTTCACCCAGAAGAATATCAAGACAATCCCCGATAAATACGTCTTGCCACGGTGGACGAAAGGTGCTAACAGGTTGCACGGTACCATTGCCTTTCCGGAGCACCCGTATGCTGACTTTGAAGAATCATAGACGTTGCGGTATAATCATCTGGTGACGATGTTCACCCGTTTGTCCGTAAAGGCTGCTGCTACAATGGTCGGTTATAAACATCTCCTCGAGGTAGCTCAGCAGCAAGAGCCCATCGTCGACCAGTTGGAAGCAGCTTCCGTCACCAATGCAGTTGACACCGAGCCTACGACGGGGTCAGAAGATGACGAGCCGGGGGAGGAAGATGACAATGATATCCGGTCCAATTATATCGCAAATGAAAGGCCGCAAGAGATCTACGCGGATGAAAAGCTCTATTGAAACGGCAACTCAACCTAAAAAGCTGCGACGGTGTGCATTGTGCAACAAAATGACCGACCACGACAAGCGGAACCATTACAAGGCACTGGGGATAAGTTCTAGGGGTTTGCAAGACGGGGAAGAAGATGACGCCGGAGATGAGAACGAACAAGCTGCAGTGGACCTTTAATTTTTTGTATAAATTTGACATTTGCAATAATTTTTTATAATTTTTTTCTAATAATTTTTCGACCGAATACTGGAATTTTTTTTCTGATGGACCTATGAGAGGCCATCAAATCAAATCTAAAGTGTTAATTTTTTTTTTATTTTTGGTTATCCCCGTCCGCTATACAATGTAGCGGACGGATATACAGAGCCCTAATTTTTTAGTCTTCTTTTATGTCCGATATACAATCCGCTATACAATGTAGCGGACGGATATGCAGGTCTTCTTTTATGTCTGCTATACAATGTAGCGGACGGATATGCAGAGCCCTAATTTTTTGTTCTTCTTTTATGTCCGCTATACAATGTAGCGGACATATATGCAGAGCCCTAATTTTTTGGTCTTCTTTTATGTCCGATATACAATGTAACGGACGGTATGGCAGAAAAACTTTTGGTCTTCTTTTATGTCCGCTATACAATGTAGCGGACGGATATGCAGAGCCCTAATTTTTTGTTCTTCTTTTATGTCCGCTATACAATGTAGCGGACGGTATGGCAGAAAAACTTTTGGTCTTCTTTTATGTCCGCTATACAATGTAGAGGATAACTCTATCCTATTATATATATATATTAATCAGATCGGGCAATCAGCTTTTATCAGTCCGCTATATTCTCTCTCTGTCTCGAACATCTAACCCAAGCCGCTACCCCATCTACGACGACCTACATCTCCGGCGACACCACCGTCCTCCCCTCATCGCCGACCTCGATGGCTTCTGGATCGGAGACCACCTACGATTTTATTGGCAACATGCACCTGGCAGGCAAACACTTTTTCAAAGTCATGATGCCTGGATTTGAGAATGAACTTGTAAGCCATCCTTCTTTCTCTGTATTTTCGTGTGTTAAAAGTTTGATCTTTTGGTTAAAAACTAACCTATTTTTTGTATTGTGTTTGTTAGGACATACCAGAAGCCTTTACCAATCAATTTACAACAATTTATGACAGTGCAAGATTATATAGCCGCAAGGGGGCATGGCAGGTTGAAATCAAGCTGAAGCCCGGCCGACCCCAAAAAAAGCAATTCACAGAGGGTTGGAACGTCTTCGTGCGTCAGCATGGCTTCGAACTCGGGGACTTTGTAGTATTTGAACACCTTGGGTGGTGGGATTTTCAAGTTGTAATATTTGATCGGAGCGCTTGTGAAAAAATTTCTTTCCCCCAATGTGAACCCTAATTTATTATGAATAAAAAAATTTATGTTCTTGTTCATTATGTTTCTGAATTTTTTCTCGCTTAATTGTGATGTTTGGGATTCCCTCGATATATTGAGATCATTGATTGTGAATCGTACGTTATTTATTGTTTATCGATATTGAGATTGTTGATTCCGTCGCTAAAACAAGTCTTCAGGTGAATCGTACGTTATTTATTGTTTATCGATATTGAGATTGTTGATTCCGTCGCTAAAACAAGTCTTCGAGCGCCAATTTATTAAAACAGCATTACGCTACAATGTCTAGCTCTACTATATAGCGGACACCAAAGTCTAGCTCTACTATATAGCGGACATAAGGCCTTCGCTTAGGCCGGGGTTCGGGAAGGTCGGAACTAAGTGTCTGGTTCGTGCCAACCATTTTCTGGTCCAAGTTGCAGACAATGATCTGCACCACTATGACGTGAGATCCTCAGCTGTGCACCTTTCTGCTTGGCCATGTATTCTGCGGGGCTGTCCGCTATACTATATAGCGGACATAGAGAAGAGAGAAAAAAAAACCAAGTGTTGGAGACTTTCTTTCTGCGAGGCTGTCCGCTATACTATATAGCGGACATAGAGAGGAGAGAAAAAACCAAGTGTTGGAGACTTTCTTTCTGCGGGGCTGTCCGCTATACTATATAGCAGACATAGAAGAAAAAAAACTAAAGTGTTGGCGATCTGTCTTTCTGATTGGCCGTCCGCTATATAGTAAAGCGGACGGCCTAGCAGAAAGTTTTTTTTTGTTTCTATCCACATCCGCCATACTATAAAGCGGACGGAACCGCAGAAAGAAAGTCTCTAACACAATACATGATTAGCGAGGAAGTATTATCGTAATACATCCACGCACCACGGAAACCCACAGCCAAGCAGAAAGGTGCACAGCTGAGGATCTCACGTCATAGTGGTGCAGATCATTGTCTGCAACTTGGACCAAAAAATGGTTAGCACGAACCAGACACTTAGTTCTGACCTTCCCGAACCCCGGCCTAAGTGGAGGCCTTATAGCCTTAGAAGAACTCGATTTTTAGTCATCTTCATCTGAAACTGGAGCATCAGAAACAGATCCAAGTTCGAAGCTCATGTTCCAGTATACTTGTGCTTCATTGTTGTTGCCATCTTCATGTGCATCACGTGCCATATGACGTAAGTTATGCCTACTTTGACGAACTCTCATTCTATTATTTTCTTCACGTATTCGATGCAGTGCCCTTTCAAGCTCCATGTGTGTAATTCGAGGCATATTGATTGTCTTTTGTCAAGGTATGGGTATATTCATGCGCCGTGAATCAGCTACTAAGACCTCATATTCATTCATCCGATAAGACCATTCTGCATGTAATGTATTAACATAGCTTGATGAGTAACGCAAACTTGGACGCAAAGAATAGTGAAATTCATCTTCGCCCGCCCAGTAATGACCCATTGCTTCAAAAATATCTTATGGAGTATATGACATTTCCAGAGTTGTTATGAAATTGGGAGTATATCACTCTATGCGCTTTGCCCTTCGTGCAATGCATGTACTTATATATACTTTGAAACGGGACCACTTTATGAGATGCTACAGGTTCAACTTTATGAGATGTGACAAGCCTCTGCAATAGACTAGAGACTTGTCTTGTCACCAAAGACTTGTCAACTTTATGACACGGGCATGCTATTGTGTATGTGTGTGTGGGCTTATTTATATATGTTAGCCATGCTCATCGCATTAGATGTACCTAAGTTAAATGGCAGGAGTTCCTGGGAGTTCTAGTATGCGGGGACGTGAGACTGTGTGGTTGTTGTGTGAAAGGAACGACGACTACAAAGAAGTGAAGTACACGGATCCGAGAGAGTATTATTGCGGTTTACGGAGAGAATGGGCATATCGAGTTAAGGAATCAGAAGCACTACACCAAGATCTCACCACGCTGAGGGCACCTGTGCCGCAACGTCGTTCACTTAGTATGTCGAGGCGTAATGTTAAGCAGTGTAAGAAAGCTGTGCGCCGAATTCGTATGGAGAATAATCGGATGTTGCTGCGTAGAAAACGATTTTACATGCTTCAACTTGCGGAAAAAATGGCCGAGGCTAGTGGGAGGCACCTCAAATCAAACGAGAGAAACAATATTTTAACCAATGTTCAGTACTTATCTGATGAGTATATGTCAAATGAAGAGTGATATATATATATCTCTTCCTACTGCATGTTAGGATTTCATTCCAACTGGCACTTATCCACATGTCATTCTAATTAGCGAATCCCGTCTTTTGAAGCATGTAAAATGTTGGGAATTTATGTTTCTAACTACATCCGCCATACTATAAAGCGGACAGCACCGCAGAATCACAGTTTCCAAACCTTTTGTCCTATGTATGTCCGCTATATAGTAAAGCGGACAGCCCAACAGAAAGTCAGTCTCCGATTTTTTTGGTCCTATCTATGTCCGCGATACTATATAGCGTACAGTCCCGCAGAAGGAAGAGAGTCTCCAACACTTAGTTTTTTTTTGTCCTATTTATGTCCGCGATACTATATAGCGGACAGTCCCGCAGAAGGAAGAGAGTCTCCAACACTTTTATTAGTTTTTTTGTCCTATCTATGTCCGGTATACTATATAGCGGACAGTCCGGTAGAAGGAAGACAGTCTCCAACACTTAGTTTTTTTTTTGGTCCTATCTATGTCCGCTATACTATATAGCGGACAGTCCCGCAGAAGGAAGAGAGTCTCCAACACTTAGTTTATTTTTTTTGGTCCTATCTATGTCTGCAATACTATATAGCGAACAGTCCCGCAGAAGGAAGAGAGTCTCCAACACTTAGTTTATTTTATTTTTTTGGTCCTATCTATGTCCGCTATACTATATGGCGGACAGTCCCGCAGAAGGAAGAGAGTCTCCAACACTTAGTTTTTTTGTTGGTCGTATCTATATAGTATAGCGGACAGCCCAACAGAAACACATTCTCCAAACACTTGGTTTTTAAACTTTGTTTCCCCCTGGTCAAAGTAAATCACACAGAAGAAATCAAACACTCAGATCAACAACACAACGAGATCAGTGAATCAAATCAATCGCATTCAACACCGATCACATCTCAGTCAACACAAATGAAATCATTAATCGCATTCAACGATAAGATTGAACGATAAGGATAATTAAAAAAGTGAATATAATGTTATTATAAGCAAACATTGTCAATTGGGGCCCTCAGCCCCTGCGGGATATCCCTCGTTACACGGATTTACAATAAATCTAATAGCTCTAGGCCGACCATTGATAATTTGCCAAGCCATCCTATACCTAAAGCAGTCTATGCATTCTTGGCTCCAGACGGTATTCTTGAGGCTCTCAGACCGACAGATGTAATCCATGTACATGCAGACGAAGACACTGCAGTCCGAGGAATTATGTTGCTTGGGCCTACTCCTCTTCAATCGGAAAACAAGCTTCGGCCTGACCGGTGCCTTCTCTCGACGCTTACCATTGACCATGGCAGCAAATAGATTCTGCGAGAAACATAATAACCATTAAACATTAAACATAACAAACATAATAAGATTAATCAGTTCTACAATATGCAAGTTACAATAAGAAGTAAATAGGATCTTACCATGGCATCCAACTGGCCTAAGCCTCGGTACATTTCAATCACACCCATCGGGAGGTATCATCGTAGAGACTGTCGAGGACTGATACGGTCTTCGCTACCGGTTCATAGCAAACCAAGTATCAGTGGGCATTCACTATAAATGGGATTAGAAACACGTCCGCCACACTTGCACTCACTGGACTCGGCCGAGCAAGATATGCTTGTAGGTTAACAGACGGCTGCCACTGGGGCAGGGCTCTCCCCTTTCTCGCCTTCCTTGATTTGTCCCAGTTGTTATACTCTTGTACTAGGATGCCATGAAAGTAAACATCCAAGCTAAAAACGCACGGACCGTAGTTTGGCTACTCCCGACCCCTTTGCCTCAGAATTTTCACGTAGTGCGAGATGACAAATTAAGTTGTCTAACCAAGTTCCCGGTGCCAGCGAGGACAGTTCTCTCCACGAGGCATTGTAATCCAAGCCCTGCGGGTGATCCACGTCATACGACGCTCCGTCTGGGGGGGGCCCGCTAAAATAACTGGCTCGGATTAGGTCATGTTTATACGGCTTCAGGGGCCTGGCTGGATGCCCTTTCGGATATTGCCCCTGGGGGTCGACCGGTTGCTCTTGCCTTCCGCCGGGGGGCAATAGTAACAGAATAAATTGGCCTCCAACCAACGGATTGTCCGGCTGATAACCCCTTTCGGGGGCCCCGACCGGCTGATATTGCTTGCCTGCCATTTCTTCCGCCGGCTGATATTGCCCTTCGGGGGCGCCAAGTGGTCCCACCCACGGGACAATGGGCAGTGCCTCGTTGAAACCGTAAGGCCAGTCTTGCGTGACTTGACTTTGAGAGAGGGGTTGGGGTTCCGGGAATAAATTGAAGGAGGGGTCGCTGTAATCGTCCCACGACGCTTGAGCATGTCCCATCCCCGGTACAGAGGGACCACCAACTCCCTGGCTCACCCCTGAAGCTTGCCCGGAGGGATCAACGTAATGGGGGCTTACGCCCGTATAACCCATTCCCAGGCTGTCGACTGAAGACTGTCCCGATGCTTGGTGCAATAAATTCCCGCAGCCTAAAGCCAGTGCAGCAGCCTGTTGGCGAAGATCCTCGCCCATTGCGCTCACCAGATCTTTCCGCTCACTCAACTTCTGAAAGAATGCAAGCGAGGCATTAACCTACATCCAAAGAGATAACAAATAAGTAACTTTAATCAGACATTTATATTCAACAAATTCAAGACAAGTCAGACTAGTTGGGCAACTTACGAGATTGTATGCCATACGCTCGTCGATCTGACCCCTAGGCGCATACCTCTCCCCGCGTTCAAAGTTCACTAGGGCTACTCTCCTCCGCGTGATGCGGTAGTACCACTCATCGTACTGTTCGATGCTGATAACGGGGTCCGGCTCTGAGACGATATTCGTCCGCTACATTGTATAGCGGACATAAAAGAACACCAAAAATTTTTTTGCCATACTGTCCGCTACATTGTATATCGGACATAAAAGAAGACCAAAAAATTAGGGCTCTGCATATCCGTCCGCTACATTGTATAGTGGACATAAAAGAAGAACAAAAAATTAGGGCTCTGCATATCCGTCCGCTATATTGTATAGCAGACATAAAAGAAGACCTGCATATCTGTCTGCTACATTGTATAGCGGATTGTATATCGGACATAAAAGAAGACCAAAAAAATAGGGCTCTACATATCCGTCCGCTACATTGTATAGCGGACGGGGATAACAAAAATAAAAAAAAAACTTAAGACTTTAGATTTGATTTGATGGCCTCTCATAGGTCCATCAGAAAAAAAATTCCAGTATTCGGTCGAAAAATTATTAGAAAAAAATTATAAAAAATTATTGCAAATGTCAAACTTATACAAAAAATTAAAGGTCCACTGCAGCTTGTTCGTCCTCATCTTCGGCGTCATCTTCTTCCCTGACTTGCAAACCCCCAGAACTTATCCCCAGTGCCTTGTAATGGTTCCGCTTGTCGTGGTCGGTCATTTTGTTGCACAATGCACAACGTCGCAGCTTTTTAGGTTGAGTTGTCGTTTTAATAGAGCTTTTCATCCGCGTAGATCTCTTGCGGCCTTTCGTTTGCGATATAATTGGATCCAACGGCCGGATATCATTGTCGTCTTCCTCCCCCGGCTCGTCATCTTCTGACCCCGTCGTAGGCTTGGTGTCAACCGCATTGGTGACGGAAGCTGCTTCCAACTGGTCGACGATGGGCTCTTGTTGCTGAGCTACCTCAAGGAGATGTTTATAACCGACCATTGTAGCAGCAGCCTTTACGGACAAACGGGTGAACATCGTCACCAGATGATTATACCGCAACGTCTCTGATTCTTCAAAGTCAGTATACGGGTGCTCCGGAAAGGCAATGGTACCGTGCAACCTGTTAGCACCTTTCATCCACCGTGGCAAGACGTATTTATCGGGGATTGTCCTGATATTCTTCTGGGTGAAAAATCGCAGAATGTGTCTACACAGGATGCCATGGAACTCAAACTTCTTGCAAACACATGTCACCGAGTCCGTCAATGTGTCGTGGCTCACCGTATACATTCTGCGCAGCTTCTCAGGAACGAGGTCATTCACGAGCGAATAAACCTTGTAATCACGCGTAGACTTTTCTGCCACCTTGTTTATACAGTATCGTCCCGATTTCTGCAGCTCTACTTGGTATAGCAAGAAGATCTCCTTCGTATAGACTTTGGCACCGTTCAGCTCCAGCGGGGTCTCAAGCAACCTTCTCCTCTGTTTGTACGTGGTTGCAAAGTCTGCAGCCCTTTCTTTCACGAACAACGACGCAACCGCTTTCTGTGCGGATGTGACGAAACTCTTCAAATTGGTAGCTGTACCCACGTAACTATCGAATGTGGCATTCATAGATTCACTCCTGCCCGTCGTTTTCATGCCCGCAGAAAAATGCCTCCTCGTGTAAACGCCAATCCATTGCTCTTTGAGCTCGTACAAGTGCTGGAGCCACCCGTTGTCTTACAATGAGTAATCCTCAACAAGCTTTTCCCACCTCTCCTCAAATTCCTCAATCGTTAACGACTTGCTAACGCACGTGTCAAAATCCTGTTTAAAGTCTGGAAACTTTGCATACACGTGATGCAAACGTTCGAGGTATTTGTTGCTTATGTGCCAAGTGCACAAGTTGTGTCGAGTATCTGTGAAGACGGTGGCAATAGCCTTCTTCATTGCCAAATCTTGATCGGTGATGATAACGTTGGGTGCTTTGAAGTTCATGGCTTCCAGCCACGCCCTAAACAACCATTCAAAAGAACTCTCGATCTCGTCCCTTAACAAGGCGAACCCGAACATGATGGAGTGATAATGATGATTGACCCCCGTGAAAGGGGCAAACGGCATCGAGTACTTGTTGGTACGATATGTGGTGTCCAAAGTCACAACATCCCTAAAATGCTTATAAGCAAGCCTCGAACGACCGTTGACCCAAAAAATTGTGCTAACTCGATGCTCGTCGTCAAGTTTATAATCGAAGGTAAATTGCGGGTCCTCCATCTGCATCCGCTTCAATAGGCTCATTGTGGCTTGAGCATCATTGAAGTCATACGCGGCTCGTCTATGGGTTCGGACCGCGTTATGAACGTCTATCGTGTTAAAATTTAAATTTTGAATTCCCCCGGCCTGTTCAGCAAGAACATTAATCATGTCGGTAGGTCCTAGCCGCGCATCGCTCATTGTGTGAATGAGGCTCCTCGCGACCTTACCCATCTTCTTGTGTTAATGCATCTGACTCACCTTAGAAGGGGTAACTAACGGGTGATTGTGTGCCAGTTCCAGGCTGGTAATAAGCCAATGATCTTGCTTGGCTTTATAGCTTACGAACATCTTGACCTGACAATTCGTTTGCGCAAAGCAGTCCCGTCTTCTGTGCGAATATCCTATTTCGTCATCACTGTCATCGTTGCCTACGGGTGTCTCATTTTGCACTGGGTTTCTGCCCCTATGGCACTCGTATAAGCGAGAGCATATCTTTTTCGTTACGTTGCTCGTTCTTGTAGTCTTTATTCTAATGCCAAATCCAAACCCTCAATGAATACGCTCGGAAATATTCTCCAGCTTCCTCCAATGTTTGAAAGGTTCGTCCTAGATACGGATCACTAGCATCTACGGGGGTGTTGGAGCTCGACACGAAATCAGACATTGTGAAACAAGACATATGTAGAAATATAGACTACGCTTAACAATCAAATGACATTTTCAACTGAAAATATTACCTAAACATTATCTTGACGAATAGACCAATTTAGGATGACAAATATATCATATACATAATCTCAAAAGTCTCCCATTTTGCTAATTATAGATTTATTGAACATAACAAATTAAAATTACTAAGATAAATAGACAAATTCATCATGCCAAAATACAACAAATGTATCTCAAAAAATTCGAATTTAAATAGGATAGATGTGCCGAAATTAGCACCCCTAAAAAAATCAAAATTAACTACAATAAACTTCTTTAAAGTTAACAAATTAATTTCTAGAACATCACAAGTTGATGAATAGAGTGACAAATTTCTAGAACATCATCAAAAATCTATAATTTTTTGTCCAAAAAAAATATATATACTTCATCAGTCAATCCACCCAGAAAATATTTGAGATCAGAAACTTACCTTGCTTGACTGAAGATTGAAGCAAGTGTTACTCGAAGCTTGAGGGGAGCCGAAAATGGAAGCAAGTGAATCCGAAGGAAAAGAAAATTTTGCCGAAAGAGCTGAGAATTAGGGAACTTTGGGGTATATAGGAAATAATGTCTGCGATACTGTATAGCGGAAATTATTCCCGACACTCTGACACGTGTAGAAATAAAGACCTGACAAGAGACTCTCTTCCCGGGCGACGGGACAGGCCCTGACAGGTGTCAGCCTAGGGGACGTCCGCTACACTGTATAGCGGACGTCTTTTTGCTGTCTCCCATCAGGACTTTAATGTTGTCCGCTATACAGTGTAGCGGACAGGCGCGGAGGGGCAAAAAGGTAAAAAAGTCCGTCCGCGACACTGTACGGCGGACGACTGACAGTTTTCAAAAAAGGCGTGATCTGGGCCGTCCATCTTTCAGGATGGACGGTCAGATCGCGCTTGCAACTTCTCCTATTTTGCTAGCGCTCTCAACGGATCAGCTCCCATTAAAATTAAGTCCTAATAAGTTAGTTCATTAATTAGTTATAGTTTTAGAATTATTAAAATTAATTTTTTAATTATAAGACTTACTGATATGCAAATTAACATATCAAGGAATTGGGACTTCATTCAAGACAATTAAAAACACCATAGTAATTAAGAATTATTTGATTTGATTGCACCCTTTTTTTTCTAATACATATGTGATATCTTTTCAAAATCTCATATCTGCTTATATAGCTACTTTGTTGATCTTCCAGTCTTATCAAAGTAAAAAATTATCCTGTAATTTGATTATTGATTTGATATATTATATAGATAATTTTTGCAATGACTATGTATGTGTAAATAAACATACATTTATTACATTAAAATAAGTGTAACATAATTTTTTCCTTCTAAATATCAGTAAGTTATATTTTTTAGATACGTGGTATTTTGTCTTTGTATGAGAGACTTAGTTTTTAGAACATAATATTCGAAATCAAATCCTAAAAAATTCGTATAATTAGAGTTTTAGAATTAGTTGTCACATTATATAAGGCTTCCTCGTATATCCCATATATAGTTCCTGCAAAATTAAATAAACTTAAAAGTATGGATCACATCCAAAATAATATTTACGTACCTTTATATACATTGACATGTTTAGTATATAGCTTTAAGCCCTTTTCAAATATTAGATTTATGAATAAGTTTTATCATTATTATAATTTTAATGAATAATAATTGTACTCATTTGTTATTTGTGTGTCAATTTTTTATTTTTATCAAAAGGATTCTAAAAGCTATTATACTATATTAACAAATCATTATATACATCAATTACGGTAAGCGAATTTAATTATTATATTTTATTGTTTCAATATGAATTGTAACATCGTTTTTTTTCTCTTCTAAATCTACCATGTTATTTTCGTTTTTAAGATATACGAATTTTTATATTCATATTAGAGAGTGTATTTAAGGATGCAATAGTTAAAATTAAGTCTTAGTAAGTTAGTTCATCAATCAGTTAGAGTTTTAGAACGTTTAGAATTAATTTTTCAATTATCTAAGACTTACTAATATGGAAACTAACTTGTCAAGACATAAGAACCCTATCCAAGATAGTATTCTCAATTGTAGCATCATTTTTTTTCTCTTTTAAATCTAGTTATTTTCATTTTTTTATTAAATATATGAATTTTTATATTGATATTAGATAGTGATTTTAATGATATAATAGTCAAAATTAAGTCCTAGTAAGTTAATTAATCAATCAGTTAGAATTTTAGAACGTTTAGAAATTGTTTTTCAATTATATAAGGTTTAGAAATATGGAAATTAACTTATCAAGAAATAAGAACCACATCCAAGATAATATTCTCAATTGCAACATCATTTTTCTTTCTCTTCTAAATATAGTATGTTATTTTCGTTTTTAATATATAAGAATTTTTATATTCGTATTAGAGAGTGATTTTAAGGATATAACAATCAAAATTAAGTCCTAGTAAGTTAGTTCATCAATCAGTTAGAGTTTTAGAACATTTAGAATTCGTTTTTCAATTAAAGAAAGCTTTATAATATGAAAATTAACTTATCAAAATAAGAACCTCATCAAAGATAATATTCTCAATTTTAGCATCATTTCTTTTTCTCTTCTAAATTGAGTATATTATTTTCGTTTTCAATATATAAGAATTTTTATATTCATATTAGAGAGTGATTTTAAGGATACAATAGTCAAAATTAAGTCCTAAAAAGTTAGTTCATAAATTAGTTAGAGTTTTAGAACGATTAGAGTTAGTTTTTCATCTTTATAAGGCTTAATAATATGAAAATTAACTTATCAAGAAATAAGAACCCATCTAAAATAATATTCTCATTTGTAGCATCATTTTTTTTCTTCTAAATCTAGTATGTTATTTTCGTTTATAAGATATCTGAATTTTTATATTCATATTAGATAGTGATTTTAAGGATACAATAGTCAAAGTTAAGTCCTAATAAGTTTGTTCAAATTGAGGCTTACTAATATAAAATTAACTTATAAGATATAAGAACCCCATCCAAGATAATATTTTCAAATGTAGCTTCATTCTCTCTTTTTCTGTTCTAAATCTAGTATGTTATTTTCGTTTTTAAGATATATATAAAATTTTATATTCATAGTAAAGAGTGCTTTTAAGGATACAAAAGTCAAAATTAAGTCTTAATTAAGTTAGTTTAATGAATCAGTTAGAGTTTTAGAACGTTTATAATTTATTTTTTAATTATATAAGGCTTAGCAATATGAAAATTAACTTATCAAGATATAAGAACCCCATCCAAGATAATATTGTCAATAATAGCATCTTATTTTGATCTTTTAGTGCTAATTACACCTATATCCTTGAGGTTATGGGGTAATTACAGGCAAGGACAATAGTTTGGACAAATTACACTTGTGTCCGTTGACCAAACGGAACCCTAAAAATCCTAACGGTTTTGATGAAAAGACTGTATTGGCCCTAAGTTGGAACCTTATTTTTTTTTCTAATGCCATTACTTCATTAAAAAAAAGAAAAGAAAGACTTTACTTTACTCTTAACCCCCCCAACCCCCGCCCACCCCATCTGCATCCCCCTTCCCCGTCACCCACCCACCCTGTCTTCCTCCCCTTCCCCGGTGCCGCACCCCGCTTGCCTCCCCCTTCCTCGTCACCCCGTCACCGCCCACCCCATCTACCTCCCCCATCCTCGTCACCGCCCACCCCAAGCCACCGAGTGTAATCACCTGCCAGCGTCGAAACCTATCGCCGACGACATCACCCTTCCCCTTTATCTCTTCTCTCCTCCCCCACAACAACCCACTCCCTCATTCCATGCCAGCAGCTCCATCGCCCCACGCCGCCGGTAACTCCATCGCCCAATCGAGTTCAGGTCCCTTTTCGGCGACAAGAGGTCGTTGTAATCTTCGGGTTTTGAAGCCCTAATTTTCAATTACAGATTGAAACCCTAATTTGCCAATTAGGGTTTTGAAGCCCTAATTTGCAAATTAGGGGTTTGAAACCCTAATTGGCATATTGAGACCTTTGAGAAATGACATATTGAAACCCTAATTTGCAAATTAGGTTTTTGAACCCCTAATTTGTAAATTAGGGTTTTGAAACCCTAATTGGCAGATTTAGAAATTAAATATTGAAACCCTAATTTGTAAATTAGGGTTTTGAAACCCTAATGTTTAAATTAAGGCTTAAAATCTTAATTTAAATTTTTTAAAATATTCTGTATATAAAAGGGTAGTATCATCATTTTAAAAATACGTATTGCTGACATCATTAAAAAAGTATAATTTTTGGATGGAACCCTGATGGATGGACACGTTTAATACATTTTAAAAATGTTTGGTCACGAAATGTTACATTTTGAAACTTTGTGTCCTTGACTGTAATTACTCCCTAACCTCAGGGACATATGTGTAATTAGCCTTATCTTTTAAATCTAGTATGCTATTTTTGTTTTTAAGATATATGAAATTTTATATTCACAGTAAAGAGTTAATTAAGTCCTAATGTGTTAGTTCATGAATCAGTTAGAGTTTTAGAACGCTTAGAGTTAGTTCTACAATTATATAAGTCTTAGTAATATGAAAATTAACTTATCAAGAAATAAGAACCCCATGCAAGATAATTTTCTCAATTGTAGCATCGTTTTTTTTTTCTCTTCTAAATTTAGTTTGTTATTTTCGTTTTTAAGATATATGAATTTTTATATTCATATTAGAGAGTGGTTTTAAGGATACAATAGTCAAAATAAAGTCCTAATAAGTTAGTTCATCAAACAGTTAGAGTTTTAGAACGTTTAGAATTTGTTTTTCAATTACATTAGGCTTAGTAACTTGAAAATTAATTTATCAAGTAATAAGAATTTCATCCAAGATAATATTCTCAATAGTAGCATCAATTTTTTTTTTCTCTTTTAAATCTAGTATCTTATTTTTGTTTTTAAGATATATGAACTTTTATATTCATATTAAAGAGTGGCTTTAAGGATATAATAGTCAAAATTAAGTCCTAATAAGTTAGTTCATGAATCAGTTAGAGTTTTAGAACGTTTATAATTAGTCTTTCAATTATATAAGGCTTAGTAATATAGAAATTAACGTATCATGAAATAAGAATCCCATCCGAGATAATATTTTAAACCTTTAATGACACTTATAATTCTATTTCACATTAAAAACATAATGTGATGACGTGTCAAGTAAAGAAGTTGTATCTCTGTGATGATTTGTCGCACAAAGAAACTATCACTTCGCCTCTCGCTTCGCTTATTATATATTACTAACTCAGAATCCCGTGCCAAACACGGGACGGTTTATTAACAATAATTTATTTTAGTAGTTTTGAAATGCATATTAAAATATATTGTACAATTTTATAATTTTATGGTTATTTCATCAAAGATAGTTACTTTAATTTTTTTACTTGAACTTTCTCATAATAAAATAAACTAACCCTTCTGGTGAAATATCAATAAGTAATGTCCTTGTACATATTGCTAATTTTGATATAGTAACTATATAGATGAACAAAACTTAAAAATTTATTTAGCACACAAAAAAGAAAAAGTAAATTCTACTAATAAAAATATGTGTAGAACATATTGAGATTAATTTGCTATTACACAAGACATTTTTATTATTTTCTAAGTATCTTTTAAAAATAATTTGTACCTTTGAATGGATTGCATATTAGTTTAATTTTGATAGAAAAAATTTTGGTCCATATATTTGTTTATAGCATGTTATTTATAAAATTTAATGAACACGACTAATTAAGTAAGGATGATGTGGTATTTTTAGAAGCAAGTGTAATATATGAACAAAGTATACAGAGAAAATAGTAATCGGTGCATGAGGTAATCATGTAAAGCTTAAAAAGTTTAATCAACATGATTATATAGGATAGCTCAAAACCTCGAAGTAGGAAAATTATTGAAAAAAATTTAACCAACATTTCACAAAGTATACAATAAGCATGCTTATTAAGTAAGATTTCTCTTCAGATATAATAAGATTTTCAATCTAAGTTTTAGTCTACATTCATCACGACATATCTAATATCTTTTTAGATTTTATATAAAAAATTAGAATTATAAAAATTAACATAAAATCATAAATGATATATTGCTAATGCAGAATTTAGGATGTTTAAGAGTTTAATTACTCACGTTAAAAATATCATAGAAAAAAATTGGATCAAAACTTTAGCAACATGAAATTAGTTGAATTTAAGAAATGCTCTCATAATTAAGGCTTTAAATTTACACTATTTTTTAAAAAATATATCTCATTTAGAATCTGCATATTATGGTATTTCTATCTTTAACCAATGCGACTAAATAGGATAGCGCAAGACCTTAGAGTAAAGAAATTACTGACCAAAATTTTTAACCAATATATTAATCAAGTTAAATTCATTTATCATTAGATCACGTTTTTATTCTAAATCTTATTAGTTAGTTTTTGGGTCTATAGATTTTAATTTTCATATTATAAAACACTTTCAAGGACATAATTGTCAAAATGAAGTCTTAATAGATTAATATATTGATTAGGTAGAGTTTTAAAATGATTAGAATTAGTTTTTAAATTAATTTTTTCTTCTAAATCAAAAGTATTATTTTCGTTTTTTATATATGATTTTTATATTCATATTAGATAGTAGTTCATAAAGATACAATAGTCAGTATTAAGTCCTAATAAGTTAGTATAATGATAAGGTTTAGTTTTAAAATGATTAGAATTGGTTTTTGAACTAAATAAGACTTACTAATATAGAAGTTAATTAATCTTAAAATAAGGATCTGACGACGTGTCATATAAAAAAGCGATGATGTGTCGCATAAAGAAGTTATCGATACCTTTCTCGCTTCGCTTATTATATATTACTAGCCCAGAATCCCGTGCCAAGCACGGGACGTTTATTAACAGTAATTTATTTTAGTAGTTTTGAAATGCATAATAAAATATATTGCACAATTTTATTATTTAATAAATGGTTATTTCATAAACGATAGTTACTTTAGTTTTTGCCTTGAACTTGATTGTAATAAATTAAATTAACCCTTTTGGTGAAATATCAATAAGCAATGTCCTTGTGCATATTTATTAATTCTGGTTTGGTAACTATATATGTAACGACCCGGTCTACGGCCCCACCACAAGGCATTGCCTCCCTAAAAAAGGCTAGCCAAGTAGGTACTTATGAGTTCATAGGCAGGGTCTTATAAGGCCAATCGCAAACTCTTCCACAACCGATGTGGGATATTACAATATCCCCCCTTATTCCTTAGCGTCCTCGCTAAGGCAATTTATCACACATAACCCAGAATCTTCCTCTCTAGCCAATGTGAGATATACCCAACTCACCCTTCGCTGTCCCAACCATCCTCTTAATGTGGGATACACCCGGGCTTGCCTTCGTTTCCCCCAACCATCAGCAACCCGACTGGACAGCCCAACCCGAGCTTTCGAGAGTCGGTTCTGATACCATCTGTAACGACCCGGTCTACGGCCCCATCACAAGGCATTGCCTCCCTCAAAAGGGCTAGCCAAGTAGGTACTTATGAGTTCATAGGCAGGGTCTTATAAGGCCAATCGCAAACTCTCCCGCAACCGATGTGGGATATTACAATATAGATCAACAAAAATCAAAAGTTCATTTAGTAAACAAAAAAATAAAAGAAAAGAAAAAGTATTGATAAAAATATGCGGAGGACATATTGAGATCAATTTGTTGTTGCACAAGACATTATTTGTTCATAGCATGTTATTTATAAAATTTAATCAACACAACTAATTAAGTAAAGATGATGTGCCATTTTCAGAAACAAATGTAATCCACCAACGAAGTATACTGAGAATATAGTAATCAGTGCATGTGGTAATTATATAAAGTTTAACCGACATGACTTCATAGATAGCTCAAAATCTCATAATAAGGAAATTGTTAAACAAAATTTAACCAAGATTTCACAAAGTATACAATAAGCATGCTTACTAAGTAAGATTTATCTTCAAATATAATAAGGTTTTCAATCTAAGTTTTAGTCTACATTCATTACAATATAACTAATATCTCTTTTAGATTTTATATGCAATTATATTCAGAAGTATAAAAGTTAACATAAAATCATAAATGGTATATTGCTAATGCAGAATTTAGAATGCTTAAGAGTTTAATTACTCACAATAAAAATACCATAGAAAAAAAATGGTTCAAACTTTTCCAACATAAAATTAGTTGAATTTAAGAAATTCTCTCTAACTAAGGTTTTAAATTTACGGTATTTCTTTATTATATTTCATATAGAATCTGCATATTATGGTATTTCTGCATTTAACCATTGCAACTAAATAGGGTAGCGCAAAACCTTAGAGTAAGGAAGTTATTGACCAAAACTTTTGACCACCATATTTAGTTACATTCGTATTGAATTTACAGGAAACTTAAATATGAATTTGAAATGGTACCTAATTTTCTTATTAAATCTCTTAACCAATTTTTGTTTTACAGGTTAATATTTCATGTCAGAGAGCTTTCAATATATAATATTCAAATAAAGTCATATTAGGTTACTATATTGGCTAGAAAATTTTGAATGATTCGAATTAATTTTTGTATTGCATAAGGCTTATTATTTAAGTGTTTACTAGATTTGCCGATTTAATTAATTACAAAATTAAGGATCCCGTTCAAAATAATGTTTGGAGATCTTAGCAACATTAATATGTTTAACATTAATTTTTATAACTCTTATTATATTAGAAACACAATGCAAAAGGTGTCATGAGCCGTAATTGCATTTCTCGCCTCAGTTATTAGATATTATAGTTCTGAATCATGAATCAAGCTGGAACAAGTTAATAAAATATTTCAAAAAGTTACAAAAGCGTATCAATGCATACGACATTCAAGAAACAAAAAGAGATTAACATCTTATAGGAAAAAAATCTAGTCTTGCTAAAACTCTAATTTTCGGTAAGAAATTTTTAATACTTTATTTGGAAAAGTTTCAAGTAACTTGTCAAGATTATATTATTATTAAGTTTTTTTAGTAGTTCAACATGTAACATTTCAAAACCAAGTCTCTTAGCTTCAAAAGCTAGGTTAAGAGTTCTGTATCTTTGGAATCGTAAATGTCATAGTCCATTCTTATCTTTTTCATGAATTATTGTTTCAAGAAATTACCAATTTATTAATATACAAACATGACTCATTATAAGCAGTACTATAACACAATCTACTCATTATTCTTTCAACTTACAGTTCAAAGGAACTAAAGCAAACATATATGCGTATGCAAATATTATGTAAGAATTGCATGACAATCTAATCAAGGTTTTAATTGTAACGCCCCGTCTTTTTCAGAGCGTTAATTTCAAATAAATAAAAGTAGAAAACCTCAAAATATCCAAAAGTCTCCCAATTGGGTATTCAGAGCATCTAAGAATAACTCTCCAATAAACATCAATAAATATCGCACCAGCTTAAAACTGTTACATTGACCTCAATTACTCATACACGGAGCTCCAAAATAAAATCTAAAGTAAAATCTATTCGTACAATAAATATAAAAGGAAAATCCTTCCCTAAAAAGCTTCTTATTTTCCTTTTATATTTATTGTACGAATAGATTTTACTTTAGATTTTATTTTGGAGCTCCGTGTATGAGTAATTGAGGTCAATGTAACAGTTTTAAGCTTGTGCGACATTTATTGATGTTTATTGGAGACTTATTCTTAGATGCTCTGAATACCCAATTGAGAGACTTTTGAATATTTTGAGGTTTTCTACTTTTATTTATTTGAAATTAACGCTCTGAAAAAGACGGGGCATTACAGTTGGTATCAGAGCTTAGGTTTGAGATTCTGTAGACTTCTAAGCCTAAAATATATGTGATTGGAATTAGACCTTAAAAAGGTGGATTAAGTTTTGAGAATTTTTTTTCATATTGGAGCATAAGATTGAGATTTGGGAATAAGCTTGGGATTTGGGTCGAGTATGCAATAGTAGAACGAATGTTACTTGCCTTTGGAATTCAAATATCTTTAAGTGTTAATCAAAGAGGATGATTGAAGGATAGGACTATGATCTTTTGATGCATATGAGTAGCTCTATCAGATAGTGTACGAAAAATGTTGTGATTTCAAGATACAAGTGATATGGTAACAGATTATATATATATATATATATATATATATATATATATATATATATATATATATATAGTGAATTTGAAAGAAGATGTTGACATTAGTAGATCCTGATGCCAATTTATTTGTTTCGATATCCTTTTGTAAGCATCTAAGACCTAGAAACTTGTAGCCATAGTCATATGTAGATACCCTGTGGAAAACCACGTGGTGGCCCCTATGATTTATAATTCATGCCCCATCAGTATTGATGATAGAGATTTAAGTGTTGAATTTTTTTTTGTGGATATGAAACACTGAGATATAATTTTGGGTGTGGACTGATTTCCTTTCCAATCAAGATAGATTTCTTTAAGAAAGAGGATGGTTAAACGATAAGATTGTGATCTTCTGGTGATTAGCTCCAACAACTAGTAACTATAGACTGTAGAGGTTGTGATTGAGAGATATAAGTGATGTGATAGCTTATAGACTTAAACTTTGATGGAATACATATTTAAAGATTGACTTGGTGCGGTCTTGAGTAACCATGTGTTTGAAGTACTAAGACATTTGGGGGTTTAGAATTCTGGAATTTCATAATTACGGTTTGATTAAGTATTATCATTATTTGAAAAGCTAATGTGTGGCCGATGCATTAGGCTGGTAGCGTGTCAATAACTTAGCAACTTTAGTAACTAGTTAATCTCAGTTGTCAGCAACATGTCATTTAGGGAGCATTGAGATGACTTCATTTGTGGCTTTTTATGAGCATATATTTGATCACCTAGATACTAGTATATACTTAAGGTGGTGATGAGAACGAAAGTTAGAACTCAAGGTTTGGATCTCGCAGAGTACAAGTCATATGTGACAATTACTCAGTACTTTGGTATACTATAAGCTTGAAGTTAAGCACGTTACTATCAGGTGGACTGTGCAAATGGTATGATTTGATGTATTATCAGAGTAACACAGTGAAAGCGTGATGGATTAGAATTTCATTTGTTGGATTCTGAGTGGAGCCATTTAGTTCAATACATTTTGTATGCTAGTTAAGTCATAAATACTTCGAGGTTGAAATTTCATTCTACAGTGTGAGGAATGTAATGACTTGTGTTGGAAGGCAAAAAGCTACTTTTGATGATTAAGGAACATTCAATTCCGAGGACAGAATTATTTTAAGGAGAGAAGAATGTAATATCCCAGATTTTGGCTACATGTGTAAATAATAGTAATAAAAAAATATTCTGACATAGAACTAAGTCATGGGCTTTAGAGAATTTGTTTGGAGGTTTTTTAGTGACAAAATTAACCTTTAATAGTGTTAGTGGCTAATGTGATTAGATTAGATATTATGAAGGAAAAAAAAAGATTTTGACTTGGATTAGGATTTTAAGTCATATTGTGATTAAATTGGTAATAAGGACTTTAAGTTGTATTATGACTGCACTAACAATTAGGACTTCAAGTTATATTAGAATTAGAGTAGCAAACTATATAAGGGTGGAGAAGACATAAGAGTCTTCATATTTTTTTAGCAAACATTGTTTTACTTGGGTATCCAAGTAAAACAATGGTGATTGATCTAAGATGAAGAGGAGATTTTTGACGTTATATTCGTTACTTTGAGGTAAGGGTTTTCTCACACGTTTACCCAATCTGAATTCTGATTATCAATCCGTTCGTCAATTGATTTGTTGTTTAAAGAGATCTATTGATTCTTTAGAACCCTAATTACATTCTTGATCGTTACGCTAAACAGTTCTTTGTACTTTCGATTATTGACTTTGATTCGTGATCTTTTTGTTGTAAATCCTTATAACAACTTTAAGAGTCCATACCTTTTTCATCCCTTGTCCAATTTCAGTGTTCATGCACTTTTTGAAAACCTCAGATAGTTTACTACAACTTTGTAGTTTTGGGTTTTCTGAAATTCCAAGTGATAGATATTCGAAAATAGACCTAAACAATTTTATGCTTATATTTCTACCAATTCAAGTCATCCAACATCGATTAATTGTATCTTATTTTTTTATCATTGGTTTTTAATGATATTGGACATTCTGAAATCCTTGAATCGTTTTTTTCAACTTTGTAGTTTAAGATTTTATCAGAATCCATTTGGTTCTTGGTCAAAATTGAGTTTGAAAGTTATTTGTCAGTGCAGACCTTTCTGTTTTTTACACTGTAAATCATCCCACTTCGATTTGTTCTATCTCCTTTGTTTCTCGTTGATTTTTCATGATTCTAAAAAATCTGAAAACCTTAAAGAGTCCTCTTAAACTTCTTAGTTTTATGTTTTATCAGAATCTATCTATTTTCTGATCGAAATTCAGTTTGAAAGTTATTCGTCGGTGCAAAAGTTGTTGTTTGACACTGCAAATCAGCTTACTCTGACTTACTCCATCTTATTTGTTTCTTATCCAAATATGATGTTCTTAGACATTAACGAGTCCTCTTCCTTTGAGTTATCTTAGAATTTGTTGATTTCATTATTGAAGTTAGCCCTTGAATAAAACTATTCTCCATAGAATCGTGAGAACGAGAATGACTTTGTCGGCTTCTAACTCTTGGTGTTTATTAAGTTGATTTGGTATATGTTTTTATATCTGGGGCGAGCCATGTCACAGTGTATGTGACTTATCTATTTCTGACTTACCCACGTGGATTGGAACGTGGGCTAGCTCAGCGGGATGAGTTAGAGATCGCGATCTTACTTTATGAACCTTGTCTCACGTGTCAGTGATGGCACGCGTGACACATTTCTGAATGGCTCCCGTAGTCTTCGTCTTTGTTCTGATTGAACATTTAGATTTTGATATCTGATCTATTTGAAGATATTTTGGAACTTATCTTAAATATTATTGAATTCAGTAGAGTCTTTTTGAAACATAAGATATCATTATTAGAGCTTATGGAAACGTTTCGAACTTAATATTGTATTGTCCGCAGGTACAAGCTATTTGACCTTGTTTCTAATATGACTTCTGAATTGAAAATTAGTGCATTGGTTTTGGTACTCGCCATGCACCTTGGTATCATACTTTATCAACTCCAAGTACTATTATTGATAGTGCGTGCTTTGTGCTCTGTGGGTGGGTGTGTGCGATTATCTTTACTGGGCTTTGTGCTCACCCTTTTTACTTTCAGGTTAACAGCTAGTGTTTGGAGCTGTGCAAAGGATTATAAGGCATGGCTAAGTAAGAAGCTTTTTAGGGAAGGATTTTTCTTATATATTTATTGTACAAATAGATTTTACTTTAGATTTTATTTTGGAGCTCCGTGTATGAGTAATTGAGGTCAATGTAACAGTTTTAAGCTGGTGCGACATTTATTGATGTTTATTGGAGACTTATTTTTAGATGCTCTGAATACCCAATCGGGAGACTTTTAGATATTTTGAGGTTTCTACTTTTATTTATTTGAAATTAACGCTCTGAAAAAGACGGGGCATTACATTAATAGTCAAAATCAAAGCCTAATACATAAATATGTCTCTAGCATAGAGTTTAAACATTATACAATTGATATTCATAAGGTTTACAAATATTGCGACAATTATAACACGAATTTTTCAACAATAAATCGTAATAAAGAGTTTTCTTTTTCCCTTAAATACTTATATATGAGATATAACCACTTTGGTGGTAGTTATGTCTTATTTAAAAATGCTGACTTACAATTTGTTTATTAAATCAATGTATCACATTATTAACGGTGACTATATATATATATATATATATATATATATATAATGATAGAACATTTAACTCAATTAGAACGTCATTTTTTCCCCTTCCAAATCTAATATGGTATTTTCATCTTTTCTCGATATATGAATATTTATATTCACATTAAAGAGTGATTTTAAGAATATAATAGTCAAAATTAAGTCATAATAAGTTAGTGTATTGATTAGGTTGATTTCTAAAATGTTTAGAATTAATTTTTAAATTATACAATCCTCATTATTCTTGCAAAATTAATCAAATTTAAATAGAAATGCACCTATCAAAATCATTTTTAGATCCCTTTTCTTCTAAGTCTTGTAAGTTGTTTAATCTTAGTTATAACACTGTTTTTTTTCTTTTAAATCAAAAGTATTATTTTTGTTTTTTATATATATGAGCTTTTATATTCATATTAGAGAGTTGTTTTAAAGATACAATAGTCAATATTAAGTCCTAGTAAGTTAGTATAATGATAAGGTTGAGTTTTAGAATGATTAGAATTAGTTTTTGAATTTTGAAGACATAGTTGTAAAAAAAAAAGTCTTAATAGATTAATATATTGATTAAGTAGAATTTTAAAATGATTGATCACGTTTTTTATTCTAAATCTCATAAGTTATTTTTTGGGTCAATGGATTTTAATTTAAGGACATAATTGTCAAAATGAAGTCTTTATAGATTAGTATATTGATTAGATAGAGTTTTAGAATGATTAGAATTAGTTTTTAAATTAATTTCTTCTTCTAAATCAAAAGTATTATTTTTGTATTTTATATTTATGAATTTTTATATTCATAGTAGAGAATAGTTTTAAAGATACAATAGTCAATATTAAATCCTAATAAGTTAGTATAATGATAAGGTTGAGTTTTAGAATGATTAGAATTAATTTTTGAATTTTAAGGACATAATTGTCAAAAGGAAGTCTTAATAGATTAGTATATTGATTAGGTAGAGTTTTAGAATTATTAGAATTAGTTTTTAAATTAAATAAGACTTACTTATATTGAAGTTATTTAATCTTAAGGAAAAGATATGATGATGTGTCATATAAAAAAGCGATGATATGTCGCGCAAAGAAGTTATCAATATTTTTCTTGCTTCGCTTATTATATATTACTAGCCCATAATTACGTGCCAAGCACGGGACAGTTTAGTAACAATAATTTATCTTAGTAGTCTTGAAATGCATAATGAAATATCTTGCACAATTTTATAATTTTATGATTATTTTATCAAAGATAGTTACTTTAATTTTGGCTTGAACTTTATTGTAATAAAATAAATTAACCTTTCTGGTCAAATACCAATAAGCAATGTCCTTGTGCATATCTGTTAATTCTGATTGGGTAACTATATAGATGAACAAAAATTAAAAGCTTATTTAGTACACAAAAAAAGAAAAAGTAAATTCTACTGATAAAAATATGCGGAGAACATATTGAGATCAATTTGCTATTGCGTAAGACATTTTTATTATTTTCTACGTATCTTTTAACAAAAAATTGTACCTTTGATTGGGTTGTCCATAACATTAGTTATATATTAGTTTAATTTTGTCAGAGAAAATTTTGATCCACATATTTGTTTATAGCATGTTATAAGAGTTAATCAGCACAACTAATAAAGTAAGGACGGTGTGACATTTTTAGAAGCAGAGAAAATAGTACTTATATAAAGTTTAAATAGTAATCAGAGCATGAAGTAATTATATAAAGGTTAACCAACATGACTATATACGATAGCTCAAAACCTCGTAGTAAGAAAATTGCTGAACAAAATTTAACCAACATTTCACAAAGTATATAATAAGCATGCTTACTAAGTAAGATTTATCTTGAGATATAATAAGGATTCCAATCCAAGTTTTAGTCTACATTCATCACACAATAACTAATATCTTTTTAGATTTTATATGCAATTCTATTCAAAATTATAAAAGTTAACATAATTAAAATCATAAATGGTATATTGCTAATGTAGAATTTAGAATGCTTAATAGTTAATTACTCACATTAAAAATACCATAGAAAAAATTAGTTCAAAACTTTTTCAACATAAAATTAGTTGAATTTAAGAAAAGCTTACATAATTAAGGTTTTAAATTTACACTATTTTTTTAATGTATCTCATATATAATCTGCATATTATGGTATTTTTACATTTAACCAATGCGACTAAATAGGATACCGCAAAACTTTAGAGTAAGGAAATGATTGACCAAAATTTTTAATTAGTTATCAAGTTAGATTCATATTTGAATTTAGAGAAAACTTAAATATGAATTTGAAATAGAACCTAATTTTTCTTATTAAATCTCTTAAGTAATTTTTTTTACAGATTAATATTTCATGTTAGAGAGATTTTTCGATATATAATATTCCCATAAAGTCATAATATATTACTATATTGGTTAGAAAATTTTAAATATTTTGAATTGATTTTTGAGTTGCATAAGGCTAATTATTTAAATGTCTACTATATTTGTTGATTTAATTAATTACAAAATTAAGGACCCCATTCAAAATAATGTTTGGAGATCTTTAGTAATATTAATGTGTTTAACATGAGTTTTTATAACTCTTATTATATTAGAAACACAATGCAATAAGGTGTCATGATTGCATTTCTTGCCTCAATTATTAATTATTATAGCTCAGGATTCCAAGCCAAGCTCGAGTAAGTTAATAAAATATTTTAAAAAGTTGCAAAAAGTGTATCAATGAATACCACATTTCAAGAAACAAATAGAGATTTACATCTTATGGGAAAAACACTACTTCTGCTAAAACTATAATTGCAGTTAGTAAGAAATTTTTAATACTTTATTTGTAACAGTTTTAAGTAACTTGTCAACACTATATTATTATTAAGTTATTTTAGTGGCCCCATTTGATTCATTTAAAAACCAAGTCTATTAGCTTGAAAAGTTAGGTTAAGAGTACTCTGCAAAATTATTTAGACATAAAAATTAGGATTCTATCAAAATTTAAATTAATTATTAGATAACGTTTTTATTTTATATCTCATAAGTTATTTTTTGGGTCTATGCATTTTATTTTTCATATTAAAAAACACTTTCAAGAACATAATTGTCAAAACAAAGTCTTAATAGATTAGTATATTGATTAGATAGAGTTTTAGAAGGATTAGAATTGGTTTTTAAATTAAAATTTTTCTTCTAAATTGAAAGTATTATTTTCGTTTTTTTATATATATGAGTTTTTATATTCATATTAGAGAGTAGGTTTGAAGATACAATAGTATAATGATAAGGTTGAGTTTGAGAATGATTAGAATTAGTTTTTGAATTTTAAGGACATAATTGTCAAAAAGAAGTCTTAATAGATTAGAATATTGATTAGGCCGAATTTTAAAATGATTAGAGTTAGTTTTTAAATTAAATAGGACTTACTGATATAAAAAAGAAGCAATGATGTGTCGCGCAAAGAAGCTATCAATGTCTTTCTTGCTTCGCTTATTATATATTATATAGATATAGATTATATAGATTCTTCTAAATTGAAAGTATTATTTTCGTTTTTTATATATATGAGTTTTTATATTCATATTAGAGAGTAGGTTTGAAGATACAATAGTATAGTGATAAGGTTGAGTTTGAGAATGATTAGAATTAGTTTTTGAATTTTAAGGACAAAATTGTCAAAAAGAAGTCTTAATAGATTAGAATATTGATTAGGCCAAATTTTAAAATGATTAGAGTTAGTTTTTAAATTAAATAGGACTTATTGATATAAAAAAGAAGCGATGATGTGTCGCGCAAAGAAGCTATCAATGTCTTTCTTGCTTCACTTATTATATATTATATAGATATAGATATAGATTATATAGATATAGATATATAGATAGCAGCTTTTGCCAGGTTAGAGTAAGTATACATAAATGAGGATAGTGACATAGTGTTGCATTTAGTATTCTATCAGTATTATTGGTACTACGGTCCCAGTAACATTGTAATATGCAACTGACGTATCAATGTTTTGGTTTTGTATGAACGAGAAATGTACATGTCAAAACTTTGTACCGGGTAGTATGAAATACCATTATCTTGAAACAGGCATGTACATGCGCCAACCTTACGGTGTAGACTTTGGTGAAGTGGAATATATAAATAGTCTACAAATGCCCAACTAGCTGCACAATCTTTCTGCTTACCCACTACAATGCAGAGAAACATACAACTCCTTGTCCTCTGGTTTTGTCTATGTGGCCTAGCGTTGACGCTGGCCACAACCGCGGACAACACCACCACCATCACCAAAGCCACCACCATTGCCAAGCCCGACTGCCAAACGCGATGCGGAAACTTGACTGTTCCATACCCGTTTGGCATCGGGCCAGGATCGAATTGTTCCATAGGCGAGGGGTTCGACATCACCTGCAACACTTCCTTCTACCCTCCCAAACCCTTCATAGGTGATCTTGAAATTTATGACATTTCGGATACTCAACTCCGTGTTTCCAACGTCATGGCTAAGAAATGCTACAACCAAACGGGCGGTGTCGTCCACGAAAACACCGCCTCGACTAGTCTGCTAACGACGCCATACAGCTTCTCCGAGGTTAACACTTTCACCGTCATTGGTTGCGATGATTTTGCTTTGATATCTGGATCTGACCAGCGGAATTTCACTAGCGGGTGCGTGTCAATGTGTTCAAAAGCCGAGGACGTGCTGAACGGGTCGTGCTCAGGAATCGGATGTTGCCAAACATCCATTCCTAAGGGTTTACAGTACTACATCACTTCACTTAGTAGCTTGGAAGACCACAAGGGCGTCTGGTCTTTTGATCCTTGTAGCTACGCGTTTCTTGGAGAGCTGGATAGCTTCACGTTTCGTGGTGCATCGGACTTTTCTGATCCTGACTTCATGACCAGGACCATGGCTAAAGTTCCGTTGGTGCTTGACTGGGTCATTGGGAACCAAAGTTGCATTAAAGCTCAAAAATCAAATGATGTTGTGTGCGAGTCAAATAGTTATTGTGTAGATTCAGACACCGGTTTTGGAGGGTATCGTTGCAGCTGCAACAAAGGTTATGAGGGCAATCCCTATATCAGTCCAGGCTGCCAAGGTTAGCTAGTATGCATCTTTTCATAATCCATGACAGAAACTAATCACATCCATTTCTAATCAAAACATGTTGAGATGTGGTGGAAGTTCTCACCCAAAAACACTTTATCACACACAATTTTTTGGTACAAACTGAATACAAGAGAACTTATTCATCTTTAAATGAAATGTAACAGATTGTGACATTAGGTCTTTGTAATACTTCTCTTCTCAGATATCGACGAGTGTGCGAATCCAGACAACAATACGTGCGACAAGATATGCATCAACACTCCGGGGAGCTATAACTGTTCTTGTCCTCATGGATACTTTGGAGATGGCCAAAAGAGTGGGCGTGGTTGCGTTGCTAAGAACTCTCAATTCCCAGTGATCAAGTTTTCTCTAGGTAATTTACCTTAGGATAAACTTCTATTTCCATCTCATGTTATGTTCAAGCTGAATTCTTGTCTTTTTTTCCATCTGCCTTGCAAAATTTACAAGTACTGAAAATTGTAGTCGTACCATTTTGTGGTTAGGTATGCTTTATGTACAGCTTTCAACTTAAAAATTCGATCATTAATCACCTCTCTCGCGTTGACTTTCGTTTTAGGCCTAGCTATTTCTTGTCTTTGAATGTGTCAAACTTGTTTCATGCGTTTATATTTTACCAAACAAGTATACCCCACAATGAATTTAGAAAGTTAAAGGACCAAAATTTTGGTTTGGAAAGTTTTCTTCCCCCTAAACTGCTTGCATACAACTGAAATCATGCACTTCATGTTGATTTTTTTCGAACATTAGTCCGTTTGAGTTATAACTACTTGTTTTAAACACTAGGTTAGTATGTCCTTTTGCTTTAAGAACAACTGAAATACCATTAAAGTCTATATCTTTGTATAATAATAACTGTCCAAGTGTGTAGTTGAGTAGTCCAAAGGACTCAAATCAGGAGATAAGAGTACGTATCACCACAATTTGTGCTGATGTGTTGATAACATGTGTTTCAAAATTTCTTCCAAAGGAATGGGTTTTGGCTTCTTGTCCATATTCATTGGGATAACTTGGCTCTACTTTAGCATCACGAGAAGGAAGCTCATTAAAACCAGGGAGAAATTCTTTCTGCAAAATGGTGGTTTATTGTTGAAGCAACAGGTTTCTTCGAACGAGGGTGGAGTTGAGTCGACCAAAATCTTTACAGCTGAAGAGCTAGAAAAGGCTACCAACAACTATGCTGAAGACAGGATCGTTGGCCGAGGTGGTTATGGTACTGTGTACAAAGGAATCCTACCTGATAAACGCGTAGTTGCAATCAAGAAGTCGAGGATAATGGATGAGAGCCAAATAGAGCAGTTCATCAATGAGATGGTTATTCTAACGCAGGTTAACCATCGAAATGTGGTGAAGCTCATGGGCTGTTGTTTGGAGAGTGAAGTCCCCTTACTTGTTTATGAATTTGTCTCTAACGGTACTCTCTTCCACCATATCCACAGTAGAGGGGGCATGTCTTGGTTATCGTGGGAGAATCGCTTAAGAATAGCCGCTGAATCTGCTGGTGCACTTGCTTATCTTCATTCAGCAGCTTCAAAGCCAATCATCCATAGAGATGTCAAATCTGCCAACATTTTACTAGACGAACATTACACGACGAAAATATCAGATTTCGGAGCTTCTAGGTTGATTCCTTTGGATCAAGCACAAGTGACTACATTAGTTCAAGGGACACTAGGGTATTTGGATCCTGAGTACTTCCACACAAGCCAGTTGACGGATAAGAGTGATGTTTATAGCTTTGGAGTGGTTCTGGCGGAGCTCTTAACAGGGAAAAAGCCCCTTTGTTTGGAAAGAAGCCAAGAAGAAAGAAATCTAGCGACGTATTTCATCATGTCCGTGAAGAAAAACCGCTTATTTCACATTCTCGAGCCTCGAGTGGTGAGGGAAGGGACTTTAGAGCAACTCCAGATAGTTGCCGAGCTTGTGAAGAAATGCCTCAACCTGAATGGAGAGGATAGGCCTACAATGAAGGAAGTGGCAATGGAACTAGAAGGCTTAAGGAAGTTCACCAAGCATCCTTGGGTTAATCAACATGACCATGAAGAGACTGTTAGCTTAGTTAGTGAAAATGAGCAGTCAGACCTTTACACTGTTCAGCTAAGCCCTTTCAATAATAACCCAGACATCTCTGGACAATATAGCCTGGACAGTAGTCAGTTGATGTTCCCTGCAAATAGCCCTCGGTGACAAGCTCTCTGTTCTGCTGTTCATAAGGTGTGGAGCTTGTGGTTTCTGCTCTCGTTTGTTTGTTTGCTATTTTTGTTGTCAATAGTATTTTAATTTGGCCTTGTAAGCAACTTATTTGATTTCCTTTAATGCAAGTGTACGACTTTTCTATTAATCGTGGTATAAGAGCGAGTCGCTCATGCATAAAGTAAAATTCAGGAAAAACAAAATAACTCTTCACGACGACCGACAAAACCCTATAGAGACGATAATCATCCGAAAGCCGAAGTTGAGAGAATGTTGTTCAGTCATCGCTTACATGGATACTCTCTCAACTCGTCATGTAAACTTTTCTATTTTGACTTTTTGAAACATTTGAAATTACTTAACTTTACAATAATAATTTGGATCTTTTTTGTTTTCTCTCTTCCTCTCTCTTACTCAATTTGATTTGAATTCTTTTTTACTATTTAAAATTCAACCAATTATATATATTTTTTACATTTATCTATCTTCTATGTCAACATGTCCCATTCAAATTTTTTATTTATATCTTTGCAATTCCATTAATTCCTAGATTTTGCTAAAAGTATTTATCTATATATACTTTCTAATCTTAAATCTTTTTTATTGTCTAGAGAAACCTAATATTCTTCATCAGTTTTTCTCTTTAACTACCATAATCTCCTTCCTTTTATTTCATTACAAGTTTATATATATAGTTTACTCTCCCATTTTTATTTTCAATCATTTATTATATTTTACTATTTTCTTGGTAGCCTTGAGCAACACAAACATCAACACATAAGTCATTATTGATAGTTATTATCACCATAATTGCTATTAGTAAGGAGAGACTATTTCTATAGTTTCATATATTATTTTTCATCTTCATTTGTTGCTAAAAGTTAATAAGTATTACTTAAGTTTATTTTTCAAGACAAAAATAGTTCGGATAACTCATATAAAGAGGTCAAAATAAGTTTTAAATTATTTTTTTATCACTATCACTATCAATATTGTTATTGTTATTAAGCATACTAGTCCGGTAACCCGGGCAAGGCCTAGGTCGGTATAAATGAATCATGTATCCGTATGTTTGAATGTCAGTATATTTTGGTAGAGTCAAGGTTGGGTATTTAGGCGTTATGTCGATAGTTTTGAACTAAGCTTTATTTGTATTCATGTGAAGCGAACCATGAAATGCAAATATTTCACATTCATGCATTTCACATATAAGTATCATCATACTCAAAAGAAACTAAAAAAAGCATAAAACTGAAAATTTTCCAAAATAGTAAATACCGGACTAATTCCACATTTATTATCCATGTAAAATACAGTACGATTACACATAATAGTTAAAGATAATATTAAAAGAACGATCATAGGGTTCTTTTTTAGTAATTATTATACTACTATGTGATTGAGTAAAAGATATGTTAAATGCATAAAAACGTTGTGCACGTCTATTTATCGTATAGACTGTAATGGAAAGAGTTCCAATGGTGTAGTGCTAATTTTTTTTTTATATGTTCACTTACTCTATCTTTTTGCTTCGTAAATTGTTAATTGACTTCTAATATTATAATTTATTTAGGTGATTATAGTAATGCATAAGTTCTAATAGTTTAATTTCATGATTAAGAGTATAAAGCAATTTTACATCTGAAATTATAAGCTAGAACATTTATTTTAACGATTACTGATATTTTTCATAACTAAAGTTTGTTTAGGTGCTAGTTATATTATCACGTTAACTCCTAATAAAAAAACGTAAAATATTTTTAAAAATTAAGTCATATCATTTTGTAAATTATTTTTGAAAGATCTTAAGTTGTGAATTATTTAGCTTTGATTTCATACATAATTTGATGTATCTGATTCCTAATTTAGAATTTGAGGTCAGTTTTGCAACACGTCATCATGTTTGTGTTCGAGTGCTTTTATGTTTTATCCATATATTAAAATTACACATGCATCATGGTTTTTTTACTTTGATTTATTATTAAAAAATTCATAACTATTGTTGCCATAATTTTAGTTTATCTTATATGAGTAGAAAAAAAAATCTACCTTTCTAAAACTCTACTTAATCAATGTATCAACATATTAGGACTTAATTTAAATTATCAACACCTCAAAAACACTTTAAGATAACAAAATAAGCACTCAAAAATATAAAGAATATATAAAATATTTTTAAAAATTAAGTCATATCACTTTGTGAATTATTCTTAAAAGATCTTAATTTGTAAATTATTTATCTTTGATTTTGTATTTTACATTTATGAGATTGTATTTTTTTTAAGTTTTTTGAGGTGTTAGTGGTAAAAACTAAGACCTAATATGTCAGTTAGGTCAAGTTTTAGAAAGTATAGAACTGGTTTTCTACTCATATAAAGTTTATTAAAATTTTCCTAATAATACCTATGAATTTTTTAAATAATTTTTATATTTTACATTCGTGAGATTTTATATGTTTTTGAAGTACTTTTGAGGTGTGAGTAGTAAAAATTAAAGCCTTATATGTTAATATATTGAATAGGTAGAGTTTTAGATCGTGCAAAATTGGTCTACTACTCTTATAAAGTATAACAAAATTATGCCAATAATACTTACGAATTTTTTAATAATAAGTTATAGTAAAGAGTCCTGATGCATGTGTGACTTTAATAAGTAGAAGTGAAAAAGGAACATGATAGCAAAACAAACATGATGATGATGTGTCGCACGAGTAAAAAGGAATGACGTGTCGCAAAATTAAAAGTGGCAAAAAGGCAAAAGAACACTAAAAAGGCTTATATGTCGCCTCCACAACACGCAACGTTTCGTCTATTATATATTTATTTACTAGTCCGGGAACTCGGGCAAAGCCAGGATCAGTTATATTTAATGACTAATGTTACGTTTGAGTGTCAGTATAATTTAATAGAGTTAATGTTGAGTATTTAGACGTTAGGTCGATAATTTTGAACTAAGCTTAATTTGTATTCGCGTGAAGCAAACCATCAAATTCAAAATATGTCTTATTTATGCATTTTCCATATAAGTATCATCATAATCAAAGAAACTAAAAAATATATATATAACTAAAAATGTTACAAAATAGTAAATACCTGACAAATTTCACATTTATTATCTTTGTGAAATACTGTATGATTATACGTAATAGTTAAAGACAACATTAAAGGAATGACCATATGGTTCTTTTCTAGTAATTATTATACTACTATGTGATTGAGTAAAGGATATATCAAACGGATAAAAAATTTGTTCACGTCTAGCTTATCGTATAGACTCTGATAGACGGGCTGCAATTACATAGAGTTAAAAAATTCGTTTACATGTTCACTTACTTTATCTTTTTCTGTTGTCGATAATTGATCAAGTTCTAATTTTATAATATATTATGATGATTATTGTATTCCTAAGTTCTAATAATTTCATTTATTAATGAAAAGTATAAAACATTTTTACATCCGGAATTATGAGCTACAATATTTATTTTAACAGCTACTAATATTTTTCATATTTAAAGTTTGTTGCTAGTAATCTTATTAACTCCTAATAAGCTTCAACATTTAGTTCAATATATAATTTTGTCTTGCATGTTTTTACTTTCGTTCTTATTTAGAGTTTTTCTAAAAGGCATGTAAAAGTACAAAACTTTGTATCGTTACTTCGCTTTTTACTTCTTATCTTGTTGAATACTTTAGGTGATAAAAGTCATAATTAAATATCAATAATTTCGTTTATTAATTAAGTATAATATATAAAAAAATCTCCAACTTATGAGATATAACAGTTATTCAATATATAATTTTTTTCTTTTATATTGTTACATTACATTATCGATTACTAATACTTTTTATATTTAAAGTTTTTTTTAAGTGCTAGTAATTATATTAACTCCTAGTAAGCTTCAACCTTTATTTTCAGATATAATTTTGTCTCTCATGTTTTTTACATTCTCTCTTATCTAGACTTTTTGTAAAATTCAAGTAAAAATACAAAACTTTTTATCTTTACTTAGCTTTAGCTCTTTATATTTTCCGTTCTTATCTTGCTGAGTATTTTAGGCTATAAAAGTCATAATTAAAGACCAATAATTTAGTTTATTAATTAAGTTTATACTCCAATTTATGAGATATAATATTTATTCTAATATATAATTTTGTCTTTCATGTTTTGACATTGTTTTTTGGTTAGAGTTTTTAAAAGTGCATGTAATCCAATAAAATTTTATCAGTTATTTTGTTGATGACGCACAATGCGTATGACTTGATACTTATATTTAATTTTCTTATTATTATTTTTTCTGCATTTAAAAGGAATATATGATTTCAGTTTGAGAGATTGAGATAATCTAATTAAAAATTAATTTGTGAAAGCGAGTTTCTATTTTGGCATTTTATAATTTTTTTTTGAACATTAAGTCAAATAAGGTGTGGATACTTTTCTTTGCATGTGTAAGGTGTATATGATTTTCATTTTAATGTTTGAGTTATTTCGGCAAAACTAATTTCTTAAACAAATATATATTTTAATATTCGGACATATATTCTAAAAAATTAAGTTATTTTTGGTTTGTATATTGCTTCTCTAAAATGAAAAAAAAAACTTTTAATTTATTAGTGTAATCTTTAGTTTCATACTTGATTGACATAGTTTTATTTAATTTTTTAAAGTGTTTTTCACGTGTTAATAGTTAAAATTAAAGCCTAATACGTAAATGTATATATTATAGCATAGAGTTTTAAAAGTTGTAGAATTAATTTTCTAGTTTTATAAATTTATAAATGTCGGGACAATTATACCAACAGATTTTTTAAGAATCAATCGTAATAAAGAGTTAATAAGTAGGGGATGAATTTACTATTTTGCCTTTGAAGATTTTATTTTGTTATTTTAAAGTACTTTTGAAGTCTTAGTAGTTAAAATTAAGGCCTAACATATAGAATATTGATTAGTTAGAGTTTTAGAAGGTGTAGAATTAGTTTTTTTTTAGTTTTATAAGGTATACAAAAATTGGGCAAATAAGAGCTACAATTTTTTTTAATAATAAATTATATTAAAGTGTAAGTAAGTTGGGGTAAAAAAAAAGGAAAAATACACAAAAATAAACAGGATGATGTGTCGCATAATTAGAAGGGGTGACATGTCGTGTAAGTAACGCCTTGAACATTTATGTTTGTTTATTTCTAATTCATTAATCTTAAAAAATTATATGTGAAGCTATTTCTGTATTTTAACTATTTTAAGAGTTAAATCATATTTAGCTTTATTCTTTTATAATTTGCATCTATTAGTGTATATAATTCCTAATGTAGAAGTTGAGGTCACACAATTAAAATTAATTTTTAAGTAAATTGCCATGTTGGTATTTTAAAATATTTTTAAAAAATTAAGTTATATTCACTTTGTACATTAATTCAATAAATAGAATAAAAAGATCTTTATTTGTAAGTCATATTCGCTTTGATTTTTTGTTTTGTTTGCATGTATTGGTGTAAATGATTCCTAATTTAGAATTTGAAGTCAATTTTGCGACACATCATCATGTTTGTTTTCGAGTTGTTTTCCCTTTTTATCCAAATTTATTAAAATTATACACGCATCATGATTCTTACTTTGATTTATTATCAAAAAATTCATAGCCATTATTGCCATAATTTTTGTTTATCTTATATGAGTAGAAAATCAATTCTACACCTTTTAAAACTCTACCTAATAGTACTTAATTTTAACTATTAACACCTTAATAACACTTTAAAATAACAAAATAAACACTCAAAAATATTAAAAATATAGACAAAAAATTAAAATTAAGTCATATCCCCCTTGTAAATTATTTTTGAAGGATCTTAATTTCTAAATTATTTATCTTTAATTTGATACATGATTTGGTGTATATGATTCCTAATTTAAAATTTGATGTCAATTTTTCTTCACATCATCATGTTTATTTTTGAGTCTTTTTCTTTTTATCCTTATTTATTAAAATTACACTTGCATCATGATTCTTTACTTTGATTTATTATTAAAAAAATTCATATCTATTGTTGCCATAATTTTAGTTTACCTTATATGAGTAGAAAACAAATTCTACACCTTTTAAAATTCTAGCTAATCAGTGCATCAACATATTATGACTTAATTTTAACTATTAACATCTCAAATTAAGACTCAAAAAGCCTTAAAATTAAGATAACCAAAAAAACACTCAAAAATATTCTAAAAAGCACTAAAAATATTCGTAAAAACTAAGTCATATGGCTTTGTAAATTATTTTCAAAAGCTCTTAATTTGTGAATTGTTTATATTTGATTTCATACATGATTTTCGTACTTTATATTTGTGAAATTTTATTTTGTTTATAAAGTGCTTTTGAGGTGTTAGTAGTGAAAATTAAGACCTAATATGTCATTATACTGAATAGGTAGAGTTTTAAAAGGTGCAGAATTGATTTTATAAACTTATAAACTTTAGTAAAACTATGGCGATAATACCTGCGATTTTTTTAATAATAAATTATAGTAAAAAGTCATGATGCATGTGTGACTTAATAAGTGGAATGTGATTTCAAAACAAACACGATGACGTGTCGCATAAGTAAAATGGGATGACATGTCGTAAAACTAAAAAGAGTAAAAAGAAAAATGAATACTAAAAAAAAAAATATGTGTCGCGTCGACGATGCACAATGTTTTGTCCATTATATATTTACTAGTTTTGATCATTTGCGTTGTATACAGAAGCAACTATAGTCAATAAATTTTTTAAATAAAATAATAAAAGCACGATACTAAATTTTTTGACAGAGAATGGAACAAAAAGTGATAGAATCCATCTAATGGTCACCTAAAATAAATATCTAAGATTAATACTTAACCGAAAAACGAATAGAAAGTGATAAAACAATGGTGAAAAATATCTCATCTTATTATATACAGTACAATTCAATAAAATCTAACAATGGGAGAATGACAATTCAATTAAAGAACTATGAACATCGCAGACAAATCTATTGACAAAAAATATCGGCACAATAAAGGAATAGAAAATTGAATAGGGTAATTTGAGTCACAAAATGAGCGTGATATCACAAGAGAACAAAATATGACGCCTAGATGAAATAAAAAAAAGAAATAAAGTAATAAAAAAGAAAAGTGACTTGTGATATGGACTATAGAGACAAAGACTCACCATAAAGATAATTGTCAAAACTTAAGTTTCATAAAATGAGATCATCTCAAGGGAGGCTATGGTCAACTTATTATCATATTGTGTCTTTTTGGAACTTAAGTAAGATTAGTAGGTAACCCCAAGGGGTGGTGGAAGTGGCAAAAGGCCTCGAGGAATGACCTTGAGGTCTTGAGTTCGATTCCCCATACCGACGACGGGTCATGTTGAATTACAGTTTTAAATATTCCCAAAAATAAAAAGTAAGATTAGTAGGTTTAAAAATTTTAAAAATCTATTTTACAAATTTAGAATTTATAAAAGGTGATTTTCTCAAATTAAGGGAGTAGAAGGTCAACTTAGTATTTTATTTTGAGAGTGATTTTGGAATTTTAAATAGGATCATGGAGTTTAAAATTTTTTGAATTCGTTTGGAAGTTAGATTGCCGTAACAAAATTCTAAAAAAGGAAAGGAAAATATAAGTAAACATATAAAGGGATATTAAAAAAAGTCACCTAAGAAGATAATTACTTAAGGGTACTTTGTTAAAAAGGGCAACCAACACCGTTGTAGTGTTATCACCCTCTGATGTCAATGCTATTTTTGCTGGTTATGGAAGAAATCATGCTCACCCGCCCTCCAAAAGAAACAGAAAAGGGAAGGAAACATTCTATTTTCTTTGAAATGTGAAGACTCAAGAATTGGAAGTTCTTAGAATTCTAGTAGAAAGCTCCCTCTTAGGATCTAGCCAAATGCTTGATCTTCGGTTGATACTTGACGTGCCCAAGTACAGAACAATTTGCTTTCTGATGCAGATTATAGCTTTCACCATGCAGTAATAACTTGATTATGGTTCATCGATTCTTCGAGTTTTCTCTTTTTCATAACTTTATCTCTTGCTATCTCTTCACGGCTCCGCTGTGTTCCATTTCTTGATTCAAACCTCCTGTTCCCAACAATGATGAGCGAATAGCAAACCCTTGTGTATAATACGCTTTACTCCCCAATAATGACGAGGCCAATGCCAATTGTACCGTATCATGCTACAAACATTCTTGTGACCTCTACTAATCTTCACACCACATTCTTGTCACGTTGTGACGCCCATATAGTTATCCAGCCAAAAAGGTTATATTAAAAGTCAAAAAGATGTTTAAAAGCAAGCCAACCTTGGAGCCACAGCTGCATATGGGGCTCTTTTACTTTCCACTGGTCCCTCAATTGTCCAACAATAATGGTGGTGAGCCCATAAAGTAGCATTAAACCAGTGTATTACAATTATGAAGCTTTTCTCTCTCAAGTAATGGTGAGGCCAACACCAAGTCCAAATCATCCCATGCTGAATATGTATCAAGAAGCACCTCGCCCTTTTTGGTCAAGTCGATTTACGACATCGCTACCACACAAGGGATGGAAAATAAGTTTGGGGAAATATCAAACGATGAGTCTCAGCTCAAAACCCTTTCTTTTTTAGGGTTGATGGATTTATTATGGTTTTCGAAACCATTTTTAGCATTGTGATTGAGCTTCTAACCCCATGATCTCGCATAGATTCCATTCCAAGCTCAACAGGACCTGTAAAAAGTTATAATTGGGTCCGGAGGCATCTCCACCCATGCAAAGATGCCTAGTAAAGGATGAGCACAGTAAACATGCACTTCAATCAACACTAATTCTTTTTCATTATTTGCTTAAAGCAGAATTGAACTTGAAAGCAACGGATATTCAAAAAGACACTTTCAGATGTTCCAAAAACATATCTAGGCAATCACACAGCTCCAGAAAATATCGCTATAAATAAAGACCAACCCCTCAGGCACTGGCAAGGAGTCTTCTCTTGCTCCTACTCGAAATCGTGATATTGCACAACGATTCAATAGGTTGTGATCGTCATATTGCACAACATCAATGGCAGCAGAAACTAAGCATCTTTGCATGGGTGGAGATGCCTTGCAAGGAAGCGAGATGGAATATGAAAGGATGCCCTCTGAAATACGAGAAAAAACTCGACAAACTGTTGTGGAGATGATCGGCAAAGAAATTGCAGAATTTAAAGCCCAGTTGTCTGCCAAGAAATTTGAACCCTGCATATACAGGGTTCCTGACAAGCTTTACCAAGTGAAGAAGCCTGCTTATACCCCACGTGTCGTCTCCATCGGACCTATTCACAGACGTCAAAAAGATCAAGATATGGAGGAGATCAAAGTAAATTACATGCATCGGCTTTTTAAACGCACCAGGAAGTCCAGCTCAAGGCTTGAAGATGATGATGTTTTCATTCATAAATGCGTGGCTGCCTTGGTGGAGAAGTTACCCGAAGCACGGAGTTGCTATAATGAAGTTTCGAGTCTACCTGATCCTCTTTTTGCCAAAATGATGCTCACCGATGGAGCATTTATAATTGAACTCCTGTGGACCTCTAGGAAGAGGTACAAAAAAAGCAATGACCCAATTTTCGGCAACACTTTGAAATTCCATAATATCAGGCATGACTTGCTACTGCTAGAGAACCAGATTCCCTTCTTTGTCCTCGAAGATTTATTCAACCTCACTGTGAAAGAAATGCAAAAGGATGGTGGTCCGTCCCTTTCCGACTTCATCCTTGAATTCTTTGGCAATTTGATGTTTTCTAAGCGCAGATTGAGGAAGCAAGATGATGGCACTCCTCTTCACATACTCGGCCTTTTACACACTTGCTATCTGCCTTGTCGTAAAGACGGCTTAGGAGATGACCCATCACGAGGTAAAGAAAGGGCAATGGCTCTTTATTTTCCCCGAAATAAGGTCACAATCGATTTTATTAACTTAGACCATATAGAATGAAGAGCATAAATTGATTCAGAAGTTATTGGGAAGAAAACTGCAAAGAAATATATGGTCAATGCCTGAAATGAATGAGGTTCCATCCAAATTGATTTATATAATATGTAGGTCTCTGAGGAACCAACCATAAATCCTGCTGCTTCAATTCCTAATCTTTCCTGTTCTTGTTCTACTTCTTTTCAGCGTCTGACCTAGAGGCCGGTCTTGGAGAGGACATAGACTCTGAATCATGGTCAACTGGTTGGCTTTCTTGGCTCTGTGGGACTACTGGAACTACCTTTACAACCCAACCTTATCATCCCATCATGAAACATTCTGCAACTGAACTTGCAAGTGCAGGAGTCAACTTTAAGCCCCGCGAAGCAGAAGACCTAGACGTGGAATTCAACACATCTTGTTGGTTTCATTGGTTCTGTAGTCCTTGGACGTCCGACATTCCCCCATGCTGCATCTACAACAGGAGTAGATCATCATTTTGTTTCCTTTCTTGGTTCTTCTTGTTGTGTGGCAAGACTAGATTTGCTGTCACGCCACTGTGCATCGAAGACTCCACCGAGTCATTCCTGAGAAACCTCATTGCTTTTGAGCAATGTATGCCTGGGATTCAGACGTACTTCACGTCTTATGCCTTCCTCATGTATACACTCATCGACGATGAAGACGACGTTGAGTTGCTTGAGAAAGCAGGAGTCCTGCGAGAGAACCTGGGGGCGCGTCAAAATACCTTGAAGCTCTTCAAAAACCTCTGCAAAGAAGTTGTTCTGGCGGACTTCTCCTTCTTCGCACAATGGAAGGAAGTGCACAAGTACTGCAACAGCTACTCGCACAAGAATTTAGCAAGAGTGAGACGTAATTGTGCAGCACTGAGAAGCTACTATTTCAGTAACCGTTGGGCGTTTATCTCGGTCATCGCTGCCTTCACCCTTTTCACCCTCCAAGTGATACAAACAATCTACACCATCCGTTCTTCTTATTGATGAGAAAATATTCGTTACAATGTACGGTGACAACAATAAAAAAATATAGCCAACGATGTGTGTGTGTATACGGTTTTATCGGATAGACCGCAGTGGGTCGGTAACAAAATGAGCCCTCCAACTGTTCTATCTAATCAAGGAGTTGGTAATAAGCTGTTGCATTATAACCTTATAGCATCAATATGTGTGACTATGCTTTGCTCTTATCAACATGTAATTGTGTAAGGCTTCAAATTGGTTTGTATTTTAATTGCCTTTCTGAATGTACATATCTCCTACCAAGCAAGCGTTGAGTTTGATATGGATTTCATCATTGGCGATGTTTTCTTTTTATCTTTTCAGATTAAGAGTTTGTACTTGCTGATAATTTAATTTCTAGACTATGCTAAACCCTTACAACCTCGCCTCTATCAAATTTGATTGGGCTCAACTCATATTAACTGGATTGCTTTAGAGGACAGAAGTGTTGGGCTCATCCACGTATTTTTTGTGACTGTTGGGTTGGGCCACATTTATTTCAAACACTTACCAGATTTTTTTATTTTTTTTTGCCCGTTTAACCGGTATAATTTCAATTCGAAAACAAGACATCAATTATTAGAGCAGATATTTCATCGGAGCAACTACACCCGATTGGAACACAACTTTCTAGTTAAATCCCTGGAACTACAACACTTAACAAGGAATCGGCTACAAGAGTAAGGAGTTTTAAGGCAGAGTAAATCCTACGTTCAGAAATACTTTAGACTTTTTTGAAACCTCGTGAAATTACAACTTAGAAAGTGTCAAAAACAATAGGAGAAGCTCATGCTAATGAATTTAAAGAAAATCATGAATTCAGCGACAAGCAAAAACTTGGTTGGTACCCTAATAATGCGTCCGTCCCACAAAAATTGATCATATTTCTTTTTTGGACTATCTTTTTTTCACAAAAATTGCTCACTTTCAAAATTAAGAAAGATTCTGTAAGTATTTTTACATATTTTCTCTCCTGGCCCACTTTTTTTCTCTCATCTTTAAAGGATAGAATGTGAAACACATAATATATGATGTAAATCATTAATCTGCTTGTAAAAAAAAAGAGATCGATTTATGTGAGACAGATTACTACTTTTGTGTTTTTTTAAAATTTATTTTTCATGGTCACAAACCAAAAAACAGTGTAACCGTTAGAAACTTAGCATGCAAAGTATAGGAACCACACCACTCGAAAGCCCAATCTTTCTGTGGTCCTCCAGAGCGCATTCAAGGACCCGAAACAGGCCACATCAGTAACCGGAGCAGGTTGCTTTCCGGGTTCAGGCCGGGTGTGCTCGAGGCCCTTGTTATTGTTACGCCATTTGAGGTTAGCTATTTTGCCATGTGCGTAGTAAATACTAGATATTCCTTCGTTTCAATTAATTAAAAAAATTTTTTTTTTGTATTTTGACATGTACTTAGCTTGACATTTGAGTTCAGTCCTTGTATTTTGTGTAAAGTCAAAATGAAAAAATCAAGGGCAAATTACACATATATCCCTGAGGTTAGGGTATAATTACAGGTAAGAACAATAATTTAAACAAATTACACTTATGTCCGTTGACCAAACGGAATCTAAAAAATCCTAACGGTTTTAATGAAAATACTTTATTGTCCCTAAGTTGGAACCTTAATTTTTTTTAATGCCATTATTTCATCTTATTTTTAAGGTAAGTAATGCTATTACTTTTCTTCAACCCCCCCCCCCCCGGCCCACCCCCTCTGCGTAAAGCCCCTTGATTGCTCCCTGAGATTGTACCCACTCCTTCTTCATCATCTCTTCTCTTCTGAAAATCACCTTTACGGTGCGTCATGTCCACCACAAGTGCGGCGTTGCTGCCAGCTGCCTTCACCCGGGCCTCCTGCGGGACCATGGACCAGAGGCGTTCGACGTTGATGACGGGGAAGTGAACTTACTGCAGAGGCGGTGGAAGTAGCGCACGCCGACCTTGCCGAAGTAGCCCGGATGGTACCTGTCGAAGAGGGTGCGGTAATGGTGCATACCACCAGCGTTTCCCCGCTCGCCGGGATGCTTCAAATTTAGACGACCGCGAAGGGGGCTTAACTTACTCGACGGCGGGTTTCAACAAATTGCAAATTGGATTTTTCTTGGGGTTTTCAACAAATTGCAAACAAAACCGTAATTTACAAATTGGGGTTTTCTTGAAACCCTAATTTGCAAATTAGGGTTTCAAAAAACCATAATTTGCAAATTAGGGTTTCAACAATATCCTAATTTGCAAATTAAGGTTTCAAGAAAACCCCAATTTGTAAATTAGGGTTTCAACAAAATCCTAATTTGCAAAGTGATACACTGTGACTTGAGAAATTTTTAATTTTGATGAAATGGACTGCAAATTGAGAAATTTTTAAATAGGGAACAAATCAATTTTAGGGTTTTAAAACCCTAATCTTCAAATTAAGGCTGAAATCAAAGATTAAAAATTTTAAAAATATTCAGTATATACAGTACAATGGGTAGTATCGTCATTTTAAAAATACGTATTGCTGACATCATTAAAAAAGTACACTTTTTTTACGAAAACCTGACAGATGGACACGGCTGATACATTTTAAAAGTGTTTGGTCACGGAATGTTACATTTTGAAACTCGTTGTCCTTGACTGTAATTATACCCTAACCTCAGGGATATAAGTGTAATTTGCCCAAAAATCAATGGAGGGAGTTATAGTAAGGATATTAACGGACTTAATCTGCTGATAGACAACGATATGCGTCAATTGAAATGAACTCTCAGCTTTAAGCACGCTTACATGAAAAGTAATCGGTCTGGTGATGATAGTTACTGCTTCCCCTAGTTAAGTAAACTGGCCATTGTTAACCGAAATCGATTCGTAATAGTGTATGTTTAAAGCTAGCACTAGTAACATTTGGCAATATGCAATCCGCTGTTAGTTTGCACTCCAGTCACTAAAAGTTTTAAAAGCAATAGGTGGAAGAAATTTTGATGCGCTAAGTGCTTAGTTATTTCGTAGTTTGCCCTACATTTGCAGCGAGGACAATTTTGTACAATGCTTATCTGTATACTTCTTTCAAAGTGGTCGTGCGGTAGCCTTGGAAACTCTTGTATGATGTGATTTTTATGGGACAAAAACTATGATATGCTGACTTACCTACTGTTAACATAGAGTAAATTTGATACGCTCCGGAATGTGCTTATTATAATAGAGTGGAGAATCTCCCACTGCTCCCGCCTCTATCTTTAAATAATCCTTCAACATGAGAGTATCGTATCTACGTGAACTAGCTTATTTCAATTCGTAACAGTTTGTGCTATAGAATTAATTGCTTTTTCAGGTGAGGAAAGGCGAGTAAATCAGGCTGACACGTATACCTGTTTTTCTGAAAGTAATGAGGGTGCCTGACTTAGTCCAATCAAGTAGATCGAGTGATATTTGATCTTAGGGCAACTTGCTAATCTCCTAGCATCGTTGTGTGAAATATATTAGAAAGGTGTTGTTTGACCTCCTTGTAATGCACTGTGCAATCGATTTCTGAGCCACGCACCCTCCATTCTCCTTAGACATACATTTATACTAGAAACTATCTCTCGGTGCTTATATTAGGCAACTCAGTAATTAGAAGCAAACACCCACGTTGTACCATAAAAAAATCCGGAATCAATCTTATATGTTCTGAAGGTACCATTCAAGTCCACTTTCCTTGCGTATCTTACCTTTCCTATTGAAGGGCTTGCTTCATTACAGCTAAAACAACTGGGTTGGTGAGGCAATGCATATCCCTCCAATGAAGTGACGCGTTCACTATGTCAGGATACTAGAACTTTTGGACACGATCAAGGGCGGAGCCACTGTTGTACGAGGGGGTGCTAATGTACCCCCTCAGATTTTGAAAAAAAAAATTATATATAGTTTTTCGTTATGTTGTTCGTTCTTGAAGTCTTTATTCTAATGCCAAATCCAACTCTCAGTGAATACGCTCGGAAATATTCTCCAGCTTCTTCCAATGTTTGAAATGTTCATCCTAGATATGGATCATTAGCATCTACGGGGGTGTTGGAGCTCGACATGAAATCAGACATTGTGAAACAAGACTTATGTAGAAATAGACTACGCTTAACAATCCAATGACATTTTCAACTGAAAATATTACCTAAAAATTATCTTGACGAATAGACCAATTTAATTAGATTGACAAATATACCATATACATAATCTCAAAAGTCTCCCATTTTGCTAATTATAGATTTATTAAACATAACAACTTAAAATTACTAAGATAAATAGACAAATATATCATGCCAAAATACAACAAACGTATCTCAAAAAAATTCGAATTTAAATAGGATACATGTGTCGAAGTTAGCGAACCTAAAAAAAATCAAAATTAACTACAATAAATTTGTTTAAAGTTAACAAATTAATTTCTAGAACATCACAATATGATGAATAGAGTGACAAATTTCTAGAACATCACCAAAAATCTATACTCTTTTGGCCAAAAAAAAATTTATACTTTATCAGTCAATCCACCCAGAAAACATTTAAGATCAGAAACTTACCTTGCTTGAGTGAAGCTTGAAGCAAGTGTTACTCGAAGCTTGAGGGGAGCCGAAAATGGAAGCAAGTGAATCTGAAGGAGTAGAAAATTTTGCCGAAAGAGCTGAGAATTAGGGAACTTTTGGGTATATGGGAAATAATGTCCACGATACTGTACAGCGGAAATTAATGCCGACACACTGACACGTGCAGAAAGAAAGACCTGACGGGAGACTTTCTTGGCAGGCGACGGGACAGGTCCTGACAGTTGTCAGCGTAGGGGACGTCCGCTACACTGTATAGCGGACGTCTTTTTTCTGTCTCCCATCAGGACTTTAATGATGTCCGCCATACAGTGTAGCGGACAGGAGGGGAGGGAAAAAAGGTAAAAAAGTCCGTCTGGGACACTGTATCGCGGACGACTGACAGTTTTTAAAAAATGCGTGATCTGGGCAGTCCATCTTTCAGGATTGACGGTCAGATCGCGCTTCTAAAAAATACCTAGCTCCCAAGCCTGGATAAAAGGAGGAGGATCTATCAAAATTTTGATTTTGTGTGTTAATATTTCGTAACACAAAATAGGAATTTAAAAAAAAATCCAGGCCCAGTTCTCACGGCCCTAAGCCTAATTGGCTCGAGCTTCCATTTTGGCCTACTGGGTCAGGCCAGGCCCAGCAGGCCAAATGATTTTCCAGAATTATCACAATCAAAAACGAAAGAAAGGGAAGAACAAAGATAGAGACTTAAAGAAGAAGATAGAAGGAACAAGGGAATTTTAGGCCAAAAATATGTCATACCTTTTCTCTGAGTGTTTTTCTCTTTTATAGAGAGGTTGGTTACAACTAGGGATGGCAATTTAACCCGCACCCGGCGGATATCCGCCCCGCCCCGCTCCAATAGGAGCGGATTTTTTTAGCTATAACCGGGTCATGGGGCGGATTTGGTATTTATTTTTAAAACCCGCAGCGGATACGGGGCGGGTATGATTTTCAGTGTCACCGCCCCGCCCTGCCCCGCTCCCCTTTATACATTGATCAAGGTTTAATCTCAACCGTCCATACTCCATTTATATTAACTATTGAAAAAACCCTAGCCTCCTTTCTCCCCATTCCCTTTCCCTTCTTCTCCTACAGCCGCCGCACTCCCAAGTAGGTACGCAGTCGACCGGTGACCCCAAGCACATCACGAACTTGCTTCACCTTCTGTCGCCTTTTGCCGTCGCCATTCATCTGCTGTTCGCCGTTCGGTTCATCGGCCTTCCGCCGTTTCCTTCCCATGCACCTTCTAACCATGTCCTTGATGAAAATCTAAAACAAGATCCGTCTGGAGACCGGACAACCACTGTCCACAAACGTCGATTGTTCATCTTGGTCCATCCACCGGCGAATCCCCACTCCTCCGCGGTCACAGATCTGTCGCCGGTCACAGATCCGTCGCCGGATGAGTTCTCTAAATTTGTACTTTTAATCTTTAAAATGGAAGTGCGGGGCGGGGCCGGTTTACCAATAAGGCCATCGGATCGGGGATGGTATCATCATCTCTCAACCCGATGGCGGGGCGGGGCTGCATATTTGGCATGGTGGGGCGGGTGCAGATCTTGTGAAACCCGCATCCGCCCCATTGCCATCCCTAGTTACAACGGACTTTGTGCCAATTTTCTCTTTTATAGAGAAGTTGCTTTCTCGCTCTACATCCCCTTCCCCTTCAAACAATTATTCCTCCCTGGTAATGAAGGTTGGAAATCTTGCCTTCAAAACATCCCAATCTTCCCAAGTAGCCTCTTCTTCTGGGATATTGGACCAACCTACTAACACTTGAGGTGTACACACAGTTACTCTCTTGACCATCCTCCTATACCAAAACTTTCAGAGGATCAATTAACACTTGAACTTCAGGGGATATATAGGTGGTAACTCTGTGAAGGCCTCGCGCACATGCTTTCCTAGAGCAGTCTTCAACAAAGATACATGGAAAACTGGGTGAATTTGAGAATTTGGTAGCAGTGCTAGCTGGTAGGCCACCTTCCCTATCTTAGCCAAAATTTGATAAGGTTAAAAAATATTTTGGTGAGAGCTTATAGTTACTCCTTTGGGCTAGACTTTGCTGCCTGTATGGTTGCAATTTGAGATAAACTATTGCCCCCATTTCAAAAGATCTCTCACTTCTATTTTTGTCAGCATACATTTTCATCCTATCTTGGGCCATAAACAAATTATCTTCCTCCTTTCTGTTAGATAGGAATCTACTGATGCAATGTTGGTAGATTCAAAGTTGTTGAGGTTAAGAGTCGTAGGTGAATAACCATACAAGGTCTGAAAAGGAGTCGTCTTCAATGAGGTGTGGTAAGTAGTATTATACAGTACTCAGCCACGGTCAGCCACTTGTACCAAGTCCTTGGCCTTACTCCATAAAAACACCTTGAGTGAGTTTCAAGACACTGATTGACCCTCTCAGTTTGGCCATCAGTATGAGGGTGATATGCAGTGCTCATTTTCAATTGAATATCTAGCAGTGAGAGGAGTTTTTGCCAGAATTGACTAAAGAAAATACTGCCCCTAGCACTGATGATATTATCTGGAGTTTCATGTAGTTTAAAAATGTTTTCAAAATAAGCTTGGGCAACATCTTGGGCTGTATATGGGTGACTGAGAACTAAAAAATGTGAAAATTTTCTTAATATGTCAACAACCACCAAAATGGAATCCTTTTGATCAGATTTGGGTCGTCCCTCGATGAAATCCAAAGAAATGCTACCCCAAAGCTGGTTTGGTACGGGTAATGACTGTAATAGCCCTGGGTAAGGAACATGCTCACTTTTACTTTTCTGACACATATTACACTGGTTCAACCATGTCTTTACATCAGCTCTCAAACTAGGCCAGAAAAATAGGGATGATATCCTATTAAGAGTGGCATTGATACCTCAGTGACCACGAATGCCTGAAGCATGTAGAGTCTTTAATATCTAATTTCTTAGGTCTCCTGTCTCCCCAACACACAATTTGCCTCTGCATCTCAATGTTCCATTTTCCACAATGACCCCAGAATTTGCACATGGATCCAATACCGATTGTTCCTGTTGAAACTGCATGTACTGGTCTTCTGCCTAAGAGTCTTATAATTATGTGATCCAAGTAAGTGTGACATGTGGGATAGTCAAACATTTGCCTTCTTCCTGTTTCCTTGCATACATTCTAGAAAGAAAGTCAACAACTCCTTTCTCTTTTTCAGCTTTGTAATATATGGTAAAATCAAAATCCCAAGAGCTTGGATAGACACTTTTGTTGGAGCATAGATGTCACTCTCTGTCCCAATAAATATTTTAAGCTGCAACGGTTAGTCATCACAGAAAATGACTGCAAACTCAAATAGCTGTGCCAATACATGACAGCTTGAACTAGAGTTATCAGCTCTTTTTCATAGGTGGACATAGCTAAAGCTTTACTTTTTTTTTTTTTTTGTTCAAAGCCAAAGCTTTACTGTAATATGCCAAGGGCTTACCAGCTTGCATTGATATAGCTCCTTTTTTTTTTTTTTTGGTAACAAGGATATATTAATAAAGGACAAACAAAAACAGAGAAATTGTTCCTAAACTTCTTCCAAGATAGACAAAAGTTTGGAAGAAGGAGGAACAAAAGCAAAAAAATTACAACGAAAGGCTTCCGCAGCAAGCTTGTGAGCAGCTATGTTGGCTTGTCTTGGAATTGAGAAACACTCCCAACAGCTGAGATTATTCAACCAGAGCTTGGCTTCATCTAAAATTGGCTTTGTTCTCCAGTGTTCAACAAGGTTATCCTTTCTTAAAGAGTTCACGACCACTGCTGCATCACCTTCAAGGATAACGTTAAGCTTTTGAAATTGGACAGCAGTACGAATGGCGAGAAGAGCCGCCGAGGCCTCGGCTTCTTCAGGGTCGCCAGTAGATAGCAGTTGAGTAAACCCAAACTCCACTTTACCATCAGAGTTACGACACAAAATGGCGGCACAAGCAGAGGATAGCTCCTACTCCAAGGTCATTTGGACCTACTTCTACCACAAGAAGTAAAATCAGGTAGTGCCAGTACAGTGGGACTTACCATGGCCTCCTTACGCTTATTGTAGGCTTGAGTTGCAGTATCATCCCAATGAAAATTGTCTTTTTGCAGTAATCTGGTTGGTGGCTTGCTAAGCATGCCATAGTAAGGAATGAATTTCCTATATTAACCGGTTAATCCCAAAAACCCTCTCAGTTGTCTAATGGTTTTTTGGGCCAATTTATAATTGCTTCAATTTTCTTGGGATCTGCAGCCACACCCTTACCTGATATCAAATGTCCTAAGTATTCCACTTCCTTGACAGCAAAAGAGTACTTATATTGTTTGAAATACAGTTTGTGCCCCTTTAAAAGTTTGAAAAACCACAACCAAGGGTTCGTTTGACAAAATTTTTTTTTTGGTTTTCAGTTTTTAAAGAGCAGTTTTTTAAAGAGCAGCTTAAATTTTTTTTTATATAAAAACAAGTGGGTGTTTGATAAACCCTTTTTTTTTTAGGTTTTTTTTTTTTGGTGTTTGGTAACCCTTTTTTTTTTGACTTTTTTTTTTGGTGGTTTGCGGTGGAGGTGGTGGGGTGCAGCGGTGGTGGCCGGGGGTGGCGGTCGGCGGTGGCCGGGGGTGGTCGCCGGGGGCCGGAGGCGGCTGCCGGCAGTCGCCGGCGGTGGTCGCCGGCGGCCGGAGGAGGCAGCCGACAGTCTCCGGCGGTGGTCGCCGGAGGCCGGAGGTGGCTGCCGGTGGCCGGAGGTGGCTGCCGGCAGTCTCCGGCGGTGGTTGCCGGCGACCGTCGGTGGTCGCCTGAGGTGGCTGTCGGCAGTCGCCGGCGGTGGTCGCCGGCGGCCGGCGGTGGTGGTGGTGGCCGGCGGCCGGAGGTGGCTGCCGGCAGTCTCCGGCGGTGGTCGCCGGCTGCCGTCGCCGGCGGCCGGCGGTGGTCGCCGGAGGTGGCTGCCGGCGGTGGGAGGGTGGTGGTGGTGGTCTAAGAAAAAAAAACCAAAAGTGAAAAAAAAAACCAGTTTCTGGAGTTTTTTTTTCTCTCTTTTTTTCTCTTCAGTTTAAAAACTGGTTTTTAAACTGAAAAAAAATGGTTACCAAACGCTCCTTTTTTTTCAGTTTTTAAAAACTGAAAAAAAAAGAGGAAATTTTTTTTGTCAAACTAGGCCTAACCAAGTGTTGCATATGCTCGTCATAAGATTTATTGTTCGCCTCAGCCTCGTCTCCATAGCACTGTCACTCCTCACAGTCTGTCTGTGAAGCCTTGCTTCCTGCCCTTACTCCACCATCACTGTATCTCACTTTGTACATCTTGTAAGTGACTTAAACTGTATCTTCTGTGCACCTCCACGTAATTATGAATCCACTTTTCATGGCATCATATAGTTGTTCCTTTATGTAAAGTAACAATTAATGGTCATTAGATAGCTGTTCCTTTTTTTAGTATTGTTAAATAGAAACCGTTAAAAATATCATTGTTGCTAGCAAAAGGTTATGAATACCATCATTATTGCTAGCAAAAGGTTATGAATACCTTTGAACAATCCTTAATCTTCATGTGTTGTCTCGTTGTAAGACTTGGAGGAGACTTGTAAAAGTTTACTTTGGACTCTACAAGTGCAAGACACGCAAAATGATTCTTACGGGGGCATGGATGACAAGTCTTAAGGGTCTGTTTAACATAGTTTTTTTTTTTAGTTTTTAAAAAGCAGCGTAATTATTATTTTTTTACAAAAACAAGTGAGTGTTTGATAATCCTTTCTTTTTGAGTTTTTTTTTTTTTTGGTAACCCTTTTTATTTTGACTTTTTTTTTTTGGTGGTTTGCAGTGGCGGTGGTGGGGCATAGCGGTGGTCGACGGTGGTGGTGGCCGGCGGTTGTCGCGGCAGTCGCCGGCAGTGGCTGCCGGCGGTGGTGGCCGGAGGTGGCTGCCGCCCGGTGGTGGCTGCCGGCAGTGGTGGCCGGAGGTGGCCTCCGGCCAGCAGTGGTGGTTGCCGGCGGGCGACGGTGGCTGTCGGTGGCTGGTGGTGGTGGGTGCGTTGTGGTGGAGGTCTAAAAAAAAAAGAGTTTCTCCTCTTTTTTTTTTACTCTACAATTTAAAAAGCCACTTTTTAAATTGAAAAAAAAAGTGTTACCAAACACTCCTATTTTTTCCAATTTTTAAAACTGAAAAAAAAAAGAGCAAAAAAAAAGCATGTCAAACGGCCCCTTAGATTCTCGCAGGAAAGTGAACAACTTAGATTGAAACTAAAACGAAAAGAAAAAAAAAAAAAAAAAAAAAAACACCTCATGGCTTATCGCAGCGTATGCTTGCAGCCTGACATCATGACTATAAAAAGGATTTCTAGGAAGTTTAAGTTGGACTAACAAACAAACAAATTGTTTAACGTTGAAAGAAAAACACCTCATGGCTTATCGTCGCTGTTGATTCTGCTGGCGGGCGGGAATATTGACAAGGGATAGCAACTGATAAGCACTGCATGGCTCCATATGATATACGTCTTTTATGGGTTTGGCAGCTGAAAAATCTACCACAATATTGTGTACGGTGGGAACAAGGATCAGTGGTATTTTCAAAGTGTTCAATGATAAGTTTAGACGTTGGGTATCTATCAGAAAAATGTCTTTTTTTATTCGGTAATAAGAGAAAAAGAAAGTCATTTTGTATATATATCATAGGAATAAAGATTCTTTTACTGTACAATATTTATCTTATAACAGTTTTAGTGATAAAATATTAATATATCTAAAAATATTTCGTCGCTATTGTTAAAAATTATAATACTAACAATCTTTCGTCTTAAAGTATATTTAACAACGTATTTTTCTGTTTGCTATATAATTGAAGATTCTAATTCCAAAATGTGATAATAGTCACCTTATAGTTAATAAATAAAATGTTATTAATCATTTTTTAGGCCAGACTTTACGAATTGACAATCTAGAGAGATGAGTCCCTTAAATGGGGAAGAAACTTCTTTAGAAACTGGGACACCTCCCATCACACATGTAAAATAGACCAGAGTTGAATGAGATATTTTCCTTTGACAAAGTATGGTTCCTAAATCCTCCATTTTTATTTATACGGTGCAATTGTTCAAATCAGAAGATGAGCGTCTATACAAGTTTTAGCGACAAAAAGATTTAGCATTTAGTGGCTAGCTTTCTGCATTAAAAACATTCAACTTGCACGTGGCTTGACACCACACATTTGCTATATAATTTGGAAATGTACATAAATAAATATATATATATATATATATATATATATATATATATATAGATAAATTTATTGAACTACAATTTGGAAAAGTGATCTAAGAATAATTACACTCATGTGTCTAAAGTTACGATAAAATTACAGTAAAAGTGTTGCATATGCTCATCATAAGATTTACCGTTCGTCTCAGCCTCGTTTCCACAGCACTGTCACTCCTCACGGTCTGTCTGAAAATCCTTGCTTTCTGTCTTTACTCCACTCTCTCACTGTGTCTCACTTTGTACATCTTGCAACTGATTTAGATTGTATCATTTGTGGCACATCCACATAACTATGAATCCAGTTTTCATGATATCAGATAGTTATACCCTTTATGCAGAGCAACAATTAATGGTCATTAGATATAATTAGTTACATTTTTATTAACAGTTTCAGTGACAATTTTTACCAATATTTTTTTAACATCGCTAAATAGGAACCGCTAAAAATATCTAAAGACTATTCATTATTGCTAGCAAAAGGTTATGAATACCTTTGAAGAATCCTTATCTTCACGTGTTGTCTCGTTGTAAGACTTCAACTTCAAGGAGACTTGTAAAAGTCTACTTTGGACTCTACATATGCAAGACACGCAAAATGATTCTTATGGGGCATGGATGACAAGTCTTAGCAAAGTGAATTTAGTTTGGCATCCATAAGCTTCCACGTACTGCAACTTAGATTGAAACTAAAACGTAAAGAGAAAAAAAGAAAAAGAAAAACACCTCATGGCTTGTCGCAGCATATACTTCACCCTGATATCATGACTATAAAAAAGGTTTCTGGGAAGTTTACGTTGGACTAACAAACAAACAAATTGTTTAACGTTGAAAGAATCAAAGCATGGTTTCTATAATTAGGGAAAGACTTGTCCAACGTCATTGTTGATTCTGCTAGCGGGCGGGAATATTGACGAGGGACAGCAACTGATAAGCATTGCATGGCTCTATATGATATGCGTCTTTTGTGGGTTTGGCCGCTGAAAAGTCTACCACAACACTGTATATGGTGGGAACAAATATCAGTGGTCTTTTCAAAGTGTTCATTGATAAGTTTAGACGTTAGGTATCTATCAGAAAAGGTCTTTTTTTCTTTGGTAATCAGAGAAAAAGAAAGTCATTTTGTATATATCACAAGAATAAAGATTCTTTTAGTGTACAATATTTATTTTGTAACAGTTTTAGTGATAAAAGATTAATATCTTTAAGAATATTTTGTCGCTGTTGTTAAAAATTATAGTGACAATCTTTCATCATAAAGTATATTTAACAACCTATTTTTCTGGTTGCTATATAATAGAAGATTCTAATTTCAAAGTGTGTAATAGTCACTTTATACTTAATAAACAAAATGTTTTTAATCATTTTTTAGGCCAGACTTGACTAATTGACAATCCAGAGAGACGAGTCCCTTAAATGGGGAAGAAACTTCTTTTGAAACGGGGACACCTCCCATGACACATGTAAAATAGACCACAGTGGAATGAGACATTTTCCTTTGACAAAGTATGGTTTCCAACCTAAAATTTAGTCCTCTTGCTTTTATTTATTTAGCTATATTTGTTTTGCACCGATCGAGTGTAAAATTACACTTCCGTGGATCCAGTTCCTAACTCAGAGAGACAACTGGTAGCTAAATCTTCCATTTTTATTTATAAGGTGCAATTGTTCACATCAGAAGATGAGCGTCTACACAAGTTTTAGCAACAAAAAGATTTAGCATTTAGTGGCCAGCTTTCTGCTTTAAAAACATTCAACTTGCACGTGGCTTGAAACCACACATTTGCTATATAATTTGGAAATGTACATACATACATACATATATATATATATATATATATATATATATATATATATATATATATATATGTAAATTTATGGAACTACAATTTGGAAAAGTGATTTAAGAATAATTACACTCATGTGTCTAACGTTAGGATGAAATTACAGTAAAAGATCGTGATCAGTAACTTTGAAAATGTATCAACCGTATCCATTCACCATTGATCCGTTAAAAATCACACTTTTTTGCTAATGTCATCAATACGTACTTCTGAAATGTCAAAACTACCCATATGAGATTTACAAGAGAAGAATGAATTTAGTGTTTATTTTTAAAAATAGCATATAATATTAAAACCTTACACACACACATACACACACACACAAACCTTTGAAGATCAGATTGCCTTCTCACTCTGATCTTCAAAGGCTTCCTTGATGTATCCATGACATCCCCTTCCCCTTCAAACAGTTATTCCTCCCTGGCAATGAAGGTTGGAAATCTTGCCTTCAAAACATCCCAATCTTCCCAAGTAGCCTCTTCTTCTGGGATATTGGACCAACCTACTAACACTTGAGGTGTATACACATTTACTCTCTTGACCATCCTCCTATAACAAAATTTTCAGAGGCTCAATCAACATTTGACCTACAGGGGATATAGGTGGTAACTCTGTGGAGGCCTGCCCATGCTTTCCTAGAGCAAACAAAGATACATGGAAAACTGGGTGAATTTGAGGATTTGGTGGCAGTCTAGCTGGTAGGCCACCTTCCCTATCTTAGCCAAAATTTGATAAGGTCAAAAATATTTTGGTGAGAGTTTATAGTTACTTCTTTGTGTTAGAATTTATTGCATGTATGGTTGCAATTTGAGATAAACCATTGTCGCTACTTCAAAAGATCTCCCACTTTTATTTTTTTCAGCATACATTTTCATCCTATCTTGGGCTCTGTTAGATAGGAATCTACTGATGCAATGTTGGTAGATTCAAAGTTGTTGAGGTTAAGAGTCGTAGGTGAATAACCATACAAGGTCTGAAAAGGAGTCGTCTTCAATGAGGTGTGGTAAGTAGTATTATACAGTACTCAGCCAGGGTCAGCCGCTTGTGCCTAGTCCTTGGCCTTCCTCCACAAAATTCCTTAAGTGAGTTTCAAGACACTGATTGAACCTCTCAGTTTGGCCATTATCTAAAGGTGATATGCCAGACTTGACCCTCTCAGTTTTGCTCATTTTCAATTGAATATCTAGCAGTGAGAGATCTTTTTAAAAGTGGCATTGATACCTGAGTGACCACCAATGCCTGAAGCATGTAGAGTCTTTAATATCTGATTTCTTAGGTCTCCTGTCTCCCCAACACACAATTTGCCTCTACATCTCAATGTTCCATTGTCCACAGTGAACTCAGAAGTTGCACATGGATCCAATACCAATTGTTCCTGTTGAAACTGCATGTACTGGTCTTCTGCATAAGAGTCTTGTAATTCTATGATCCAAGTATGAGTAACCTGTGAGATAGTCAAACATTTGCCTTCTTCATGTTTCCTTGCATACATATTAAAAAGAGAGTCAACAGCTCCATTCTTTTTTTCAGCTTTGTAATGTATGGTAAAATCAAAATCCCAAGAGCTTGGATAGACACTTTTGTTGGAGCATAAATGTCACTCTTCGTCCCAGTAAATATTTTAAGCTGCAACGGTCAGTCATCACAGAAAATGGCTGCAAACTCAAATAGCTGTGCCAATACATGACAGCTTGAACTAGAGTTATTAGCTCTTTTTCATATGTGGACATAGCTAAAGCTTTACTGTAATATGCCGAGTGCTTAACAGCTTGCATTAATATAGCTCCAACTCCAAGGTCATTTGGACCTACTTCTACCACAAGAAGTAAAATCAGGTAGTGCCAGTACAGTGGGACTTACCATGGCCTCCTTAAGCTTATTGAAGGCTTGAGTTGCAGTATCATCCCAATGAAAATTGTCTTTTTGCAGTAATCTGGTTAGTGGCTTGCTAAGCATGCCATAGTAAGGAATGAATTTCCTATAATAACCTGTTAATCCCAGAACCCTCTAAGTTGTTTAATGGTTTTAGGGCAGGGCCAATTTATAATGGCTTCAATTTTCTCGGGATCTGCAGCCACACCTTTACCTGATATCAAATGTCCTAAGTATTCCACTTCCTTGACAGCAAGAGAGCGCTTAGATTGTTTGACATACAGTAGGTGCCCCCCTTAAAGTTTGAAAAACCATGGCCAAGTGTTGCATATGCCCGTCGTAAGATTTATTGTTCGTCTCAGCCTCGTCTCCATAGCACTGCCACTCCTCTCGGTCTGGGAAGCCTTAAGATCTGCCCTTACTCCACCCTACTGTGTCTCAATTTGTACATCTTGCAACTGACTTAGACTGTATTCTTTATGACACCTCCACGTAACTATGAATCCACTTTTCATGGCATCAGATAGTTGTACCCTTTATGTAGACTAACAATTAATGGTCATTAGATATAATTGATGACATTTTTGTTAACGGTTTTAGTGACAAATTTTACCAACACTTTTTTAGTATCGCTAAATAAAAGCTGCTAAAAATATCTAAAAACCATTCATTATTGCTAGCAAAAAGTAATGAATACCTTTGAACAATCCTTTATCTTCATGTGTTGTCTCGTTGTAAGACTTCAAAGGAGACTTGTAAAAGTCTACTTTGGACTCTACAGTGCAAGACACGCAAAATGATTCTCATGGGGCATGGATGACAAGTCTTAGATTCTCTGATTTGGCACCCATAAGCTGCCACGTACTGCAACTTAGATTTAAACTAAAACAAAAAGAGAAATAAAGAAAAAGAAAAACACCTTGTGACTTATCCCAACGTATGCTTGAACATGATATCATGACTATAAAAAGGATTTATGGGAAGTTTACGTTGGACTAACAAACAAACAAATTGTTTAACGTTGAAAGAATCAAAGCATGGTTACTCTAATTAGGGAAAGGCTTGTCCAACGTCGCTGTTGATTCTGTTGGCGGGCGGGAATATTGACGAGGGACAACAACTGATAAGAAATGCATGGCTCTATATGATATGCATCTTTTATGGGTTTGGCAGCTGAAAAGTCTACCACAATACTGTACATGGTGGGAACAAGGATCAATGATAAGTTTAGACATTGGGTATCTATTAGAAAAGATCTTTTTTTCTTCGGTAATTAGAGAAAAAGAAAGTCATTTTGTATATATCACGGGAATAAAGATTATTACAACATTTTGTATCGAACAAACTTTGGCTTCTACCCGGGTCGTAGGAATCTTCTTCCAACTCCGTATGTAGTGACAATTAATAGTTGTTAAATATTTCTAGTGGCTTTTCTTCTAACACTTCCAGCGACAATTATTAGCAGCATTTTTTTAGCGTCACTAAATAAAAGCCACTAAAAACATTTAGAGACGATTGATTGTCGCTATATAGGGGGTAGGAGAAGATTCTTCAACCGGGATAGTAGCCAAAAATTTTCCTTTTGTATATATCACAGGAATAAAGATTCTTTTACAGTACAATATTTATCTTGTAACAATTTATTTTAAGAGTATTTTATCGCTATTGTTAAAAATTATAATGACAATCCTCCGTCGTAAAGTATATTTAACAACGTATTTTTCTGTTTGCTATATAATAGAAGATTCTAATTCCAAACTATAATAATAGTCACCTTATACTTAATAAGGTGTAATTTGGACAAACTCATGGGTAATATGGACAAACTCATGGTCATACGTGTAATTTTACCTTACCCTCGGGAACCTAAGTCTAATTAACCCACAAGTTGATACATTTGGGTATGCATGAATATTCCTAGGTTGGGCTGCCGTATATAAATATCAAAGCATCGGCCTTCCCATAACATGCTAATGAAAAAATGCTTTTACCTTCTATTTTCTTGTCTCTCTTGGCATTGACCATATCAACCACCACCACCATCACCGGCGCCTCTATCGTTAACGCCACCACCATCACCAAGCCCGGCTGTCAACCACAATGCGGAAACCTAACTGTCCCTTACCCGTTCGGCATCGGTATTGGCTCGGGCTGCTCCTTAGACCCATGGTTTGACATCACCTGCAACCACACTTTTAATCCTCCCAAACCCTTCATAACAACAAGTATTATTGAGGTGACAGAGATATCAGACACCCAAGTACGCATCAAAAACTTTGTTGCTTCCAACTGCTTCAACCAAACGGGCGAATTTACCAGCGGATTCACGGCATCTATGGAATTATCAAAGACATACTACACCTTCTCTGATGCAAACAAGTTCATGGTCATCGGCTGCGACGACTTGGCTCTGATTTCAAATGAAATAGGGCGTAAATTCAAGAGCGGGTGCGTCTCAGTGTGCGCTAACGCCAGTGATATTCTTGATGAAGGGTCTTGTTCGGGCTTCGGGTGTTGTGAGACATCCATACCGAAAGGTTTGCAGTCATTTTTTGCTGACCTAGACATCGTGACGAGCAGTCTAACGAAGGTGAAGTCTTTTGATGAATGTGGATATGCGTTTCTTGGTGAGCAAGAAAGGTTCAACTTCCGGGGGGCACCGGATCTTTCTGACCCGGATTTCATGAGCAGGACCACAGATACCGTTCCGGTGGTGCTTGACTGGGTGATCGGGAACACAAGTTGCGCCGAAGCTCAGAAATCCGATGGCTTTGCGTGCTTTTCAAATAGTCACTGCAATGACTCAGATACTGGTCTTGTGGGGTATCGTTGTAGCTGCTATGAAGGCTATAAAGGCAACCCTTACCTCAGTCCAGGCTGCCAAGGTTAGGCTAGCTGTGTAAATTTCCCCATTTTCCTTTTTCTTTAGTATTCTTAAATTGTTGTTCCCATCACTGTTTTTCGGTTTTTATTTTAATTAAAGTAAGATTTATATAGTTGGACCAATTTTTTCATAGATTAAAATTTTAAAGCAAATGATAATCTAAAATGATACTCCGTATATGAGAACTCTGGTTTAATAAGGTCTTGAATTTTATTATTTCCTCTTGTATATTTGGTCTTTTTTTTTTATTTAATAATGCACTTTATTTATTTGTACATATTTATCTGTTTCTTCACGTGCAATTAGGAAGCTTGCACATGAGAAATTTTTTTAAAGCATGATATACATTTTTGAATTTATACTCGAATAGTTTAAGCTTTTAGAACATATGGTACCGTAACAATTTTCGATATTTATCGGTTGTCTTCATGTGTTGTCTCGTTGTAAGACTTCAAAAGAGACTTGTAAAAGTAAATATCTAAAGACCATTCATTATTGCTAGCAAAAGTTTATGAATACCTTTGAACAATCCTTTATCTTCATGTGTTGTCTCGTTGTAAGACTTCAAAGGAGACTTGTAAAAGTCTACGTTGGACTCTACAAGTGCAAGGCACGCAAAATGATTCTCATGGGGCATGGATGACAGGTCTTAGATTCTCACAGGAAAGTGATTTGGCACCCATAAGCTACCACGGTACTGCAACTTAGATTTAAACTAAAACAAAAAGAGAAATAAAGAAAAAGAAAAACACCTCGTGGCTTGTCAAATCGTATGCTTGAGCCTGATATCATGACTATAAAAAGGGTTTATGGGAAGTTTACGTTGGACTAACAAACAAACAAATTGTTTAACGTTGAAAGAATCAAAGCATGGTTACTCTAATTAGGGAAAGACTTGTCCAACGTCGCTGTTGATTCTGCTGGCGGGCGGGAATATTGACGAGGGACAGCAATTGATAAGCACTGCATGGCTCCATATGATATACGTCTTTTATGGGTTTGGCAGCTGAAAAGTCTACCACAATACTGTACATGGTGGGAACAAGGATCGGTGGTATTTTCAAAGTGTTCAATGATAAGTTTAGACGTTGGGTATCTATCAGAAAAAAGGTCTTTTTTTTCTTCGGTAATAAGAGAAAAAGAAAGTCATTTTGTATATATATCATAGGAATAAAAGTTCTTTTACTGTACAACATTTATCTTATAACAGTTTTAGTGATAAAATATTAATATATCTAAAAATATTTTGTATCTATTGTTAAAAATTATAATAACAATCTTTCGGCTTAAAGTATATTTAACAACGTATTTTTCTGTTTGCTATATAATTGAAGATTCTAATTCCAAACTGTGATAATAGTCACCTTAAAGTTAATAAATAAAATGTTATTAATCATTTTTTAGGCCAGACTTGACGAATTGACAATTTAGAGAGATATATGAGTCCTTTAAATGGGGAAGAAACTTCTTTAGAAACGGGGACACCTCCCATCACACATGTAAAATAGACCAGAGTGGAATGAGATATTTTCCTTTCACAAAGTATGGTTTCCAGCCTAAAATTTAGTCCTCTTGCTTTTATTTATTTAGTTATATTTGTTTTGCACCGATCGAGTGTAGAACTACAGTTTTGTGGATCCTCCATTTTTATTTATAAGGTACAATTGTTCACGTCAGAAGATGAGCGTCTATACGAGTTTTAGAGACAAAAAGATTTAGCATTGGCCAACTTTCTGCGTTAAAAACATTCAAATTGCGCATGGCTTGAAACCACACATTTGCTATATATTTATTGAACTACAATTTGGAAAAGTGATCTAAGAATAATTACAGTAAAAGTGTTGCATTTGCTTATCATAAGATTTATTGTTCGTCACAGCCTCGTCTCCATAGCACTACCACTCCTCATGGTCTGTCTGGAAAGCCTTGCTTTCTGCCTTTACTCTACCCTCACTATGTCTCACTTTGTACATCTTGCAACTGATTTAGATTGTATCATTTGTGGCACATCCACGTAACTACAAATCCACTTTTCATGACATCAAATAGCTGTACCCTTTATGCAGAGCAACAATTAATGGTCATTAGATATAATTAGTTACATTTTTATTAACAGTTTCAGTGACAAATTTTATCAATATTTTTTTAACATCGCTAAATAGAAACCGCTAAAAATATATAAAGACTATTCATTATTGCTAGCAAAAGGTTATGAATACCTTTGAACAATCCTTAATTTTCATGTGTTGTCTCGTTGTAAGACTTCAAGGAGACTTGTAAAAGTCTACTTTGGAGTCTACGAGTCCAAGACGCGCAAAATGATTCTTATGGGGCATGGATGACAAGTCTTAGATTCGCACAGGAAAGTGAATTTAGTTTGGCATTCATAAGCTACCACGTACTGCAACTTAGATTGAAACTAAAACGAAAAGAGAAAAAAAGAAAAAGAGATTTTTCTGCATCACCAGCCTTATAGCAAGCTTAATTTATATCTTGGAACAAATAAAAGGCTTAGGCAGCTAATGCCAAACAGCAAAATATTTCTCATCACTTCATAACATTCCCAACCGCAAGGCCAAAAAGGAAAATAAACAACTTGAAATGAGAATGAAGTGACAAAAAGTTTCAGTCATTTAGATTGATACTTTTACTCAGGATACAAGCAATGTGACCCAAGGTCCCAATCCCAACCTAGATCCAGCAAGGCAATGGTAACATAGAGCATTTGATAATCTCAATAAGTCGAACATAATTTTCCAAATGGTGGTACTGCAAGGACGTCCTTGCCAAAGGGTTCACAGTACTTCGTCGCTTCACTTAGTAGCTGGCAAAACCACAGGGACGTCTGGTCTTTTAACCCTTGTAGCTACGCGTTTCTTGGAGAGCGGGATAGCTTCACGTTTCGTGGTGCATCGGACTTGTCTGATCCTGACTTCATGAACAGGACCAAGGCTAAAGTTCCTTTGGTGCTTGACTGGGTGATTGGGAACCAAAGTTGCTTTGTAGCCCAAAAATCGAATGATTTTGCGTGCGAGTCAAATAGTTATTGTGTAGATTCAGACTCCGGCTATGGAGGGTATCGTTGCAGCTGCAACAAAGGTTATGAGGGCAATCCCTATATCAGTCCAGGCTGCCAAGGTTAGCTAGTATTCATGTTTTCATAATCCATGACAGAAACTAATCACATCCATTTCTAATCAAAACATGTTGACATGTGGTGGAAGTTCTCAATTAAAAACACTTTATTTTTTGGTAAAAACTAAATACAAGAGAAGTTATTCATCTTTAAAAAATATGTAATAGCAAACAACCTTTAGTCATCAAGTTTTGACTTGCTAATAAATTGTGACATTAGGTCTTTGTAATGCTTTTCTTTCCAGATATCAACGAGTGTGTGAATCCAGCCAACAATACGTGTGACAAGATATGCATCAACACTGCGGGTAGCTATAACTGTTCTTGTCCTCATGGATACTTCGGAGATGGCCAAAAGAGTGGGCGTGGTTGCATTGCTAAGAACTCTCAATTCCCAGTGATCAAGTTCTCTCTAGGTAATTTATCTTAGGATAAACTTCTATTTCCATCTCATGTTATGTTCAAGCTGAATTCTTGTCTTTTTTTTCATCTGCCTTGCAAAATTTACCACTACTGAAATTTGTAGTCGTACCATTTTGTAGTCAGGTGTGCTTTATGTACAGCTTTCAACTTAAAAATTCGATCATTAATCACCTCTCTCGCGTTGACTTTCGTTTTAGGCCTATTTCTTGTCTTTGAATGTGTGAAACTTGTTTCATGCTTTTGTATTTTAGCAAACAAATATACCCCCACAATGAATTTGGAAAGTTAAAGGACCAAAATTTTGGTTAAACTGCTTGCATACAACTGAAATCATGCACTTCATGTTGATTTTTTCCGAACATTAGTCCGTTTGAGTTATAACTACTTGTTTTAAACACTAATTTAGCATGTCCTTTTGCTTTAAGAACAATTGATATACAACTGATATACCAGTAAAATCTATATCTGTGTATAATAATAACTGTCCAAGTATGTAGTTGAGTAGTCCAAAGGACTCAAATCAGGAGATAATACGTATCACCACAATTTGGGCTGATGTGTTGATAACATGTGTTTTTCTTCCAGGAATGGGATTTGGCTTCTTGTCCATACTCATTGGGATAACTTGGCTCTACTTTAGCATCACGAGAAGGAAGCTCATTAAAACCAGAGAGAAATTCTTTCAGCAAAATGGTGGTTTGTTGTTGAAGCAACAAGTTTCTTCGAACGAGGGTGGAGTTGAGTCGACCAAAATCTTTACAGCTGGAGAGCTAGAAAAGGCTACCAACAACTACGCTGAAGACAGGATCGTTGGCCAAGGTGGTTATGGTATTGTGTACAAAGGAATCCTACCCGATAAACGCGTCGTTGCAATCAAGAAGTCGAGGATAATGGATGAGAGCCAAATAGAGCCGTTCATCAATGAGATGGTTATCCTGACGCAGGTTAACCATCGAAATGTGGTGAAGCTGATGGGCTGTTGTTTGGAAAGTGAAGTCCCCTTACTTGTTTATGAATTTGTCTCTAACGGTACTCTATTCCACCATATACACAGTAGAGAGGGCATGTCTTGGTTGTCATGGGAGAATCGCTTACGAATAGCCGCTGAATCTGCTGGTGCACTCGCTTATCTTCATTCATCAGCTTCAACGCCAATCATCCATAGAGATGTCAAGTCTGCCAATATTTTACTAGACGAACATTACACGACGAAAATATCAGATTTCGGAGCTTCTAGGTTGATTCCTTTGGATCAAGCACAAGTGACTACATTAGTTCAAGGGACACTAGGGTATTTGGATCCTGAGTACTTCCATACAAGCCAGTTGACGGATAAGAGTGATGTTTATAGCTTTGGAGTGGTTCTGGCGGAGCTCTTAACAGGGAAAAAGCCCCTTTGTTTGGAGAGAAGCCAAGAAGAAAGAAATCTAGCAAAGTATTTCAACATGTCCGTGAAGGAAAACCGCTTATTTCACATTCTCGAGCCTCGAGTGGTGAGGGAAGGGACTTTAGAGCAACTGCAGATTGTTGCGGAGCTTGTGAAGAAATGCCTCAACATGAATGGAGAGGATAGGCCTACAATGAAGGAAGTGGCAATGGAACTAGAAGCCTTAAGGAAGTTCACTAAGCATCCTTGGGTTAATCAACATGACCATGAAGAGACTCTTAGCTTGCTTAGTGAGAATGGGCAGTCAGACCTTTACACTGTTCAACTGAGCCCTCTCAATAACAATCCAGATATCTCGGGACAATATAGCCTGGACAGTAGTCAGTTGATGTTCCCTGCAAATAGCCCTCGGTGACATGCTCTTTGTTTACAAGGTGAAGGGCTTGTGGCTTCTGCTCTCTTTTTGTTTGTTTGCTATTTTGTGAGTGTTGCTGTCAACAGTGTTTCAATTTGGCATTGTAAGCTACTTATTTAATTTCCTTTAATGTAAGTGCACGACTTTTTGATTAATCGTGGTATAAGAGCAAGTCGCTCACGCATAAAGCAAACTCAAGAAAAACAAAACAACTCCTTACAAGAACCTATAAAAGCCTAAAGAAGACGATAAGCATCATATATAGGATGGTTTCACAAGATGCAAGAGGATGAATTAAACATTATGAGCTTAACGTAGATCATTTTCATCATCTCTTGATCTATCTTAACGTTAAAAGAGTATCCAAAGAAAGTGAAGAGTGGCCAGAAAAGGAAAAGCAAAAGAATCATCTTTGGAATTCTGGTTTTCGAAAAATTGAAATAAATGCAACTAATACGATAAAATTGACGGTTTTCGTTTAAGGTTGTTAAGAGAGTTTATTTCTTAATTTCGAGGTAGATGAGAGGGAAATTGCACAAAAAACTACACACGTTTTGTCTCAATGGCAACATTGTTCACGTGTTAGAGATTCCTTAGAGCTTTGGCTACTCGCTGCTTGTGAAAATGGTCTTCTCTGCATAAGCAACACAAGCAGGCTCCACAAGGCAAAACTTGCCAGTTTTGCTTTCTGCTCCTTTCTTCCACAAACGCAGACCCAATTGAGCACCAAATTGAACTCCCACAAATGGCCGAACCCAGCAATAAACCAGAACCCACCAAAAAGACAATCCCGCCCCACGTGAAGGCCATAGCCGGGTCGCTCGGGGGCATCGTGGAGGCCTCGTGCCTGCAGCCCATCGACGTCATCAAGACCCGCTTGCAGCTGGACCGGACCGGCACCTACAAAGGCATCGTCCACTGCGGCGTCACCGTGGCGCGTACTGAGGGCGTTCGGGCCCTGTGGAAGGGCCTGACCCCGTTCGCCACCCATCTGACCCTCAAGTACGCGCTCCGGATGGGCTCGAATGCGGTGCTCCAGAGCGCGTTCAAGGACCCGGAAACAGGCCACATCAGTAACCGGGGCAGGCTGCTTTCCGGGTTCGGGGCGGGTGTGCTCGAGGCCCTTGTTATTGTTACGCCATTTGAGGTTAGCTATTAGCCATGTGCATAGTCAATGCTAGATATTTTCTCTCGTCTGTTATGTTCAGTTTCTCGAATTCTTTAAACAGTCAAAATGAAAAGTTAATGGAGGGTGTAATACTAAGGCTATTATAAAGGATTTAATCCTATGATGCACAGTGATTTTAGTGATTGAAATGGACTCTCAGCTCTAAGCATGCTTACATGAAAAGCATTCGGTCCAGTGAAGGTAGTAACTGTTAAGGCAGCGGATCCAATGTATGCGTAGAGGTGGCACAAAGAATGTTGTTCAAGTCAGAAGTCAGATGTGCTAATGTGAGACAAAGAAATGACGAAACAAGGCAGAGACGAAAGCTTTCCAGACAATGTGTGGAGTGGCAGTGCTGCAAGCGCGAAGGTGCTTGTAGTTATGGCATTTCGGATACTCAACTCCGTGTTCACAACACCATGGCTAAGAAATGCTACAACCAAACGGGCGGTTTGGTCTACGAAAAGCCCGCCTGGACTGATCTCCGGGCGTCGCCATACAGCTTCTCCGAGGCAAACACTTTCACGCTCATTGGATGCGATGATTTGGCTCTGATATCCGGATCCGACCAGCGCACTTTCACTAGCGGGTGCATGTCATTGTGTTCAAAAGCCGACGACGTGCTGAACGGGTCGTGTTCAGGAAGCGGGTGTTGCCATATATACATTCCAAAGGGCTTAAAGCAATACTTTGCTTCACTTAATTTGTTAACTTTTTGGAAATAAAATGAAAAAAATTATAAAATGTTATCCCAAATTACCCGGGATAAACTACCGGTGCAAGCCTCCATGGTTGCTTCAAAGTTGACATTTTCAGCGAGCGTTATGGTGTTGGATGACAGGAAGGGTCATCTCAGCCCCAAGTCACTCGAGTTATGTGTATGTTAGAAGGATTATCTTGATGAAAAATACCACGAGCAAGATAAAATGATTAATGATAGAAGGAGCAACGGTTCAGACGTCGAAGCACTTACGGATAATTAGGTAACTTCTTTTTCTTTTCCTTTTCACAAGTTTTTAGTATAAATTATTTTCGAACAAATTAAGTGTGCCTAAATTAAAGTAGACAATGCACTTGAGAAAAATAGATATTTTTTCTCACTTTTTTGGAAAAATGAACACTTATGTATATATAAATATATATTGTGGAGCAGATCCGTTGAGAGCATTAGCAAAATAGGATATTTTGCAAGCGCGATCTGGCTGTCCATCCTGAAGAGATAGATGACCCATATCTTTTTTTTTTCAAAAACTATCAGTCGTCCACTACATAGTGTAGCGGACAGTCTTTTTTACCATATTGCCCCTCCTCCCTTGTCTGCTACACTGTGCAGCGGACGACTTTCTGCTTTTTGACCGACACAACTGACACACTTCCATTAATTTCTATACCTTTATTTCTGCACACGTCAAAGTTGTCCGCTACATTGTGTAGCGGACATAAAGAACATCAGAAAATTTTCAAGTGTTGGAGTTTTTAGACTTTGCAGAGCCGTCCGCTACATTGTGTAGCGGACATAAAAGAACACCAAAAAAAATTTAAGTGTTGGAGTTTTAAGACTCTACACAGCCGTCCGCCACATTGTGTAGTGGACATGGTTATAAATTAGCGACGAAGTTAATTCTGTTTTTCGTATTTTATTTTTTTTATGAAATTAGCGACGAAATAAATATTTTAGTGACGGAATCTACAAACTCAATATCTCAAATGCACGATCAACAATAAAAAATTATCAATTAATAACCTAAAATAATCAATCAATAATCACAATTCTCAAATGCACAATTAACAACCTAAAATTATCAAACAAATAGTCAATGTTCAAATAACACACAATTGTTCAAAATGCACATATCTGATGCGATTAATTTAATTTAGGATTTAATTAGGGCTCATAGTTCAACATTGGGGGAAAGCTTTTTCACAAGTGCTTCGATCAAACACCAGCACTTGGAAACGCATATGCCCCATGTGTTCAAAGATTACAAAGTCCCCAATATCGAGGTCATGCTGCTGCACAAATGTGTTCCAACCCTCTTCGAAATAAATTTCATCTTGGCCGCGCTTCGTCTTGATTTTAACAAGCCATGACCCCTTGCGGCTGGTTAAAGTTGCTTCATTTGATCTCATTGTGGTAAGCAGTCTGCAAAAGGCTATCGGTATGGCCTAACATATTCATAATACAGTAAGACATGTAAGTTTTTAACCAAAGATAAAACTTTTAACACACACGAAAACACAGAGAAAGAGGGATGACCTACAAGTTCTGTATGAAAACCAGGCATCATGACCTTGAAAAAGTGTCTGCCAACTGAAACATCCATGTTCACCGAAGTAGAAGCCATCATGATGGATCTGTCGCTGAAGGTGGAGCCACGTCGGGGGGAGGACGAGGATGTCGCTGGAGGCGCCGCGGCATTGAGGGGAGGACGGGGCTGTCAGCGGAGGTGGCGCGGCGTCGGGGGGAAGATAGTGGTGTCACCGGAGATGTGGGTCACTGTAGAGGAGGTCGGGGGTGGGGAGATGTTTGATACAGATAGAAAAACGGGAGAAAGAAGAATGGCTGATCTGATTAATATTTAACAGGAGTTTGACGTGTGCATAAATAAATGTACAGAAATTAATAAAAGTGTGTCAGTCGTGGCAGTCAAAAAGCTATCCGCTACACAGTGTAGTGAACAACTTTTTGACTGACTCATGTCAGGACTAGAAAGTCGTCCGCTGCATAGTGTAGCGGATAAGGGAGGAGGGGCAATATGGTAAAAAAAGACTGTCCGCTACACTATGTAGCGGACGACTGATAGTTTTTGAAAAAAAAAATTCTGGGCCGTCCATCTTTTCAGGATGGACGGCCAGTTCGTTCGTGCTTGCAAAATATCCTATTTTGCTAGCGCTCTCAACCGATCAGCTCCCTATCTGAATATATATATATATATATATATATATATATATATATATATAAACTAAATTTTTAGGATTTTTTTAATGAACGCGCGACAGCTTAACTTCTCATTTTCTTGATTCCCATCCAGATAATAAATTTGATAAACTGGGCTGTGGAATTCATCCAAAGCGATCTGTCGAAGCTGTGGGATGTAAAAATACATCTGAGTTAAACTTGGAGATGAAATTCTTCATGGATTAACGAAAATGTGCAAAAGCTCTATTTGCTCGTTTTTCTAATTTCTTCCCTAGCCGAATGTGAGAATGATAATTTTAAAGTATCATAAAAAAATAGAGTAACATTCTCTAAAAATTCTCTTAGATTCGAACTCATATATATAGAGGAGCTGATCCGTTGAGAGCGCTAGCAAAATGGGACAAGTTGCTAACGCAATCTGGCCGTCCACGCGCGATCTGTGGACGGTCCAGATCTTTTTTTTACGTTTTTTTAAGTCCGTCCGCTACATTATGTAGCGGACGATTTTTTGACAAAAATACCCTCTTTTCCATCCACTACATTATGTAGCGGACAGAGGCAGTACTTTTTTTTTCTGACTCTTTGTCTCTCCTTTGTATGATTAATTTTCTGACATGTTTGATGTTTCTCTCTCTCTCTCTCACATCAATGTCTAACTCTTTCTCTCACCACTTTTTTGTTTTCTCTCTCATCCTCCTCTCATCTCCCCTAAGTGGCCACATTTTCCTTCTTTCCCCCGTCTTCTTGGAAAGAAAAATGAGGAAGCTTTCAGTATTCTGCTTTTGGAAACAGAATGATTACCTTTGCAAGAACAGAGATTTGGAAAGACTTTGGCACCAGCAATGTGCTTCGAACTCAAAAAAGAGCTCAAAAACACCCTTTTGGAACCAAATGGTTTGGACAAAAACACCCACTTGGCATCAAACAACTTCAGTTCCATTGATAACAACCTTCAGATCCTGTGTTCCCTTTCCCTCACCACAAACCCAACAGCCGTATGGAATCAAATTTTGAACTTACATAGATAACCCAGATTACAAGACTTGAGGGTTATCTATATCACAAAATTTTCTAATTTAAACTATTAGAAAATTTACGATAGAAAGGAGATTTGATTCCATAGTTTATATTACGAGAGAGAGAGAGAGAGAAAGAGAGAGAGAGACAACTTAGAAAATTGGAGAGAATTTCTTTTCCCTGGGACTCCCAAAATGAATACTTCTCCGGTTCTTTCTTCTTTAACCGGGAGACCACCTTAATGGAATAAAGCTTCAATTCAGATGTCTGCTCTGCTCTCATCCAGCAAGCTCTCATTCTCATTTTATGGTGAAATATGAGAAATTCTTAGTAGTAATATATATGGTTCCATCAAAAGAGAGAAAGCCAGTTTCTCTGAGCTAGGATCACATGTCTAGAAAGGAAAGAGAAAGAGAGCAAAGTCAAAAGGTGACAGAAAAATGATGACAAAGGAGAGAGAAACAACTTAGAAAATTGGAGAGAAAGGAAAGAGACTAAAGTCAGAAAGGTGACAGAAAAATGATGACAAAATGAGAGAGAAAGAGAAAAGAAGGTCAGAATATCTCATACTGCCTCTGTCCGCTACATAATATAGCGAATGGATAAGAGGATATTTTTGTCAAAAAATCGTCCACTACATAATGTAGCGGACATCAAACATGTCAGAAAATTAATCAGACAAATGAGAGAGAAAGAGTCAGAACAAAGTACTGCCTCTGTCCGCCACATAATATAGTGGATGGAAAAGAGGGTATTTTTGTCAAAAAAATCATCTGCGACATAATGTAGCGGACGGACTTAAAAAAACGTAAAAAAATATATGGACCTTCTACAGATCGCGCGTAGACGGCCAGATCGCGCTAGCAACTTGTCTCATTTTGCTAGCGCTATCAAAATCATAATAAAAAAACGGAAGATAGGGAGGAAGAAGGGAAGTTTAGGCCAAAATCATATCATACCTTTTCTCTGAGTGTTTTTCTCTTTTATAGAGAAGTTGGGGTTACAACGGACTTTGTGCCAATTTTCAAAAAGAAATTACAAAAATACATAAATGGAAATAAACTGGAAAATGTCTAACTAAAGCCTAACTGCCTCAGACATAAATCTGGAGACATTATTACTAATTACAGCCACAATGGCTTTACTACTAATTACAGCCATAAATCTGTAGATGCAGTGGCCATAACTGCTTCCCTCCATTTACTGTTCACGCGCCGAAGTTGTTGCTTTTAGCCTGAGGTTGTGTCCCACGCGCCTTGGTGCAAATCAATTGAGGTGTAGCATTTGTTGTAGAAGTATTTGGCTGCTGCTGTGAGTACCTTCTCACTCTGATCTTCAAAGGCTTCCTTGATGTATCCATGACATCCCCTTCCCCTTCAAACAGTTATTCCTCCCTGGCAATGAAGGTTGGAAATCTTGCCTTCAAAACATCCCAATCTTCCCAAGTAGCCTCTTCTTCTGGGATATTGGACCAGCCTAGCTACTAACACTTGAGGATTTGGTGGCAGTCTAGCTGGTAGGCCACCTTCCCTATCTTAGCCAAAATTTGATAAGGTCAAAAATATTTTGGTGAGAGTTTATAGTTACTCCTTTGGGCTAGACTTTGCTGCCTGTATGGTTGCAGTTTGAGATACACCATTGCCCGTACGTCAAACGATCTCCCACTTTTATTTTTGTCAGCGTACATTTTCAGCCTATCTTGGGCCATAACCAAAGTATCTTCCTCCTTTCTGTTAGATAGGAATCTACTGATGCAATGTTGGTAGATTCAAAGTTGTTGAGGTTAAGAATCCTAGGTGCATAAGCATACAAGGCCAGAAAAAGAGTCAATCTTCAATGAAGTATGGTAGATAGTATTATACCGGTACTCAGCCAGGGTCGGCCACTTGTGCCAAGTCCTTGGCCTTCCTCCACAAAATTCCTTAAGTGAGTTTCAAGACACTGATTGACCCTCTCAGTTTGGCCATTAGTCTAAAGGTGATATGCCAGACTTGACCCTCTCAGTTTTGCTCATTTTCAATTGAATATCTAGCAGTGAGAGATCTTTTTAAAAGTGGCATTGATACCTGAGTGACCACCAATGCCTGAAGCATGTAGAGTCTTTAATATCTGATTTCTTAGGTCTCCTGTCTCCCCAACACACAATTTGCCTCTGCATCTCAATGTTCCATTGTCCACAGTGAACTCAGAAGTTGCATATGGATCCAATACCAATTGTTCCTGTTGAAACTGCATGTACTGGTCTTCTGCATAAGAGTCTTGTAATTCTATGATCCAAGTATGAGTAACCTGTGAGATAGTCAAACATTTGCCTTCTTCATGTTTCCTTGCATACATATTAAAAAGAGAGTCAACAGCTCCATTCTCTTTTTCAGCTTTGTAATGTTTGGTAAAATCAAAATCCCAAGAGCTTGGATAGACACTTTTGTTGGAGCATAAATGTCACTCTTCGTCCCAGTAAATATTTTAAGCTGCAACGGTCAGTCATCACAGAAAATGGCTGCAAACTCAAATAGCTGTGCCAATACATGACAGCTTGAACTAGAGTTATTAGCTCTTTCTCGTATGTGGACATAGCTAAAGCTTTACTGTAATATGCCGAGTGCTTAACAGCTTGCATTAATATAGCTCCTACTCCAAGGTCATTTGGACCTACTTCTACCACAAGAAGTAAAATCAGGTAGTGCCAGTACAGTGGGACTTACCATGGCCTCCTTAAGCTTATTGAAGGCTTGAGTTGCAGTATCATCCCAATGAAAATTGTCTTTTTGCAGTAATCTGGTTGGTGGCTTGCTAAGCATGCCATAGTAAGGAATGAATTTCCTATATTAACCGGTTAATCCCAGAACCCTCTAAGTTGTTTAATGGTTTTAGGGCAGGGCCAATGTATAATTGCTTCATATTTCTCGGGATCTGCAGCCACACCTTTACCTGATATCAAATGTCCTAAGTATTCCACTTCCTTGACATCAAAAGAGCACTTAGATTGTTTGACATACAGTAGGTGCCCCCTTAAAGTTTGAAAAACCACGGCCAAGTGTTGCATATGCTCGTCGTAAGATTTATTGTTCGTCTCAGCCTCGTCTCCATAGCACTGCCACTCCTCACGGTCTGGGAAGCCTTACGATCGGCCCTTACTCCACCCTACTGTGTCTCAATTTGTACATCTTGCAACTGACTTAGACTGTATTCTTTATGACACCTCCACGTAACTATGAATCCACTTTTCATGGCATCAGATAGTTGTACCCTTTATGTAGAGTAACAATTAATGGTCATTAGATATAATTGATGACATTTTTGTTAACGGTTTCAGTGACAAATTTTACCAATACTTTTTTAGTATCGCTAAATAGAAGCTGCTAAAATATCTAAAGACTATTCATTATTGCTAGCAAAAGGTTATGAACACCTTTGAACAATCCTTCATCTTCATGTGTTGTCTCGTTGTAAGACTCCCAGGAGACTTGGAAAAGTCTACTTTGGACTCTACAAGTGCAAGACACGCAAAATGATTCTTATGGGGGCATGGATGACAAGTCTTAGATTCTCACGGTCTGGGAAGTCTTACTTTCTGTCCTTACTCCATTCTCACTGTGTCTCACTTTGTACATCTTGCAACTGATTTAGACTGTATTCTTTATGACACCTCCACGTAACTATGAATCCACTTTTCATGGCATCAGATAGTTGTACCCTTTATGTATAGTAACAATTAATGATCATTAGATATAATTAGTGACATTTTTATTAACAATTTCAGGGATAATTTTTACCAACACGTTTTTAATATCGCTAAATAGAAACTACTAAAAATATCTAAAGACCATTCATTATTGCTAGCAAAAGTTTATGAATACCTTTGAACAATCCTTTATCTTCAACGTTTCAACGTTAAACAATTTATTTGTTTGTTACTCCAACGTAAACTTCCAAAAAATCCTTTTTATAGTCATATATATATATATAGGGGAGCTGATTCGTTGAGAGCGCTAGCAAACTAGGATATTTTGCAAACGCGATCGGGCAATTCACACTGAAAAGATGGACGGCCCAAATCTTTTTTTAAAAAAATGTGTCAGTCGTCCGCTACATAGTGTAGCGGACAGTCTTTTTTTACCATATTGCCCCTCCTCCCTTATCCGCTACACTGTGCAGCGGGGTCCTGACATGAGTAAGTCAAAAAGCTGTCATCTACACTGTGTAGCGGACAACTTTTTGACTAACACGACTGACACACTTCCATTAATTTCTCTACCTTTATTTCTGCACACGTCAAAGTTGTCCACTACATTGTGTAGTGGACAGAAAGAACACCAGAAAATTTCCAAGTGTTGGAGTTTTTAAAGTCTGCAGAGCCGTCCGCTGTATTTTGTAGTGGACGTAAAGAACACTAGAAAATTTCTAAGTGTTGGAGTTTTTAAACTCTGCGGAGTCGTCCGCTACATTATGTAGCGGACAGAAAAAACACCAAAAAATTCGAAGTGTTGAAGTTTTAAGACTCTACAGAGCCGTCCGCTACATTGTGTAGCGGACATGGTTATAAATTAGCGACGGAATTTTCGTCGTTAAATTTGTTTTACTTATTTTAAAATATTTTTTATAAAATTAGCGACGGAATAAATGTTTTAGCGACGGAATCAACAATCTCAATATCTCAAATGCACGATTAACAATAAAAAATCATCAATTAACAACCTAAAATCATCGATCAATAATCACAATTCTCAAATGCACAATTAACAACCTAAAATTATCAAACAAATAATCAATGTTCAAATAACACAAAATTGTTCAAAATGCACATATCCGATGCGATTAATTTAATTTAGGGTTTAATTATGGCTCATAGTTCAACATTGGGGGAAAGCTTTTTCACAAATGCTTTGATCAAATTAAACACTAGCACTTGAAAACGCATATGCCCCATGTGTTCAAAGATTACAAAGTCCCCTAGATGGAGGTCATGTTGCAGCACGAATTTGTTCCAATCGTCTTCGAAACAAATTCCCTCTTGGTCGCGCTTCTTCTTGATTTTAACAAGCCAAAACCCCCTTGAGGCCGGTTAAAATTGCTTCATTTGATCTCATTGTGGTAAGCAATCTGTAAGAGGCTACCGGTATGGCCTAACATATTCATAATACAGTAAGACAGATAAGTTTTTAACCAAAGATAAAACTTTTAACACACACGAAAACACAGAGAAAGAAAGATGGCCTACAAGTTCTGTATGAAAACCAGGAATCATGACCTTAAAGAAGTGTCTGCCGACTGAAACATTCCTGTTCACAGAAGAAGAAGCCATCAGGAAGGATCTGTCGGGGGGAGGACGGGGATGTCGCTGAAGGCACCGTGGCGTTGAGGGGAGGACGGAGCTGTCGCCGGAGGTGGCGCGGCATCGGGGGGAGGAAGGTGGTGTCGCCGGAGATGTGGGTCGTCGTATAGGGGGTCGCGGGTGGGTGAGATGTTTGAGACAGAAAGAGAAACGGGAGAAAGAAGAATGGCCAATCTGATTAATGTTTAACAGGATTTTGACGTGTGCATAAATAAAGGTACATAAATTAATGGAAGTGTGTCAGTCGTGTTAGTCAAAAAGTTGTCCGCTACACAGTGTAGTGTAGGGGTGAGCATTTAAACCGTTGAAACCGATCTAACCGTAAAAACCGAACCAATCAATCCGAAAAATTTCAAACCGATCACATAAACAATTGGTTTGATTTTTTTTTTCTTTCACAAACCGCATGTCCGGTTTGATTTTTTTGAAACCGATCTAAACCGAACCGACCGTATACAGTATAATATATAATTTTTTTTAGACTAACCCCAGTTAGTTTTAACTGACTTACGTAGTTAAACTTAACCCTTCATATAAAATATCGGTAATCCTAAATCCTAATCCATCTTTTCTTCAATCGCCGCCCACTCCCAGATCTGTTCCACAACCTCACACTTTATGCCTCAACTCAGCCCTCAACTCTCAACTCTCAAGGCAGCGCCTCCACCACGGCAGTGCCTCCACCAAGGCCGCTCCTTCAGCGTCGTCTCTTCAGCCCGTCGTCACTTTCAACCACCGCCTTCTCCAGCCACCATCTCAACCTCCCACAGCTGCACATCTGTCTCTTCTCCTGCCATTGCCTCGTATCCCCTCTAGCCTCCAAGGTAATGTCTCCCATTTTCTAGATTCCTCCTTTCTTAGCTCAGTTAAGCTTCCCCATTTCCCCTTCATCTTCTTCCCTGATTCATCACAAATTGTAGCATATTCATCCATGCTACAGTGCTACTTTAGAGCCCCCAAAATGACGTGGGTGGGTGATGGGGGAGTTGGTCACTTGGTCAGGATCAAATTTGCACGAGGAGTCTAAGTAGAATCTTAAGCCTGTTATGGAATCCTTTGGCTGTCTTATGTCCATCCAAAATCCAAAACCCAAGTAGGACCATTGCATAAAGCTTTTCCTTTGCTGTAATGCTGGGGAAGACCTTAAGAAATGTTAATGTCAGCTTACTTTGGTTACCATAAGTTGGGCATATGCTAGTCTTTACCTATAATGACTGATTTTTCTTTCATTGCATTGTTTCAGAAATATAGATTTTATGCTGGTTGAAGGTTGATTGGCAATGAAGGTTTTGAAGATGTTTGTTTGGTTTAAAGACTAAAGAGGACTTCTTTCTTCTTAAATTTAATCTGATGGATATATTTGCTGTGTAATAATGTGTAATTTGATTAGAAGTTTAACATATGCTATGTAAGGAGTTATTTTCTTTTGAATGTTATGCAATTTTCTTTAGAATTTTAAGAAATGCTATGCAATGATTTTGTGTGTAATGAGTTATTTTCTTTTGGATGTTATGCAATCTAATTAGAATTTTAGTCTTATGAGCTAAGATCTCCTGAATTACTTGAGTTTTGTTACAAATTTTTAGTTGTTTTGGGCCTAGAATGGAGTCTAGCCCAAACCGATTTGATCCGTTTAAACCGAACCGTTCGATCCATCTAATTCGTTAAAACTGAACCGTTCAACTACGGTTCGGTTTGGTATTCAACCTCCAAACCGAACCGACCAAACCGTGCTCAGCCCTAGTGTAGTTGTAGCGGACAGCTTTTTGACTGACTCATGTCAGGGCCAGAAAGTCGTCCGCTGAACAGTGTAGCGGACAAGGGAGGAGGGGCAATATGGTAAAAAAGACTGTCTGCTACACTATGTAGCGGATGACTGATAGTTTTTGGAAAAAAAAAGATATGAGCCGTCCATCTTTTCAGGATAGACGGCCAGTTCGCGCTTGCAAAATATCCTTTTTTGCTAGCGCTCTCATCGAATCAGCTCCATATATATATATTAGAAAAAAAACAAATTTTTAGGATTTTTTTTTTAATGAACGTGCCACAGCTTAACTTATCATTTTCTTTATTCCCTTCCATATAATAAATTTAATAAACTGGGCTGTGGAATTCATCCAAAGCGATCTGTCGAAGTTGTGGGATCTAAAAATACATCTGAGTTAAACTTGGAGATGGAAGTCTTCATGGATTAACGAAAATGTGCAAAAGCTCTATTTGATCGTTTTTCTAATTTCTTCCCTAGCCGAATGTGAGAATGATAATTTTAAAGTATCATAAAAAAAATAGAGTAACATTCTCTAAAATTTCTCTTAGATTCGAACCCATACATATATATATATATATATATATATATATATATATATATATATATATATATATCGCTTGTTTCGTTTACAAGCAATAGATCCCAAACCTGGGTAAAAGGAGGAGAATCTATCAAAAATTTATTTTGTGTGTTAATATTTCGTAACACAAAATAGGAATTTTAAAAAAAAATCCAGGCCCAGTTCTCACAACCCTAAGTCTGATTGGCCCAGGCTTCCATTTTGGCCTGCTGGGCCAGGCTAGGCGCAGCGGGCCAAATGATTTTCCAGAATTATCACAATAAAAAAACGGAAGAAAGGGAAGAACAAAGATAGAGACTTAAAGAAGAAGATAGAAGGAACAAGGGAATTTTAGGCCAAAAATATGTCATACCTTTTCTCTGAGCGTTTTTCTCTTTTATAGAGAAGTTGGGGTTACAACGGACTTTGTGCCAATTTTCAAAAAGAAATTACAAAAATACATAAATCTGGAGACATTAATACTAATTACAACCATAATGGCTTTATTTATTGCACCGTAAATCTTCTTCAAAATCCGAGCAAAGAAAGGTGTAGATGCAGTGGCCATAACTGCTTCCCTCCATTTACTGTTCACGCGCCGAAGTTGTTGCTTTTAGCCTGAGGTTGTGTCCCGCGCGCCTTGGTACAAATCAATTGAGGTGTAGCATTTGTTGTAGAAGTATTTGGCTGCTGCTGTGAGTGCCTTCTCACTCTGATCTTCAAAGGCTTCCTTGAAGGTGTACACACAGTTACTCTCTTGACCATCCTCCTATACCAAAACTTTCAGAGGATCAATTAACACTTGAACTTCAGGGGATATAGGTGGTAACTCTGTTGAAACTGCATGTACTGGTCTTTTGCATTAGAGTCTTATAATTCTGTGATCCAAGTAAGTGTGACCTGTGGGATAGTCAAACATTTGCCTTCTTCCTGTTTCCTTGCATACATTCTAGAAAGAAAGTCAACAACTCCATTCTCTTTTTCAGCTTTGTAATAGATGGTAAAATCAAAATCCCAAGAGCTTGGATAGACACTTTTGTTGGAGCATAGATGTCACTCTCTGTCCCAGTAAACATTTTAAGCTGCAACGGGTCAGTCATCGCAGAAAATGGCTGCAAACTCAAATAGCTGTGCCAATACATGACATTTTGAACTAGAGTTATCATCTCTTTTTCATAGGTGGACATAGCTAAAGCTTTACTGTAATATGCCAAGGGCTTACCAGCTTGCATTAATATAGCTTCTACTCCAAGGTCATTTGGACCTACTTATACCACAAGTAAAATCAAGTAGTGCCAGTACAGTGGGACTTACCATGGCCTCCTTACGCTTATTGTAGGCTTGAGTTGCAGTATCATCCCAATGAAAATTGTCTTTTTGCAGTAATCTGGTTAGTGGCTTGCTAAGCATGCCATAGTAAGGAATGAATTTCCTATAATAACCTGTTAATCCCAGAACCCTCTAAGTTGTTTAATGGTTTTAGGGCAGGGCCAATTTATAATTGCTTCAATTTTCTTGGGATCTGCAGCCACACCCTTACCTGATATCAAATGTCCTAAAAGTATTCCACTTCCTTGACAGCAAAAGAGCACTTAGATTGTTTGACATACAATTGGTGCCCTTTAAAGTTTGAAAAACCACGGCCAAGTGTTGCATATGCTCGTCATAAGATTTGCGGTTCGTCTCAGCCTCATCTCCACAACACTGCCACTCCTCACGGTCTGGAAAGCCTTGCTTTCTGCCCTTACTCCACCATCACTTTGTCTCAATTTGTACATCTTGCAACTGACTTAGACTGTATTCTTTATGACACCTCCACGTAACTATGAATCCACTTTTCATGGCATCAGATAGTTGTACCCTTTATGTAGAGTAATAATTAATGGTCATTAGATATAATTAGTAATATTTTTATTGACAGTTTCAGTGACAATTTTTACCAACATTTTTTTAGTATCGTTAAATAGAAACTACTAAAAATATCTAAAGACCTTTCATTATTGCTAGCAAAAGGTTATGAACACCTTTGGACAATCCTTGATCTTCATGTGTTGTCTCGTTGTAAAACTTCAAGGAGACTTGTAAAACTCTATTTTGGAGTCTACGAGAGCAAGATACGCACAATGATTCCTAGGGCCTATGGATGACGGGTCTTAGGTTCTCACAGGAAAGTGAATTTAGTTTGGAATCCCTAAGCTGACACGTACCGTAACTTAGATTGAAACTAAAACGAAAAGAGAAAAAACGAAAAAGAAAAACACCTCATGGCTTATCGCAGCGTATGCTTGCAGCCTGACATCATGACTACAAAAAAGGTTTTTTTGGGAAGTTTACGTTAGACTAACAAACAAACAAACTGTTTAATGTTGAAAGAATCAAAGCATATTTATTATAATTAGGGAAAGACTTGTCCAACGTCGCGGTTGATTCTGCTAGCGGGCAGGAATATTGACGAGGGACAGCAACTGATAAGCACTGCATGGCTCTAAATGATATGCATCTTTTATGGGTTTGGCAGCTGAAAAAGTCAGCAGCAATAGTGTATACAGCGTGGGAACAAGGATCAATGGCCTTTTCAAAAGTGTTCAGTGAATAGTTTAGACGTTGGGTATCTATCAAAGAAGGTCTTTTTTTTCTTTGTAATCAGAGAAAAAGAAGGTCATTTTGTATATATATTACAGGAATAAAGATTCTTTTACTGTACAACATTTATATTATAACAGTTTTAGTGATAAAATATTAATATATCTAAAAATATTTTGTTGCTATTGTTAAAAATTATAATAACAATCTTTCGTCGGAAAGTATATTTAACAACGTATTTTTCTGTTTGCTATATAATAGAAGATTCTAATTCCAAACTGTGAGAATAGTCACCTTATACTTAATAAATAAAATATTATTAATCAGTTTTTAGGCCAGACTTGACGAATTGACAATCTAGAGAGATGAGTCCCTTAAATGGGGAAGAAACTTCTTTAGAAACTGGGACACCTCCCATCACACATGTAAAATAGACCAGAGTTGAATGAGATATTTTCGTTTGACAAAGTATGGTTTCCAACCTAAAATTTAGTCCTCTTGCTTTTATTTATTTAGTTATATTTGTTTTGCACCGATCGAGTGTAAAACTACACTTCCGTGGATCCAGTTCCTAACTCAGAGAGACAACTGGTAGCTAAATCTTCCATTTTTTAATAAGGTGTAATTGTTCACATCAGAAGATGAGGGTCTATACAAGTTTTAGCGACAAAAAGATTTAGCATTTAGTGGCTTTCTGCATTAAAAACATTCAACTTGCACATGGCTTGAAACCACACATTTGCTATATAATTTGGAAATGTGTATATATATATATATATATATATATATATATATATATATAGAGAGAGAGAGAGAGAGAGAGAGAGAGAGAAATTTATTGAACTACAATTTGGAAAAGTGATCTAAGAATAATTACACTCATGTGTCTAACGTTAAGAGTTGCATATGCTCATCATAAGATTTACTGTTCGTCTCAGTCTCGTCTCCACAGCACTGCCACTCATTATGGTCTGTTTGGAAAGCCTTGCTTTCTGCCTTTACTCCACTCTCACTGTGTCTCACTTTGTACATCTTGCAACTGGTTTAAATTGTATCATTTGTGGCACATCCATGTAACTACGAATCCACTTTTCATGACATCAGATAGATGTACCTTTTATGTAAAGCAACAATTAATGGTCATTAGATATAATTAGTTACATTTTTATTAACAATTTCAGTGACAATTTTTACCAATATTTTCTTAACATCGCTAAATAGAAACTGTTAAACATATCTAAAGACTATTCATTATTGCTAGCAAAAGGTTATAAATACCTTTGAACAATCCTTGTCTCCACGTGTTGTCTCGTTGTAAGACTTCAAGGAGACTTGTAAAAGTCTACTTTGGACTCTAAAAGTGCAAGACACGCTAAATGATTCTTATGGGGCATGGAAGACAAGTCTTAGATTCGAAAAGGAAAGTGACTTTAGTTTGGCATCCATAAGCTGTCACGTACTACAACTTAGATTGAAACTAAAACGAAAAGAGAAAAAAAGAAAAAGAGATTTCTGCTCTTGCATCACCAGCCTTATAGCAAGCTTAATTTATATCTTGGAACAAATAAAAGGCTTAGGCAGCTGATGCCAAACAGCAAAATATTTCTCATCACTTCATAACATTCCCAACCGCAAGGCCAAAAAGGAAAATAAACAACTTGAAATGAGAATGAAGTGACAAAAAGTTTCAGTCATTTAGATTGATACTTTTACTCAGGATACAAGCAATGTGACCCAAGGTCCCAAACTCAACCTAGATCCAGCCAGGCAAAGGTAACATAGAGCATTGGCTCATCTCAATAAGTTGAACATAATTTTCCAAATGGTGGTACTGCAAGGACACCGGAGAGAGAGAAGAAATGAGGAGAGAGGAGGATGAGAGAGAACAAAAATGATATGAGAGAAAAGAGGGGAGAGAAAGAGAGAAAAATGACAGAGAAAGTCAGAAATTGACGTGAGAAAGGAAAGAGAGGAGAAAGAGATGTGTGTCGGAAAATTAGAGAGAAAATAGGGGAGAGAAAGAGAAGGGACATAGAAAGTCAGAAATTGACGTGAGAAAGGAAAGAGAGAATTAATGAGAAAGGAGAGAGAAAGAGAGAAAAAGGTAGTGTCTACTTGTCCGCTACATAATGTAGCGGATGAGAAAGGAGAGAAAAAGGTAGTGTCTACTTATCCGCTACATAATGTAACGGATGGAGCAGGAGGGTATTTTTGTCAAAATATTGTCTGCTACATTATGTAGCGAACGGATTAAAAAAATGCAAAAAAAATATCTGAACCGTCTACAGATCGCGCGTGGACAGCCAGATCGCGCTAGCAACTTATCCCATTTTGCTAGCGCTATCAACGGATCAACTCTCTCTCTCTCTCTCTCTCACTCTCTCTCACACACACACACACACACATAGCTAGTGATTTAGTATAAAACGTCAAAACTAGCATATGATATAACTGACGTAAGAGTACTGAAAGTAGATTTGGATTGGATTATATGTCAACCAGATTCATTCCACCTTCGCTGCAGCTTCTCTTGCACTTTTTACTCAATCATCGACAGGAAGCAGCATATGGATATTGGATGGTAATGAATGACTTTCACGACCATAGCTAGTAGGGTAATAAAGGAAAGTGAGAATGAAGCATCCTCTTAATTAGTCAGGTCAAGTAGCTACTGGAATGACAGTAGCGTTGATTTGACTGGCAATGACCCCAATCTCAAGTCAAGCTTCACCATGCATTGACTTGTCTTTTCCTGTACATCCTTTTGCATTCATCAATAAGCTATAAACAATTTGAAGCAGTAAGAGCGCTGCTTTTCTCAAACTTTAAGTACCAAAGTATGGGTACTTCACGTCAAGTTATGAAACAAATGTCCTAGGTCCTGAGAGCTCACTCCTGATTATGCTCAACTCCTCACGCTTTGAAAGAATAGAGACCTTAGACAGCTTTTAGTTAACTCCAAGGGGTAGGAAAGTGGTAAAGACCTTCGAGAATAACTTCAAGATTCCGAGTTTAAATTCTCGTAGTACTGACAAGTTATATAATTTACAGTTCTAAAATTATCATATAAAAAAATAAAAAGGCAGCTCTTAGCTTTCTTAATTAAGAAAGGCGTATCGATACTAAGGATAGATTATATGAAATAGTTCTCCTTTTTTTCCTTAATGCACTGAACAACTTTGACAAGTTATTTTGAAGTGAGATTTTGGAAGGGTCATTTTAGGTCAAACTAAATACCCAATACCTAATTTTAACAAACATGTACATATTTAGCCGTGAAAAGGCACAAAAAAATTCACGTGTATTCAGTATTGATTGATTCAAATTATTCAATCTCACTGGGTTGGAAGATATCCTTTAAGTCTTAGATTCTAACAGCAAAGTGAATTTAGTTTGGCATCCATAAGCTGCTACGTACTGCAAATTAGATTGAAACTAACACGAAAAACGAAAAAAAGAAAAAGAGATTTCTGCTCTTGCATCACCAGCCTTATAGCAAGCTTAATTTATATCTTGGAACAAATAAAAGGCTTAGCCAGCTGATGCCAAACAGCAAAATACTTCTCATCACTTCATAACATTCCCAACCACAAGGCCAAAAAGGAAAATAAACAACTTGAAATCAAAATGAAGTGACAAAAAGTTTCAGTCATTTAGATTGATACTTTTACTCAGGATACAAGCAATGTGCCCCAAGGTCAATCCCAACCTAGATCCAACAAGGCAATGGTAACATAGAGCATTTGATAATCTCAATAAGTCGAACATAATTTTCCAAATGGTGGTACTGCAAGGACACCAGAGAGAAAGAAGAAAGGAGGAGAGCGGAGGATGACAGAGAACAAAAATGACCTGAGAGAAAAGAGGGGAGAGAAAGAGAGAAGGATGCCAGAGAAAGTCAGAAATTGAAGTGAGAAAGGAAAGAGAGGAGAAAGAGATGTGTGTCGGAAAATTAGAGAGAAAAGAGGGGAGAGAAAGAGAAAGGATAGAGAAAGTCAGAAATTGACGTGAGAAAGGAAAGAGAGAGAGAGATGTCAGAAAATTAATGAGAAAGGAGAGAGAAAGAGAGAAAAAGGTAGTGTCTACTTGTCCGCTACATAATGTAGCGGATGAGAAAGGAGAGAAAAAGGTAGTGTCTACTTATCCGCTACATAATGTAACGGATGGAGCAGGAGGGTATTTTTGTCAAAACATTGTCTGCTACATTATGTAGCGGACGGATTAAAAAAAAAGCAAAAAAAAAGATCTGAACCGTCTACAGATCACGCGTGGACAGCCAGATCGCGCTAGCAACTTATCTCATTTTACTAGCGCTATTAACGGATCAACTGTCTCTCTCTCTCTCTCTCTCTCTCTCTCTCTCTCTCTCTCTCACACACACACACACACACACATAAGATAGTAATTATAAAAAATTAACATGTAGATTTAATAAACGAATTATGAGTCATTTTAAAATAAGACTTCACGACCAACTGTTATATCTCATATATATATATAAGTACTTCGAAAATAAATGAAATAAGAGCTTTGAAAAAAAAAAAATACGATTATTGCACTCTTAGTATATTAAAGTAGTGAATTTATTTTAAGTAATTTTACAAAGCTTATTCTAATAAAAAATACACTAACAATTTATTTTTGATAGGACCATAACAACGAATATAGAATATATCATTTTTATAGTTGATTAAATTCACATGAATAACAAGATCAATGAGTTGATATTAGACTAATTATGAGTTTTGTAACTTAATTTTGATTATAATAGAGTCAATTATAACTATGAGTGATGATTGCTACGTGCATTCAATAACAATTACATGAACTAATTAATCTCCACCATATAATTGTTAGTTTAACATAAGGATATTTGTTAAATTTTACAAACTCAATGTAGTCAATAAGAATAGCCCGATAAAAGTTGCTCTACCAAAGTTACATTATGTTATATCCGCGGAATAATACTCCTAAGGGATTTATTAGATGCAAAAACTATAATTTTATGACGAATAGTAGACCTATAAAATGTGGAAGCAAAGTCAACATTTTAAACTTAAACCTTTTTTAGACCATACTTTTTCTATGTATTTACATATTAGGTATTTTTTTTTTATATCGTGTATTATTTTTTACTATCAACACCTAAAAAACACTGCAAAAGAAGAACAATTTTTTTGTGGATTGAACATCCCCACACATAAATTTTACAAACATTATGAAAAGACATCTAAAATTATTCGATATTATTTTGACATTTGTTAAAATTATTTCTGCAAAAGTGAATAACTTACTTGAAATTAATGAGTTGTCTAAAGTCCTTTAATTTTTACTTAATCACATTTACTACCTATGAAGATATTTCTAGTCATTAGCACCTCTAAACTAAGTTAGAAAAGAAGTCTTGGCATCGCTATATTAAGTTCTTTTGCTACTAAAACAGTATGAGTTAATTTTTTATGAGTATTTAGGCAGATATAAATAGTGTGACTTAATATAAAACATTAAAACTAACATATGATATAAACGACGTAAGAGTACTGAAAGTAGATTTAGAACGAATTATAGGTCAACCAGATACGTTCCACCTTGGCTGCAGGTTCTCTTGCACTTTTTACTCAATCATCGACAGGAAGCAGCATATGGATATTGGATGGTAATGAATGACTTTCAGGGCCATAGCTAGCAAGGTAAACAAGGAAAGTGGGAATGAAGCATCCTCTTAATTAGTCAGGTCAAGTAGCTACCGGAATGACAGTAGTGTTGATTTGACTGGCAATGACCCCTATCTCAAGTCAAGCTTCACCATGCATTGACTTGTCTTTTCCTGTACATCCTTTTGCATTCATCAATAAGCTATAAACAATTTGAAGCAGTAAGAGCGCTGCTTTTCTCAAACTTTAAGTACAAAAGTATGGGTACTTCACGTCAAGTTATGAGACAAATGTCCTAGGTCCTGAGAGCTCACTCCTGATTATGCTCAACTCCTCGCGCTTTGAAAGAATAGAGACCTCAGACAGCTTTTAGTTAACTCCAAGGGGTAGGAAAGTGGTAAAGACCTTGAAGAATAACTTCAAGATTCTGATTTCAAATTCTGGTACTGACAAGTCATATAATTTACGGTTCTAAAATAATCATATAAAAAAAAAAAAAAATAAAAAGGCAGCTCTTAGCTCTCTTAATTAAGGAAGGTATATCGATACTAAGGATAGATTATATGAAATATTTCTCCTTTTTTTTCCTTAATGCACTGAACAACTTTGACAAGTTTATTTTGAAGTGAGATTTTGGAAGGGTCATTTTAAGTCAAACTAAATACCGAATACCTAACTTTTAACAAGCATGTACATATTCAGCCGTGAAAAGGCAAAAAACTTCATACGTACGTGTATTTCCATATTGACCGACTCAAATTATTCGGTCCCTCTGGATCGGAAAATATCATTGACACAATGATCTCAATTTTATATGACTTTTGTTACTTATTATGTGATTTACATTGTTACGCTATAGATTATGTCATATCCACCCAAATGAAGGAAGCAAGAATTTTAGTAGCTTTTGTCATGCTAGAGTTAGTATACATATAAATGAGGATGGTGTTGCATTACTTTCAGTATTATTGGTACTACGGTCCCGTCACATTGTAATATATGCATGAGGTATCATTGTTTTGCCTGAACGAGAAATGTACTCATAAAACTTGTGAAATATGTAAAGCTTTAAGGTTAACCTATAAAATTTTTGAAAAATATCTTATTATCTATATAATATATAATAAGCGAAGCGAGTAATATATTGATAAATTATTTGCGTGATACATTATCTCTTCTTTATTTGACACGTTATTAGATCCTTATTTTAAAATTAATTAACTTCTATATTAGTAAGGCTTATTTAATCTAAAAATTAATTTTAATAATTCCAAAACTCTACCTACTCAATATATTAATTTATTAAAGACTTCTTTTTAACAATTATATCCTTAAAATTCAAAAACTGATTCAAAACATTCTAAAATTTAACATAATCATTGTACTAACTTATTAATATTGACTATTGTATCTTCAAAATTACTTTCTAATATGAATATAAAAATTTCTATATATAAAAAACGAAAATAATACTTTCAATTTATAAGAAAAAAATTAATTTAAAAGTTAATTTAAAAATTAATTATAATCATTCTAGAACTCTAACTAATCAATAATCTAATCTATTAAGACTTAATTTTGACAATTATGTCCTTAAAAGTGTTTTCTAATCTATATCTATATCTATATCTATATAATATAATATATAGTAAGCGAAGCGAAAAAAGCAGTGATAACTTCTTTACGCGAAACATCATTACTTTTTTACTCGACACGTTATCGCATTATGTTTCTAGTGTGAAATAGACTTACAAACATTATATACTACATAAGATAGTGTCACTAACGGTTTCCAATATTATCTTGGATACGTTTTTTATTTTACGATTAATTATATTTTTATTTGTAAGGCTTATTTAATTTAAAAACTAATTTTAATCATTCTAAAACTCTACCTAACTAATCTACTAAGACTTCATTTTGACAATAATGTCCTTAAATAGTATTCTCTAATGATGAAAATTAAAATCCATAGAACAAAAAAAGAATAACTTATGAGACTGAAAAAAACGTGATCTAATAATTGATTTGAATTTTAATATGATCCTTATTTTTTAAATTTAATTGATTTTGCAGGATGAATGAGGATTTTCCGTAAGCCCTATATAAATAAAAAACTAATTATGATCATTCTAAAACAAAACCTAATCAATATACAAATTTATTAAGACTTAATATCAACTATTGTATCCTTAATACCACTCTCGAATATGAATATAAAAACTCATATGTATAAAAAAAATAACATTCTTAATTCAAAAAATAATAATAATATTGCAATTGAGGTTAAGCAACTAATAAGACTTATAACAAAAAAAAAAAATTTTGATCTAACAATTGATTCAAATTTTGATGGGATCCTTATTCTCAAGTTTGATTAATTTCGCAAGAATAATGAGGGTTACGTTCATATGACTTGTGCAATATAAAAATTAATTCTGATCATTTTAAAACTTAACCTAATTAATACACTAACTTAATAGGATTTAATTTTGACAATTGTATTCTTAAAACCACTCTTTAATGTAACTATAAAGATGCATATATCAAAAACTGAAAAATAACATATTAGATTTGGAAGAAAAAAAATGACATTCTAATTGAGTTGAATGTATAATCTTTATTCATATATATATAGACACACACACACACACACACACACACACACACATAAGATAATCATTATAAAAAATTAACATGTAGATTTAATAAAAGAATTATGAGTCAGCATTTTAAAAATTTTAAAATAAGACTTCACGACCAACTGTTATATCTCATATATATATATAAGTACTTCGAAAATAAATGAAATATGAGCTTTGAAAAAAAAAAGATACGATTATTGCACTCTTAGTATATTAAAGTAGTGAATTTGTTTTAAGTAATTTACAAAGCTTATTCTAATAAAAAATACACTAACAATTTATTTTTGATAGGACCATAACAACGAATATAAACTATATTAGTTTTATAGTTGATTAAATTCACATGAATAACAAGTTAGACTAATTATAAGCTTTGTAACTTAATTTTGACTTTAATAGAGTCGATTATAACTATGAGTGAAGTCATACTTGTTAGTTTTGTAACCTAATTAGGATTGCTACGTGCATTCAATAACAATTACATGAACTAATTAATCTCCACCATATAATTGTTAGTTTAACATAAGGATATTTGTTAAATTTTACAAACTCAATGTAGTCAATAAGAATAGCCCGATAAAAGTTGCTCTACCAAAGTTACATTATGTTATATCCGCGGAATAATACTCCTAAGGGATTTATTAGATGCAAAAACTATAATTTTATGACGAATAGTAGACCTATAAAATGTGGAAGCAATACAAAGTCAACCTTTTAAACTTAAACCTTTTTTAGACTATACTTTATCAATGTACTTATATATTAAGTATTTTTTTATATTAGTTATTATTTTTTATTATTAATACCTCAAAAACACTCCAAAAGAATAATACAGTTTTGCGGATTGAACGTCCGCACACATGAATTTTACAAACATTAGGAAAAGACATCTAAAATTATTCGATATTATTTTGTCATTTCTTAAAATTATTTCGGCAAAAGTGAATAACTCACTTGAAATTAATGAGTTGTCAATAAGTCCTTTAAATTTTTTCTTAATCACAATTAATACCTTTGAAGATATTTCTAGTCATTAGCACCTTAAAAACTCTTTAAACCTAAATTAAAGGATATGTATATGAACATTTAGAATTAAAATGGATATGTAAAAAATGCCTCCCTTTTTAGTCACAATTATAATTATATTGGCTAATTAGGATTCACGTTACCAGTATGACTTCAATTATTCTAAATACTAAGCATCTATTGATTTTAAATGATGCTTGACAATGTAAAATAAGAGCTTAAAAAATACAAATATTTAGCGATGGCACTGTAAGACAATCTACTCATTGCTTTCAACTTATAGTTCAAGAGAACTAAAGTAAACATATATACTTATGCAAATATTACGCAAGAATTGCATGACAATCTAATCATGACTTCAATTTTAAATGTGTATGAGACGAATATATATTATGTTGGATACCACGTTTGTATCTTAATAAGTTGGTGATTTTTTAAAATAATAATTCATGAAGAAGATTAGAAAGGACTATAAAATTTACAATTCCAAAAATAAAGAACTCTTGACCTAACTTTTCAAGCTAAGACTGGTTTTGAAAAGCTACATGTTGGACAATTAAAAAAAATTAATAGTACTATAACATTGACAAGTTATTTGTAGTTGTTAAAAACAAATTATTGAAAATTAACTTCTTACCGGTAACTGTAGTTTTAGCAAAAGTAGATATAATTTTTTTTTCATAAGATGTAAATCTCTTTTTGTTTCATGAGATGTGGTATGCAATAATACACTTTTTACCGTTTTTAAAATTTTTTTATTAACTGACCTGATTTTAGCTTGAGATCCTGAGCTATTATATCTAATTACTGAGGCGAGAAGTACAATGATAACTTATTTTCATGACTCACCATTGCATTGTATTTCTAATGTAATAGCAGTTATAAAACTAATGCTAAACATATTAATGTCTCTAAAGATCTCCAAATATTATTTTGAATGAGACCCTTAACTTTACAATTTATTATATCTGCAAACATAGTAAACATTGAAGTACTAAGCCTTATGCAATTTGAAAACCAATTTGAAGTATTTAAAATTTTATAACCAATATAGTCACCTATTATGTCTTTCATTGAATATTGTATATAAAAAAAAACTCTCTAACATGAAATAATCACCTCAACATCAAAAATTACTTAAGAGATTTACTAAGAACAATTATATATTATTTTAAATTCATAGTTAAAGTTTATAACCTTATATTTTTTTCAAGATCCTTAATTTTATCATTTATTAACATTTCAAAGCACAATCAATCCAATATAATAACCTAGAAGCAAAAATCTACATAAACCACATATGAGATTTACAAGAGAAGAATGAATTTAGTGTTTATTTTTAAAAATAGCATATAATATCACACACACACGCACACACAAACACAAACTATATATATTTCTTCTAATCATATTAAGTCATAATATTATTCTCATGAAATTAATTATATCGAAAAATAATGACCTTATCAAATTTAAGTCAAATATTAAATCACTATTTTGTTTTACAATACCAAGCATTATTTATATTTTTTGGATCTATGGCTATTTATTATCGTATTAGAATAAGCTTTTTAGAGATATAATTATCATAATAAAGTTTTGATAGATTAATATATTGACTAGGAAGAGTTTTAGATATCGTTAGGAAATAGCTTTTAAATTATATAAGGTTTACTAATTTAAAAACTGACTAATCTAGAAACAAGAACCCCATCCAAGATAGTATTTATCTTTAATTAATTTAGCGGCGCTTTTATATTTAATATGTAGTGTTTGCAAATTTTATTTCACATTAAATACATAGTTGATGATAAGCAATGATATATAGAATAAAGAAACTATTTTAGAATTTTATTGTAAAGATACGTACAAAACGAAACAAAGTTAACATGGTTAAGTCATATTTCAACGAATTTCAACCGTAGTACATTCAAAGATGAATATAACTTAATATATATGTTGGTAAAAAAATTTGTTCAACAATTTATTTACTATAAGAGTTTACGCCATCCTATTCAGTCTCATTAGTTTAAGATAGAAATCTCAGCGCATGTAAATTTTATATGAGATCCACCAAACCAATAGCGTAAATCTAAAACCTTAAGCATGTGAGCATGAGTTGAATTCAACTAATATTATGTTGGAAGAGTTTTGAACAAATTTATTTCTATAGTGTTTTTATTGTGAGTAATTAAACTCTTAAGCACTCTAAATTCTGCATTAGCAACATATTAATACATTATAATTTTATTTTAACTTTTATACTCCTAAAGACTCTTTCGTACATGAAAAGAAAGCTAAATATCTAAAACATAGAATTGCATATAAAATCTAAAAAGATATTAGTTATGTTTTGATGAATGTAGTTTAAAACTTAGCTAGATTGAAAACTTTATTATATTTGAAGATAAGCCTGACTTACTAAGAATGTTTATTATATATTGTACTTTGCTAAATGTTGATTATATTTTGTTCAAAAATTTGCTTACTACGATATTTTGAGCTACCTTTTTAGTCAAGTTGGTTAAACTTAGTAAACTTTATACAATTATATCTCATGCAATAATTATTATTTTCTTTGTCTACTATATTGATGGACTTTATTTGCTTCTAAAAAGTCATATCATCCTTATTTAATTAGTCGTGTTGGTTAATTTTTATAAATCACATGCTATAAGAAAATATATGGACCAAAATTGTCCCTATCAAAATTAAACTAATATGTAGCTAACGTCATGGATAACCCATTGAAACGTTTAAATTATTTTTAAAAGATACTTAAAAAACAATAAATATATCTTATGCAATAGCAAATTAATCTCAATATGTTCTTAGCATTTTTTTTATCAATGGAATTTACTTATTATTATTATTTTTTTAATACTAAATAAACTTTTAGTTTTTGTTCGTCTATCTAGTTAGCAAATCAGAATTAGCAAACATGCACAAGGACATTGTTTATTAATATTTTATTACAAGGGTTAATTTATTATATTAAAAGAAAATTCACTCCAAAAGTAAAAGTGATTATCTTTGATGAAATAATTATGAAATTATAAAATTGTGTAATAATTTTTTTTTATTTTATTTAAAACTACTAAAATAAAGGACCGTCGAAAAAATCATCCCGTGCCTGGAATATATAAATAGTCTACAAATGCCCAACTAGCTGCACAATCTTTCTGCTTACCCACTACAATGCAGAGAAACATGCAACTCCTTGTCCTCTGGTTTTGTCTGTGTGGCCTTGCGTTGACGCTGGCCACAACCGTGGACAACACCACCACCATTGCCAAGCCCGACTGCCAAACGCTATGCGGAAACTTGACTGTTCCATACCCGTTTGGCATCGGGCTAGGATCGAATTGTTCCATAGGCAAGGGGTTCGACATCAACTGCAACACTTCCTTCTACCCTCCCAAACCCTTCATAGGTAAAGGTAATCTTGAAATTTATGACATTTCGGATACTCAAGTCCGTGTTCACAACGTCATGGCTAAGAAATGCTACAACGAAATGGGCGGTTTGGTCGAGCACGACACCACCTGGGCTGATCTCCGGACGACGCCATACAGCTTCTCCGAGGCAAACACTTTCACGGTCCTTGGATGCGACGATTTCGCTTATATATCCGGATCCGGAAAGAGCAATTTCACTATGGCGTGCGGATCACTGTGTTCAAAAGCCGAGGACCTGCTGAACGGGTCGTGTTCAGGAATCGGGTGTTGCCATACGTCCGTGCCAAAGGGTTTAAAGTACTACCAAGTTTCACTTAGTAGCTGGCAAAACCACACGGGCGTCTGGTCTTTTAATCGTTGTGGCTACGCGTTTCTTGGAGAGCTGGGTAGCTTCACGTTTCGTGGTGCATCGGACTTTTCTGATCCTGGCTTCGTGAACAGGACCCGGACTGAAGTTCCGTTGGTGCTTGACTGGGTGATTGGGAACCAAAGTTGCATTGAAGCTCAAAAATCGAATGATTTTGCGTGCGAGTCAAATAGTTATTGTGTAGATTCTGACTCCGGCTATGGAGGGTATCGTTGCAGCTGCAACAAAGGTTATGAGGGCAATCCCTATATCAGTCCAGGCTGCCAAGGTTAGCTAGTATGCATGTTTTCATAATCCATGACAGAAACTAATCACATCCATTTCTAATGAAAACATGTTGAGATGTGGTGGAAGTTCTCACCCAAAAACACTTTATTACACTCCCAATTTTTTCCTACAAACTGAATACAAGAAAACTTATTCATCTTTAAATGAAATGTAACAGACCTTTAGGCATCTAGTTTTGAGTTGTTAACAGATTGTGACATTAGGTCTTTGTAATGCTTCTCTTCCCAGATATCAACGAGTGTGCGAATCCAGACAACAATACTTGCGACAAGATATGTATCAACACTCCGGGGAGCTATAATTGTTCTTGTCCTCATGGATACTTTGGAGATGGCCAAAAGAGTGGACGTGGTTGCATTGCTAAGAACTCTCAATTCCCAGTGATCAAGTTCACTCTCGGTAATTTATCTTAGGATAACCTTCTATTTCCATCTCATGTTATGTTCAAGCAGAATTATTGTCTTTTTTTCCGTCTGCCTTGCAAATTTTACAAGTACTGAACATTGTAGTCGTACCATTTAGTGGCGGAAAAAAATTTTGCTGCTGACCAAGAAGCAGCTTCATCCTGCTTCCCTTCCACGTGGCATCATGTCATTGGTCGAGAAAACCAGCAGTCAGGCTCCTAGAACGTGATCTACGTGGAGACGCTAAACGGAATATCACCGTTAACAGCTCTCTCTCTCTCTCTCTCCCCCATCTTATTTCTCCCGTCCACACTCCAAAAACTGCTTTCTTCTTCCCATCGTCTTCGTCCCGCCGTCCACATTCCACACTCCATCTGTTATCTCTTATTTACTTTGAAGACTCTATCAGCAGTGAGACCATCGATCAATTCATATCAGCAAAGAGGAGGTCTAAATTAATGGAGTGCAAGAACGATAAAAATAAGAGGGGAAGAATAAGAGAGGGGACACTCATATCAGCAGTGAGACCATCGATCAATTGCAGAAATAAGGACTCTCTTTCTCTTCATTCCAATCATCTTCCTCTTGTTCAAACTCCAGAAACTGTTGGTGGGATTTTCATGAAATGGTTAGCTGAACCCAACAAATCTTTGTGGATTTTCATCTCTGTCCACATGTAATCACTATCAAGTTTTTGCTGGGTTCAATTTCCCCCACCAGAGGTGATGCCGGAGGTAAATACTTCTTGGTCATCATCTTTTACTTGTATCCAGAAGAAAACATGGGGGAAAATCATCAAGTCTCCCCAAAGATCAAGGCTTGATGAGCATAGATTAAGTAAGTGGGAGCATCAAAAGAGACTAGAAGCTTTATAAATTAAAGCTGCTAGAAACCTAACCGTAAACCCCAAGAATCATGAAGTTTCCTGTTGCTTTAATTTCTCAAGAATCAAATGCATATGATACAAATTTCCCATAACTTCCCTTTCCTTTCCCAGCAATTTCCTATTGTGGAGAAACTATCTCACAATATTCTGTTCAGTACCTTCTCCACAATTTCCTCTCCATTTTCTGCTCGGAATGTTTGGATCCCAGAAATTTACCAGTCTTCAAATTAACAACACCAATCGATCACTTGAGAGGTGCAACGTTTGGAGTGTGGACGTGAGGAAGAAGATGGAGAGAGAGAGAGAGACTACCTAAGTGATGACCGTTCACGCCGAAATTTCAGATATGCGTTTAACGGCGATATTCCCTTAAGTCTTCCTGGAAGATCACGTGCAAGGAGCGTGACAGCTGGTTTGCTGGACCAATGAGATGTCGCCACATGGAGGGGTAGCAGGATGAGGCTACTTCTAAGTCAGCAGCAAAAAAATTTCTGTTCGTGGTTAGGTATGCTTTCATGTACAGCTTTCAACGTAATAATTCGATCATTAATCACCTCTCTCGCGTTGACTTTTGTTTTAGGCCTATTTGAATGTGTCAAACTTGTTTCATGCTTTTATATTTTACCAAACAAGTATGCCCCGCAACGAATTTGGAAAGTTAAAGGACCAAATTTTTGGTTTGGAAAGTTTCCTTCTCCCTAACCTGCTCGCCTGCAACTGAAATCATGCCCTTCATGTTGATTTCTTCCAAACATTAGTCCGTTTGAGTTATAACTACTTGTTCTAAACACTAATTTAGCATGTCCTTTTGCTTTAAGAACAATTGAAATACCATTAAAATCTGTATCTTTGTGTAATAGTAACTGTCCAAGTATGGAGTTGAGTAGTCCAAAGGACTCAAATCAGGAGATAAGAGTACGTATCACCACAATTTGTGCTGATGTGTTGATAACATGTGTTTCAAACTTTCTTCCAGGAATGGGTTTTGGCTTCTTGTCCATACTCATTGGGATAACTGGGCTCTATTTTAGCATCACGAGAAGGAAGCTCATTAGAAACAGAGAGAAATTCTTTCAGCAAAATGGTGGTTTATTGTTGAAGCAACAAATTTCTTCAAACGAGGGTGGAGTTGAGTCGACCAAAATCTTTACGGCTGAAGAGCTAGAAAAGGCTACCAACAACTACGCTGAAGACAGGATCATTGGCCGAGGCGGTAATGGTACTGTGTACAAAGGAATCCTACCCGATAAACGCGTCATAGCAATCAAGAAGTCGAGGATAATGGATGAGAGCCAAATAGAGCCGTTCATCAATGAGATGGTTATCCTGACGCAGGTTAACCATCGAAATGTGGTGAAGCTGATGGGCTGTTGTTTGGAAAGTGAAGTCCCCTTACTTGTTTATGAATTTGTCTCTAACGGTACTCTATTCCACCATATACACAGTAGAGAGGGCATGTATTGGTTGTCATGGGAGAATCGCTTACGAATAGCCGCTGAATCTGCTGGTGTACTCGCTTATCTTCATTCAGCAGCTTCAACGCCAATCATCCATAGAGATGTCAAGTCTGCCAACATCTTACTAGACGAACATTACACGACAAAAATATCCGATTTCGGAGCTTCAAGGTTGATTCCTGTGGATCAAGCACAAGTGAATACAATAGTTCAAGGGACCCAAGGTTATTTGGATCCTGAGTACTTCCATACAAGCCAGTTGACGGATAAGAGTGATGTTTATAGCTTTGGAGTGGTTCTGGCGGAGCTCTTAACAGGGAAAAAGCCCCTTTGTTTGGAGAGAAGCCAAGAAGAAAGAAATCTAGCAAAGTATTTCAACATGTCCGTGAAGGAAAACCGCTTATTTCACATTCTCGAGCCTCGAGTGGTGAGGGAAGGGACTTTAGAGCAACTGCAGATTGTTGCGGAGCTTGTGAAGAAATGCCTCAACATGAATGGAGAGGATAGGCCTACAATGAAGGAAGTGGCAATGGAACTAGAAGCCTTAAGGAAGTTCACTAAGCATCCTTGGGTTAATCAACATGACCATGAAGAGACTCTTAGCTTGCTTAGTGAGAATGGGCAGTCAGACCTTTACACTGTTCAACTGAGCCCTCTCAATAACAATCCAGATATCTCGGGACAATATAGCCTGGACAGTAGTCAGTTGATGTTCCCTGCAAATAGCCCTCGGTGACATGCTCTTTGTTTACAAGGTTAAGGGCTTGTGGCTTCTGCTCTCTTTTTGTTTGTTTGCTATTTTGTGAGTGTTGCTGTCAACAGTGTTTCAATTTGGCATTGTAAGCTACTTATTTAATTTCCTTTAATGTAAGTGCACGACTTTTTGATTAATCGTGGTATAAGAGCAACTCGCTCGCGCATAAAGCAAACTCAAGAAAAAACAAAACAACTCCTTACAAGAACCTATAAAAGCCTAAAGAAGACGATAAGCATCATATATAGGATGGTTTCACAAGATGCAAGAGGATGAATTAAACATTATGAGCTTAACGTAGATCATTTTCATCATCTCTTGATCTATCTTAACGTTAAAAGAGTATCCAAAGAAAGTGAAGAGTGGCCAGAAAAGGAAAAGCAAAAGAATCATCTTTGGAATTCTGGTTTTCGAAAAATTGAAATAAATGCAACTAATACGATAAAATTGACGGTTTTCGTTTAAGGGTGTTAAGAGAGGTTATTTCTTAATTTCGAGGTAGATGGGAGGGAAATTGCACAACTAAGGGGTTCATTAGCTGATTTCTCCATTCGCAATTGATAAAATTGATAGTAATACTCTCCCGTTAAACTCTATGTTTGACGTTCAAAATCTATAACGAGATTTTATAAATTTTGTCTAAATGGCAACGTTGTTCACGTGGTAGAGATTGCTTAGAGCTTTGGCTAATCGCTGCTTGTGAAAATGGTCTTCTCTGCATAAGCAACACAAGCAGGCTCCACAAGGCAAAACTTGCCATTTTTGCTTTCTCCTTCCTTCCTTCCACAAACGCAGACCCAATTGAGCACCAAATTGAACTCCCACAAATGGCCGAACCCAGCAATAAACCAGAACCCACCAAAAAGACAATCCCGCCCCACGTGAAGGCCATAGCCGGGTCGCTCGGGGGCATCGTGGAGGCCTCGTGCCTGCAGCCCATCGACGTCATCAAGACCCGCTTGCAGCTGGACCGGACCGCCACCTACAAAGGCATCGTCCACTGCGGCGTCACCGTGGCGCGTACTGAGGGCGTTCGGGCCCTGTGGAAGGGCCTGACCCCGTTCGCCACCCATCTGACCCTCAAGTACGCGCTCCGGATGGGCTCGAATGCGGTGCTCCAGAGCGCGTTCAAGGACCCGGTAACAGGCCACATCAGTAACCGGGGCAGGCTGCTTTCCGGGTTCGGGGCGGGTGTGCTCGAGGCCCTTGTTATTGTTACGCCATTTGAGGTTAGCTATTAGCCATGTGCATAGTCAATGCTAGATATTTTCTCTCGTCTTTTTTACCTTTTGTAAGTGCGTGTAAATGTTGACTACGCTCTCTACTTTTACGTAGCTTGACTTGTGAGACAATACTTAATCTATGACTGCAATTTGAGTTCAATTTCTCGTATTCTTTAAACAGTCAAAATGAAAAGTTAAGGGTTAATTATACTTATGTCCCTGAGGTTTAGGTGTAATTACAGTCAAGGACACAAACTTTCAAAAGGTAACAAACCGTGTCCACAAACGTTAAAAAGGTAACACTTGTGTCCATCCGTCAAGTATCCGTCCAAAAAGTGTAATTTTTCGGTGATCTCATCAATACGTATTTTTTAAATGACAATACTACCCTTGTACTTTATATTTTCAATTAGGGTTTTCAAACCCTAATTTTAAAAATTAGTGTTTGAAATCCTAATATTCTTGAAACTTAGGGTTTTCAACTTAGGTTTTCACTAAATTTAGAATTAGAGTTTTCAAATTAGGTTTTCAAAGCCTAATTTAGGGTTAGGATTTTCAAATTAGGGTTTCAAGGGTTACCAAAGCCTAATTTAGGATTAGGGTTTCACACAGCCTTCATTCCCCACCCCGGCGCCGGCGACCTTAACAACTCACAGCAGCGCCGTTTACCCCGCCGCAGCCTCAACCACACAGGGCAGCCCCGTTCACCCGCACCGCCGCAAAAGCCCCGACTCAATCCTCCCTCAAATCCATCTTCCATACCTGTGACCCTAATCCTCCTTCAACACCCGCGCTGCGAGCCACTGTCGCGATGCCCCACCACGAGCCTCTGCCTCGACAAGCCACCGCGACATGCCGCCGGGACCCCAATCGCACCACCGTCATTCCTCAACACCACCTACGCACCATCCCAACACCGCATACCACAACGACCCACTGCCGCGATCCACCGCTTCAAGCCATCGGAGGTGGTACCTTAGATCTGAACGTAGGTGAGATCTTGAAGGGTCTTGCAGGTGGAGGTGGTACCTGGTGGCCTGTGGATCCTTAGTGAAATAGGAAGATTGGTTTGAATTGAGATGGGTGGCATTTCAATAAATTACATTTGGAGTCATGGGCAATACGGTCATTTCTTCTAAACCGTTATGTATTCTTGTATTCCGTTAGGTCAAAGGACATAAGTGCCTATTTTCCAAACTTATGGACACGCGTGTAATTACCCTATAACCTCAGGGACATAAGTGTAATTAACCCAAAAGTTAATGGAGGGTGTAATACTAAGGCTATTATAAAGGATTTAATCCTATGATGCACAGTGATTTTAGTGATTGAAATGGACTCTCCGCTTTAAGCATGCTTACAAGAAAACCAATCTGTCTCGTGAAGATAGTAATTGTTGATGTTAAGGCAGCGGGTCCACTGTATGCGTAGAGGTGTCACAAAAAATGTTGTCCGAGTGAGAAGTCAAGTGTGCTGATGTGGGACAGAGAAAGGACAGAGCAAGGCAGAGACGAAAGCTTCCCACATAAAGCGTGAGGAGTGGCATTGCCGCAAGGGCGAAGGTGCTCGTAGCTATCAGAGTCCAATGATTAGGTCCAGAGTTAGGGTTCGAATTCAAGGCCTAGCATCGAGCTCCAAAGTCTCTCTCTAGAAATCCTGAGCTCTGAGATTTTAGAGTGAGAAAGTGAAATGTGAAAATAACTTATGTTCTTATGAGAATGAATTCTCAAGTCCCCTATAGGGGTTGAGAAGGTGATATCATCAAGAGCCAAATGGCGCTCCTTGGGAGTGACACCTCACCGAGGGGGCCACAAATGCTGGCGCTCCATGGATTGGTGGGTTGCATATTCACCTGGCCTACCCCGCAAAACTCATCTCTTTCTATCTATAAAGGCTGGCTCACACAATGCGGTGTAGCCAAAAAAACTCTTGATCTAGCTAGTAATCCAAAGACCTTGTTAAGTCCTATAGGAGCGTTGAGAGACACGGATAACTGACAGCGGTTGGGAAGGCCTGGCGCCTAACTGCCCGGAGAATTAGGCGCAACGCTCTCGTCTCGGAGCGACCCCGGGGTCATGGTCCTTATGGGTGCCGATGAAGAGCCCGCAAGTGTCCCGGAGGAGTCGCCTATCTCATGGGTAAGTCCTTGTGCCAGAGATTCTCAGAGTGAACCCCCCAAGGAGTCGACTACATGACGGGTCGAGGTAGTGTCCCGAAGGAGTCGCGTACCCGACGGAATGAGCTAGTGTCCTGGAAAAGTCGCCTACCTGGCAGGAAGGGAGTCCTTATGCCGGAGCACTTGGAGCTCTCTAACTGAGATAGTGTTATGGAGGAGTCGCCTATTCACGCCATGAGTCCTTCTGTTGCAGCGCTCATAGCGCGCCAAGGTAGTGTTCTGGAGGATTTGCCTACCCGATGGGCCGAGATAGTGTCCCGATGTAGTCGCCTACCTGGCGGGAGGGGAGTTCTCATGTCGGAGTACTTGGAACAAGCTGAGGTCGTGTCTTGGAGGAATCGCCTACCCTGAGGGATGTTGCACACTCTGGAGAGTGGGTCGAAGCATGTTCTACGACCAAGGTCAGGTGCACATGGTGTGGTGAACGAATGGAACAACGCCGAGGCGTGGCAGAGTGACAGAGTGCTGGGGGGCGCGACTGTATAAATACTGCAGTGCATTGACGCAATGAGATGTGTGCGGTGCTGGGGGCATGCTCAATGTTAATGGCACAGGGGCAAGGTCGCACTAAGTGTTGTGCGGCAACACATGACATGGTGACAATGCACGGGCACGGCCAAGGAAAAGAGTGTCTGGGGCACACATACAAGGAGGCGGCGCTCGCACTGTCAAGCGTCTTGCCACGTGACGCGGAAACAGCCTCAGGCGCAGCGACAAAAGTTATGGAACATAGAGTTGCTAAAGGGAGGAGAGAACAAGGGGTGAGGCGAGGGAGCCTCCAAGGAGAGGAAGCACCCAAGGGGAAAGGAGAAGGAGCCCCCAAGGAACAAGAGCCTCCCAGGGAACAAGGAGGGAGGACCCTTAAGGGAGGGGAGCCCCTCCCAAGGGGCAAGGAGAGAGAGTTTGGGTCAACCCCCTTGGGGGAAGGCCTAAGGCTGATCGCTTTGGGGGAAGGCGCGCCATCGATTCCAAGACTTAAAATATTTCATTACCAAAGGAGCGGCACATGACTAGGGCGTACGCTTCGGGTGACTAGATTGGTAGCGTTGAGCTTTGACCGTTGAACATTTCTTGACGTGTCGTGAGAGCAGGACACAAGGCGATCAAAAGTGCGTTGCCATGATGGGCTAGCAACAACTGTTTCCCGAGTTAAGTAAACTGACCGTTGTCAACTGAAAGAGATTTGCAATAGTGTATGTTGAAGCTAGCACTAGTAATCTTTCGCAGTTAACAGATGCGATGCGCTGTTAGTTTGCACTCAAGCCTCTAAAATTTTTCAAGCAATTGATGGAAGAAATTTTGACATGTTGTCAAAGACACATTTGGAGCTCATCGGATAATACTGAATTGCTTAGCTATTGGGTAGTTTGCCCTACATTTTGAACGAGGGCAGTTTTATATGTTGCTGGTCTGTATTCTTCTTTCAGAGTGGTCGTGCACTAGCCTTGGAAACTTTTGTATGATGCGATTTTTAGGGGACAAAAACTAGGATATGCTGACTTACCTACTGCCAACATAGAGTAAATTTGAAACATTCCGCGGACTAGTATATCTGTCCATACGACAAGAGATAATGTGCTATGACGAAGAAATGCACTTATGATGATAGAGTGGAGTATCTCCCACTGTTCCTGCATCAATCTTTAAATATTCGTTCGATATTATAGTACCATATCTACATGAAATAGCTTATTTTAGTTCATACAATAACAGTTCGTGCTATTGCAATTGCTTCTTCAGGTGAAGAAAGGCGAGTAGCGGACATGTATACCTGTTTTTCGGAAAGTAATTAGGGTGCCTGACTTAGTCTAATCAAGTAGATCGAGTGATATCTAATCTTAGGGCAACTTGCTAATCTCCTAGCATCCAGTAGCGGAGGCAGCAGGGAGCACAGGGGGGCACGTGCCCACCTGCTGCTGTCCAGATCTTCATCTCCATGTACAGGTCTTGTAGTTCACCGGCCATGCTGCCACCAAGATGAGACTCCACCCTCTGCCGATGATTTCATCAGCGGCATCTGAAATGCCAAGCCAATCTCTCTGCGGACATCTCATCTCATAATTCCCTGTCTTCTCCCCAAATATGCTTGATTGTCTCACTTTCTCTTCTTTTTCAGCTTTGAATCTAGGCTTCCATTTAACAACAATCCAAGTTATATCTACCTCTTGTTCTGTCTTGAAAATAAATCAACCACTTGTTTTCTTAAACAACCATCACTAATTTTGTTAGTTCTCAGTAGTTTTGGCATATGCTGACTCATGATGATTGTGTCCTGTGTGTTCATAATAAGATGGTTTTTCTTGTAGCTTGTTCAACTAATCTGTCAAAGCTTTTTTACGGAGTGATTTTCTTTGCTTCAGTCTCCTCTTTGATACCGGAATAGCTATATAAACCAAGGCCTTAAAGTCATTGAAGTGGCCTTGTCTGATGTTTGACACGGGAGTGCACTTCATAGGGACGAAGATTGAAATGAAAAACTGACGGTTTACTACTTTACTTACAATCCTACCTGACATGAAGGGTCCGGAATAGGTATACGATGCCCGTTTGCTAGGTTTAATCAACAATTGCATTTTGACGACAATTGAGCTTTAGTAATATCTATTTGTGTATAAAAAAAAAATTGTCGTCTATTAGGTGCCCACCTCTTACAAAGTTTCTGGCTCCGCCACTGCTAGCATCAGTGTGTGAAATATATTAGGGAGATGTTTGTTGGAGGCGGCTTTACATCCGACCTCCATGTGATGCAATGTGCAATCGATTTCTAAGTCAGGCACTCTTCCTTCTTTTTAGACATTTATTTATACTAGAAACTATCTTACGGCGCCTTATATTAGGTAACTCAGTAATTAGAAGCTAACACTGACATGGTACCATAAAAAATTTGGAATCGATCTTATATGTTATGAAGGTACCATTCAAGTCCAATTGCCTTGCATATCTTAGTTTTCCCGTAGAAGGGCTTGCTTCATTACTGCTAAAACAACTGATTTTGTGAGGCAATGCATATCCTCCATTGAAGTGACGCGTTCACTATCCTACGATATACTAGAGCTTTTGGACACACTGACGTACTGAACCAAATAGTGAATTTGCGAGAGTAATGTGGATATCCTGAACTGGAGATAGGTGAACCTACTAGATGCCAGCATTAACCAGTGTGGTACCATTTCTAGGAAAGATTGACCCAACAGTGCACTTCAGAAAACATAATTAAATGAACTTTCGTATAGTCAAAGGTATCTCGTCTTACCATTATTCCATCTTCCTTGCTTACTTGTACCCTCTTCACCTCACTCGAATTTCAACGCTTTCTTCAGTTATGGCATCATAATCTGTCATGTTTTCCTCTTTTCAATTGTATATGGATTGGTCCCTTGGTGCGCCTTGGCAATATACGTTTCAGTTATCCTAGATAATAAACTAAAGAAAGAGAAAACCAATGGAAACTCCCCCTTGTTTTTGTATTTGGTGAGTACTGCTTTACCAGATCTAGCTTCCGCAATGGTCAGAACATTTTTAAATTTAGTCTTTGGCTAGTGCAACTTGACCTGGGTGTGGTCAGAATATACTACTTATATTTTTGTGCTCTTGGACTTAGTTCATGGGTGTGGTCGTGCAACTAAATAGCAGTGGTGGGTAGATAAAGTAATTTTGTGGGATTTGTTGGCTTACAGGAGGTGTGACTTAATGTAAATCACCTTAGTATTGTCATCACTTATTCATGCGCCTGCCTGGCTGCCTATCCCATACACATAGTCGAAAACGTGTTTGCATTATGTAAACCTGATTCCATGATTGGATGGTCCTAAAGCATACCAATGTCATTGGTGTGTAATTTGCATCGAAGTTCTGGTCTTCATGTATGCTTGATTAAGTATAGGTGGAACCTTTACTTCATTCACTTGGAAAATCGTTGATTTTGCTTGGTCTTCGACGTGAGAAAACCTCACTACCAGATTATAGTACGATGTTTGTAATGCAAATTAGTTGGGTTACTAAAAATTAATTAAATTTTGAGTCGTGCAGGTTGTGAAAATAAGATTGCAGCAGCAAAAAGGATTGAGCCCCAAGCATTTGAAGTACAAGGGCCCTATACACTGTGCTCGTATGATCATCCGTGAAGAAGGCATCCTTGGGCTCTGGGCCGGGGCAGCCCCAACTGTTATGCGCAACGGGACAAACCAGGCTGCTATGTTCACGGCAAAGAATGCTTTTGACACCTTCTTGTGGAAGAAACGTGAAGGTGATGGAAGAGTTCTCCAAGCGTGGCAGTCTATGATATCGGGATTTCTTGCTGGAACAGCGGGTCCAGTATGCACTGGTCCTTTTGATGTCGTAAAAACAAGGCTGATGGCTCAGAGCAGATCTGGGAATGGGTTGAAGTATAGAGGCATGTTTCACGCTATCTCGACAATATATGCAGAGGAAGGGTTGCTTGCCTTGTGGAAGGGACTCCTCCCCAGACTGATGAGGATCCCACCTGGCCAGGCCATCATGTGGGGTGTCGCTGACCAAGTAATTGGATTCTATGAGAGGAGATACCTACACAATGCACCCTTGTAGGTATCGCTGCATTGGTTTGTTTGAAGTCATTCAAAGTACTTTGGAGCACCTTTCTGAACAAGTTTTTGATGTCATCTCTCTTTCATTGATTATCTCCAAATTTAGAAGAGGGGGAATGAGCACACTCGCTATCACCCTATCTGTTGCAAAATTTCAATTTGAAATTTTTGGCAAAACCCAGTTGCCTGGACCACTTTGCCATTTGAGGTTAGAACTTTGATGTGGAGCTCTAGCAGAGGGAATCTCATTTGCGTATTCATATGAATATTACAAGAACTGAGATATCATATGCTAGTCACTCTAGCACATACTCCAAATGGTTGCTTGTGCGGGAGGCCATTTTTGTCCCCTTAGTCTTATGCTTGTTACGTAGGTAATTCAATATTTGGTTTCCCAAACCTCTTACAAGAACCTGAAAGTCCTTCGTACTTTTTGCTGTTGTAATGGCTGCTTTTTCATAGACAATTCGTTCACCTTGGCAAATGGCCATCTGAGTAATGTTGGAAACTTGGAAAATGCATTCCAAGTTATTTGCAGAACCTCTCCTTTGTTTATGATGGTTCGTGAATTTGTGCATCTTGACAACTCAGCAGGTATGCTACTCTGTTTTTCATTGTTTCTGAGCGTGCTTTAGGCGCTATAAAGCACATACCTTACACGCTTACCACCACACCCCGAGAACTGATGATGGTTCTGGACCGAATGATCTGAGGAGTTGTTTAGAGGGAAGAAGGAAATTCTTATTTAGTTATCTTTGTAAAGTTCCTTTGTTCATTGAGGCTCAGAAACAATCCATGAAGGGTCATACTACAGCATTCATCAATTTATGGTTAACACGTGCTAATATTTGCAGAAAGCCAACAGCAATCTGGGATTTTCACCCAACTCAGAACACGGTGCTTGATCAATCTGGAGATGTCTTGTGGAATGACTCCAGCAGGCTTCATGTTGTGGTTACGTTTCTTTCACTCTAAACTGAAAAGATGCTAACTGCAAAGGCCAATTTGTTAACCTTGATTGTTAAGGCTGCACCCTTGAGCTTATCAATAGCATGGCATAAGTTGGGATATCTTGCCAGGCGCCAGCAACCAATAGGCCTGCCGATAGGCACACAACTCAGGATTTTTTTTCCATACAACTTGTGCATGGAAAGTCAAGTGCATTTTTAGGATAAAATTGGGATGGAAATAGCATTTTCCACTGGTATATCACCATTAAAAAAATAGATTAAGGCCTGAAAATGCAAACTTGACGATGCTTAACTCTAACAAAGCGAGAAAGAACGGTGTTTGTATCTAGTTATTGGAATTCTAATAGGATTATAACCAAGTGTTGGGCTTGTGGCTGTTTGTCAGGAGGCAAGATGCCTTTTGTTGGTAGGCAATATAGACATTCTTGTAGTCCTAAATTAAGAGCAAAACCAACCTTTGAATCGGAGTTGACCAAGGTTGACCAACATAAGCCCGATGTCACAATCTGATTTGTGACCTAATTTTAGCTATCTCGCCGTTAGATTACAACGGCTTTGAAGAAGAATGCAAATAGAATTTCTCAAAATTATTGCCCTACTTTTTCTTCATGTCTATAGCTTGCATTTCTGATCAACGTAAAAATGAACATTCTGTCATGTTTAGCTTTAATCTTATACTTGGTTCATGGAGATTCTAAACTTCCACAGTTCATGATTGGAAACTTGTCGAGCCGAGAATGCTGATTGTTCACTTAATTATACAACTATGTTGAGTATCACAAAACCCTCGTCAGCGTCAGCCGTAGGAGATGGGGAGGCCTTCACAACTACCTCTCCCCCCCCCCCCCCCCCACACACACACACATTCCTCTTCGTTTTATTCTTTCAAGTTTCCTGTCCATGTTATGTTTGTTCTTGTCCTACGATGAGGGCTACAACATTGGCGGCGGCAGATTGAAGGGTGGATAAAGGCGGTGCTATAGTCGGCGCATCTCCTCACATCACCGGAGATGGCGACGCATAGATCTCGTTGGATCTTGTCAAATCTATGTTGATTTTGGTATGGATCTAGTAGATCTACTCATTTTAGACGGTCGATTTGTATCAGCACATGAATGGAGGGGCTTATGAGCGCTAGATGTATCAACACCGGTGATGGCCGAAATTTCACATGCGTCGACCGAATTTGCTGCTGACTGTGGGGCTGTCTGTATTGGTATCTATGACCTTGTTTTGGTTTTTTTAGTTATGGGTGAACCTTGCTGGCCTTGGGTGGGTGGGGGTTGTTTGGGGATATTCCTCAGATTAGCACGTAGTTTGTGGTTGTTGCTTCGTTGCCTAGTCTAACTGTGGTGTTGAAAATACTGGTGGAAAAAAGCGTATATTGCGGTGTTGATGGTCTCTTTGACCCTCGTCTTTGTGTTGTGTTTCCGTAGGTGATCGAGTACACCTTTGTTTGGTGCGGTTCCGGTTGTCTTCCTCATTGTAATTTTGTGTTGTATCTTTACGTGTTTTTTGATGTACTTGGTGTTAAAATTGTATCATTTAGGTCTTGGCATGTTAAAATTAGATTAAAGTGTAGGATATCAGTTTTAGTATAATTATAGTGTGTATAGGACTATAGGTTTTCAGTTAATTTCTTACCTTAGTTGTTTTATATACACAGAGTTACGTGAATGTCGTGACTTTTATCAATTTGGCAAACTCTTGTAATCACTTCAAAAGCGCTTTATCTAAGCTATTCTCATCTCTTAAAAAAAAAAAAGGCGTTCATGGTTCTGTAGTTCAGGAGCGTGGCTACATTCTCAATTAGACTTTGAGGAGTTTTTAAAGATTTTGTAAGGTCCCTTGTATTCACCAAACATATCTTGTCAGTTGAGTGTCTATATGGTGCATGTGGTGAAAGGACAAGTCGGTTGATGCATGTGAAACGGGTTAGCAAAGGTAGAGGTTGATGGCGTTAGACCTTTGCTTAGCTATGCAGTGCGACCTTCGCAGCACCACTGGTTGAGGCAATGGATTCCAACTTCATTGCAAAAAGAGAACAAGAATGAAACAATACTTCTTATGAGAAAAAAGACAGTACGTTCGAACAGGTCAATTCAAGGAAAAGTCAACAAAGAAAAATCGGAACTCAAACTACAAGCGCTGATTAGAAAGGAAGTTGTATCAGTATGAATTCTTATCGACGTGCATTGATGGAGAAATGGAAAAACTTATCCGCATCTTCATTGGGATTTCACCTTGCTTAATCAATTGCTTAAGGCAGCTGTACAACGGAACAATAATGCAAGGCCTCTCAACACAAAGAAAAACAACCATAAAGTCATAAACATCTTATGATGCATACTAATTCCACCTATCTTCCCTTATGGTTGACAGGGACTGAGGAGCTCGACGATATGGCGAAGCCCATTATGTATGATATATGTCACTTATGCTCTCTTTTTTATGTGTGCAGTCTAACCATGGAGATCCAGACGTTCTTAGCGAAGCCAAACTGCTGGCTCAAAAGGCAAGCTCAACTAGGAATGGCCCTCGGACTTTATGATGCCACTGAGAGGATCTTTCTTGGGTGCTCGCTAACCTGCCCATTTTATCTATAGCAAAGCTCTTTCGCTATTAGCTTCACTTAGTCAAGTCTTTTGTTTTACAATGGTGCCAATTTCCTGTTGTAAGTTGTATTATTGTGTTTTCTTTTTTCTACAACTAAGCTCCTTTATTTTGAATGCAAATCTAAATCCCAACAAAAGAAAAAAAACACAAAAATTTATAAAAATGAAATTCAGAAACACAGTAAGAGCAATGAGAATATGAGATAGCTGCTTTCTCACCTAAAATCGCAACTAGAGTAATTTGGCATGTTGTGGGCTCTGTGAATTATGATATTGAGTTCCCATTTAACAATTAACACTTGCAAACATTAACTTTCAAATCATGACATGTTATTCTAATTTAGAAATAAGCATTTGCGAACATTAACTTTCCCTTTCAAAAGGTTGCATTACAGTCAAGTTTACTGCCATGTGTCCTTTACGCTTATCAGTAGTGACTTGTCAAATTATGAACGACGTTTGCGTTTACGTGCTCTAACAATTTTTTGTTTGGCCACGTGTCTAATGTGGTTGATCAATCCTTAAGAATCATAATTACTATTAAATACGATAGGGTTACTCTTGTATGGGAACTAATAAGAAATTGTTTCTGAGCAATGTCAAACAATTGCACCCAAACTCCATTGCAATGCATGCAACGGATCAACCACACTAGACAAGAAATTGTCTAGTGTGGTTGATCAATCCTTAAAACCATATATACTACAAAAAACAATAGGGTAACTCTTGTATGTGAACTAAGACGGGATTGCATTTGAGCAACGGCAAACAATTGTAACCGAGCTCCTTGCAATGTGTGCAAGAATGGGCAAAGAATTCCCGCAAAGCTCATTCACGTTTGCACTTGCACCTAGTTGACGATCGATCGTTCCGTAAAAAGAAAAAGTCTTTGCACTTTATATCATAAAAAAAGCCCGTAATGAAACCCATAAATAGACATATCTTTTTTATTTCTTGAAAATATATTTCATGCCACAAAATACAAGTTCTTTTTTTTTTTTTTAAGTTTTGTTTGAATTGAATTTTCAAACTGCTTTATAGTGAAACAAAGGCCAAATTCATCTTATTGTCATGAAGTGCAATGCTATTATAAAATCATTTGCTCCACGGCTGTAGTGTTGTGATCGTTCTGTGGAAATAAAAAGTCTTTGCACTTTATATCATCAAAAAAGCCTGTAATGAAACCCATAAATAGACATATCTTTTTTATTTCTTGAAAATATATTTCATGCCACAAAATACAAGTTTTTTTTTTCTTAAGTTTTGTTTGAATTGAATTTTCAAACTGCTTTATAGTGAAACAAAGGGCAAATTCATCTTAATGTCATGAAGTGCAATTCTATTTTAAAATATATAAATACATTAAAACGAAAAGCCAAGTGCCCAAAATTAGTGTTGTTGAGTTAATTTATTCCAATAGAAAAAAAGCTCTAATATTATTTTCCTTAGTAATCATGCAAAGGAATGCAGTAAATTCTAGGATTTAAGATAAAAGTAAATAAAACATGAAAGTAAATAGAATAAGGGCCACAAAGCAAAACCCTAATACACAGAGTGTAACGCGCTCTATAAATAAAAGGCCAAGCACTGCCGACCCCTCAAACCCTAAGCACTACAAAGCCACCCCTACCCAAACACTGTAACTGCTGTAAACTTAAACCCTAGCCCGTCAATACCCTTCAACAATTTGGTATCATTCCGTCATTATACTTGTTATCGATACTGATTTGACAAATAAAATTTCTGGGTTTTTTGATTTTACTGTTGTTTTTGTCGTTTAGAATTGCGGCCTTGAGGGTTATTTTGAGATTGCAAAACGATGTCGGACGATGAAAGGGAAGAGAAGGAGCTGGATCTCTCATCTCCGGAAGTTGTCACCAAATACAAGGGCGCTGCAGAGATCGTTAACAGTAATCTCTTCAGCCCTTCTGATTATTTTTCTGTGTGTAATGTAATTTATGTACTGTTTATCGATGTGGGTCGAGGCTTGATTAGCTTATCACAGGGTTCTTGATTGATGGGTGTGTTAAAAAGGAATGCCCATTCGTGCTTGTGGCGTCCTCTGCATATTTTAAAGTCATGTATTTGAGTATACTTATGACCTGATTTGGATAGTAGCTAAATAAAGCTATTGAGGCTGTTGGTTCATCGGTGTGCTGGAAAAGTATGCGCTTTAGTGTAGTGTCGTTTTTGTAATTTCTGCAATCTCTGGTTTCACAAACGTGCGTGTCTGATGCTATCTATGTATTATACCTTAATTTGGGTGGAGGCTAGATAAATTTATTGGGGTTGTCAGTTAATGGGTGTCTTGTGTAGTATAAGTGTGTGCATTGTGTTTGATGATATCTCAGTATTAAGTATCTTTGTCACCTGGATATATAAATTTATGGAAGTTGTTGAATATTGCAGAGGCTTTGCAGTTAGTATTGTCAGAATGCAAGCCAAAAGCAAAGATTGTTGACATTTGCGAAAAAGGCGATTCGTTCATTCGAGAGTAAGACTTTTGCCTGTCTGCCATAGATTTTTGATGTGTTTGTGTTGTGTTTGTATTGTGTTAGTATGGTGTGTAGTTAATGTGGATGTGGTATGTATAGGCAAACTGGGAACATGTACAAGAATGTTAAGAAAAAGATTGAGAGGGGTGTAGCTTTCCCAACGTGTTTATCAGTGAACAACACCATCTGTCATTTCTCTCCACTTGCCAGTGACGAGACTGTGTTGGAAGAAGGTGATATGTTGAAGATGTAAGCAACTTATAAGACCCATTTATTTTTATAGTTATACGGTCTGGCTTGTTATGGTGAGTTAGAGATGATAATATGTTTTGTGGTTGATACAGTGACATGGGATGCCATATAGATGGATTTATTGCTGTTGTTGCACATACTCATGTCCTTCAACAAGGGCCTGTTACCGGCAGAGCAGCTGATGTTATTGCTGCAGCGAACACTGCTGCTGAAGTTGCTTTGAGGCTTGTGAGACCAGGAAAGAAGGTAATTTTTTCGGGAATTATAGGTGGTCCATTTCACTTCTAGATATATCTTGCTCTGTGGACTGGTTATTCACTTATTGCTGAGCGTTAGATAGGTTGACTGATAAGATTGATATGGTAAGTCAACTGAAGTCAAAGAGCTAAAGTGTCTGTCTGACCTCTCAGTAGCAGCTTGTATTCTGGGCTAAAAAATGCCACTATCCCATGCCTTGTGAACTACCTTTCTTACCTAGTCACGTTGTCAACTATTGGCTTGGTGTTTCGGTGATGCCTGTTTGGTGTGTCTCTCATTTTTGGCTGCCTTGTTACATGTGATAGATACATCATTTTAGGATTATTTTTCTGGAATTTGGATTTGCTTTGGGGTTTACACGTGATACAGTATATTAGACCTATTTTTTATTTGTGTAATGTGTGTGTGGTGTTTCTTTTCATTTCCGTCTCCTAAATGAGGAATGATATTTCAAGCTATGGACTAGTGTCCAAATGAAGCTTTTTGTCATAGTTACTCTGATAGGAGAAAGGAAATTCGACTCTAATTTTAGCACTTTGAATTCAATATAAGAGCTTTTTGAAATCCCAATATGGATAAGAATCTATCTTTCTTTTACGTAATGTTTAACAGATTATATCTTTCATTCCTTAAGAAAACTTGCATGATCATTGTATGGAATTTATAGATGGCAACTTTGCCGAGGTAATCATTTGCTTTTTGATTTCCTCTTTTTCCCTGTTGCCTACAATGTATACGGCCATTATGGAAGCTATGTGTTGATCTATTCGTTATGGTTGATACCAATTTGCTCTTGTGGGCCAACATTTTTTGGTCAATCAAGTAATAAGGAATGTTTTTACATGCACATGGAAGACATCAATTTGCATAAACTCTTAAGGAGGCAACTTTGCCGAGGTGATCATTTGCTCTTTGATTTCCTCTTTTTCCCTGTTGCCTATATTGTGGTCGGCCAATTCTTGGGGTGCTACAGGTTGATCTTTTCTCTACTGTTGATACCTATTCTCCCTTGTGAGCCAATATCTTTACTTTTGTTCTATTCTCTCTTCCTAAGCTTCTTTAATACCCATTTTCCTGGATTTTGTGGTGCCCTCAGGGAGCAGTTTTAGAATGCCTTGATCTGCTGCGATATGATTTTCCACACAGCTTTCATGAAGCTTTCTCCAGTAATAATTATATGATAGAGCCTTCTCTTCTTTAGCCTTGCTTGTCATTACTTAGTATATAGAAGCACTATTGGGAGGTAGGTTCTACATGTGGAAATGAGTTTATGTTAGGTAGAGATATTATTTTACTTGAAAGATGTCAACTCAGTTTGTGTTCTCGTCTTTGATGAGATGTTTTATTTGGCAGCATCAGTTTGTATACCTCCACACGTGTAGAAATGCCTCTATATGATGAATACTTGTCAGAAGCTATGGAAGAATATTCCACGTGTTGCTTTTGTCATAGTTACTCTGATAGAGCAACGTCTTTCCCTTTATAAGGATGACTTCTACGTGAACACTATGGAATTAGAGAATTCACTTGCATGAACTTATAGCATAGCAAAACGTTGCATTAGTTTGTATGCTTTTGTCATAGTCAAAGGGAAATGTAAAGCCTGATTTAAACAATTTACTACACCTTAAACATAACAGAGTTTTTGTCAATGACAAGCATTGGCAGACATGGTGGGCTGTTCACTTATTTGTTGCCTATTTACGTACTTTGCTGCACCCTTGACTAGATATGCAGCATGGAATTTGGCAATAGCTATTTTTATTGGAATTAGAATTAGGTTTGGGTTGTAATATTCTGAGTGCTGGTCATATTGTTGATGTGTGTCGTAACCGTATTCGGGACCACAATTTGACGAGTATCTTCTTGTCTTGTCTGTTAATTTCTTGTGTTATATCTCTTTGGGTATTGCAGAATAAAGATGTGACCGAGGCAATTCAGAAGGTTGCTGCTGCCTATGATTGCAAAATTGTTGAAGGTGTTCTTAGTCACCAGCTAAAACAGTTTGTGATTGATGGGAACAAGGTTGTCCTCAGTGTCTCAAATCCTGATACGCGAGTTGACGATGCTGAGTTTGAGGAGAACGAAGTGTATGCAGTTGATATAGTGACAAGCACAGGTGATGGCAAGGTAATCACGGACTCCAACTGAAACAAACATATACTTATTTTGTCACTCTTTTTCCTAAAAACTTTGTTTTCAAACTTGCAGCCAAAGCTACTGGATGAAAAGCAGACGACAATTTATAAAAGAGCTGTTGACAAGAACTATCATTTAAAAATGAAAGCATCTAGATTTATTTTCAGTGAGATAAATCAAAAATTTCCTATCATGCCATTTACAGCCAGGTTTGTTAGTTCTTCAGATGTTTCCTTTTGTGCGTTTGTTTACAACACAGTTATGATGTTGAGCGTTTAAAATATGCTGGCCCAGGGCTTTGGAAGAGAAGCGAGCTAGGCTGGGATTGGTGGAATGTGTCAATCACGATCTTTTGCAGCCATATCCTGTTCTTCATGAGAAACCTGGTGAGAGTTTTGTCAGAGAGCAGATATTTTCTAAAGCCCAGTGAAATGTAAAGACACAGTAGCTAATTTAAGTTGCATATTGCGTGGTAGAGGAGTGATGGGTGTTTTCTGGTGTGCAGGTGATTCTGTTGCTCATATCAAATTCACTGTTTTGCTAATGCCAAATGGGTCGGATCGCATCACATCACACCTGCTGCAGGAACTGCAGCCAACCAAATCCATAGATGATCCTGAAATCAAAGCCTGGTTATCCTTGGGCACAAAGACAAAGAAGAAAGGTGGTGGAAAGAAAAAGAAAGGTTAGCTAGCATGAAATCGATCAGAAATAATAAAGAGAAGAGTGGAAGAATTGAGTGTTTGATGAAACCTTCTTCGATTGCCTGTACCATTCTTCGGTGTTCCTCATTTTTGTGTTTTGCGCAGGTAAGAAGGGTGACAAAGGTGAGGAGTCCGCCGAACCTGAGCCAATGGATGCAACAGCAAATGGCAGCACATCTCTAGAATGAGGCTTTTAAATTTTCATTTGTAGTAATCTTCGTTTTAATCCAATTTTGGCAACTTCACTGTATCTGGTTGCATAGGAGTTCTTCAAACGGGTCCTGAATTGATCCTCGTACTCGGGTTTTTAGTAGATGTGAGTATTGCATGTACACAGAGTAACTCATTTTGTATCTTCTTCGTTTCTTGCTCCACATATAGATGTCTTTTACTGACCACGAAGGTTATTTGGCTTAAAATAAGGTAAAGGGTAATAGCTCAGTGACCGTTTTCTCTTGTTGAGTGTCGTTGTAAAAGAAATAATTTTGGCTGTTATTTGGGTTGAAGGAATCTTTTTTATATAGGGATAGTCAATTATTGTTAATTGTTTTTAGTGATTTTTATTTTGTAAATTTAAAAAAATGTCGTTAAAATTGTTAGCAAAAAAGTCATTAGAAATATTTAGTGATTTTTTTATATATAAGGGTTAGAGGAATTTTTTTGCAATTTGGGTACCAGTCAAAATATGTTCTAAACTGGTACGTGTTGACGTGGAGATGTTTAAAAATGTCGTTAAAATTGTTAGAAGAAAAATCATTAAAAATATTTAGTGACTATTATTATATAAGGGTTAGAGGAAGATTTTTATAATTTGGGTAGCTGTCAAAATTTGTTCTAAATTGGTATGTGCTGATGTGGGGATGTTTATGGGACGAGTCAAAAACGGAAACTAGAGGGAAAAGAAATCCAATTGCGTACCCAAATGAAAACCAAAGAATGATTGTATTATGGAAAAAATTTGGCTGTTACCCGGGTTGAAGGAATCTTCCTCCTACGCCCCGTGTAGCGACAATTAATGGTTGTTAAATATTTATAGTGACTTTTATTTAATGACGCTAAAAAAGTGCTGTTAAAAATTATCGCTAAAAGTGTTAGCAGAAAAGTCATTGAAAAATTTAGCAACTATTAATTGTCACTGTATAAGGAGTTGGAGGAAGATTCCTACAACCAGGTAGCAGCAAAAGTTTGTTCTTGTATTATTAGCCTTTAAGAACACTCGTTCACTTAAGCAATGAGCGATTTGACCACTAAAAAGACAATGTTGTCCCTTTTATCAATTTTTCTTGTTGAAGTACCACTTCTCTCTCCCTAAGCTAGTGAGATTTCAAAATCTAATTTTGGATGAATTAGGCATTACTAGCTAGGATTGTTGCTAGCATGCTTACGATACCCGGTAGTTTATCGATAATCGTTTTACTAGGTAGGAATTGTAAAAACATTCCTTTTGTCCTTGGACTACTGCTAATGGACGAGCATCGAGATGTTGGAGTATGTTGTTTGGCCATCCATTGCTACTCAAGGTTTTATGTCGCCCGATCACGCCAGATTCATCCTTTGGTTCGTGGGAATACAATTGGTTCCAGGTTATCCTGGCTTTAACCTACTTAAAATCTGTAGCTACTAATCATTGGAAGGTATCTGATGTTATTGACCAGCAGATGGGGTGGAATACTCCTGACGTGGTCGTTTAATTGCCAAATCAGGTGATACGGGCCATTAGGGGATTTTACCTTTCTAGGTTTGGCTATCAGGAACAGTCGTACTGGAGGCCAACGTCTCATGGAGAATTTATGGTGAGTTCAGCATATCGTTTGCTTGAGTCAAAGACTCAAAATCACAAAATAGGGATTACGTTCTCCTGGCATTCTTATCCCTGCTACGTAAAGACTTTGGCGTCCACGACTTCCTCAAAATATCTTTTTTCTTCCTGCCGTGATGTTTTTCGGACCGTCTTCCAACTACGGTTGCACCTCAAAAACGGCTATGCAATTCCATTACTATTTCTCCCTAATGTCTGAAGTATGATAAGACAACGTGAGATCTATTCCTACGTTTCGAAACTGTTCATCCTATGTGGTTCGAGGGACAACTGGGACTACACATTGCGGA